>JAESUZ010000284.1:0-720692 GCA_017311185.1 Proteles cristata cristata | reverse complement strand
TCAGCCAGGAGCGTGGACGCCCGGTGTCTGCGCGTCTCCCTCAGGGGTCCCAGCCGCCCTGGAGCTACAATGGCGGCAGGCGCGCCACCGCCGCTTTAAAACCCCACCTCCAGGAGCGGCACAAAGAAGCAGTTTGTGTGCTCAGCCTTCCCCAGGACCAGTTGTCGCAAGGGGACCTGGTGTGCAGGTGTTTGGCAAGTACGGTCTTTCTATGCACCGAGCGGAGGTTTTTCCCCCACGAGCGGAGGTTTTTCTGTCTCGGACTCTCTCCTTTTCCCCTCTCACTCCCCGTAGAGGGTAGAGAGGGATCGCCTCCCACCCGGGAGGCTCCGATCCCGGCCCGATTTTACCTTCCCCGGTTCGCACTCACGTTAGAAGGCATTCTCAGTGGATTCTGCGTCCTTTTTCTCCCAGTCTCTCAGGTTTTGTAAGGTTTCCAATGGCTTCAGATCTTTTCTGTGTGATGTATGGGCGCGAGTGCGAGTATGGAGCTCCTTACTTCTCCGCCATCTTGCCCCCCGTCCCAAACACATACTTTTTAAAAAGCTATGCATGCATACAGAGCAAATGTTATTTAATTCAGTTTCCTCCCCCAGAGAAATTACTTTCAGTAGGTAAAAAAGCAGTTGAAAACAACAAAGGTTTTGCTAAAATGCCTTGTATGACTTCATGCTAGAATATGCCAGTCACAATAGCTTTAGAAAATTTTCAGGAGTTTTGAGACTTGATTTAAGAGGCAGTATCTTTTTTTTTTTTTTAAGTTTATTTTTCTTGAGAGAGAGAGAGAGAGAGAGACAGAGAAGTCAGTGCAGAGCCGATGTTGGACTTGAACTCATGAACCATAAGACCATTACCTGAGCTGAAGTCAGACACTTAGCCAACAGAGCCATCCAGGCACCCTGTAAGGGGCAGTGTCTTAGGGTCTTGTTCTGGGGGCACTCTAAGGCTAATGATCCTATTGTTGAAATGAGACATAGGGTAATAACCTTGGAAGACAACAATTAGAGCTGGGTAAAATTTGATATCCCTGTTTTCGTAAAAATTGATATTTCGTAAGAGTTATGTGTCTCTAGCATCCTTTCACAAAAATGTAGGAGACAACACTTCATGTTTATGCATCATATCTAGGGAGGAAAAAATAGCAGAATAGAAGAAAGGTGGTTTTTGTTTGTTTGTGCGTAACTTGGGAATTGTGACATGAAGCAAATTGTTTGTTTGTTCTTTTTTCATTTAAATCTTCTCCAGGGGGTCTTGCATCATTTTAATATAACGCTAACTGTTTGTGAAGCCTATTTTGTTAATTTAGAAAGCCCTAATATTTGATTAGGTTAGTTTATCATGAGCTCTGAACCTGTGTAGAGAATTCTAGTAATTGCTAGAATTTCCTACAGTCTCATTAACCTTTTAAAGGAAAACCATGGGAATAAGTTTTATCTTCTTAAATTGCTTGTTTACCATTTATTAAACATGTATCACATGCTGGGCAGTTTACATGAAAAATTAGTCTTTGTTTATAAGAATCTGGTTATCATAGGAAGTTAAGACATATAAATAAAAACTATTCATATATATATGTATATATATATAGGCCATGCTTAGATGAACTAAATTTTGCTAGAAGTTTCATTTCCTCATTTTGAGGTATCTTGTTTCATTTGGCATATTTGTGGCATGTATAAAAACATACTGAACCATATTCTTTCTACTGATGCCTTCAAACGGTGTGAATATACTACCCATCCATCCACCCATCCACTGACCTATCATCTATTCTATTTTAAAGGTTAATTATCCCTCTCTCATTTCTCCACAAAAGAAGCTTCACAACTTCAGTTCTAATAAGAAGAACAAAGGCTGCAAGAGACTTTTTTTAAAACTCATTCTCATTTCTCACCAGAAAACTCAACCTGTATGTCTGTACATTTTCTTCTCTTTTTTCAGTGAAGAGAAAGGTCAAGGCAGTGAAGCCCGTGTCTGTCAGGGTCGCTCTTCCTTCTCTGCTTTATTATTAATCTCTTCACATTTAGAACCATGTTCTCTGAAGGGGAGGACATGGCTGTCCTCTTCATTATACCAGATGGGCATCATTTTACCTCCTTTCTCCTCAGACAACAAAGCATAACTTTCTTCCCTAGAATCCTCACATATCAAACCTAGCCAACGTAATGATCCAACTGTGGAATAATTCTTTGCAGAATTATCCTTTAAATCCTTTAAATTATCCTTTACATTATATGATATATAAACATTTTTCTTTATTTTTTTGTGTTTTATTTATTTCTGAGAGAGAGCGAGCGAGCAAGTGCAGGGGAGTTTCAGTGACAGAGAGGGAGATACAGAATCTGAAACAGGCTCCAGGCTCTGAGCTAGCTGTCAGAACAGAGCCCAACACGGGCTCTGAGAGATCATGACCTGAGATCACTTAACCGACTGAGCCACCCAGGTGCCCCCAAATCTGCATTTTTCATTGACTCAGATAAGCTAGAATGATATGTTTTGAGGTATCATGCTTCACTGGCTTATCCTCCAACTAATGCATTTGGGAAAATATATCCTACTAAACAATCTAGGCTGCGGTAGAAAGTACCACTATGTCCTCAGGGGTGGGCCTAGTTTTGAAGCAGTAACCAAAACAACCTCAGAATTTTAGAGCCTTGTAACAAGCTAAGGCTTATTTCTCACTCAGGTCCATCATGGTTCAGTCTCTTCGTTTGGAGACTCAGGTTGATATAGTTCCCACTGTTAAGAACATATCTGGTTGCTTGGGCTGGTAGGGAGGAATGTAGTGAATTGTATAGTAGCTTTTAAAGCAGCCACACAGACTGATATCCTTTGCTTTTACTCATAAGTGACTCCTATTACTTTAGCTTTCATTTCATTGGCCAGAGCAAGTCACATCACCATATCTAAGGTTAATGAGGTGGAGAAGTACAATATTACCATATGTCCAGAAGAGAGAGAACCAGAAATATTTGGCAGACAGCACTAATATTTACTAGTGACTACCACAACTACTTTATCCTTTTATAGTTCTTATCAGGTAAAGTAGAAATGAATTTTGATATTGGTATTGGGAAGGGGACATCAGATGCAGTTTTTGCCTGTCCATCCCTTTCCCATGTAGGATAAAATCTCCTATGACAAAGACAGTGAAATGGCCTTTGTGCATGCTGAAATAGGCTCTCTTCTCCCAGGGTAGAGGTCTGTGGCCTGCCATTCTGTGCTCCTGGTTGCCATTATACCCTGGAAGGGAACAGAGCTCTGGTGGCCTCAGGCTTCCCTGGAGCTGTCTCAGCTCAGTGCTGAACAGAATCACTTTCTCAAGCCCTGCCCTAATCTCTTGTCTCCAGCCTGGCTTCCACTCAAAGACTTATAGGACTGATCTCATGGCCTACATCTCCATTTTCCTGAATCACTGTCACAAGTCCAGGGTCATCTCCACCCCCCTCTGAAATCCCAGCCCTTGTTGCATCAAGCCATGTTCTCTGCAGTTTACAGTGTGCGCCAGCCAGCTCCCTTAAGCGATCTTCCTATTCCTTCCCAGTATACTTACTTTTCCTCTTTTTCAGATACCTATTTTATCTCTTTTTTTCTTTTCAAACACCTCTCATATTTCATAGCAAAATTAGATGAAATTGGATAAGAAACTGCCTCATGTCCTCACCACCTAATCCATTCACACCTACCTGCCTTGGTAGCTACACATCCGACCTTAACTCTTGTTAAAATGGATTAAGTATTTCCACATCAATTTATTGTTAACCCCTCCAAGTGCCCTGACTCTCAATTCCTTCTGCCTTCTCAAGAACATTCTTTTGTAATTGCCCATTTTCTCTCCTATATTGTACATTTCTGTACTAGATCATTCCAGCAAGTAAGCATGCCTTTATGGCATCCATTAAAAAAATTCCCTTGACACCATGCTTCATTCCAGCTATTGCTCACTTCCTTCTTCCTTTAACAGAAAGCTTCTTGGAAGAAATTTGTATAATTGCACAGTTTTACATCCTATTCTCCAGTAAACTTACTCTAATCATGCTTTTATTTTCATCATGCCTCTAAAATGATTTTTACTGTGATCAAATGCTAACAATAGCTAACACAGAGTGCCTACTATAAGGCAGGCAGTACTCTAAGTACTTTATATCCATTAACTCATTTCAGCCTCAAACCAACCCTATAAAGATGGTGCTATTAGTATCCCTCTTTTAGATAGGGAAAAAAAAATGCTATTCAGAGATACTGAATAATTTGCCCAAGGTCACACAGCTTTTCAGAGAGCTTATGTTTGAACCCAGCTACTTTGGTTTTCAAGGCTATACTCTTAATTAGTACATGATATTACTACTTTTTTAACAGACAGTGATTTCTCTTTATTTATTGAACCTTGCATCAGCACTTGACAAAGCTGATCGATCCTCTCCTTCTTGAAATTTTTGTTTTTTGGTTTTTCATGCTTTTGTTCCATGGTCTTTTTCTCTTACTTCATGTGCTGCTCCTTGTCAGTCTTTATTCCTGTTTCCCCCATTTCAGATTGAGTTTTTTTTTTTGGACTATTCTTTCCCTTCTTCTCTAATGGCAACTTTTCCATGGTAATTTGGTTTACTCTTTGGCTTTAAATATCACCTATCAGCCTAGATTTCTTAAGTGTGTATCTGTAGCCCAGATTTCTTCCTTAAACTCCACTTCTCAAATGCCACTGTCTGATTTACATAGCTACTTGGGTGTCTTGTAATAATCTCAAATTTAACACTGACAACATAGAACTATAGATATTTTAACCCAACCCAGCTTTGCCAGACCCCCATTCCCAGGCTTTCTCTATCTATCTATCAGAACCACCCCTCAATATGCATATGGTTCATGTATAATTAACATATAGTACTATACTAGTTTTGGGTGTACAATATAATGACTGAACAGTTCTACACACTGCTCAGTGCTCATCATGATGAATGTACTCTTTACCTAGTTCATCCCCCCACCCCCAATCTCCTATCTGGCAAACATTAGTTTGCAGAACCACCAATTTACCAGCTTTTCACTGCTCAGGACAAGCTGAGGAGTAATCCTAAGTCCTCCTTCCCTCACTGCTCCCATTCAGTCCACTAGCAAGTCAGACAGTTCTACAGGGAAAAATTCCTAATCTTTTACTTCTCCCCGACTTTGCTGCTGTTAGTATAGCCCAAGTCCTATCCTTTATCCTTGAGACTCTTATAACTGGTCTCCTTGATCCCACTCTTGCTTTCTTCAGTCCATTCTTTAAAGAACAGTCTGAGCAAACTTCTCATAAGCATTTATGAGTTGATACCATATCCACCCAGTGTATTTCCCTTGTGAAATCTGGTCCCCTTACTGCAGCATCCCAGCCCCCACTTGATCGTCCTACATTTCTGCCACAGTTCCATAGACCTCCCAACTGTTCAGCCATACTGTAGCCCGGGAACAAGCACACATTTCCCCATTTCAGTTCCCTGTCACTTGATGCTCTTTTTATTTGCAATGCTCTTTCTTTTCTAGATCTTCATAATAGATGCTTCCTTCTCACTCAGGTCATTATTATGTTAACTCACAGAGGTCTTCTCTGAGACTCACAAAAATATACTTTCCCTCCCTACTCTCACCTTATCCTTCAGAAATTCTTTCCAGGAACTTAAAAATCTAGTAGTGTTATAATCATTCATAGGTATTTATAATTTGTCTTCTCCACAGGAATATGAGCTTGCTGAGGGCAGGCTATATGTTTTTCCTTTGCACTGTTGTAGCCCAGTACTCAGAACCATCCCTCAGGTGTGGTATTGACTCAGGTAAAATGTGATTAAGTGAAGTGCCATAATGAAAGCAGTAAAATGACTCATATGACATAATGTGAAGAATTCAATAAATTCAAACAAACTGAATCATCCTTAGCTAAGAAAATATTTTCTAGAGCACATGAGAAAAGAAGTCTGGGTCTCAAGTTTTTAACTGTTGCACAGATAGCCTCCTGTTTGAATCAAACACTGAGAAGTCCCCATTTGTATCTACAATGGCAAGAAGATCTTTGTGACATTGGAAATGGTGTCTGCTTCTTGAAAGTGCTTTTGAGGATCACATGTCGAAGCCATATGTCACACCCAAGTTTCTTAGTCTCACATAGAGTGATGGTGTTGACAATATGTGTGACTTGTTCTCTCTCACAAGAAAAAGCTAAGCAAGGTATCTAACCAAGTTACTGCACAATGATACTCATCCTCAAGGGGAAGATTAATATAAATATATGATGTACTGATCTCATTTACAAAATGAGCATCAATATGTTTATAACATTAAACTTGAGATGTGTTTTTTATATCAATCACATTTTTTAAATTTCTGAAAACAGTGTTTCAACAGATGTTTGATTTTAACTTTGTTATTTTTAGCAGATGAAACTTCTGCTTTATCATTTCACAGTAGGGTTAATATTTTGAAGATGAAATGCTGCAAAAAAGTGAGGGCAAACTAAAACCCTATCGTAATGTAATAAGTAGAGGTCCAAAAATCTCAAGCACCCAAACCATTCAGTAGCCTTACTGCCAGGTTAACAGAATGGGTCAGGGAATCTCAAAGCTCATTGGATGGGGGCTCCCAGCCTAGATATAAATCCATCCACATTCTGTCGGCAGTTGTTACTATTGGTGGCAGTTGTTCCCTCAGGAAGAACTGAAAGAAATGGTTTTCTGGTCTGAAGTGGCTGGGACTTTCAGGGAAATGGCAGCCATTTAAAGAATTCCCAATTAATTCATTCCTGGGGAAACTGGGCAGAAGAACACTGAGAAGATGGGTTCAACCCTGTACTTTCTTTCTGAAATGAAGTTCCCTGTCTGGCCTTTGCCCTCATCCCTAGAAGGATAACATAACCTTAATTCCTCTTCCCCTACTTTGAGGACAGATCTGCCCTTAGCCCCACTGCAGGGCACCTGGTCTATGGCTTTACCTTTCTTTGTTGGCTAGAAAATCATATGCAAATAAGTATGTTTTTGATGGCACTACATATTGTCTCTATATTTCAGACTGTTCTAACAGCTCATCCTAATCTGGTCACTAATTGTTCTGCTTCACCAAGCATTTACTGACAGAAATGGTCATACCACATTTAGAAAAGAAATCAAATCTGCATTATGGAGTCAGCATCATTGTATTTCTAGTTTCATGCATGGTGGATCCCTTATAGAGCAATATTTAATGCACTTCTAATTGAAAAGAGTGGGAGTTATCCAAAGCTTTCTCAATGTTGTCTTATCTCTTGTTTTTGTTTGTGCAGCTCACCATGTTAAAACGGGCACTTGCGAGGTGGTGGCACTCCACAGATGCTGTAATAAGAACAAAATAGAAGAGCGATCACAGACGGTCAAGTGTTCCTGCTTTCCCGGCCAGGTGGCAGGCACCACGCGAGCTGCTCCATCTTGTGTGGATGGTGCGACTTCTTCTATTGCTTTCTGTAGTTGTGTAGCTTGTGACTGGTTAGCTGGAACCCCACTACAATGCTGTTGACTGTGGTCAATCCTAAGGGACCACACCATAAATCATGTGGTTGTAGAGATTATTTGGTTGGGGGAGCATTCTGAAATCCTTCAGAAGGAAGTCTAAGACCTTACCCAGTTTTGTAACAAGGCATTATAATGAGATTCCAACAAGTCCATGTCACTTTGATACCATGAAATACTTATTTGCTAGCAAAGAGCTTGTGTATCTAAATTAATTGGGAAAGGAAAGATAAAAAGAGGGGATTAAAAAGTATGGTTGCCTAAACCTAAGGATGGTTCTTAAGAATGAAAAAATAAGCACCATACAAATGAGCAAAGTTGTAGTTGTAGATTGAATTCACATGAAAAAATGATTTTTATGGAGGTCCACCAAAATATTTTTTTCTTTATTAGAGTGTTCACCTAATTATAATAGGACATAAATCTTTGTATGGGTCTGATATTATCATAAATAATAATTTAAGTACTCATATTAGCATGGTTCATTCCTTGTGATGAAGGTTACTGCCCACAGTAAAAAAAAATTACATTAATTCTAATATCCTCCTAATTTTAGCCTCCCTGTGGGAAGGATTACACTGATTCTATAATACTGCCTCTGAACTGGTTATAGGTTCATTTTTAAAAATATATTTAGGTAAAACAGTACATGCATATGCCTACATAAGCTTCTTTCCACTGTATTAGTTTTCACGAAGCCTATATATGTTCACATGAAAAAAATCCTTCAACAGTGTGCCTATAATTAACAATACTATTTAAGAGGGTAGAGCTCATGTTAAGTGTTCTTACCACAATAAACTAAACTGTAACATTAAAATTCTTTTAGTCAGAAAATCTAGAAATATTCAGCTCCTTTAGACAAAGAGAGAAGCATGCCTCAAACCCAGTCTACCTAATGATGGGAAATATCAGTGTCCTTTTTTCCTCTTTGAACATGCGCCCAGAGAATTAACCAATCCAAAGAGAAAACACTGAATTGATTTTTCTATATTTTGTAGCTTCAATAGTGGAACAGAAATGGTGGTGCCATATGCAACCATGTCTTGAGGGAGAGGAATGTAAAGTTCTTCCGGATCGGAAAGGATGGAGCTGTTCCTCTGGGAATAAAGTGAAAACAACGAGGGTAAGTGGACAGCCAACTTGGGAAAGCAAAATGTCTCTGAATTTATAGAGCATGGGCATGTGTAGTAACATTGGTTGTAGAGAGTAGTTTTTCATACTACATTTCCTGCCCCCACCCCCCATTTTCTTCCTAATTCATTTTCTCATAGCCCATTTTTATTTCACTCAGAATAACTTCTTCTTTAGATTGCCATAAACTGTCATGTTATTTGTTCCTTCATGAGATACTTATAGTAATGTGAAACCCCCTGAGGATGCATGTTAAATGCTGGGAAGGTAACCCCGATCCCTATCCTTCTAATAGACAGTAATTTGAATAATTCTGGAAAAAGAGAACTTATTTTATATATGACTCAATATAAATTCCCAACTAAGATTCTTTCATTTTTCTGAAAGTAATTATTTTGATCTCCCTGATTTCTGGGTCAATAAATAGTTTCCTAATGGTTAACTCTGCAATCATTGTAATGAGTTACTTTTAGTAGTTTCTAAGTCTCAGGGTCGATATGAAAGGAACACTCTTCAGGCAATGATGTATTTCATTTTGCAATGATTGACTTCTGGGACATGGTAGAGAAGTGAAAAATGGTTAGATTTATTCTTTGATTTCCTAATTAGGTCCATGGATATTCTAGACTGGCAGAATTTAAATTCTTTGTAGAATCAGCAAATGAGTGTTCTGTCTTGTTTTGCTTATTGCTCTGAGGAGAAAGCAGACTATTGATTAGAATTGGAAAATTGGGGACAAGAACAGAATAATGATATAAGGTGATACTTTACAAAAACTAATATAAAACCAGAGACTGGTTTATTTATCATATTGCTTAATGATAGCAGTTTTTTAAAAAGCCTTCTCTGGACATAGCCAAAAGGATTATTTTTAAAATCCCTTCAGATATATAAATCAGTCTGTGAATAACATGTTTAGTACATTGGCCATTCAGACATACACAAAACTAAGTTTCCAATACCAGAATTAATAACTTTATATTTTGTCAAATTATTTATGACTGTATTTGTTGGCTAAATGGTGACACACTTTCCCAAAACCCACAGAGTGAATGATCAGTCAATTAGAATAATTATATTATCCAGTCCGTTAACACACAATATACAGTATATTGATTTGTTAAAAACATCCTGGCAATAAAAAATTTCCTGGTAAGTTATTTATAGCATGAAAATATTTCCTAACTAACACTATTAATTCTTAGTCCAAAATAGCACTCATGGAAATTCACTGAAGATTTGAGATTCTGAAGCAAATTAAAAAAACTAGCACTCTACAACTAAACTGTTTTTTTATTACTTCAGTGGACATGAGGAAGCTAACATTTATAGGATACTTAAAACATATGCCATAAACCGAATAAGCACTTCATGTGAAGGAGCTCATTTAATCCTCTTAACAGCCCAGTGAGGAAGATAATATTATTATCTCTTTTTTACTGATGAGTAAACCAAAGTTTTGGAATCTTCAATGACTTCCCAAGGTCAGCCAGCTAATTAACAGGGAAGCCAGGGTTCAAACCAAGCAGTCTCATTCCAGAACTGAATCTTTTAACCTGTAGTTTAAACTAGATAATTTAACTTATTCTTAGGAAACTTTTCTCACTATTACTTATCGTTCTACTCATATCAGGTAGACCTTTAAAATTTTTATTACCTTTCTGGATCATTGAAATTAAAAGGTCAAGACCATGGGATCAAAATTCTCATGGTAAATAGTTTTACAAGTGGCTGCTTCACTCCCGGCTGGGCCCTACTCTCAGTGGTCCAAAGGTGAAATCCTGTGTCTGAAATTCTTCAAATTTAACTGGTTTTCATAACATAATTAAACAAGTTGGATGACAGGCTAACACCTTGTGAGTGAGGAAGGACCATAGCTAGATCCTCCATTTTGTTTTAGTTAAGGCGTGATGCCACATATAGTGGCTTGTACTTTCTATTTTATCTCTTTTGCCCTGAAGAAGAGCTGTTAAAGGAGGACCTCATTTTACATATCTGAGAGAGGAGTCATGCAATTCTAGGTGTTAATTCATCACTTTTAATATTCCTTCTAATCGACAGACTGTGATTCTCATTTAAAACTTAAAATTCATCATATATAAGACCAGTGATCTTGAAAGATGGAATTTCTTGAGTACAGAGTAAATTAGTATTTTTCAAAGTAAACTAGTATTTTTTTTTCTTCAAAAGAAAAAGATAGATAGCTGGTGAAAATGCAGCTATGTAGACATTTCCAACTAAAGGGACATCATGGCATTCCAAAGGGCTAGGCAAAAAGATGTGTAATTTTGAATGTTTTTTGGCTCACAAAATAATTTGGGTAAATTTCCCCGAGTCCTCAAAAATAAAGTTTCCAAGTTCATCAGGTTATTATTATTCTATCTCCACTGAAATAGTACTAAAAACCTAGGAGATACAAAATTTTGAAATACTTTGACACAGTATTACTTTGCACAAAGCGGAAGTGTTGGACAGAAGTTTCTGCTGTACATAAATAGCAGCAGTGTAATTGAGAAGGTTCTGATCATTATTTGAGTCATTGGCATTATTGTTCATGGGCCAGTCTTAGAAAAGTTAGCCATGGCTGTGGGGAGCCAAGCAACCACTGAAGCCCTGATTTGGCCGGTCCTGGCCACAAATTGGGAAAGTCCAGAAGTTAAGCAGGAATAGGTTACAAAGTAACTGAAGAACAGCTTGCAGCCAAAAGCCAGTTGAGTTTCTTATGCAAGATATGTTGGTCATGTGGGATTATCACTGCAAGCAAAATGGCTCAAGAAATGATTAAAATTTGCAATAATGTACACCCCCCCTTTTAATTGCCCATATTCAATCTGGAGTACTCTAGTAAGCCTAATGTTGGAACAAAAGCAGTCAGCCAAAAACAGCAATGAGGCTTGCTTAGCCTCCACAGAGATATGGTGGTACCTTCCAGAACTGACTACATTATGGGCTGGGTGAATCTTCATTTAAGACTCATTTGAAATTTACCTATGATAAATGTGAATTCCACCCCCCTTCTGTCTTTGTACCAGATTCAGGAAGCTTATTGTTCTGACCCATTTTCTATTTGTCCCGACAAGAGAGAAAAGGCATAGAGAGCCCTTGTTGGAACATCAATATTTTGCATATATGTTCTTCAATACCCCAAACATATAATCTGGAGGGAAGTGAGGATGCAACATTTGTTTCCTGAATCCTGTTTCTCATCTTAAAAATGGAAAGTTAGGACTGCCTGTGACATCCATAACCATCTATTGTATTACTTTTAAGAACTCCTAAGCTCAAAAGAAAGGAAAAGGCATGAGAGCCTTTTGATTTCAAACTTACTTTCAAAGATAAATAATAAAGAACTTTTCAAAGAGTCATTAATAAAAGAAGAGTCTTTCCAGTGTGAAAGAGCACATAATTATACGCTAATTATATCATACAAAAGTAGCAGGGGGGAAAGGTGCTGTAGCGCTTGTAAGATTTGAGAAAAAAATCTTTGATAACACTGTTGGATCCTCAGAAAAAATAGACTGTGATTCACTTATTTTAATGTTTTGATATTCTTTCTTTGTGGAACATCTCCTAAAGGAAGTCACATTTTGCTTTTAGAATTCAGAGCCGGTGGCCATGGGTATCGGCTCCAAACTCTCAATGCCAATGGTCATGCAGCATCAAGTCTGATTCTTACCTAAAGAAGGATGGATTTCATAATATGCAAGATTTTATATTTTCATTAGAAATATTATCCTTATGAATCACAAATTCTAGGTCTATTTACTTTTCATATACTTAAGAAATTTTCTGGGTGATATTTAACTAATTGGAATTCTTTTATCTTTAGTAATTTACGTAAAGTGCCTTAGGTAGATAAGAACTCAAGCATTCTAATGTCTCTTCAAATATAAGTGGACTTTAAGTGCATAAAGTATGATTTTTTTTGTTGTATAATGCAGTGAAAATCAATAGGTGTTAAGAATTTCCCATGCATAAACATTCTATAATAATAATGCTCTTATTACAGTCAAAGCCATAAAAGCATATATGATGGTATTTACTTAGCTTTTATAGTATACTAGGCACTCTGTTAAGTGTACTGCAGGTATTATCTTAATTAATTTCCCCAACCACTGTAGGCACTAACAAGGGTACAAAGATATGTGGTGTGATCCTTACCAGCCAGAAGTGTGCTCTCCAGTGGGGGAATGAATAGTGTACAGTTGCATTATTCTTATATTGTTATCTACATGCATTCCATGGACAGTAAACACTGGAATCATGGATAAATATAAGAGTAACATTGTTATAATAATGGCAATAGTGTAAGCCTTTAGGTCAGCTCTCTCATCTGCAAAATAAATGAGGATATTGTTAGACTCAATTTCCAATTCCTCTAACAAGTATTTATTTTTTGGTTCCACGTGCCAAGGATATTTCTAACTTCCTTTCCAGCTAAATTTATATGACACTAATAACTGGCTAATCTCAGAAGACAGATAAGTTTTTAATCCTTTCCCTGTAAGGGAAGAAAGAAACTCTCAAGTCATCCTCTCCAGATGCTGCTGGATTTTATACTAAGAACAGTGACTGCTCTTTGTTGGGGACCTGAACACTGTCCAGGGGCACTATTACAGCCAGCCCCAAAGCAAAAAAATATATAAATACTGCAAGAGGAAAGGGTTCATTTCTTCACTTTAACATGGTGCAATTTGTGTGAATTCTTCAACCATAGTGCTCTCTTGCCTTGCAAATTTAATCACAGACTTAGGATAGTGTAGTTCTTTCCTGATCAGCTCTTTCGTCACAGACACATTCACCATTCATTTGTCTTCATTTCACCTCTGGTCAGGCCCTAAATTGCATCCTGGTCCACAGCAGAGTGTGGTGACCTTTAGGGCTGTTGTTTTCCAGTTATTTTGAAGGTACATTTCTACAGTAAGAAATACATCTTACAGTGTGATCTAACATACACTCATACATCTCACACTAAAAGTTCTAATTTTTTGGATTTTGTTTTCTTCCTTTCTACCTATCTCAACCCCATAACTTGATTTTATGACCTGCCATGATGTTATGACATGCATTTTGAAAACCGGTACTTTGGGAAGTAGCAACTAGCCACTACTGATCTACAGGGATACTGACTAAACAGTTTTCAAATCAATTCATGTTTTACATTTTAATTCTAAATATTTTCATTCAATGTTTTGAGGTTAAAAATGATATCATCTTATAAAATACAGATTTCATGGGAAAGAATGGATATACTGTGTATAATTTATTGTCTATTGTGTAAGGTGCTATTCTAGTCTCTGCACACAGTATGGGGAAAAAAAAATCCCAGATGGTAATCCCTGTCCTCATAAAGCCTATTTTCTAATAGGGTGTACTAGTTTTCTATTGCACCCTTAGCAAATTTCGTGACTTACCATAATGCTCATTTACTCTCCATTGGTAAGACTCTGGACACAGCATGGCTCAGCTGTTTATTGGCTCTGGGTTTCACAAGGCTAAAATCATGGGGTGTGTTTCATCTTTTCACAGCAGGGCTGTGTTTCTGTCTGGAGGTTCTAGGGAAACTCTGCTTCTAAGCTCATTCTGGTTGTTGACAGATTTTGGTTCCTTGTACAAGCAGGAATGAGGTTTCTATTCTTCTAGTAGTTGTCATCAGGGAGCCTCCCTCACCTCAGTCAGAATGCCTGCTTTCCTCATTACCCTTATCCATTTTCAAACCAGCTACTGCATACAGAGTCTTTCTCACACCTTGAATCTCTCTGACCCCCATGTCTCTTCTGCTTCTGAGGGCCAGGTATAATTACATTGGCTCCACACAGATGACCCAGATGATCCTCCTATGTTAAGGTCAGCTGTTTAGCAACCTTAAGGACCTTACAAAGTTCCTTTGCAAAAGTATTTAGATTACTGTCCTGGAGTTACTGAAATAAATACTAATCTTGGGAGTCCATCTTTAGAATTCTACCTATCATGCAGAGAGAGACAATAAATGAGTAGGTCAAGTAGATAGTATGGTAGATGGTGATAGGTGCTGTGGAAGAAAGGAAAACAGAAAATGGAGAGTGCAGAGAAGGAAGTTTGAATATTTCATTATGGTCCTGGAGGAGATGAGGGAATGGGGAACATGGCTACCTTGAGGACAGGCTTTCCAGGTAAGGGGAAGAAAAGGTACAAAGGAACTGCCCTGGGACATGCTGTGGGACTATCATATTCAAGGGACAGCAATGGTGCTTGTGTGGCTGGAGTGTAGTGATCAAGGGCAGCTGGTTGAGTTTAGGATTAGAAGGGTAACAGAGGCCTATCATGACTGAAATTTTTGTCCTGAGCATGCAGAATGACAACGTTGCCAGTAGGGGAGATGGAGACAACTATGGGAAGAGCATGTTTTATGTATGTTTTGCATTAATACCCACTAAGTCCTTTAATTAATGGAAATAAATATAATAGAACATCTTGAACTTGATATGCATTAAGAATAGGCAAAAAGGTTTACTATAGTAATAAATGCACACATTGAGTGACCTTGATATTACAAAAGACTTAAAATCTCAAATAGTAGGGACATTTGGAAAAGTATTTAAGGAAAAATATAATACCAATTTTTTTTTTTTAAAAAGGAGATGTGGACAGAAATGGATTAATATACTAAAGGACTTTTCCCCTCACAATTAGATAATGAGTCCAAAGGTAGGTAGGAAAACAAGCTTGTGTCCACGGATCAGCACTAGTAACATTTAAACCTGGTGTTTTAAATTTAAGAGATGCTTACTTAATTAACCATAATTTAATAGGACCAGGAGTGTCTCTCTTGGTGTTTCTTTAGAGAGTTATTGGAAATTAATGCAAAGACTTAAAAATATGTATCATCAGGGCTATATTTCCAAAGTCTGGCCTGTAGTTTTATCATTTAAATGAAAAATGGGCAACATATGAGTGCTTTGAAGTTCCTTTAAGATTTAAATACTTCTATAGCTGTTAACTCTGAATATTGTGAGTATAATCTTATAATTAATTGTGAATGTTCACACATGGTAATAGAATCAAGTTGAGACATGATGGAACGTTATTAGCAACTGTGTGGTACATCCTTAGGCTCTTACTTATGTCCTGTGGATTAAGTGGTGAGGATCATATTCCTCTTATCTGAGGATTAAACTTCTGTGAGGGATATATATATATATATATATTTTAATGTTTTATTTATTTCTAGGAGAGAGAGAGACAGACAGCGTGAACAGGGGAGAGTCAGAGAGAGAGGGAGTCACAGACTGAAACAGGCTCCAGGCTCTGAGCTGGCAGTCAGCACAGAGCCCGACGCGGCTCGAACCCACGAACCGCGAGATCATGACCTAAGCGAAAGTCGGACGCTTAACTGACTAAGCCACCCAGGCGCCCCATGAGGGATATATTTTTAATACTGAAGAACTTGATGTTTGTTCAGAGGTAACTATCCCTGAGACAGGCAATCCTGTCATCTGTTTTTGGTTATCTGTAGTGCCTTAATAAATGAAGAAGAGTACCTCATAGGACTTGGAGAGGAGAATGGAATTTTCAAGGAATCGTAGCTGGTGGGGGTTCTATGCCTTCTCATTTTTCTATGGTAGGTAACAGCTCTATGAAAAACCATAGATAATCTTCACTGTGTACATCCCCCATACCTCTTTCTCTCCTCTGCCCTTCATACAATTTCCATGGAATCTAAACCTCTTAATCAATGCTTTCAGATCCAATTTTATTTTCTTGCTTTGGACAACAGGATGAAAATATAGCTGAGAAATAAAAGGTAAATTTTCCACAAGCTCAGAATTCCAAATGCTTTATGATTGGTGCCAAGATTGCATTAGAAAACAAAACTGTGGCCTAATTCCCAATTCTCTCTAGGATGAGCATAAATCCCAGCTCTCTGCTGGGCAGTCCACCTCTAAATAATGTGAGCTGTGTATAATACAAAGAGCAGAGTCAAGCTTCACTCTATCATGGTCAGACCTTATCTGGGGCACCCAGTAAAGTTCTGGATGCCAACTTTTAGTGGGCTAGGGGGAAAAAAGCTTATCTAAAAGACTTTGTGGATATTTACCTTGAAGAACAGAAGCACTAGGAGTAACATGTTTTAAATTATTTGAAGATCACATAAAAGAAGAGAATTAGACTTATTCTGTGTGACCACAAGGAATACAATTAAGGGCAAGGAATAACTCTAATGGTGTCAGCTTTAGATGATGTTGAATGGGCTGTCTTGGGAAAAAATAAATTCCACATTTCTGAAAGTCCTAAGTTTGTGACTTAAAGTATGTGCAGAAATTGAGAGTAGGCTAGTTTACCACCACCACAACAAAAAACAGACTATGCAAAGGCAGATATAGAAGATCATGTCTTTCTTTGCTCATGGAATAGAAACCAGTTCATGTGTGTGAGGTGAATCATGGCAGGCTGAGTTTATATAATAATAGTTCTTTAAGAAACCATGCTAAATGATTGATGTTAATCTCTAAGAAGTGATAAACCACTGAAGAACCTTAAGGAGAAGAGATGTGGTTTACAGTTTAGAAAATCTGTTTGTTGGCAACGTGTCACCTGCAAAGAATTAAGAAAAGTATGAGATGATGGACCTGAACTAAGATAGGAAAGTGACACACTGGGGGTGTCGTAGTCTAAATTTTAGTAAAAGGCAAACTTTAGAAAAACCCCTATGTTTGGCCTAACCTATTTGATGGTATTAATTGATAAGGACACAATGAGATGGAGATATCGAGTGGACAGTTTGAAATACAGCCTTAGAGATGAAGATAGAAGGTTGAGAACAGTTATCCCTTAAATGATGAGGAAATGATTCAGAAGGCTGTCTCAGAAGAAATGTGTTGAGAGACAAGAGGATCAAAGACATTTTAGCAGGTAATTCAAGGGAAGGTACCCGCTTAGGAATATGAAATGTGGACAGAGTGATTAGAAAATGAAGAGACCCAAGAGTCTGAGAAAATGCAAATTGAGAGAGTTCCAGGGAGCCAGGGCTGTCAATTGATACAACAAACATATAGGACCTACCAGATAATGTAGACTTTAAATTTCTTTCTGAACATGAAAGAAATATTGGAAGTTAACAGTCCATTAGTTGCTTCCTCACTGGACGGTGCCATTGGCAACCCATTAAAAATACTGTAGAAAATGCATCTATTTAAAGAAGAATGCAGTATAAGAAACATTTTTAAAATAAGAATATAGCAGAATTACAAGATTAAGATGGCAGAGGAGTAGGGGACCTTAGTCTTGCCTCATCCCTCAAACACACTTAGATAAATATCAAATCATTTGAACACCCAAGAAATTTATCCAAGGACTGAGAGCAAAACTGCACAACTAGAGATTTAAATAAATGGCACATCATGGAAGGTAGGAACTATGGAGAGTTAGTTTGGAAGCGAAAAGAACTGAGAGTGCTGTGAAGGGAAGGAAGCCCTTATCTCAGAAAGAGGGAAAGAGTGAAAGCACGTGTGGGAGACTGCACAAGGAAAACTTTTCCCCAAAACTACTGACTGGAAAAAGGAGAGGGACTGAATACCACAAGTAATCAGTAGCAGAGCTGAAAGTCTGAAGTTTTAGAAGTCCACACCATCACCAGGGCCATTCCTGGTGGGCTGGGCAGAGACCTGGAAGCCAGCAGTGTGGTCTGAAGATACCCTGCTCCCCTGGGGAAAAATAGTTCCCCTGCTTGGACTGCATTTGTGAGTGCTGATATGGCCTCTTTGGGGACAAAAAGAACTTGTTTATTTGTGTTTGGACCTCTTCTTAATATAGTCACTACTCTCAGGAGCCAAATACAACAGGATTTCTTAACACATACAAAAAACCATGACCCACACAAAATGACAAGATGGAGGAATAAGTCATGGCCAAGGATTTAATCAATACAGATACAAACAAGATGTCTGAACCAGAATTTAAAACAATAATCATAAGGATACTAGTAGGGCTTAAGAAAAGCATAGAAGACATTAAAAATTCCTTACTGCAGAGATAAAAGAACTAAAAAGTAGGCCAAAATAAAAAAATGCTATAACTGAGCTGCAAAAGCAAATGCATGCAATTACAATGAGGATGGACAGAGCAGAGGAATGAATGAGTGATATAGAAGATAAAATTATAGAAAATAATGAAGCTGGAAAAAGAGGGAAAGAAAGGTGTTAGATCACAAATGTAGACTTAGAGAATTTAGTGACTCTTTAAAGTATGATAACATTGGTATCATAGAAGAAGAGAAAGAAAAAGGAGATTTGAGCAAATTAAAGATGAAAACTTCTCTAATCTGGAGAAGAAAATAGATGTCGAAATCCAGGAAGCACAGAGAACTCCCATTAAATTCCACAAAAGCCAGCCATAACAAAGACATATCATAGTCAAACTCACAAATATACAAACAAGGAAAGAAACCTGAGAATAGAAAGGGAAAACAAGTCCTTAATCTACAAGGGAAGACAGAACAGGTTCACAGCACATCTGTTCACAGAAATGTGGCAGGTTTGAAGGGAGTGGCATGGTTCAACATTATGAATGGAAAAAACACACAGCTAAGAATATCCAGCAAGGCTGTCATTCAGAATAGGAGAGATAAAGAGTTTTCCAGACAAACAGAAACTGAAGGAGTTTGTGACCACTAAACCAGCCCTGCAAGAAATGTTAAAGGAGACTCTTTGAGGGAGGAAATAAAAAACCAAAAGCAATGAAGACTAGAAAGGAACAGAGAACATCACCAGAAACATCAACTTTATAGGCAACACAGTGGCACTAAATTCTTATCTTTCAATAATTGCTATGAATATAAATGGACTAAATGCTCCAATGAAAAGACACAGCGTATCAGAATGGATACAAACAAACAAACCAAACCTATCTATATGCTGCTCACAAGGGACTCCTTTTAGAGCTAAAGACATCTGCAGATTGAAAGTGAAGGGATAGGGAGCCATTTATCATGTTAATGGATGGAGAGATAAAGCTGGAGTAGCCATACTTATATTAGAAAAACTAGATTTTAACGTAAGAGATGAAGAAGGGCATTATATCATACTTATGGGGTCTATCCATCAAGAAAATCTAACAATTGTAAATATTTATGCCCCTAACTTGAAACATCCAAATAAACAAATCAATTAATAACAAATGTAAAAAAACTCATTGATAATAAAATAATAGTATGGCACTTTAACACCCTACACTTACAGCAATGGACAGATCATTTAAACAGAAAATCAACAAGGAAACAATTAGAATGACAATCTGGACTGAATGGACTTAACAGATATATTCAGAAAATTTCATTCTAAAGCAGTGGAATACACATTCTTTTTGAGTTAACATGGAACATTCTTCAAGGTAGATCACATACTGGCTCACAAAACAGCCCTCAAAAACTACAGAAATATACCATGCATGTTTTCAGAACACAATACTATGAAACTTGAAGTCAACACAAGAAAAAATTTAGAAGGATCACAAATACATGGAGATTAAAATATCCTAATAAAGAATGAATGGCTATTGAGGAAATTAAAGAAGAAATAAAAAAAAAATATAGAAACAAATGAAAATGAAAAAAACGACAGTCCAAAACCTTTAGGATGGAGAAAAGAGTTTTTAGAGGGAAATATATTGCAATACAGGCTTAGCTCAAGAAGCAAGAAAAGTCTCAAGTATGTAACCTAACCTTATACCTTAAGAAGCTAGAAAATAAATGGAAAATAAAGCCAAAAGCTAGCAGAAGAAGGGAAATAATAAAGATTAGAGGAGAAATAAATGATATAGAAACAAACAAAAAAACAGATCAATGAAACTAAAGCTGATTCTTTGAGAGAATAAAATTGATAACCCCCCACCCATACTTACCAAAAAGAAAGGAGAAAGGACCCAAATTGATAAAATCACAAATGAAAGAGGAGAGATCACAACCAACAACACAGAAATTATAAGAACTTATTATGAAAAATTATATGCTAACAAACTGGAAAATCTAGAAGAAATGTACAAATTCCTAGAAATATACAAACTACTAAAACTGAAACAAGAAGAAATAGGTAATTTGAATAGACCCATAACCAGAAAAGAAACTGAATCAGTAATCAAAATTCTACCACCAAACTAAAGTTCAAGGCCAGATTGCTTCCCAGGGGGATTTTACCAGATTATAAAGAAGAGTTAATACCTATTCTTCTCAAACTGTTCCCAAAAATTGAAATGGAAGGAAAACTTCCAAACTCATTCTACAAGGGCAGCATTACCTTGATTCCAAAACCAAAGACCTCACTAAAAAGGACAATTACAGATCATCAATCCCTGATGAACATGGATGCAAAAATTCTCAACAAGATACTAGCAAATAGAATCCAATAGTACAGTCAAAGAATTATTCACCAAAATCAAGTGGGATTTATTCTTGGGCTGTAGGGGTGGTTCAGTATTCACAAATCAATCAACATCATACACCACATTGATAAAAGAAAAGATAAGAACCATATGATCCTGTCAATAGATGCCAAAAAAGCATTTGACAAAATGCAACATCCATTCTTGATAAAAGCCCAAAACAAAGTAGGGATAGATGGAATATACCTCAACATCAGAAAAACCATTACTGGAAGACCCACAGCTATTATCACTCTCAATGGGTAAACAGCTTTTCCTCTACAGTCAGGAATAAGACAGGGATATCTACTCTCACCATTACTATTTAACATAGTACAGGAAGTCTTGGCCTCAACAATCAGACAACAAAAAGAAATAAAGGGCATCTAAATTGGCAAGGAAGAAGTCAAACTTTGATTATTTGCAGATGACATGCTACTCTTTTTAGAAAACCTGAAAGACTCCACCAAAACATTGCTAGAACTAATACATGAGTTCAGCAAAGTCACAGAGTATAAAATCAATGTACAGAAATCTGTACATTGGTGCATTTCTGTACACCAATAATGAAACAGAAGAATAAGAAATCAATGCCATTTACAATTGTACCAAAAGCAATAAGAAAAGAGATACAATATCTGTACTATGAAAACTATAGAACACTTATGAAAGAAATTGAAGAGGACAGAAAGAAATGGGAAAAAATTCCATGCTCATGGATTGCAACAACCATTGCTAAAATGTTGCTACTACCCAAAGCAATCTACACATTTAGTGCAATCCCTATCAAAATATCACCAGTATTTCTCACAGAGATAGAACAAACAATCCTAAAATTTGCATAAACCACAAATAACCCCGAATAGCCAAAGCAGTCCTGAAAAAGAAATGCAAAGCTGGAAGCATCACAATTCTGGGTTTCTAGCTATATTACAGTGCTGTAGTCATCAAGACAGTATAGTACTGGCACAAAAACAGACACATAGATCAATGGAAAAGAATAGGAAAACCTAGAAATGGACATACCACTATATGGTCAACCAATCTTCAACAAAGCAAGAAAGAATATTTGATGGAAAAAGACAGTCTCTTCAACAAATAGTATTGGGAAAACTGGACAGCAACATGGAGGAAAATGAACCTGGACTGCTTTCTTATACTATACACAAAAATAAATTCAAAATGGATGAAAGAACTAACTGTGAGACAGGAAACCATCAAAATTCCAGAGGAGAACACAGGCAGCAACTTTTTTGACCTTGGCCATGGTAACTTCTTACTACACAGTTATCTGGAGACAAGGGAAACAGAAGCAAAAATGAACTCTTGGGACTTTATCAAGATAAAAAGCTTCTGCACAGAGAAGGAAACAATTAGCAAAACTAAAAGGCAGCCTACAGAATGCGAGAAGATATTTGCAAATGACATGTCTGATAAAGGTTTAGTGTAAAAAAATCTATAAAGAACATACCAAACTCAACACCCCAAAACTGAATATCTTAGTTAAGAAATAGGCAGAAGACATGGATAATTACTTTTGGAAAGTTATCCAGATGACCAACAGACACATGAAAGTATGCTCAAAATCACTGATTATCAGGAAATACAAATCAAAACGATGCTGAGATGCCACTTCACACTTGTCAGAATGGCTAAAATTAACACAGGACACAACAGATGTTTGCGAGGATGTGGACAAAGTAGAACCCTCTTACACTGTTGGTAGGAATGCAAACTGGTGCAGCCACTGTGGAAAACAGTAAGAAGCTTCCTCAAAAAGTTATAAACAGAAGTAAAAGCAACTGTACTACTAGGTATTTACCCAGAGGATACAAAAATATAGGTTCAAAAGGGGTATATACACACCCCAATGTTTATAACGGCATCATCAGCAATAGCCAAACTATGGAAAAGTCCAAGTCTCCATCAACTGATAAATGGATAAAGAAGATATGTGTGTGTGTCTACACACACACACACACACACTAGAATATTACTCTGCCATAAAAAGAATGAAATCTTGCCATTTGTAATGATGTGGATGGAGCTAGAATGTATTATGCTAAGTGATATAAAAACAAATACCATATGATTTCATTCACATGTGGAATTTAGAAAACAAAATGGATGAACATATGGTAAGGGAGAAAAAAAGAGAGGGGGTGATGCAAACCATAAGAGACTTAACAATAGAGAACAAACTGACAGTTGATGAGGTGGGGGATGGGGCTAAGTCGGTGATAGGTATTAAGGAGGGTACTTGTTATGATGAGCATTGGGTGAGGCTCCACTAAAGTGATGAACCACTAAATTCTATGCCTGAAACCAGTTTTATACTATATGTTAACTAACTAGAATTTGAATAAAAATTTAGGAGAAAAAAAGAATATAGCAGAAATAACAAACTGTTCAAGGGGAGATTGTCCATTCATTTGTTTATTCAGTCTGTAAAGATAAACTGAATGTCTGATATGTGGCTGTGTGCTTGAAATTGTGGGAGGCTTTGAGGATGCAAATTTTAAAACATTATGGCCCTTTGCTATCTAAGAGTTCAGTCAGTTGGAGACTAAGTAAATCACTGTCATGTACCTAAGTGGTAGAACAGAGGGGTTTGTACTGGTGCCACAGGAGTATATTGGCAGTTTAATACTGCATTGTCCATAGCCCTCTTAAAACTCAAAGGTAGCAATTTTTGATGCCACTGAAAGGCAATTTATTCAGTTTGTGGCCTTAATATATAGTGTCTAAGCACAATCAAAATATGGTATTCTATAATATCAAGATTGAACTGAATTGTTTTTCACCTTTATATCTGATAATATACTATCATAAGAAAGTAAAACTTTTCAGATGAGACTTTTAAATCATCTTAAAGTTTCCTAACACTTACAAAATATGGAAGAGAGGAGAGGGAGAAAGAAGGATTTTATGTATGGGAGAGCATTAGTAATAACTGATTAAATAAAAAATACTTTAAAATTGTGGCCATGAAATAATACTGGAACCTCATAACAGTGTACACAATTATTAATGTTTTACGTTTATAGAACACTTCAAAAACATGGGGCACCTGGGTGGCTCAGTAGGTTAAGCATTCAACTTTGGCTCAGGTCATGATCTTGGAGTTTGCGACTTTGAGCCCCGCTTCAAGCTCTGCGCTGACAGCTCAGAGCCTGCAGCTTGGAGCTTGCTTCTAATTCTGTATCTTCCTCTCTGTCTGCCACTCCCTTGCTCATACTCTCTCTCTCTAAGTAAATAAACATTAAAAAATTTTTTTAAAAGAACACTTTAAAAACAATATATTTTAAAGCAAAATCAGCCATTCAGTTGAAAAGATCTAAAACTCAAATTGCCAAATTAAAATAAAGAAATATGTGTTTTTATCATTTATATCAAGCCAGGAACTCTACTTCTTGTAACAGTTAATACTAAGCTTAATAAAGATGAGAGTTATTTAGCTGTTGAATGTGACTTTAGCTCTTGTGGATTAGTATTATTGGGTTTTGCTCTTACATTAAGTAGCAACGTTGGGTTTCTATGATTTATGGTGGGATTAGCCCAAAGTCAATAAAGGGCTATTCTGTAGGGGTTCTGCTTACTCTTGACTACTTCACCTTTTATTGCTTATTCTCTTCTGGTGGCAAACGTATTTTACCTTTACCTTATATCTCCTAGTTTTCTTTTACAGGACTGGGAAGAGAATAGGAGTGTGAGAGAGAGACAGAATAGGTCATACCAGGTAGTATAAATTCATTTTCAAAGGATGTTTGAAAATAATTGAATACGGTTTCTACTTTGCAACTTCAAAATAACCTCTTCTTGAAAGACCTGTTGGAATAATGGTGGGGAGAGTTGATTTGGTCAGATTGTTTCTAAGATTCAGATACTGAGATGGTTTTATGCTAGCTTGAAAGAAATAAAATTGAATATTCTCCTCAGAGATTTTGGCTGACAGAAAAATTTAAACAGGTATCACGATTAGAAATCTCAACCTCCAATTTCAGTTACAACATATGATCAATTTGTGAGATTACTGAAGACAAATGTATGGCAGACAGTCAGCTACTGTTTGAGATTAAATTTCACAAATGAAATAAACTTGTTGAGAGTTCCCTTGCATATGTAATATAGATGTGAACTATCTGCCTCCACATTTTAACTTTGAGGATTTCTTATAGTAGTGCTAAGGGGATTCCTTATAAACAGGTTTAGAATAAGGGCTGTTAATGTTAACTTGTGATAAATGGACGTTTCACCTATGTAGTAGTTTAAGGAGACCCTATTCAGCGAAACTATATCACTTTGCTATGTGTTACCAAAGGATCAACATGAAAGGAAGGTGTTTCTATCAGTGGACTTAAAAAATCTAGAGTAGAATTATTTTTGGTAATACCACTAACCTCTCACACTAAGGGTTCAGCCTTTCTGAAGTTACTGAGATTACAGAAAGATGAAGACATTTTCAGGATGGATCAGGTAATTTTTAATTCACTGTTTCCCCCAGAAGAGTCATGCTGGTTGCTGTGCAGTGAGTCAAGGTACCACAAGCCTTTTAAACCTAATATTATCCTTACATTTTTCTTCACTGTGGTTCTCTCAACCACATCCTCACACATGCACACCAACTGTTTGTCATGATGAATGCATACAGAGTATGCTGTGCTCTTCCAGAGTGTTACTAGGTGAATTTTGCTAACATGAGGATATGGTATTAATGATACCATTCAGTGCTTATGCATAATTAGGTATATGTCACTCCTGTTGAGTCTTGCTGATGATTGCCCCTATCTTTTGATTTGGAATAGAAATACTGTATTCTCCAGAGCATGTTCCTTCTTTCCTTCTCTTATCTAGTACAAAATAGGAGCTCTATAAACCAATCATGAAAATAGACTAATCCCTGTTCAAAATGCAGTTATCAATTACCTCTTAATAGGTTTTATAAGAGGAATGATCCCATTCGGAGAGTCTCTTTCAATGTCCAATAATGAGAAGTTCAACAAATATTACAGTTTTTGTTTAGTCATCAGATAATCTTATTTATTCACAAGACGGTAAAATATAGGAATTGTATTTTCAGAAAGTCAAAAGCAAGAATTCATTTTGGTGACAGTTAATCTTGTATGTCAAATTGTCTGGGTCACAGTACTCTGATATTTGGTCAAACATTATTCTTGATGCTTCAGTGAGGGTGTTTTAAGACTGATTTACATTTAAATCTAAATTTTGAGTAAAACCAATTATCCTCCATAATGTGGGTGGGCTTTATCAATTCAAAATCTTGACTAGAACAAAAGGCTGACCACCTATATCCTGACTAATACACTTGGGTATTTTATTTGCAATAGTATTAAAAAATGGATAGAAGATATGAAATAGCAGTCACATTGATAATAATACCTGTTTTTGATGAGTTACAAGTTTTGCGAGGTACTATGCTATATCATCTAGACAAAATATTTCTAGTAATTAGCACATTGCCATTATAAGTCTTCTTATTCCTTAGTACAGATGAGAAAAAGAGGCCCAGAGAAATTAGCTTTCTTAAAGTTACTATATATATAACTATATATATAGTTACATAAAATAACTATATAATTAACTTAAAATTACTATATAATTACATATATAAATATATAATATAGTTATATGAAGTTACTATATAATTAGTAAGTGACAAAGGTCACAAATCTGATTCCAAAATTTATACTCTCTCCAATTAAATATATTGTTTCACAAGAAGTATAAAAGCTCTAGATGTCATGTAACCATTATAATGTAAATATATTTTCTACAATATTTTCTCAGTTTTGACTAATATTGACATTACTATAACTTGATCTTCAAATGTTATGACTGCATAGTTGATATTCTTAGAAGAAATATTGTGAATGTTCAACACTGAGTGTGTGTGTAATCATCCATATACAATTACAAGGGCTAAAGAACTAGATCCACAAAAAAAGTTAAGACATTTCTATAGTTAGAAGTCATATAAAATATTGGTAGTAGTTTTCACAGGTATAATGTGAGGAATTGGCAACTTTCACGAGAGAAACACCACCATCCATCAAGATGCATGCATTATACACATCCATAGGGAAGAACTTTTGTACCAAGATGAAAACAAGGAAAAAAGTCTTAGTATCTGATGAAGCAAAGACCTCTTGAACTAGCTATGGGCATGCAGAATTATAACCAATGCACCAACATTCAAGTGAGAATCTTTGGAGACTAGGAATGCATTGTAAGTCACCTACGTAACCTTTTCTCTAGGAGTTTCAATAGCCAACTGTTGTTTTTGCTTAATAGAAGGTCTATCAAAATTTATAATTGTAATTCAGTGACTTTGTTTTAGGCATCCATATAATAACCCCTTATGATCAGGTTTCTGATTTCTTTTTTTTTTTATTTATTAAAATTTTTAATGTTTATTTTTGAGAGAGAGGGAGACACAGAATGTGAAATAGGCTCCAGGCTCTGAGTTGCCAGCACAGAGCCTGACAGGGGGTTTGTATTCACAAGCAGTGACATAATGACCTAAGCCTAAGTTGGACACTCAACCTACTGCATCAGTCAGGTACCCCTGACTTGATTTCTGATTTCTGTGAATTACAGAATTTTAGAGTGCTGTTTATAAACTCTGTTTCCTAATATTTTAGGTATTGTGCTTCCTTTTGATGTTGTGCTGATAAACAGATATTTTCTTCAGTAATTAAAATAATATTGAATACCTACTATATGTCAGGGTCTATACTAAACCCTGAGGATGTTATATATACATGACATAGTTTTTGTCCAGGAAATGTTCCAACACATGATCTGATGGGATGGACTCTGTATTAATCAGACCAGGCTAAAAAGGAAAAAATAAGCTTCAAACATCAGTAATTTAAAATAAATATTTATGGGGGTGCCTGGGTGGCTCAGTTGGTTGAGCGTCTGACTTTAGCTCAGGTCATGATCACAGTTTGTGGGTTCGAGCCCCGTGTCAGGCTCTGTGCTAACAGCTAGCCTAGAGTCTGGAGCTTGTCTTCAGATTCTGTGTCTCCCTCTCTCTGACCCTCTCCTGTTCCCACTGTTTCTCTCAAAAATAAATAAAATAAAGATTTATGTCTTACTCAGGGCTATATCCTCATCATTCTGGGTCTTCTTCTTTCCATAACTAAGACTAACGAGCAGACTGGCATGTTGTTGGTTGCCATGGTAGAAGGAAAGATAAATCTGGAGGGTCTTGCACTAGCAATTATATAATCAGCCCTGAAGCAACAAATCTGATCACAATTCTTGGTCAAAACTATTATGGATATACCCAACTGTAGCCGGTTCAAAAAGTGTAGTTTTTCTTTAGGGGATTTGGTTCAAGATGGCACCCGTGGACATACTAAGTCTACATATATAAAACAGATTTTCAAACAAAACCTCAAAGCTAGCTAAATAACTCCTACACATTAGGTAAATAAGGGGGGGGAACCCCATATTAAAGAGGGTAGGAGAGACTGAGACACAGTCTCACTATAAACCTTAACCCCTGGCCTAGCAACCCACAATTAGGAGTGAACTCCAAGCCTGGAGGTTCTTCCTGAGGAGGAAAGGGTTTGAACCTCACATTTGGATACAATAACTTTTAAGAGAGATACACCAGAGAGACAAACTGCCAAGACATCTAGTTTGAAAGACAATAGAGCTGTTTTTCATCAGACCCACAAGGCTGTAATGAATTGGGAAATGTCTCTTAAGGGGCTTGTGCACTTGGAGTCACCTGCCCCAGGGCCCTGCTCAGAAGTAGCATATCATGCTCAGACTTTAAATGAAAGTCTCATTTGCTTATATTAAAGTATTGGCCTGAGGGGCAGGCATGCATCTCATTTAACATGCGTATCTAGGACACTGCTAGAATGCTTTCTGGGGATGAAGACTGGGTGGCACCATTTTCACACCTTCCTTATGTTTTGCTCACATGCCAACTTTTTTTTTTTCCCCTGGCAGTTACCATCTTTATGCTCCCTCACTGCTGTGCTCTAGATCACCAGGATCTCCCAGAAAGGAGTTTATACACTTATCGGGAGCCCTGAGTTTTGTGACTGCCACCCAGTGGCCACCTGCAGATTGCCTGGCTCTGGCTGCCAACAAGACTTACACTTGTGGTACATAGGACTGTATATATTTGCATACTTTAAAATCTATTAGGGATATGGCTTCCAATCAGCCTGAATATAGGTGCTCAATCTAGATCCCACCCCGTTTGGGACACTGATAGGTTGTAGCACGTCCATAAACACTGGGAGCTAATAAAAATAAAATAAGCTGCCTGGACAATTATGAAGGTCTGAGAGACAAACAAGAGCTATGGCAGTTGTTGAGCAATATGATAAATTTCTTACATAAGGCCACTCTTCAAGAGTCTGAGAGGTGGTTGTTTCATCTAATGCATACACACCAACATAGAGAGTTAAGCAAGATGAATAAACAGAAGAGTGTGTTCCAAATAAAAGAATATGATAAAGCTTCAGAAAAATTTTAATGAAAAGGAGATATTATCTAATAGTTCAAAGTGATAGTATAAAAATACTATTTGGTACAGAGATACCAAACTCAAGAGAAGAACAGAGGACCACATCGAGAACTTCAATAAAGAAATAGAAAATATACAAAGGTGCCAAACAGTAGTCACAGAACTGGGGAATACAATAATGGACTGAAAAATACACTACTGCAATTCAGCAGCAGACTAGAAAAGCAGAAGACAGAAATCAGTAAATTAAAAACCAGGGCAGCGGGACACATCCAATCAGAGCAGCAACAAGAAAAAAATAATTATAAAAACTGAAGATAGCTTAAGAGATTGGTGGAACAACATGAAGTGGACTAACATTCCAGAAGAAAAAAACAGAAAGAGAAAGGAGAAGAAAGCCCATTTTAAGAAATAATGCCTGAAAACTTTACTAACTTGGGGAAGGAAACATAATTTTGATCCAGAAAATTCCTAATAAGATGAACGCAAAAGACCTCACCCAAACACATTATAATTAAAAGTTAAAGGCAAGGAGACAATCTTAAAAGCAACAAGAGAAAACTAACTTGTTATGTACAGAAAATCTCCCATAAAATTATCAATTTTACAGCAGAAATGACAAGCCAGAGGGAGTGGCATGATGTAATCAAAGTGCTAAAAGAAAAACACAAAAACAAAAACCTACCAATCAAGAACACTGTAGCCTGCAAAGTTACCATTGAGAATTGAAGAAGAAATAAAGTTTCCCAGACAAGGAAAAGCTAAAAGTGTTCATCATAATTAAATTGGCTTTTCAAAAAATGTTAAAGGGCTTTCTTTAACTTTAAAAGAAAGGGTTCTAATTAGGAATAAGAGAACATATGAAAATATAGACCTCATTAATCACTTATGAAGCTAGTATGAAGGGTAAAAGACAAAGTAATAAAAATAAGTACAATTAGTGAAGGAATGCACAGTATGTAATATATGACATCAAAAACATAAAAAGTGGGATGGGAGAGTGAAAATGCTTTAGGGGTGCCTGGGTAGCTCAGTTGGTTAAGTATCTGACTCTTTTGTTTGGCTCCGGTCATGATCTCACAGTTCATAAAATGAGCCCCACATTGGGCTCTCTGCCAATAGCGTGGGGCCTGCTTGGGGTTTGCTCTCTCCTTTTCTGCCCTTTCCTCGTTCGTACACACATACATGCACTCTCTCTCTTAAAATAGGTAAGTAAACTTTAAAAATGTAGAGCTTTAGATAAACTTATAATAACTTCAGTACAAACATAAAATAGACTGTTACCAATATATAAGTCTAACAGTAATCACAAAATAAAAACCTTTGGGAGAAAAGAAAAAAAAAATAACATTTCACTCAATAAAGTCACTAAGGAAAAGAGCAAGAGAAGAAGAAAGGAGCAGAGAAGAGATTTAAAAAAAAAACAAAAAACAAAAACAAACAGCCAGAAAACAAGTAACAAAATGTCAGTAAGTCCATACTTACCAATAACTACTTTAATTATAAATGGGCTAATTCTAAAATCAGAATACAGAATGGCTGAATGAAATAGAAAATAAGACCCATCTGTATATGTCCTAAAACAGACTCACTTCAGATGTAAGGAGACACATAGACTTAAAGTGGATAGGTGGAAAAATATATTCCATGCAAATGGGAACCAAAAAAAGCTGAGGTAGCTATACTTACATCAAACAAAATAGGCCTTAAAACAAAGATTGTGATAAGAAACAAAGAAGGGCATTACATACTGATGAAGGGGTTAATCCAATGAAAGGCTCTAACATTTGGAAATATTTATGCACCTAAATATACAAAGGAAAAATTAATAGACCTAAGGAGAGAAATCAACAGCAATACAATAAGTAGGGGGTTTTAATACCCCACTTTTACCAATAAATATGTCATCCACAGAAAATCAATAAAGAAACATCAAACTTGACCTACATGCTAGAACAGTTGGACATAACACATATTTACAGAACATTCTATCCAAAAGCAATGGAATACACATTTTCTTAAGTGCACATGGAACAATCTCTAGGATAGATAATATGCTAGACCACAAAACAAATTTTAATAAATTTAAGGAGACTGAAATCATATCAAGTATCTTTTCTGACTACAGTGGAATGGAACTCGAAATTATAAAAATAAAACTGGAAATTCAACAATATGTAGAGATTAAACAATATGCTCTTGAATAGCCAATGGGTCAAAAAACCAAAAGAAAAAGAATACCTTGAGACAAATGAAAATGGAAATATAGCATACCGAAAACTATGAAACACAGCAAAAGCAAAACCTATGCAACCCTTGTAGGAGGGAATTTCATAGCAATTAATTCCTACATTAAGAAACAAGGAAGAACTCAAATAAGAAACCTAATTGTACACCTTAAGAAATTGAGGAAACATATCAAATGAAGCCCAAAGTTAGAAGAAAAGTAATGACAAAAAAATAGAAAATATCAATGAAACTAGGAGATGGTTCTTTGAAAAGATAAACAAAATTAAAAAACATTTAGCTAGTATCACCAAGAAGAGAGAAGACCCAAATAAATAAAATCAGAAATCAAAGAGAAGTTAAAATTGAAATCCCAGAAACACAAAGGACAATAAGAGACTACTATGAAGAATTATACACCAGTAAGTTGGATAACCTTGAATAGATGAATGGTAAAAAAAATACAACCTACCAAGACTGAATCATGAAAAACCTGAACAGACTGATTACTGGTAAGGAGATTGAATCAGTAATCAAAAGCTTTCCAATAAACAAAAGTCCAGGACCAGACAGCTTCACTGGTGAATTCTACTAACCATTTAGAGAAGGATAAAATATCAATTATTCTCAAACTCTTCCAAAAAATTGAAGGGAAGGGAATTCCTCCAAACTCATTTTCTGAGGCCAGCATTACTCTGATACCAAAAAACAAAGGCCACAAGCAAATAAAATTATAGGCTAACATTCCTGATGATCATAGATGCAAAATTCTCAATAAAATGTGAGGTATTATAATTCAACAGTACTTTAAAACGATCATATGCTATGATCAAGAGGGATATATTCTAGGGAGGCAAAGGTGATTCACCATCTGCAAATCAATAAAAGTAAATGCACTATATTGACAAAATGATGAATTAGATTATATGATTATCTCAATAAAGGCAGAAAAAGCTTTTGACAGAATCAACAACCATTTATGATAGAAACTCTCAACATAGTAAAGGCCACATAGGACAAACCTGCAGCTAACATCATACTCAATGGTGAAAACCTGAATGCTTTTTCCTTAAGATTAGCAATAATAAAAGAATGCCCACTCTTGCCACTTATAGTCAACATAATATTTGGAAATCTTAGGTGGAGTAAGCAGGCAAAATCAAATAAAAATTGAAAAGGAGGAGGAGGAAAACGGTCACTGTTTACAGATGACATGATATTATATTTAGAAACTCTAGAGATTCCACCAAAGCTCCTAGAATAAATGAATACAGTAAAGTTGCAGGATACAAAATGAATATATAAAAATATGTTGTTTCTATACACTAATAAACTTTCTGGAAGAGAAGTTAAGAAAAATATCCCATTTACAAAAGAATAAGATACAGAAGGATAAATTTAACCAAGGAGGTGAAAGAGCTGCACACTCAGGAGTATAAGCCATTGACAAAAGAAACTGAAGAAGACACAAATAAATGGAAAAATATACTGTGACCATAGACTGGAAGAATTAGTGTTGTTAAAATGTCCATACTACCTAAAGCATTTTAAAGATTCAATATAATCCCTATCAAAATTCCAATGGCAATTCTCACAGTTTTAGGACAACCAAATGTGAAATTTATATGGAACCACAAAAGACTCTGAATAGCCAATCATTATTTTTATTTTTTAATGGTTTTTTTTTTTAATTTCTGAGAGAGAGAGAGAGAGAGAGAGAGAGAGATACAGCATGAGCAGGGGAGGGTCAGAGAGAGACACACACACACAGAATCTGAAGCAGGCTCCAGGCTCTGAGCTAGCTGTCAGCACAGAGCCCGATGCAGGCTCGAACCCACGAACCGTGAGATCATGACCTGAGCCGAAGTTGGATGCTCAACTGACTGAACCACGCAGACATCCTGCCAAACAATCTTTAGAGAGAAGAACAAAACTGAAGACATCATGCTTCCTTATTTCAAACTACATTAGAAAACTATAGTAATTAAAACAATATGGTATTGGAATAAAAACAGACACATAGCTCAATTGAAGAGAATAGAGAGTTCAGAAATAAAAACATGCATATATGGTTAATTAATTTACAACAGAGGAGCTGAGAATATATAATGGGGAGGGAATCATCTCTTTAATAAGTTGTATTGGGAAAACTGGATAGCTACAAGCCCAAGAGTGGGCCACTATCTTACCCCATACACAAAAATTAATTCAAAATAAACTAAAGACTTGAAGGTAAACCTGAAATAATGCAACTCCTAGTAGGAAACATAAGTGGTAAGCTCCTTGATTTTGGTCTTGGAGATGATTGTTTTTAACCTGACACCCAAAGCAAACAGAAAAAGAAACAATTGCAATTACCACAAACTAAAAAGCTTCTGCACAGCAAAGAAACCTGTCAACAAAATGAAAACACAACCTAAAGAATGGGAGAAAATATTTGCAAATCATGTATCTGATAAGGGGATAATATCCAAAATATATAAAGAATACAAACAGTAGCCAAAAAACATCTGATTAAAACATGTGCAGAAAATTGAATAGACATTTTTCCAAAGAAAATATACAGATAGCCAATAGATATGTGAAAAGATGCTCAACATCATTAATCATCAGGAAAAATGTACATCAAAACACAATGAGATATCAATTTACTCATATTAGAATAGCTATTATCAAAAAAATAATAGGTGTTGGTAAGTATATGAAGTAAAGGAAACCTTGTGTACTCTTGGTAGGAAGAGACATAGGTATAGTCACCATGGAAACAATATGGAATTTCCTCAAAAAAATAAAAAATAAAAGTACCATATGAGCCAGTAATCTACTTCTAGGTATTTATCTGAACAAAAATACTAACTTTAAAAGATATATGTACCTCCATGTTCACTGCTACATTATTTATGGTAGCCAAAACATGGAAGGAACCTGTGTATCAATGAATGAATGAACAAAGAAAGAAAATGTGTTAAGGTGTAGGAAAATGTGTTAAGGTGTAGGTTGTATAGGAGGACCCTATTGTTGCCTTATCCTACGAATACAACTAGATAGCTATACAATCATTCTAAATACCCCAGAAATTGACTTGAAGACCATGAGAACAAACTCCACAACTAAAGGTAGAGAAGAGGCCATATAAAGGAAGGGTGGAGATGTGGTTTGGAAGAGACAGATCATGGACACTGCAGTGGGGAGGAAGCCACAGACACAGAAAAGGGTGACAGACAGACTAACACAGGGGAGTGTGCAGGGTAAATGAATCCCCATATAAATTGGCTTGAAAAGGGAGAAAGCCTGAATTTTGTTACTTCTGTGAACTGTGGTGCTTAAAGCTTGGAGGTTTTTTTTTCAAGTTTTTAAAAAAATGTTTACTTATTTTTGAGAGAGAGAGAGAGAGAGCTGAGGAGGGACAGAGAGAAAAGGAGACGCATAATCTGAAGCAGGCTCCAGGCTCTGAGCTGTCAGCACAGAGCTGGACACGGGGCTTGAACTCATGAACCACAAGATCATGACCTGAGCCAAAATCGGACACTTAACCAACTGAGCCACCCAGGTGCTCCTAAAGCTTAAAGTTTTAAAGATCAGCAGTCTTGGCTCAGATTGAGCGTGGTGGGCATTGTACTGATCTTAAAGAGAAGGCAAGCAAACAATCCATAGTGTGGAAATAGCAATCTGAAGAGAATCTGGGGGCACACAGTTGGGGACTATTTGCTCTTCCCAGAGCATGTACCAGAGAGGCAGTGTTCACAGGGAGGCCCCTCTGGGAACAAAAAAGCTTGCTATTGCCATTTTCTGCCCTCACCCTTTAGCATAAGCACAGGGCCACCTGTGGGAACAAATGCAGAGCAGATTCTTGCTAACTAACTAGCTTACGCTAAGCCCTGCTTATCCAGTCCAGTGGAACCACCCTTCACAGTCACATTTTCCTCAGTGCCAGCTTCACAGGCCCCTTCCACCAGAAAATTGGCCCCAAACCCATGCTCACACCACATCTCCCAACATGGGAGGAGTTTTATAGAGCCTCAGTGCCAGTGGTGGTGGCAACAGGTCTCATTTCACAAGCAGATCAGAGCACACCTATTTAAAATGAGCCATCTTCAGGATAGAGACCAAACACTGTTCACAATAGGCAAAGAGAGCCTCTGTAGATGACTGACCCAAAGGTCTGTCCCACTGACCAAAGACAAAAAAGCAGAGCACATATAGTACACATTGGAGATACTCCCAGAAGCAACAGGCCCTGGGGAACAGGGGACACTACATGGCAGGGCACTACAGGACATCTTCTTCATAATGCCATTACTCTTTTTTTTTTTTTTTTTTTTACAAATAGTTTATTGTCAAATTAGTTTCCACATAACACACAGTGCTCATCCCCACAAGTGTCCTCCTCCATGCCCATCCCTCCTCCCCCCCACATCCATCAGTCCTCAGTTTTTGTCAGCATTCAAGAGTCTCTCATGGTTTGCCTCTCTCCCTTTCCCCCACCATTTCGCCCTTCTTCTCCCCCTTGGTCCTCCGTCAAGTTCCTCCTAATCCTCCTATACGTGCAAACATATGATATTTGTCCTTCTCTGCCTGACTTATTTCGCTCAGCATAACACCCTCAAGGTCCATCCATGTTGCTACACATGGCCAGATTTCATTGTTTCTCATTGCCATGTAGTATTCCATGGTATAGATAAACCACATCTTCTTGATCCATTCATCTGTTGATGGACACTTAGGCTCTTTCCAGGTTTTAGCTATTGTGGAGAGTGCTGCTATGAACATTGGGGTCCATGTGCTCCTATGCATCAACATTTCTGTATCCCTTGGGTAAATTCCTAGCAGTGCTATTGCTGGGTCATAGGGGAGTTCTATTGTTAGTTTCCTTAGGAACCTCCACACTGTTTTCCAGAGGGGCTGTACCAGTTTACATTCCCACCAACAGTGTAGGGGGGTGCCCGTTTCTCCACATCCTCGCCAGCATCTAGAGTTCTCTGATTGGCTCATTTTAGCCACTCTGACTGCATAATGCCATTACTCTTAAGAAAGGGAGACATAGCTGACCTTTCTAATGCACAGAAAGAGGTACAGAGACCTGGTCCAAATAAAAAGATGGAGAAATTTTTTCCAAGGTCAGAGATCTAAAACAGATATAAGTCACATGCATGATGGAGTATTTTAAACAGTATCATAAGAATACTCATGGGACTTGAGGAAAAAGCGAAATACATGAATGAGATCTTTCACAGAGACATAAGGAATAAGATAGAGATAAAGGGCTCAATAAACAAAATGAGACACATGTGTGATGGAATGAACATGCTTGATGGAAAAGCAGAGGAATGAATTGGTAACCTAGAAAACAGAATAACAATAATTAAGCTGAAACAAAAAGAATTATGCAAAATGAGAATAAACTTATGGAACTTGATGTCATTAAATGTGGTAACATTCAGATTATGGGAATTACAGAAGGGAAGGAGAGGGAAAACATTTATTTGAAGAGACAATGACTGAAAACTTCCCTAATGTGGGGAAGGAAATAGATACCCAAATCCAGGAGGCAAAGAGAACCCCCAACAAAATCAATAAAAGCACATCCACACCAAGACATATTGCAATTAAACTGGCAAAATATAGTGATACAGAAAAAGTTTTAAAAGCAACAAGATAAAAGAGGACAGTTACATACAAGAGAAGCCCCATAAGGCTACAAGGAATTTTCAGAAGAAACTTTCCAAGCCAGAAGGGAGTAACATGATATATTCAAAGTACTGAATGGGAAAAGTTTTTGGTGAAGAATATTCTATTTAGGAAAGCTATCATTAAGAATAAAAAGAGATATAAAGGGTTTCCCAGACAAACAGAAACTCAAGGAGGTTGTAACCAGTAAACCAGCCTGGCTAGACATTCTAAAGAGGACTCTTTGGGTGGAAAATAGAGGCCAAAAGTGACAGCACAAAGGCAGAAAACACAAAAGTAGTAAGAATGAATATTTCTATAAAAATTCATTCAAGGAACTCACAAAAAGGGGTATAAAATATAACATATACCTAAAATGTGGGGAGGAAAGGAGTAAAGGATGGGTTCAAACTTAAACAGGCATCAACTTAATGTAGACTGCTGTAGGCCAGAAGAGCTTATACACAATCCTAATGGTAACCATATTTAAAATAAAAAAACTTAGGGAATGCCTGGGTGGCTCAGCCGATTAAGCATCTGACTTCAGCTTAGGTCATGATCTCGTTGTGATTTTGAGCCCCATGCCAGGCTCTGTGCTGAAAGCTCAGAGCCTGGAGCCTCCTTGGGATTCTGTCTCCCTCTCTTTGCCCCTCCCCTGCTCACATTCTGTCTCTATCTCACAAGTAAATAAACACTAAAAGAATTTAAACAATAACAACAAAAAACCTAGTAAGTATGCAAAGTGTAAATAGAACGAAATCTTATCACTAAGGAAAATTAACAAAACATGAGAGAAAGACAAGAAAGGATCAGAGGTAAGCTACAGAAACAACCACAAAACAAGTAACAAAATGGCAGTAAATACGTATCTGTCAGTAATTACTTTGAATGTAAATGGACTAAATGCTCCGTTCAAAAGACATAGTATGACAGATTGGATAAAAAATAAGACCCATCTCTATGATGCCTATAAGAGACACATTTTAAACGTAAAGATACCTGCATATTAACAGTGAGGGGGGATGGAGAATAATTTATGATGCAAGTGGATGTCAAAAGAAAGCAGGAATAGTAATATGTATATTAATCATAATAGACTTTATTTAAAATTTTTTAAAGTTTTAAAAAATGTTTATTCATTTTTTAAAATATTTTTTATTTATTTCTAGGAGAGAGAGAGAGAGAGAGCATGAGCAGGGGAGGGTCAGAGAGAGAGGGAAATACAGACTCTGAAATAGGCTCCAGGCTCTGAGCTGGCAGTCAGCACAGAGCCCAACGCGGGGCTCGAACCCACGAACCGCGAGATCATGACCTAAGCGAAAGTCGGACGCTTAACCGACTAAGCCACCCAGGCGCCCCAAAAATGTTTATTTTTGAGAGACAGAGGATGTGCAAGCAGGGGAGGAGCAGAAAGAGAGGGAGACACAGAATCCAAAGCAGGCTCCAGGTTCTGAGCTGTTGGCACAGACCCCAATGCGGGGCTCAAACTCATGAAGCATGAGATCATGATCTTAGCTGAAGCTGGCTGCTTAATTAACTGAGGCACCTAGGCACCCTGATAAAATAGGTCTTAAAACAAAGACTGTAACAAGAGACAACAAATGACACCATATAATAATAACTGGGACAATCCAACAAGAAGACATAACAATTATAAATATTTATGCACCCAACATAAGTAGACCCAAATACATGAAACAGTTAATAACAACCATGAAGGAAATAATCACTAATAATACAATAATAGTAGGGGTTTAAGACTCCACTTACATCACTGGACAGATCATCTAAACAGAAAATAAACAAGGAGACCATGGCTATGAATGGCACCCTGGAACAGATGGATTTAACAGATATATTCAGACTTTCCATCCTAAAACAGCAGAATACATTCTTTGCAAGTGTTCACAGAACATTCCCCAGAATATATGACACATTATCCCACAAAATAAGGCTCAAAATTCAGAAAGATCAAAGTCATACCAAGTATCTTTTCTGACCACAAGACTGTGAAACTAGAAGTCAACCACAAGGAAAAAATCTGGAAAGATCACAAATACATATAGGTTAAATAACATGATACTAAACAATAATCAATCAGGAAATAAAAGAAGAAATAAACAAGTACATGGAAAGTAATAAAAATGAAAATATAATGGTCTAAAACCTTTGGGATGAAGCCAAAGCCGTTCTAGGAGGGAAGTTTATAGTAATACAAATCCACCTCGAGAAACAAGAAAAATCTCAAATAAACAACTTAACTTTACATCTTATTGAGCTAGAAAAAGAACAAACAAGCCTAAAATCAGCAGAAGGAAGGATATAATAAAGATTACAGCAGAAGCAAATGATATAGAAACTAAAAAAATAAAATAGATTAATGAAACCAAGAACTGGCTCTTTGAAAAAAAAATCGATAAAACTGATAAACTGCTAGCCAGACTAGACTTATCAAGAAAAAAGAGAAAGGACTCAAATAAAATCACAAATTACAAAGGAGGAAAACAATCAACACCACAGACATACAAACGATTATAAGAAAAAAGTATGGAAAACATTATGCCAACAAATTAGACAAACTGGAAGAAATGGATAAATTCATAGAAATATATAACTACCAAAACTAAAACAGGAAGAAATAGAAAATTTAAACAGGGGGCGCCTGGGTGGCTCAGTCAGTTAAGTGTCCAACTTTGGCTCAGCTCAGATCTCATGGTTTGTGGGTTCGAGCCCCGCATCAGGCTCTGTGCTAACATCTCAGAGCCTGGAGCTTATTTCGTATTCTGTGTCTCCCTCTCTCTCTGCCCTTCCCTCACTCATGCTCTGTCTCTCTCTGTCTCAAAAATAAATAAACTATAAAAAATTAAAAAAAAAAAGAAAATTTAAACAGATGACCAGTAAAGAAACTGACTCAGTAATCAAAAATCTCCTGACAGAAAAATAGAATTCACAGGTGAATTGTACAAAGCATTTAAAGAAGTCTTAATACCTATTCTTCTAAAATTACTCCAAAAAATAGAAGAAGAAAAAAACTTCCGAGTTCATTCTATGAATTTACACTGATACCAAAACCAGATAAAGATAACATTAAAAAAGAGAACTACATATCCTTGATCAACATGGACACAAAAATCCTCAACAACATACTAATAAACCAAACTAAATACATTAAAAAATCATTCACCATAATCAAGTGGGATTTATTCCTGGATTGCAAGGGTGGTTCAGTATTTGCAAATCAATCAATGTGATACCATAACTTCAAGAGAAAGGATATGAGTCATATGATCATTTCAGTAGGCACAAAGCATTTACAAAGTAAGACATCTGTTAATTATAAAAACCCTCAACAAAGTGGGTTTAGAGGGAATGTATCTCCGCTTCATAAAGGCCATAGGTAATATCATAATTAATGGGGGAAAAGCCCTGTTTTTCTAAGGTCAGGAACAAGACCAGGATGTCCATGCTTACCACCTGTATCCAACATAGTACTGGAAGTCCTAGCCAAAGCAATCACAAAATGAAAAGAAATAAAAATCATCCAAATGGTAAAGAAGAAGTAAAAGTTTACTACTTGTAGATGATAAGATATTATACATAGGAAATGCAAAAGACTCCACCAAAACACTGGTGAAACTGATAGATGAATTCAGTAAATTTGGAAGATACAAAATGAGTACGTAGAAATTGGTTGCATTCTTATACACCAATAATGAAGCAGCAGAAAGAGAAATTAAGAAAAATATCCCACTTAAAATTGCACCAAAGATAATAAGATATTTAGGAATAAACCTAACCAAAGAAGTGAAAGACTTATGGGGCACCTGAGTGGCTCAGCTGGTAAGTGTCCAACTTCATCTCAGGTCATGATCTCATGACTCGTGGGCTCTAGCCCCTCATCAGGCTCTGTGCTGACAGTTCAGAGCCTGGAGCTGCTTCAGATTCTGTGTCTCCCTCTCTCTCTGCTCCTCCCCTATTTGTGTGCTCTCTCTCTCTCTCAAAAATAAACATTAAAAAAAGAAGTGGAAGACTTGTCCTCTGAAAACTATAAAACACTGATGAAATAAATTGAAGATGACACTAAGAAATGGAAAGACATTCCATGCTCATGGATTAGAAGAACAAATATTGCTAAACTCTCTATACTACCCAAGTCAACCTATACATTTAATGAAATCCCTATCAGAATACCAGCAGCACTTTCTGAAGAACTAGAGCAAGCAATCCTAAAATTTGTATGTAACTACAAAAGGCCCTGAATAGCCAAAGCAACCTTTAAAAAGAAAAGCAATGCTGGGAGCTTCACAATTTTGGACTTCGAGTTATATTTCAAAGCTATAGTAACCAAAACAGTATGGAACTGGCACAAAAACAGATACATAGATCAAGAGAACAGAATGGAAAACCCAGAAATAAACCCACAACTATAATGGTCAACTAATCTTCAACAAAGCAAGAAAGAATATCCAATGGAGAAAAGTCTCTTCAACAAATGGTGTTGGGGAAACTGGACAGCTAAATGAAAAGAATGAAATCGGGGCACCTGGGTGTCTTAGTCGGTTAAGCGTCCGACTTTCGCTTAGGTCATGATCTCGCGGTTCATGGGTTCGAGCCCCGCATCGGGCTCTGTGCTGACAGCCAGGTCGGAGCCTGGAGCCTGCTTCAGATTCTGTGTCTCCCCCTCTCTCTGACTCTCCCCTGCTCATGCTGTCTCTCTCTCTCTCTCTCTCTCTCTCTCTCTCCTAGAAATAAATAAAACATTAAAAAATTTTTTAAAAAAAGTAAAGAATGAAACTGGACCACTTTGTTATACCATTCAGAAAAATAAATCCACAGTGGACTAAAGACCTAAATATAAGTAATGAAGCCATAAATATCTTAGAAGATAAACCAGGCAGCAACTCTCTGACATGAGCCACAGCAACATTTTTTAAGATATGTCTCCTGAGGCAAGGGGAATAAAAGCAAAAATAAAGTCTTAGGACTACATCAAAATAAAAAGCTTCTGCACAGTGAAGGAAACAATGAACAAAACTAAAAGGCAACCTACTAAATGGGAGAAGATATTTTCAAATGACATATCTGGTAAACGGTTAATATCCAAAATATATAAAGAAGTTTTGAAACTCAACACCCCAAAAAAACCCAAATAATACAATTTAAAAATATGCAGAAGACATGAACATTTTTCCACAGAAGACATCCAGATGACCAACAAACACATGAAAAGATGCTCATCATCACTCAGCATCAGGGAAATGCAAATCAAAATTATAAGGATATATCACCTCACATCTGTCAGAATGGTAAAAATCAACAACACAAGAACCAACGGGTGTGGACAAGGATATGGAGAAAGGGGAACTCTTTTGCACTATTGGTGGGAATGCAAACTGGTGTAGCCACTGTGCAAAATAGTATTGAATTTCCTCAAAAAGTTAAAAATAGAACTTCTTTACACTCCAGAAATTGCACTATTGGGTATTTATCAAAAGAATATAAAAATGCTAATTCAAAGGGATACAGGAACACCTGTTTATAGCAGCATTATTTACAATAGATAAGATAGGAAGCAGCCCAAGTATCCATCGATTGAGGAATGGATAAAGATGTGGTGTATAAACTATATAATTTTATTTAGCCATAAAAATGAAATCTTACCATCTGCAATGACATATATGGAGCCAGAGTTTATTATGCTAAGTGAAAGAAGTCAGAAAAAGACAAATATTATATCATTTCACTCATGTAAAATCTAAGAAACAAAATAAATGAGCAAAGGGAAAAAATGAAAGAGAGACAAACCAAGAAACAGACTCTTAACTATAGAGAACAAACTGTATGGTACCAGAGGGGCGGTGGATGAATGGGATAGATACGTGAACTAGATAATGGGGATTAAGGAGTTCACATGCTGTAATGAGCACCAGGTGATGTATGGAATTGTTGAATTACTGCATTGTACCCCTCAAACTAGTATAACACTGTACGTTAACTAATTGGAATTAAAATAAAAACTTAGAAAACTAGAAAATTGTGTGTGTGTGTGTGTGTGTGTGATAGAGACAGATATACACACAAGGGAATAATGTCAGCCATAAAAAAGAAGGAAATCTTGCCATGTGCAGCAATATGAATGGACTTAGAGAGCATTTTTTTAAGTCAAATATGTCAGACACAGACAAGTACCATATGATATCTCTTATTTGTGGAATCTAAATAAAAGAAAACAAAACAAATAAACCACAGAGCACCAGGCTTATAGACACAAAGAATGCATTGGTGGTCACCAAAGGTGGAGGTTGGGGGTGGGCCAAATGGGTGAAGGGTGTCACAAGGCACAACCTTCCAGTTATAAAATAATTAACTTATTGAGATGTTAAATATAGCATGATTGCTATCATTTACACTACTGTACTGCATATTTGAAAGTTGCTAACTGAATAAATCTTAAAAATTCTTACACAAAAATTTTTAACTATGTGATGATGGATGTTAAGCAGATCTTTGTTGTAATTATTTTGCAATGTATACAAATATTGAATCATGTTGTATGCCTGAAACTAATGTCAATTATATCTCAAGAATTTAAAACGTTTTTTTTTTATTTTTGTAATGTTTTATTTATTTCTGAGAGACAGACAGAGATAGCATGAACAAGGGAGGGTCAGAGAGAGAGGGAGACACAGAATCTGAAACAGGCTCCAGCTCTGAGCTAGCTGTCAGCACAGAGCCCAACACGGGACTCGAACCCACAAACCATGAAATGATGACCTGAGCCAAAGTTGGACGTCCAGCTGACTGAGCCACCTAGGTGCCCCAAAAATGTTTTTTAAAAGTAGAATATTTATATGCCTATGGGCTGTTCTGGCACTCTCTGTATAAATTTGGAGGTATTTTTAACCTGTGTGTTGTACCCATCAATGGAAATAGAAGAAAATCATACCTGAATCTGAATTTGTTAAGCATTAATTGAACACCTATTTAGTGCCATTCTTATTAGGAACTAGATATCAAAAGACAGATATAGTCACAATATTTCTGTTGAATGGAGATCCCAGTTCTTCTGCACTGTCTTGTCCCATGTACAGTGGAAATTTGACATATTTTTTCTGACCTACCTCTTCAGGTTATATACCTCATATTGTAAGACAGCAGGTTAGTTAGGAAAGGCCAGACTTTTGATAAGATACAGAAGGCAAGCAAGTTAACTTTAAAGTTGTCATTCTAAATCACCCATGCCTAAAGGATGCATTTTTTTTTTTAAATTAGTGTTTATTTTTGAGAAAGACAGACAGAAAGAGTATGAGTGGGGAGGGGAAGAGAGAGAGGGAGACAGAATCTGAAGCAGGCTCCAGTCTCTGAGCTGTCAGCACAGGGCTCAAACCCAAGAACTGAGAGATTATGACCTGAGCTGAAGTCGGACGCTTAACTGACTGAACCACCCAGACACCCCAGGATGCAGTTTTAAATAAGAACAACAACCATTATTGCACTAAAGAATATAACCTCATTCTATAGTCATACCACATACAGAGAGCTAAGAAATATAGTAGTCAGAAACATATTCTAGAGCTAGTATGCCTAGCGTTTTTAGTCTAATATATAAGCAAGAAAGCATTGTTCCCTGGAAGGGAGGAATAATCTGTTTTTAATTTAACAAGACTTTTGCATGAAAAAATTGCTTTAAGACTCCAGAATGTTTCCAAGAGCTGTATTAGTTTTGCCTTCATCACTCACAATGGATGCATTGCCAGGAGCTGTTTGTCTATTTTTACAATGGGTCCTATTTGCCTCAATGAGAAATGGCTGCTGTGTTCTGTTGAGGATGTCTTCAAGGATGGTGTAACGATTAAGAAACCAGTCTCTGGAGTCAGATTACCTGGGTTCATATCCCAAATCTGCCACTTATTAGCTGGTGGCCTTGAGCAAGTTACTTAACAGCTGTTTCCTCAGTTTTCACATCTGTGAGATTGGGACCATAGTATACCCACAACATAGGGTCCCTATATGGAATAAATAAGTTAACATTTGTAAAGCACTTAACACAGTCCCTATTCAAGGGTAGGGGCTATATTTGCTTGTTAAGTAAATACATTAATCAATAATAATAGGTGTATAAAATGAGCCAGCTTTTTCAGAACTGAAACATGAACATTACATTCCAGGTAGTGAATCTTATGAAATAAGCACTTATGTAGAGATATTTCAAGATTTCCCTTACCACCTCCATACATATTATACATGGGATTTAAAACAAAAATTCCTCAAAGGTTGTTCTGTGCACCTATCCCCTTTTGGATTAGCTACAAAAAGATCATGCTAGTAAGGAACCACAAAGAGAAAATATGTGGATTCTAGCATCTGTAGTGCTAACAGGATCTGGGCCATTCCAGTTACCTATCATAGATGGGCTTGATGGAACCTGTTGTATTTATCAGGCACCTTTCCTAGGCTTATGCTGCAGCAGCAGAAATAACTTTTCCTTTACAGCCACTAGACAGTGGATTTTCAGCAACATCTCTTGAGGGACTTATCAGAAGCTACCAAGTGAAGGAGGCAATTTTTCCCCCTGAACATTGCAATTATTGTCATTTACTCAACTTGTATTTCTATAAACATTTGTACAATTCAAAGAGCATCTCACCAAAAATGTTTTCTTAACTTGAGAGAAAGAACTGTTATGGTAGGGTATGTGCTAGGTTTGTGGGTTATTCTTTTTTCTTTTTCATGTTAAGGTTTTGTACTTGTTTGCCTATGGCAATTTAAGATGAAGTTAGCTTGGAGTACTTGGTACAGCAGTAAAGAACTGTTTTATTGAATACTGAGCCACTCTTGCCCATTTTGCTGTTACTAATACAACACTAATGTTCTTACTAAATCACAAAAACAGCAAGTAGAAGCTGATGCTGAAAGTGTTTATAGATATTCAGCAATTAGCAGAAGCTAATAATTCCTATTTATGGAATAACAAATAAAACCTAAGTGATTTTTTTAACCTCAGTATATTTCAAACCAAATGTGTTATATATAAGTTTTTGGCTTTTAGGAAATAACAAAAGTTGTGTTAGACCTTATGTGCATAATATGCCCTCTTTATAATTTATCCTGACTCTAGTATAACCTTTGAAAATAAAGCAGACTTTGCAGAGGAAATTTATAGCTTTGGAAAGGAGAATCATTGTATCAGAGAACCAGAAATATATCCATACTTAATGTCTTATTATAGAACTAGATTTCATAATTTATAATGACAATGGAAATACTGAGAATGTTCTTAAGTATACAAAGTTATGTTTTTGAAAATATTTATTTCAAAGTACTGTTTGTGCTTAAAAGTTAGTATTTATTGTATTCTCATTATAGGCATTATTGCATTTAATCTTCATAGTAGTATGCTGAGATAGGGGCAATCTCCATGTATAGGAAAGGAAACAAGTTTTTTGCAGTGAAATAATGGGGCCACACACTTAAAATACTCTAGCCAGAATAAGCCATGGCTGCATGATGCTCTTAACCCATGCTCTTAACCATTACTTCTAATTACTGCTTGCCTGACTCTCTGAAAATCTTAAATTTATTATTTTCTTTATTATCATCATTAGTAGATGAACTTTCAATATATGTAGGACACACTACCTCTTAGCCAACTTTAATTATTCATGGTAAAGAAAAGGAAAAAAAATAAAGGAAGTTGAAATTCACAATGATCACTTTTCAATTTTACTCAAAATTAGGAAGATGCCATTAAAATATTTTTCATCATGGTGCAATAGAAATAACAAATAATATCCAGTGAACCCCATACTGAAGAAAGTATTCGTGTTTTAAAATATATCTAGAATTTGTAAGGAGCTTCTTTTGACCTCTTTGTTATAATGAATCTTCTATCTCAAAGGTAACAGTGTGCACCATGGCTTTAATTTGATTCTGAGTTCATGACCTTGGATTGCAATAGTAATGGATAACGTTATAGTCAGTCTTTCATATTACAACCTCAATGTCTCATTTTTATGATAGAAAAGTTGAAGAAGTTAGTACAGGGCTACATCTAGGAACCCTTCTTCAATGCCAGCCTTAAAAATTTACTGCCAACTTGATATGATTTAATAGGTTTCAGAAATGTTTTATGCTTCAAGAAATATTCCCCTTTTTGCAACCACAGTGGCTGAAATTCCTGTACTAAAAAATGATTCATTCGCAGCTTTAAGGTTTCAACATTGAGTATCTGTTTACTAAAATTCAAATTTCCATAGTAAAGATGAGTACTCTATAGGAATGAAGATATAATTTATTGTCCATAATAGGATGTATTTCCAAGATAAGCCCAACAGGAAGTCAGGACAACAGATGTAAGTCAGGACTATGAGTCAAACTAGAAAATATAGTTACCCCAAGCGTACTGCTACTTAGTATGCTTAATAAATATTAGTCAAATAAATGGAAGAACCAGATATATAGGACCTATTTCAGTAGGTTTGAAGCTCTGGAATGAGTGTCTCAGTCCCTGGACTAGCACTTACTGCTTAGATGCATCTTCTAGAAGTTTCGCTTAATTTATCTGAACTTCAGTTTTTTCAACTGTAAATTGGAGATAAGTAATTAATAACAAGGCCTAATAATTGTAAATAGTAAATGGAGTTAGTCTCAAATAATAATTCTGAGGGTTACAAGAGAACATAAATGTCCACAAAACTGTTTATTGGTTCCAGTAATTAAGATCTGAGAGGTGGAGGCAAAAGGAAGGGTGAGGTTTCCATGAGAAGGGTCAGCTGTCTTTGGCATTCTAGTCTAGACCAGAAAATGGAGTCTGCTGCATTTCACTAAGCAAAAATCAACTTCTCTTTGCCTTCTAAAACACTAGCGTCTAGAGGTGCCTGGGTGGTTCAGTCCATGAAGTGTGTTACTCTTGATTTAGACTCACAGTCATGAGATTGAGCCCTGCATCAGGCTCCAAGCTAGGTGTGGAGCCTATTTAAGATTCTCTCTCTCCCTCTCCCTCTGCCCCTTCCTCGTTTGCACATACTTGCTCTCTCTTTCTTTCAAAAACAAAAACAAAAAATCTTCTTGCCTCTATATTTGAAAAAAGAGTGGGGGGAGGGGCCAGGCATCCTGAACTAAATAGAGTATATAATCAGTGTACGAAAGAGAGAGACTGAATGCACAATATCATTTTGGAAGTGAATCAATGTGATATTTGTTTACTCTGCTCCATTATAAGAAATTTTATGGTATTTCATTTGTACCACCATACCTGATGTCAAGTGAGCATGTAATACTTAGGTGTAGGATAATTGTCACCACGGAATATTTCATGAGAAAATTTTCCTAACAGTGTTAAGCAGCAGTATGGAAATTACGCAGGAGAGAAGTGCATTTAAAAAAAAAAATTAGGATAATTTCTAACTGAAATGTTAACTGTAATGAGTATGCCAGAATCAACCTTGATGTATCTATTTGGACATTTTCCACATCCCAAGCGGTTAGTCTAATACCAATTAAAGCATCACACATTGCTATTATCTTCTTGCATTATTATTTTCATGAATTAATTTTGTTTTAAAAATCAGACCTTTTCCAAATGAGAATAAATTTAAATATCGAAGGTGCAAATGTGAAACTGATGTCAAGACCCATGCATATCTATAATTTCAAATTCTGAAACCACAGAATCATGGGAATAATCCTAAAATAATTAAAAATGGAGGAAGTGACCTTTGTGGTCACTTCATCATTCCCCTAGCTATTTGCAGAGAATCAAAATAGTAACTCTAGCTTTCCTTCTCCTGAAATTATGTATCACTTTCCTTTTATATTCATTCATTCATTTGTTCATTTATCCATCTACCCACCCATCCATCATTTCAGTCTCTCATTTGATAAATATTAGGCATCATTCATGTGCCTGGAATGCTGCTTAGCACTGAGGCAACAAAATGTATGCTAAATATCTTCTTTTCTAATATATCATAGTTTAGTGTGAGAAACAGAGATTACTACATAATCATAATATGAGATATGTCTTATAATAGATGTATGGACAAAGTGCTGACTGGATGAATCACAAGGGCTTGTGAACTATGAAGTGGTAACATTGCTTCTGAGGTTTGAAGGAAGAGATTTCAGGCAAAGGTAAAAATGTATACATAGATAAGGAGATATGAAGGGGCATATCAAGTCCTATGAGTATTAAACAGTTAGTTATGACTAGAGATGAGCTTATTTATCTCTGAAGGGATTGCGAAGATGGAGAGATGAATGTAGGTGGATTGATATGAAGCTTCTGTAAATTTCCTCCAGCTTCATCCTTTGTCAGAAGTGTCTATGGCAAGTCATGACACTGACCCACTTTATGACTGCATTGGCTCTGACCTGTCTGGATAAAATCAAGTACTTATGATGACCGGGACTCAAAAGTTCCATTATTTCTCAGGCCATGATTTTAGTCTAGCATTTTCCAGACAGGTAGGGAGGGATCTAGGTGTGATGGGGACAAGGTGTTGGTTCTTATTACTCAAAGACTCCATTTTTTTTTCAAACTGGGCAATAGTTTTTTTATATTATAACATTATTGTTTTTTCCCCTTGCTATTGGTTTTAACTATCCTGAACTCTCAGATTTATGTAGGAAATGTTCTTCTTCTGATTCATATTACCAAAACCTTCTATTGTCTGATTCTAAATTGCTAGACACTCCTTCATAGGATTATTTATTATTGTTATTCATGTTATACTCTCAAATATTATTCAAATATTTGAAATTCAAACAGTACATGTTTGATATCTCTGGAATACTTTGGGAAAGAGATTATAAAACAAACCTTTGCAAATCTATATCTATAAAATATCATGGATACCATTCAGACTGTTATTGAGGATTACACTGTTGATGAGCAGAGAATAACAAAGCTGGCTTATGAATACCTATGGGTGGCTAGACCTATACATTGGTTAAATGACTTGTCCCCATTTATCAGCATTAAATTGTGTACTATTTAGGTTTAGATTTAGCAAAATCACAAATTACTGTAGACATGGCTATTCAGGAAAGACTGAATATTAAATCTTTGAATTGTAATTGAATATTACTACATAATAATATTTGCATAGTTTTTGCCCTTTTATGTTAAAATGATGGTGTACTAATTTCTATATACTTTCTCCCTTGACTTTAATGAACTTTTCAATTAAGTTTGTGCAGAATGCATTTCAAAATATCCACAAGAAATTCTTGCTATTTTTGTATCAATTTCTCATAAAACCTTTTTTTAATTTTGGGTCCCATTTATGAGTATGTGTCTTTCTGAAATAAAAAAAATGTTCTTTAGAGTTTCTTATCCTCTAGGAGACATGCAAACCTATCTCCATTGTGAACTATTATGGACATAAAGGAAGTTATTGTCTCGCTGTCCCTTTATGTTTGTTGAAATGTTCCCTTTCTCCCAGGTTTGCTTCCTGTAATAATCTGTTGAACAGTGGAGTACCTGACATGTGTTTGTTCCTTAGGCAAACGTGTAAAACTCTTCAAGTTCGAATGGAGAAGTAGAAAGAGAAGGTTTCTGCTGTGCCTGATGACAATTTTTTATTTTTCCACACTCAAAAATATTCTGGCTCCATGTTGGAGCACTAGTGTGGCGAATCCGAGTGTTGGTCGGATTCTAAGGAAGGGACAGAAGTTTCGTTGAGGAGTAAAGATTCAAAACATCTCCTGAAATGAGCTCTCATCTTGGTTTATTTCTCACAGAGCAACAGGTGTGTACGCTGTGTGGCAGGATTAAACTGTAACCTACTCTTTCTTATAGTTACCATTAGCATTCCAGACGCCCCTGATTTCAGGGGGAAAGATGAACTTGGTACAGCTTTAGCAGTCAGAAGGCAAAGAATTGTCTCAGTATTCAGTAAAGAAAGGCGTTGAACTATCTTTTATAGAAATAAGGAGGGGGCATCACTCTTTGAACTAACATGAGGCCCACAAATTAAACAACTTTGTCACAAGGAGGTGAACCTAATACTGTCACCTACAGTGGCCCTGCCGCTGATATTGCTTTTCCAAGCATAGGAAATGGATAATATGAAGCTTTGGGCACATTAGTGGACCTCCGTTAGTGTTCAACCTGCCTATTAATGCACAAGTTAACATGGAAAGTACTGAGCCCAAATGAAGATAATGTTCTTACTTAATGGTCCAATCTTTATATAGTTAAATTGCCCTATAATTGAATCAGCTATATCAAATTAGCATCTAAGCTATTAGAAATAGCTAAAGATTCATATTTTGATCAACTTTGGGAATTTGAAACTACTGAACCGTGACTATTATTTAAAAAGAAAAAAAGAAAAAAAGAAACCCAGGGAAGAATATAACTGAGAAAAAGAAGGGCAGAAACAAAGGACCCAATATATTAAACATTACTGACTATATTACCCTGCTTTTCAGGAAATACATTCTAGTTTTGGGACTTACAGAAGGCAATTTTTTCCCCAAGATCTACCACATATGGAAGGATAATTTCTAATGTAATATTATGGAAAAGTACAGGGCTGGGAAGGAGGGCAAATGTGCTGCTTCAGGCATGGTCCTGGCTCTGTACAAGTTACACCAAGTTCTTCTCCAAGTGACAACAACGCAGTCTATTCAGACAGGTAAATCCAGGAAAGGTTGTTACTAAGAGCCATTTGTATTTATGACTGAAGCCATCTAGGAAGCTCAGAGAAAATATTCTTCTTAGTAATCTCTAGTTTCAGCCCTTCTCTCCAACTGAAACCAAGTTTCAGCCCTTCTCTCCAACTCCACATATCTTTTTTTTTTTTTTTTTAATATTTTTATTTATTTCTAGGAGAGAGAGAGAGAGACAGCGTGAGCAGGGGAGGGTCAGAGAGAGAGGGAGTCACAGACTGAAACAGGCTCCAGGCTCTGAGCTGGCAGTCAGCACAGAGCCCGATGCGGGGCTCGAACCCACGAACCACAAGACTATTACCTAAGCGAAAGTCGGACACTTAACCGACTAAGCCACCCAGGTGCCCCTCCAACTCCACTTATCTTAAATTCACCTTTTGAATTTGCAGTGAAGCTGAAATTCTTGAGAAGTGCAATCCTTGAGCAGATTTAAATGTTTAATAAGACTTTATGTCAGAAAGTGGATATAAACTATCAATTCACATGACTCCTTTATAAATTAGAGGTGAATCTAAAAAATGAACCCAATATCAAATTTAGCAGGTAAAGTACCTTCTGATTGAGTTCATAATCTCCACTGTTTCTAAAAATGTGGGAACTGTGCTTACATGGAATATTTTTAAGTCTACTCAGAAGTCCTACAAGTATTCAAAATAATTGTTTTCCCCTTTTAAGGACTTTCAAATGTTTTTGAGAGAAACATAACTGGATTGCATTATATTGTTGTCTTTCAGAATTATCTTCATTTTTGGGATAGTTCTGGAATAAATACAAGTTGGGTACAGGGGCCAGGAGAAGGAAAGTCTTAAATATCCTTGATGTCCCAAAGGAATTTATTAACTATCAGAAGTGAAATCAGAGAATGTTTTGTTTTGCTAGCAGTGAATGTCATTCAGGCAGAATCCGTTGATCTGCTTCTGAGGAGATGAATGTGCATAAATGGCAGTGCAAACAGTCATCTGCTTTCATGAGTCACGTAGAAGAGTTCATGGCAGGCGCACTGTATAGCTATCAAAGTTTTAAGAAATAGGGCAGGTCCATCTGTTCAAAAGATTCATTTCCAGTCAAGATCTTCATTTACACAGCATAGGAAGCTGAAAGCCAGTGACAGATGTTGTGTTTGTGGTAAAAGCTTACTAGTTCTGCATTCTAATATAATGAATAGGCTTCTTAGAAAAATGATCTACACAGTGCTTGTACCACCAGTGAACTTAGGTAATCAGAACAAAGTTTTATCCCATTTGGAATTAGTGCTTCTTAAGAAAAGTCATAGTAGTTTGGGGTTAGAAGGGAATTAGAAGCTCATTTAGTCCAACAGACTCACCTGGCAGATATAAGCCCCAGAGATTCAAAGATTTTTAAGTGGCTTGTCCAATGTTCTAAAACTAGCAGGTAGTAACACTAATATAAAACTCTTATCCGAATAAGGCCACTTCTCCTCAGTTATGTTTGGTTACTTTGCTTCTTTCCAGAAGTCCAGTTAGATTGTACGTCATTTTCTGCTTCCACACTGGTACCCACATATATTATGCCTAAATATTACCAGCTATCTAGGGCAATGCTCTCTATTGTTTGAAATGACTATCCTCCCAACCATCCAAGGCTTTTAGAGTTTTCTGGGAATTTATAGGGCAGATAACAAAGTCACTTAGTAGAAATGCTGACCCTAGCTAAAGTATTATACAGATGGCTTTTGGTGCCTCAAATGTTAAATGTTCAGGTCATGCCAGCACCAGACATTCTTAGGAGGGAAAATTAAACTATGGCATGAAAATCCAACAGTTTTCATGGCTATAGGAATCACCTCCATTGCCAAGAAAGTAAAATACAGCCTTAGCTGTTTCTTTTTTTAAATATGGGTAGGTATATTTATAAAGATGATTCATATGTCATTGCCTTGTAGTGCCTTATCTATACCTAAAACCTGTCTGATCAGCTTGCTTTTGAATGATTATCCTAGACAGACAGGTGTCTTTCATTTTGTAATACCTCATTATATCAGGTGCTTTAAGATAGGACTTGTGCATTCATGTACAGTATGACCAGCTCAGTGGTAGCTTTTCTCTAGTTTAAATGAGAAAACCTGCTACTGCAGAGTAATGATGTTTTATTTTTTTTTTTAATGTTTTATTTATTTCTAGGAGAGAGAGAGAGAGACAGCGTGAGCAGGGGAGGGTCAGAGAGAGAGGGAGTCACAAACTGAAACAGGCTCCAGGCTCTGAGCTGGCAGTCAGCACAGAGCCCGACGCGGGGCCCGAACCCACGAACCGCGAGCTCATGACCTAAGCGAAAGTCGGACACTTAACCGACTAAGCCACCCAGTCGCCCCGAGTAATGATGTTTTAATTGAACATTCAGATACAAGAAGTAACGCAAGAGCTTAATTCCTGTACTTGTAAGAGCTACATTAAAAAAATACATTTGCAGTGAAGCAGCAATTATATTCCATGCAAGAGAAAGTTCATTCAAATCAGCTTTTAGGATTATAAAGATATTCTAGCTTTCTGTTTACTCTTATCAAATAAGTTAAATTTATTGTATCAGAATGTTAGTTTACATGGTGCCTGTTGTGATGTTATTAAGTAGCTGTATGATGAAGACTGGACATGCACTCTATTTAAACCTACCAACTCCTTTTGGAAATATTGCCACATATTTATTCCTTATTTACTAAATATTTGTTCTGTATGCAATATCTGATGCAAAAGACAAAGAAATAATAAAAAAGAAAGGAATTATGCATCTATAAAGACTAGTGATGTATGATCAGAAATAATCAGTAACAAAAACTAAGAATTCATTGCATTTAGATACCTAGAAGTCTGTGTGTATGTGTGAATAATAGTTACCATTTAAATAGTGTTTATTATGTGCCTAACATTGTTCTAATCACTTCACCTATTAATTTATTTGCTCCTGGGTTCATACAACCTTATGATGTAGGTACTAATATTATCCCTGTTTTACTCAAGGTCACACACTGAGTTATCAACAGAACTGAGCACTGAACCTAGGAAGCCTGGCCTCAACAGAACTGAGCACTAACCTGCTCCTCTGTACTACCTCATCTGAAAAGATAGTCTCACTCCTGAAGCAGGCTAAATGGTCATACTTCCCTCTTTCTATGATTTTATGATTACCAAGAATATGAAATGAATAACTGCAAGATCAGTTTCTAGAAGACACAGAAAATTAACTTGAAATCAATACTTACAGAGAAATAAGCAGTAATGCCGCCTCCAATAGTTATCCTATGTATCATCTTTTGTGTCATGTTTGGGAATTACCACTACTACCATCTGTTATAATTTAAAAAGCATTTACCTGGAGACTTTCAAGTGATTATCGTATTTAACCACAATAGCAAATGTATGAGGCCTGATGATAATACAATTCTTTTTTTAATTTTTTAAATTTTTATTTATTTCTGAGAGAGAGAGAGAGAGAGAGAGCATGAACAGGGGAGGGCTAGAGAGAGAGGGAGATACGGAATCTGAAACAGGCTCCATCCAGGCTCTGAGCTGGCTGTCAGCACAGAGCCCAACGCAAGGCTGGAACCCATGAACCACAAGATTATGACCTGAGCTGAAGTGGGACGCTTAACTGACTGAGCCTACCAGGTGCCCCATAATACAATTCTCATATTACATTCAGGGAGGCTAGGGCTCAGGGAGTTCAAATAACTTCTTCATCTTCAAAGTGTGAGAAATTGCTAAGACAGAGATCTGAACTCAGTCTACATGCCCACGGAGACCACAGTATTTGTCACGCCTCTCATCATAGTGTTTTGTTTCCTCCTGATAATGCAGGCAGCAAGTCTTGGGGGTGGGGTGGGGGGAAGGAATTATAGATTCCATGAATATAATTATTTTAAGAACTTTATAAAAACATCTTTCACACTTGGGGACAGGATAGATTCTTGAATTTCCTTTTGAGGCTTTCTAATTTATCTTGAAGATAGGCAGAGATACTTCATAATGTTCAAAATATAAAATAGAAACAGTATAAAATACTTGACTTCACTTAATTTCAAACTTAACTAACGTTATATATGCCATTAACTGATTCTGTTTTCTGTAATTAAATTGGTGAGTATATTTAAAGGATGTGGTCTTAGCATCAAGCTTTTGAGAAAGCTTATCAGGATCCTATAATAGATTTGTTAGACTGGGAGAAATAAATGGATGGATTAAAAAGGGGGATAATTCTTAAAGAATTAGTGCTTTTTGTTTAGTGTTAGGTGAGTTTCATCCTCGTGGATCATTATCAAGATAGCTTTGTTTTTGTGACTAGAAAAGCTACCATCATTAATTATTATTATTATTATTATTATTATTATTATTATTACCTTTTGCATGTGTTCAGCTGCTAAGTAGTTTCTGAAGTGGCTAAATAGTTCTGAAGTAGTGCTGAAGTGGCTAGTGTGCAGCACACACAAATAAGATTTACAGAAAAAGGAACAGTTGTGTGAAACAGTGCCTTTGGAAAGACAAATTCACTGAGGTGGTGATTAAAGCATATGAAGTTCAAGGCAAAACTATAATGATTGTAGGACCATTTCTCTCCCTTATGCAGTATTTTATATCTATTGCCCTAAGAACCAAAAGACAGTGCATTTATGGTAGCAAATGCCGTTTCTAATCCTGTAAGGATGGTTTTATTGCAACCTCCTGCTTTTAGATACTAGACACTTGCTGAAAATCCTCCTTACCAGCTAAAACTTTTTACTATTGGCCTCTTCCAAGAGACATAGCTTGAGTGAAAAGAGCAATATTTGAGTTCTGAAAACAAGGCAATGCTTAATGTAGTGTATTAAAAATTAATTTTAAATGAGAGCGACATTTTAAAATGTTAGAGTGTATAAATGTTGCTTAAACAACCCTTGCATATCAGGAAGTTCTAGTTTATCATCTACAAAGGGTAAAATGGCACTTGTTTCCCAACTGACTTGCCAGAATTGACTTAAATAACTTGGACTTGTATAAGAAGCACATTAAATCATAAACAGGTTGAGTTGTTTGTGTTACGTTTTAGACAATTTCATTTTAAAATCTTATTGGGTCTTGTGTATTAGGTGATTAAAACTAATGATAATGTACCTACATTCAAAATCATCTTTATGTTTTTAAATCTTTGTTTTTGCCATTTCATTTGGTACAAACGTGGAGGGTATCAAGGAGGGTGCTGATATGTGCTCACACTTGTTCATATTTATATTACATTGAAAAGGACAAGTAGTTAGCCTTTGTTTGAATTCTGTAAGAGCAGTCCTCTAATTTGGCTATTAATGTGATCCTCTCATTGTGCTTTTAGTACATTAAAAAATACCTTTTATTATACTACTTCAGAGTTGGCAAAGATAGGTATTTTCTTCCTCTCTCTCTCTCTCTCTCTCTCTCTCTCTCTCCTGGGGGTGGGGGGAGGGAGGGAGAGAAGAGACAGTGGAGAGAAAGAGAATCCCAAGCAGGCTCCATGCCCATCATGGAGTGACTTGAGGCTCGATCTCACAACCATGAGATTATGATCTGAACTGAGACCCAGAGTTGAATGCTCAACTGATTGAACCACCCAGGTGCCCAAAGCTAGGCGTTTTCATAGACATTACATTATTTGATCTTCACAGCAGCCGTTTTACATTGGGGAAAACTGAGGGGCCCAGAAGTAGCATGACACATCCATTGTGACCATTATTGCCACACTGACCTTATTGCAGAACTCCACATGCCAAACCAATATTGGATCAGAGAAATGTACAGAAATTAAATCTATAATTTTTTTAGTATTTATATTTGAGAGTGAAAGAGACAGAGTATGAGCAGAAGAGGGGCAGGGAGAGAGGGAGACACAGAATCTCAAGCAGGCTCCAGGCTCTGAGCTGTCAGCATAGAGCCCAACATGGGGCTTGAACCCCCCGAGCCATGAGATCATGACCTGAGCCAAAGTTAGATGCTTAACTGACTGAGCCACCAAGGCACCCCTACAAAAATTAATCTAAAACAGATAGTCCACTTGAGCCCTAGCTTCATCTCATAAAATGTGCTAAGATATTTTTAGGATTAACCAAATAGGAGTATTGTGTAAAACTGGGATGAGAAAAAGTAATTTTAGTCAGGTTTCAGTCCATGCTTATTTAGATAATTCTTTGTCATATTTAAATTTTCATTTTCTAGCAATTATTTTAGTTGATAGAAATAGAATAAAAGTGTCTATTTATGATATTCTTCGGATATGAATTGTCTATATGTGTCTATATGTACACATATATGTCTACTGAGATAGAGGAAAAATTTGTTCTGGTATATAAACCTTTGGTATTGTGCTGTAAACTTGAGTGTCTATTTTTAAAAGAATGTGAAAACAAAGCTTTAATACATAAATAGTGAGAGAGTCACTCCCCAGCTTTATATAACCTAGTAGGATGAAATGCTTAGCTTGCAATGAAGATAGAAGAATGCATCTACTATACCCACAAAGAGATAACTTATAACTAGGGCTTGACGTAACGTAGGAGGACTGGCCACTTGCTCTCATGGAACCACCACACCATGTCTCTCCAGATACCTGTGCTGAATTCCTGCTGAGGCTAACCTTTTTGTTCTCTCTCAGTCCCTCTCCTTCTCAATTCCTCTCTTTCCCTGGCACAAGTTTGGAAATATAATTCCTTATTATGCTTCATAATTCTTCCTACTAAGAGGAGAATCTTCAGAAAAGGCAAGCGGCAATCTTACTCAGGCAATGGCAATCTAAGACTGTTAAATCAGTGTTTATCAAGAAAGTCTGTCATGAAGTTTCTGTGTTTTTCATGATGATCAGCTATCACTCCGTTAATGTCTGTAGAGACATTCATATTTTCTTTCCATGTTATCCTTAACACTAACACTCAAATTGGGAGCTATTCACAGAACTTCTGTAAAGTGACCACTAAGTGGAAGACAGACTGATAATGAGATGGCTGCTCTACCTAAGATAGCCCCTGCTCCAAGCATCTCTAGATGTCAGGAGGCCCTTTCTGTGTTTGTATCCTTCCATCCTTAGTTCAGTTCCTTCCATAGTTCCTCTGTGCATGGGAGCATGAAGTTTTAAATATGCAAGCAGAGGCTTCTTCCTTGGTAAGGACAGTTGACCAAAGAGACACAAATAAGATGGCTGCCTCCATGCCAAAAATACTTTTTTGAATTTTATATCTTCCTTTTGTAGAATAATTTGAGACTAGCCATGTTAGAGCCAGAGCTGGATTATTTTGCTTGCTGTTTGTCTTTTTCATAGTTGATTAAAAAATATTTCTGTAAATGTCTAATGAAAAAATGAGTAATTATATAATTTAATGGAATAAAATCAAAGTATCCACAGTCACTTTAAAGGATTCACTTTTTGTTATAACCATTGCTTGAAAAGAACAATTATACAACTCTAAATACCATGATATTTAGAGTATACCTAGAAATTCATTGACACAGCAGAAATCTGTCTCTGTATCCATCTATCATCCACATGCATGCATCTATAGAAAGAGAAAGGTATCAAGTATTCTAGATGTTTATTATTGTGAAAAACCAATGTGGATCTCCCTCAGTGATATTTATAATAACATTAATATGACTCTAATCAAATTTTTGAGAACTTTTGACACCTTTAAAACTTGGTAAAACATTGTACAATCATTGTTTTTCTCCCCAGATATTTCTTTTCTCCTCATTTAACAGTTAAATTTTCTGAAACATAATTGAATCAAGTAAGCAGTCATGGTTTAAACTATTTCAAGAATGCATTTTATGGAGCGAAGGCCCAACGATTTTCTAGAAAATGTGGTCTGATTGTATTCCTGTGAACAAAGATCTTTTTTTTACTGATGCCTGGTATAATGTATTTATGATATCTGGATTATGTCTTCCAAGCCTGTACAAAGAACAAAGATTCCAGAATCATTCTTTGTGTTTGAGATGGGTAACATCACCAGTTAAGATCTTCTTGGTCACAGTTGCAGTCATTTGAAAAGTTGCACCAGTGGCTCTAAAAAGGTGATTGTGAGATGATAAATAGAAAGAAATGATGTGTTTTTATAAGGTGGCCTGACACCTGAATATGGTAGCCTTTAAAAATTTAACATTTTATTTGATAAAGCAAATCTTTTTTTTTCTTTTCTTTTCTTTTTTTTTTTTTACAAATAGTTTATTGTCAAATTAGTTTCCACATAACACTCGGTGCTCATCCCCACAAGTGTCCTCCTCCATGCCCATCACCCCTCTCCTCTCTGGGTTCTCTATTAATTTCTAATACTAAATTGTGTTTGAAGTTTTAAGATTATAGCCTTGCTATAAAATGATTATATTTTCTTCTTCCTTTGTAGGTAACTCACTAACCAAGGATAAATCAAGTGATCCTCAAGCCTGATTACATTCAACATATGCACAGAAACTTAATTCCTGAGGTGATCTTGAAGGGAGATTTTTATACCACTCACAAGAGGCATTCCAGAGCCTTATTTCCAAGGGATTTCATGGCTCATAATCAGCCTCTTCTTGAAACCAAGACTTTAAAAAAGCTTGACATGAACTTCTATGCCATGAAGATATTGTCAGATTTGAACTGTGTTCAACCTGTAAAATTGCACTTGCTTAAAGAATTTGAAGATGTCATCTGAAGAGGAGTTTGTGTTTCCAAGTGATGTCAGAGACACTCACCTTTTGGGTGTTTGGCTTCAATTGTGACTGGTCTTCCTGTTTCTGAAAGTCTGCCAAGTGCACCAGCCTTCTGCCATGGATGTGTTCCTGGGTCCAGTCCTGTGTTCACTGGCTAGTGGGACTGCACCCGGCTTTACTGATATTTCCTTTGCGAACTTCTCTGGCATGGTATAGACTGAGACAATTTTATTTGTATCCTAATCTTGGAGCTCTGAAAGCCTTCATGTTTTAACATCTTAAAGTTGCTTTTGTTAAAGGAATGGAAATATATATCCATTGATAATAATTATCGTTGGCAAGTAATAGTTATCTGAATACATCAATCATATAAGAATGTATAGACAAGCTGACATGTTTCCCCAAGGCTAACATTCTGCTGCAGCTCTCTGTCAGTCAAATAGGTAGTAGTTAGAACTGAATTTCCATTTTCATTATATACTATTTTGTACTTCTAGAGTACTCTCCCTTTCAGTTTTCTTTTAAGTGGGCTTTTCCCTTTATGTTTGTGATTACTTTTTTCCTTCACTCCAGCAGTGAGCAGTCAAGTATGTAGGTAGACTTCAGTTTCAAAAATTGTCAGGGATGCATGTGGGTTTCTGATTTCTTAGCTTGAGTGTTACTCACTTAGATTTCTTCTAGTAATTTTTTAACTATCCTTTCTATCATTTTAATAGACTGTCCCTTGCTCGCTCCCAATGACTGTTTGAATGCTTATATATTTGTTTGTTCAGTCTGTTAATAGAATTATTCATTTTTCTTTATAAATATTTGCTTATAATTGTCCCATTCAAACAATTTCTTTGGTCAGTTCTGTCCTCATTTTCATAGTCATTTTAACATTTAACATTTAACATTTCTGTTTTTCAGTTCTACAGGAAAGTCTTACAAATATTTAAAGGCCTTAAACATGTATGTACTTTTTCCCTAAGTTATTACAGAATGTATAATTTTATACTACATTTGTTTCATTTGTTATGTGAAGGAAGAATTGAAATCTCATAGCCATTCTGTAATAGGGATGTAAAGGGAAAGACTTCTTTGCTTACTAATCTTAGACTAATAGAAAGATACTTCAAAAACTGTCCTGTTAGAAGTTCCATTATGTTAGAGACGATGTGAACATCTTTCATATTTTTAAAACTCACTGACATGGCCAATAAATTATATGTTGGCTTCCATGATGGGAGCTGACATACCTTAGAGAATTTTGGTCTTTAGGTAACAAATTTCAAAGACTAATACATTTCCCAGAATGTCTCTGGGCAGAAAAATTAAAAGTGTAAAACTTGTTCAAAATTAAATTTGAAAAGTATACTTTTGACACTAAATCAAAAAGTATACTGCCCCACAAATCCATGGAATGAAATTACTTCTTCCCTCCATTTTAATTATGCATAAAATGAATTAGATGTTTCTGAGTAGATTTTACAATAGTTCAAGACTGTATGCATTCAGAAAGAAAGAACAGTTGTGCTGGACTTTTTGCATTAATTATATCTTTAATTTCTTTGGAACAGAGTTAGAAAACTATATTATTTTGGAAATTATGAATTTGTCCTAGGTTTGTTTGAAATTGTAGATCATGCTTCTCAGTTTTTTAAATGTGTCCTTTAAAACAAAACTGGAAATTCTGTATCATATACAAGTGTAACACATGCATATCAATAGAAAAAAAATGGAATTTCAATTATACTAACTAGATTATCCCCCATAGATTAATGTTGTGACTATTCAGAAAAGTTAAATAAAATTGGGATATAAAATGGACTCTCTTTCATGAGTTACATTTGGAGAATCTGTTTTCTGATTCTGTTTTATAAAAAAAAATTTTTTTAAGGTTTATTTTTTTTTGAGAGAGAGAGGGAGAGAGAATCTGAAGCAGGCTCCAGGCTCTGAGCTGTCAGTATAGAGCCTGATGTGGGGCCTCAACTCATGAACCATGAGATCATGACATGAGCCTGAAGTCAGACGCTTAACCCATTGAGCCACCCAGGCTCCCCTCTAGTGTTTTATTTTAAAAATCCTTCTGTTACTGTTCAGGAAAATCTCTGAATTAATGGGAAAGCTTATATAAAATTTTCAATATCCTTTTGATAAAAATCCATGGCAAACCTTGCCATTTACACAAGGTTCCAATAACTGATTTGCTTCTTTGCTAGGAAACAACTGAAAAACATATATTACACTTGTGCTACTTGCCCACATCTTGACCATGGCCACAACTGCTATATGTTTGCTACCAATACGCAAAGTTCTAATTACACAAATTGTTAACAGGCTGTTTATCCTTTGAAATTCATTACATATGGAAATATTAATGAACATACAAGGTATGTTACAGCCCAGCTTTTAAATGTTTTAAAAAGCAAGCTTTAAAAATAGTTTAAAATTCAAAAGGAGTTACAAGAAAGAACAGAGAACTTCTGTGTACCCTTTCCCCACTGTTTTCTAGTGATAAAACCTTACAAAACAAGGAAACTAACATTGGTACAATACTTGTAACTCAAATACAGACCTTATTTAGATTTTACCAGTTTCACATGCACTGTGTGTGGGGGGTAGGGGTGGGGAGAGAGAGAGAGAGAGAGATCTTATCCTTTTCAATTAACTTGTCAAACATTCACCGTAGTGTGGAGTAGAGTATAGACTATGGTCAATGAGTGACTGATTTGTAATAAGTTTTTCAAGTTCTCTATGTTTAGAATAACATCCTTTAGCTTTATTTTCCTTTACTCTCATATACTCTTATTGCTTTACCTAATGGAAACTTCCAGTTTTATTACCAGACAGTACCACATGTGATTTCAAATATAATTTTGACTTAAATAGGTAGGAGGAATACTGAGAGCCTATATCTAAGGTTGAAATAAGAAAGGGGTTGATTCTGTTTTCTATTTCCCTCAGCAAGTCTTGTGCTATCACACAATGCTGTACGTTGGGTTGTGGCTTTTGATAACACACAAGAACTAATAGCACAGTGATTAAATGGAACTTGGATCTTTTTAAAGTTTTGATTCTTTTCTCAATTCATAAGTGATACATTCATCTGAAAGAGCCATATATGCAAAAGTATCAAATAGTTTTAATCATTCTGCCCTTTCTCACTTTCACTGACTCATTTTGGAGTGGGGTGATTTAGAATGACAGCAGACACTTCATGAGGAGAAATGGAAAAAACAGAGAAGTACACTGGGCAGCCTCCTGGTCCCCTCACACACAGAGAGAACTCCTAGTGGTACACTACTATTTTTATCAAGGTAAGGGCTATAGGTATAGAGCTCTTGAAAAAGAGTAGTGGTACCAGATTTCTTCTTCTTTGTTTTTATTTGAACTGTGTGAAGCTGTGAAAGGTACTATAGGCATTACAATTATCTGGCATTTAACTGACAGTTACTAAATTCCTAGTAGGTAAAAATGTATCTGGCTAGATTACATTTTGGGGTACCTGGGGTTTAGCCTTTAAAATATTTTAAAATCAGTGCACTAGATTATTTTTTTCAGTGATTTCCATATCCATGGCACTATGCTATCTTTGGGAAAATGGGTGCACAGAAGACTTTTAAGCATTACACATTTGTCTTAATTTTTTCCTATGTTTTCAATATATTACAAATTACTAAATAGGTACTATGTCCTCAAACGTTTTCTGGAAATTCTATTACACAAAGTGACTGAACTTTATTTATTTATTTATGAGCTTTATTCTAGACATTAGGTGAGGAGTGCAGTGCATACCCAAAGTTGTGTATTTATAAATTTTAGTCACAAAACTGTGATGAAGAGTCTTAAAGAAGAGAGATTGTGGACTTGAAGAGAAATGACAGAGGAGTAAAATAATCAAGGTAGAGGGAATCAGAGCCTGAGCTTGGACTATTGCACTGAGAAGAATGTGAAACAGTGGCTATCAATTCCAGTTGGAATTTAAATTACTTGAGGATTGTAACAATTACCCATGCCTGACCTTACTCTCTGATATTCTCTTACTTGGGCTCAGGCTTTAATGCTAGACCAATCATTTTTTTAAAGCTTCCCAGGTGATTCTAATGAGCACCAAAGGTCAAGAGCCACTAATGAAGGGTTTTGCCCAAGGTGGGAGTTATGAGTTGGGTGAAATCACTGGAGGAGCGGAAGAGAGGCTTGGAAGGGAACTCCAGAATGTCCTAAGCCTACAAAGATGGAATGGTTGAGATTCAGTTACATCTGACAAAAAAAAAAAAAAAAAAAAAACCCTGGGGAAAAGAAGGCTGAACAGCCAATAGAGACAATGAGTTAATTTTTTTAAGCCTGTGGAGTTTAAAGTGTCAATGAAACATTCAGAAAGGTCATACCAGATAAGAACTGAACAGGTTTTATTGGATTTGTAATTAGAGATTATTGTTGGTCTTGGAAAGAGCAGTTTCAATGAAGTGCTTATTGCAGAATTGAGCTTTCAGTGGGTAGGAGAGTGAATGAGACTTGAAAGTAAAAATAGCACACATAGACTTCTCTTTCAGTGGGAAATGAAAAGCAAAGTAGGGTAATGTATAATGAAGAGGAGGTAGAATTCAAAAATGCATTTTTTAAAATATGGAAGATATAAATGTGTGTTTATATATGCTGCAAAAGAAGGATGGAAGATGGGGAAGAGGTGTATTAAGAACCTAGAACTGGTGGCGCTTGAGTGGCTCAGTGAGTTAAGAGACCAACTCTTGGTTTTGCTTCAGGCCATGATCTCACAGTTCCTGAGTTTAAACGCCATGATGATAGTGCAGAGCTATCTTGGGATTCTCTCTCTCCCTTTCTCTACTCTTTCCTTGCTCTTTTTTGCACTCTCTCTCAGAATAAGTAAACATTAAAGAAAAAAGAACCTAGAACTGAAAATAAAAAGGAATTGAAGGCAGGGGTGTCCATATCTAGATGGAAAGAAAGTTATAACACATAAGGAATAAACAGAACAAAATCCCAAAGAAAATCTACTGGGGTGAGCAGTAAATAATAAGCAATTGGTGCTTAGGTCTTTGGTGATACTCCACAATACTGTCACTAGTATGGTGGACCATGAGGTGAGGAACTAGGGTTGATTAGTGCAAGAGTATCAGCTTATACCAAGGCTACTGAGACTTTAGTTAATATGCCAAGATCATAAATATATAAGAGAGAAATTAGCTACATCACAGTACTTTTATTTATAATGTAAAAATACTTAGTCTCAGGACTATTGTGACGATGCAATGAGTTAATATATCCAAAGTGCAGAATCTAGTGCATAGTATTTACTAAATGGTGGTTCTTCATTTGTGAGAGAGGTCAGTTCTGTTCACTCTGCAGTTAGTGTAAAAATTATATTGATGGAAAATAATAAAATCATATAATTTATGATATAAAAGTTTTGGGACCTGCTGGTATATGGGCAGATGTAGAGACATTACATTTAAACCACTTTTTTCAGGACTGTGGCTGCAAAGAAGGCTGAAGAGTAGTGGCATAACAAGTAGAATGTGTGTGTGTGTGTTTTGACATAGACTAGAAAGGTTCACAGGCTGAGTGAAAAAAGAAGTAGAGAAGGAGACAGTGATAAAAGAAGGAATTTATTGGGAATAGGTTGGGAATATCAAAGTGAAGGTTAAGTGTGAGAGGAATCTATGTTTCTGCTGTTAGATAAATGAACTAAAATGAGTGAAACTACAGAGAAATTAAGAGCGAGGTTAAGAGAAATAATGCCTAGGATCCTCTGGGCTGAGGGAATAGCAGCACATGCAGGTCCTAAATAGATGAGATTTATCTGCTGAGAATACAAGATACAGAGTTTGGTTTGAAATCAAGGGAGACAGAAAATATTTGAAGCAAACTTTGGTGTTTTTAGATACCCAGAGCTCAAAAGACAATGAAGTCACAGTATAGAGCACTTAATTGGTAGAGATATGTGATTTTCCTTTATTGTAACGCAGTCTGGACAAAGAACAGGTAAAAAATAAATAGTTGGGATCATCTTTGGGTGAACATAGTCAAGGTTAAAAAAAAAAAGGCTAGTATCACTTGAGTACTTACTCTGTGACAAGAATTCTAAGAACTTCATTACTGAAGTTAATCTTATTTGAATTATATATTGCTGTTACTACTATTTTGTAATAAGAGACCGGGAGCACAGAGAGGTTGAACAGTTTCCCTAGAGTCACAGTAAGTGGCAGGACCAGGATTTTAACCTCTGTAGTAGTAAATAGTAGGGTGTCAGTTTACATGCTATTGAAGGAGTGTATTATAGGGCTAGAGGAAGACACAGAGGGCAAGTAAAATGAAAGGGAATGATGCTTATAAATTTAGAGAGGGACATAGAAACTAGATTTGAAAGTGGAGGGCAGTTTTATTGGAGAAAAAGGATAAGGAAAAATACATTAATTAACAGACATTAATTTTGTGTTCCTGTGTGCCAAGAACTGTGTTAGAAGCAATGAATAAAATATAAGTATATTTGGCCCTTGGACAGCCCAGGTATATATGATATAAAATATCATATTTTATATGATTATATATATATCATATAAAATGTGTGCTATCTGATCAACAATAGGCTATTAGTAGTTAAGTTTTAAGTAGTTAAGTAGTTAAGTTTTGGGGGTTAGTAGTTAAGTTTCTGTATCCAAAGTTATACAGGAGACTTCAGGTACAAGCTTGTGACATAGAAAGACACTGAACTCACTTCCTCCATGGACACACCAAATATACATCTATTTATACAGCAATTCCTCCTGAAGAAAAACTGAAGCCTGGCTGAACACTTTTTCACAACAAAAGACAGAGAGACCATGTACAAAATAGGAAAAGAGACAGAGATACCATAACAAAGCGAACCCCCACTCCCAATGCTACAAACTGCAGTGTGGAGGGATAGTACTGATAGGCATGAGCAGATTCATTTACCCAAAAGTCCTCAACAAAATGTTAGCAAACCAAATTTAATAATGCATTAAAAGGACTATTCACCAAAATCAAATGGAATATATTCTGGGGATGCAAAGATGTTTCAACATTTGCAAATCAATTAATGTAATACACCACATTAACAAAATGAAGGATAAAAATGATAGGATCATCTCAAGAGATGTATAAAAAGCATTTGACAAACTTCAATACCCATTCATTTAAAAGTTCTCAACAAAGTGGGTAACTCTCAACAAGTGGGTTTACAGGGAATATACCTCAACATAATATAGGCCATATATGACAAACACAAAGATAGCATTATACTCAATGATGAAAACCTGAGAGCTTTTTCTCTAAGGTCAAGAACAAGACAGGAATGTCCACTCTCACCACTTTTATTGAATATAGTATTGGAAGTCTAACCCACAGCAATCAGACAAGAAAAATATATAAAAGACATCCAAATTGGTAAGGTAAAAGTAATATTGTTAGAATTTGCAGATGACATGATATTGTGCAGAGAAAACTAAAGACTACCAAAAAGCTATTAAAAGTAATAATGAATTTGGTAAAGTTGCAGAATACAAAATTAATATACATAAATTTGTTGCATTTCTATACACTAATAACAAAGTAGCAGAAAAAGAAATTAAGAAAGAATTCCGTTTATAATTACACCACCAGCAATAACAAAAATACCTAAGAATCAACCAAAGATGGAAAATACCTATACTCTGAAAACTATAAAATATTCATGAAAACAACTGAAAGCAACACAAATTCAAAAATCTAACGTGTTCATGCACTGGAAGAATTTATACTGTTATAATGTTCATACTACCCAAAGCAATCTACGGATTCAAAGCAATACCCATCAAAATAGCAACATTTTCCACAGAACTATAATAAATAATATCAAAATTTGTATGGATCCAAAAAAAATCCAAATAATTAAAGCAATTTTGAGAAAGAAAAACAAAACTGGAGATATCAGAATCTCACTATAAGATTTACCACAAAGCTATAATTATCAAAATAGTATGGTATTTGTACAAAAATAGACATATAGATCACTAGAATAGAGTTCAGAAGTAAACCCATACTTATATGGTCAATTTGTGACAAGGGAGGCAAGAATATACAATGGGAAAAAGACAATCTCTTCAATAAATGGTGCTGGGAGTACCCAACATTGGACAGCTACAAGCAAAAGAGTGAAACTAGTGTACTTTCTTACATCATCCACAGAAGTAAACTCAAAATGGATTAAAGACCTAAATGTGAGACCTAAAACATAAAACTCCTAAAAGAAAATATAGGCCATAATCTTTTGGGCATCAGCCTTGACAACATTTTTCTAGACATGTCTCCTTAGGCAAGAAAAACAAAAGAAAAAACAAATTATTGGGACTACAAAATAAAAACTTTTACATGGCAAAGAAAACCATCAATAAAACAAAAAGGCAACCCAATAAATGAGATATAATATTTTCAAATGATTTATCTGATAAGGGGTTAAATCTAAAAGACACATGAAAAGATGCTCAGCATCACTAATGATGAGGAAAATGCAAATGAAAACCACAATGAAATATTATTTTATAACAGAATGGCTAGTATTTTAAGACATGAAATAACAAGTGTTATTAATATAGGGGAAAAAAAGAAACTGTTGGTTTGAATATAAATTGGTGCACCCACTGAGGTATGGAAGTTCATCAAAAAATTAAAGATAGAAATAACATAGTATCCATCAATTCCACTACCGGTTATTTACCCAAAGAAAACAAAAACACTAATCTAAAATGATATATGCACTCCTATGTTTATGGCAATATTATTTACAATAGCCAAGATATGGGAGCAACTTAAGTGTCCACTGATAGCTTAATGGATAAAGAAGATGTGGTGGGTATATATGTAAATACACACACACACACACACACACACACACACACACACACACACACACACACACTGGAATACTGCTTAGCCATAAGAAAGAATGAGAGCTTGCCATTTGTGAAAATATTGATGACCTAGAGTATATTATGCTAAGTGAAATAAGTCACAGAAAGACAAATGCCATATGATTTCACTTATATAGTGAAACAAAACAAACAAAAGCAGAAACGGACCCATAAACACAGACAACAACCTGGTAATTGCCAGAGGGAGGTGGTTGGGGAATGGGCCAATGAAGAGGAATGGGAGGTACAGGCTTCCATTTACAGAATGCATAAGTCACAGGGTGAAAGGTATAGCACAGGGAAAAGTCAACAGTATTTCAGCAGTATTGTATGGTGACAGATAGAAGCTACACTCCTGAATGGCGCATAATGTATAGAGTTGTTGAATCACTGTTTTTAACCTAACACTAAGGTAACAGTGTGTCAACTATACTTCAATTAGAAAAAGGCTATACATTGATTTTCAACTGTACATGGGGTCAGTGCCTCTAGCCCTGCATTCAAGGGTCAAATATAGTAAGCTTTACCTTCTTTTCAAATGATATCCTTATTGGAAGGGGTAATAAACTGAACTTGAAGCCACTTTGCTTTAGAATCTTCAGATAGATGGAATGAGGCACTGAGATTGCATAGTAGACTAGAGAGGGAGCCAACTGAATGTAAGATGAGGAAATGAAGAGCAGGGAGATAAAATACTTTAGAAAGAAGCCTATTCTTTTGATGAGGATAGGCATGTTTTAATTACTGGGAACCTCAGCAATGTCTGAGTATGTTATGGAAGAGAGACTACAAATAGTCGGCATTCTATATTAAAGGATTACCTCTGATTCATAATTGGAAGTGAGGTTTCCTATTTTTCTGCCCAACTTCCATGTATCAAGAGAAGATCTGTTAGAATGGTGTATCAGTTATCCACGGCTATGTAATACCCAACTCAACAACACAGAAACATAAAACAATAATCCTCAATTATTGCTTCCAAATCTATGGGTCAGCTAGGAAATTGTGCTGTTCATGGCTGGGTTCACCCTTGGGACTGCTAGTGGTTGTGGATGCACAGGCAGTGTTGAGTTTGTCTGGACTCTCACATGTGTTCAAGACTTTTGGATACAGGCCAATCTACCATTATCTTAGTGGAACAACTGGGTTCCTTCCATGTGGTATGCCACCTTTCACGTGCTTGGCCTGTTCTCATGGCAGAGGAAGCAAGGTTCTGAGACAATAAAGAGATCAGCAAAGTCTCAGGACTGAGACATACTCACTTTGTCTGTGTTCTATGTCCAAAGCAAGTTATAAGGGGAGGTCATATTCTAGGAGTAGAGAAACAGACTCCACCTTTTGGTGAAAGTTGCTGCAAAGTCACAATACAAGGCTAGATGCAGGAAAGGGTAAAGAATTGGAGCCATTTTTTCAGTCACCAGTAGTGGCTTCATGCTAGTCTTCAATGCAAATTTTGCTTGCTTATCTGAATAATCTTTTCAATCCTAATGGATTTTGATATAAATCAACTTTAAATTCTTCAATGGCTCCCCACTATCCTGATATGAAACCTATATTTTGTATCAAACATAAATGTCATTCCATTATTTGGCCCCTGCCTACTTCTTCTTACCTCCTCCCCTGTGCCTGTACAATGAATCCTGTCACACCCAAGTCCTTGTACTTCTTAAAACACACTTGCTCCTACAAACACATATTTTGCTTCTGAAGGATTCTTTCTCCATCTTTCCCTTGCCATTTTCAATCAGCTCTTTCTCATATCTGTAAGTTTAAATTATCAGATTCTGTTGATAATGAATATTTCCACCATAAAATTAAGTGGATGAATAATGAGATGTTATCATAAGACTCATATCAGTAAAATAGTTTTGAGGTAAAGTCTTCCTAGAACCAAACTCTCAACGAAGACTCTCAACAAGGACTTTATTGAATTCAGGGTTCTACAAAGGGTAGTTTATATTAAATATTTAAACTTAGTCTTTTCTGTTTTATTTTTCTGTTGACATTTTATAATTTGAATTGAAAATATTTTACAGAGATGTTTTCTGGAGTTGCTTGTGAGGTACTTATTTGTGATCCATCCATTCTCAAGTCCTTTTTTTTTTGGCTTTAGAGCTTTCTTTTACAGTATGTACCTCCACCAAGTCTCCCCTGATCTCCACAGAATGTAGGTGCCTTTTCTCCATGCTCACATTGCTTTCTTTTGCAATGTTCCTTTGATGTCTGGTTAACTTCTGCAATCCTAGTATTTTCCCCTTGATGATTTTATTGTGTAGCAGTCCCTGGGATGTAGCAGGCAGCCAAGACATTGCTTATTAAGTGAATCATTGCATGATTTAATGTACACTACATTAAAGGCACATTTAGTAATAACTGAGTTTGCTTCTTGTTGATTGACTAACTTGTTCCTTATTCAAAATGCTGAGTATCAGCTGTTAGGAAAGATTCTGGCAAATGGAGCATGATGGTGATTTGCAGTGCAAATGTCACATTAATTCTTTTTGTTTTCTGGCTGATAGTTAAATCTCTTGTACTATGCATCAAAAATGTCACAGCTAAACAATCTGAAGGATTAAACGGTTCTTCATAATTTCCATGCTGCTAAATGGCAGGAAGATATTACATAACCATAGTTGTCAGTCTTTGATGATGAGTTCACATAGAAAACACATCCTTTTTTTTTTTTTTTTTTTTACTTTGAAGACATTAAGAGACACACTCAAATTACAATTTAAAAGTTGCCTGTTCTGAAGTACACAGTCTATTGCTATTTCATTGTCAGTAATTTCAAATATTTTACTAAAATTATCAACAGAACTGGTCACTGTTTATTTTCACTTTCAGTGCTCTTTCTGTGAGTTTCTTTAACACTTTTATCAAGATAATTTTAGAAGTTTTAAAATTTCATATTGTTTCATAATGACCTATGACGTATGTTGCCTGCATCTCTAAACACTAGTGGAAACTTAAATGTTCTTTTTGCCTTAATTGTTTCTTGTGGCATCCCTAGTGATATTATATGAAACTCATTTGACCCTCCTCATTTCACCTCTGGCTTAACATTATGCCCCTGTCTTGTCTTGTGGTTCCTATTTAGTTTTAAACAGTTAAAACGGTCAATTATTTCTTTTAAAAGACTCATTATCAGAGCCAGTTTAAATGAGAAGCATGTGGCAGTTGTGAAAGAGAAAGTATGAGCTATCTCTGAGCATCTCTTATAGGTTTACTGAAAAAGAATACTTGAGAATGGATTATAGATAATTACTTCACAAGGAGCTTTTTAAAATCTAATTACAGGCTTTCTTATTTAAGTCAAAAAATGGAAAAAAAGAAAAATTTAAGGCTCACTTAAATGAAATGTCCTATTTTGCAGAATATTGAGTCCATCTTGGGAGTTTAACCGTGGGAAGACTTTGTAATAGCACTGTCTTCCTATAACAGGATTCCACAGAGAGCATTATGATGAATCTCCTGTATGTGTTCATTTAATTTCAGGGGTTGCTGCACTAAACAATAAACCGAATTTGAGAACTTGAATCCGGATGTGTCTTGTCACTTTTTTCCCAGTCAGTTCAATCAAATGTCATTCTATTCAATTGAATATAGACAGGGTGAATTTCAAGTAAGAGAAAATTCAACCTGAGTGACAGATTTTCTCTTAAAGTTACTTTTGTTTGATTTTATTGTTTTTTCCTTCTTTGCTGTGAAACCATACAACGGAATGGAAACTAGGATGTCAATTCTACCATTGCTTGCTGCTTCTGACTCAGGCTTCTGGATCAGTGAAACTAATTACTCCATCCATGCCTTAAATGGTCATATAGGTTGGACACTGTACAAATCCAGGAAGTACCATTTACATATGTCATTATATAAATGTCAGTCTTGGGGAGTTGTGCAGTGTCCACTAGGCACAACTGTAAACAGAATCTCTGTTGAATTTTGTCATCGTGAAAGAGACATCACCTCCTGTTTTGTTTCAAAGGAATACAAAGAATAAGAGTGACAGAGATTTTCTATTTGTGACTTAGGCATTTTTTGAGGACTCTGTAGAGAATCTGGGCTATGATCTGATACACTGTGACCTTGACAAGCAAATGACTTAACCTCTTTGGGCCTCAATTTTTTTTTATCAGTGAAAGACAAATAATAATATGTTTTTTCTGCTGTCCAGAGCTATTGTGAAGATGAAATGAGAGATTGGTTAATTCTCTGCAAAGTTAAATGTGCTAGGCAAATGTGTTCTAGTATTATTACCATTGTGAGAGTTTGCCAGAGAAGACACATGGCATTTGATCTTGGTGAAATCTGTATAACATTCTATCAGTGAGAGCTATTTACAGTATATTGTTAATTAAAACAAGAGCATATTACACTGATTACACTGTGGTTCTTACAAGGCTTTAATACTGTAACAATTAGAAGCACGTTTTCTTTTAAACATTTATAGATTTGAGTAAATAGGGGCAGTGTGTAGCATTCTTATGCTATCCTAAGGACTGAGTTGCACTATAATTCTCTTACTCTTAATTAGAAATGCTTATCTTTCTTCAAAAGGCGATCTTCAAGTCAGTTTGCAGCCTCAGTTAAAAGACAAAATGTAAACAATAACTTAATTACTTTACAAACAATTATTTGTCATATATGGTTTACACCTTCTACAAATTTTCACTCATGAAGTACTCATAGCCACTTCATAAGGTAGGTACTATTATTATCTGCCTTTTGCTGAGGGGAAATTAAAGCAGCAGAGATTACGTAATTGACGTACGTCGCATAGTAAGTGTTAGAGCCGGATTCAAATCCTAGATACATGGCTACAAAAGTCTGTGGCTCCTGAGCATTGACTTGTTATCAGTCATGGTATTCACTTTAGTTGTGTATAGGCAAACACTACAGATCACACGGGTAATGTGCAGAGATGCTTACAATTTCTACATCAGGTGATTTGAGTGTTGTAAAACAAGGCTTAGGTTAAAGGCCATAGTTTCATTGACAGCTTTCCATGTGAATCAACACTATTTGTTTATGCGGTCCACTCTTGTGGACTAGAAAAAGTGAAAGAAGAGATGGGCAAATATCCAACATTCCCAGTGACTCATCATGTGTTTCCCACTGCTGACCAGATGTCATAGTTGAATATTCACACAACTATGATAGCACATGGGATGCTATCACATGCGGAGGCTTTTCCATGTCCAGTTTAATATTCCTAAACAAATGTCCTATTATTGGGAGTCAAAATTTCCAGCAAATGAGAACAAAGTACCATATGGAGGCTTACGTGTCTTTTTAAAAATATTGTGTAGCTTGGTCATGTTTTTTCACTGTAGCTATGTTAACATTTTTATCAAGGGAATTCTATGTAACTTGAAACTATGTTGTAACCTAGGATAGGATACACCTACTCTTTGTACCATAATCTAACCATTATTTTCTTTCAATCTTTGGAAATCAAAAGTACATATACTATCCCTAGTCTTCCAGCACTTCTCCATTATCCACGATTAGTCAATGATTATCATTCAAGGGTTTAACATTAGAGTCTAGGAGTTCTTTCAGTAATTTTGAGAGACAGTCCATGTCAGATGGAATCATGAATCTATTAAAAGAATCTCCTCCTTCACATAAGCACTTGATACCGTATTCCTAATGTTAATTACCTCTTTACAATAAAGACTAATTCCTTTTGAGAAAGCAGGCAGAAGTAAAACAGAAATTAAAGAGAGATATTGTATTTTAAAACACATCTCCTGCAATATTGGACCCTTAATTTCTTTAATTTCATTTGAAATTTATTACAGTCATGTGAGAAGATACCTAATTACTGAATTTACAGAGAACATTGATTCAGAGATATAAGTAACTATCTGAGGGCTATAAAACCATTAAGCAAATCATTGGAAGTCAAATCCAAATCTCCCCAAACTCCAAAGTACTTTATACTTTCTATTTTATTTTGCAATTCTCTCTCAACCACCATTTAACATAAGCAATTAGCTAATGCAGAGGGATTTGGGTTTTAAGAGAAACTAAAGAGACTGTTTAGTTTTACAAGAATTTCCCACATGTTTCAGTTCTTGATTTCCAGTTACTATTTATACAAGTCTATACTGTAAAGTCTATACTTAAAGTGCTATCATCTTTTGAATATTTATTTTTCTTTTTCTTTTAAGTAACTGGAGCTCCTTATAGAGTTCCCTTTGTAGCTCTACCAATATTTTTAGGTAAATTTTCTTACACCATTTTCAACTTCTCAGTCACTCTTGAAGAACTTGTGTTTCAATTTACAAGAATCTATCAACATCTTTGACTAAGAATTCCTAGAGACAAACTTTGATCCACTTAAAAGCAGCCACAAGTATTTTTACTACATCCAGAACTAATCCATTCACTTAAGACTCCTTTGAATCACATAAAAGTGAAGATTGATCATATTGTCAGGGTTGCCTTCACTTAGAATCACAGTTATTAAGGTTGAAAACTTATAATGTTTGGACAATGGTAATTTATGCTAGTGTATTTTGTTATTTTATGGATTCTATATATTTTTAATGTTTTATTTATTTTTTACAGAGAGAGAGAGAGAGAGGCAGAGAGCAGGCGGGGGAGGGACAGAGAGAGAGGGAGACAGAGAATCTGAAGCAGGCTCTAGGCAGAGCTGTCAGTACAGAGCCTGATGTGGGGCTTGAACTCATGGACTGTGAGGTCATGACCTGAGTCAAAGTTGGATGTTTAACTGACTGAGCCACCCAGGTGTCCCTGGATTCTATCTTTAAAAGATAAATTATTATTCAAGACAAGCTAAATCCTCTTATTTCATTGAATTCCGATTTGGTACAATGAAGCATATATAAGTTTTTAATGTAAAATCTGCTGTCATTTCATTTAGATCATTAGTATTTTCTTACATAAGAGTATACAATAAAATGCATTAAAATATTTAATCAAAGATTAAGTATAAATAATTAAATAGAATTAGAGATTTGCTAAGTTAGATTAGTAATATCTCAACCTAATCACTTTTAGGAAATCTTTATATGTGAATATTTCAGGAGGTTTAATTTTTTAAACCATGACGATTAAAATTTTTCTCTTCACTGTTTAGACTTTCTCCCTAAGCAACATCTTCCACACTGATGACTGTGTATTTTCAGCCTTGATCTTGCCCTTGAATTCCAAGATCATTAGTCCAAAAACCTACATCCAGACATCCTCACTCAGCTGTCTAATTGGTATTTTAAACAGAACATGAGCAAAACAAATCATTCTTCTTTCTTTCTTAAGTCTCCTCTAATGTTACAATCACTATGTACTTAGTTTTGCATGTTAAACAATTAGTCACCTTTAAGTCTTCTCATTTTTTCCCCTTTACATCTACTCCATCAGCAGTGCTATTCACTTTACAGCTCCAAATATCTTAAATCCACTTTTTTTATTTCTTTTTCCATCACCCTAGTCTAATTCACTAGGTAATTTACTTAGGTAAATGAGAAAGTTTCTTAATTGATCATCCCACTCCCATACAGACCACTGACTATAATCCATTCTGCACACAACAGCCAGAAAAACTTTTAAAAGGATAAATTTACCTTTCAGCAAATTGTGCTGGGGCAATTTTACACTCATAGGCAAACAAACCAACAAAAACAGATAAAACAAACAAAAAATACCGTACCTTAACCAAAATGTCATACCTTGTACAAAAATTAAAACAGATTATGAGTTTAAATGTAAAATATAAAACAATAAAAATATTTTTTAAGTAGGAGACATATTTGGGGTTTTGATTTAGGCAAATAAATCTTATATTTGAGACTAAAACATAATCCATTAAAGGAAAAAATTCAAAACTGGGACTTGATCAAAATTAAAAACTTTTGCTGTGTGGAAAACCTGGTGAAAAGGCTCAAGAGACAGACTACAGTTTTGTAGAAAGTACTTTCAAACCACATATCCAATAGATGACTAGTGTCTAGAATATGTAAAGAACTCTCAAAACTCAACAGTAGAAGCTCTGATTCAAGATGGCAACATAGGAAGATTCTGAACTCACCTGCCATGGACACACCAAATCTATAGCTGCATATGGAAAAATTCCCTTTGAAAGAATTTCAAAAACTAGCTGAATGACTCCTACACATCAGATTAATGAGAAAAAATGCACATCAAAATGTGTAGGAGGGTTTCAGACACAGCTTCACCATAAACACCTGCACAGTGACATACAGTCTTACCATAAACCCCAGTATAGTGACAAGTGAGGGGAAACTAAGAAAGAGTTCTTAATAGACTTTAGCTTATTCACCTTGACTATTCCTCCAGAGACCAGCACAGAGGCAGGAGGCTTAAACAAAGGAATTCTAAAAAAAAACAATACAATTAACAAAATGGTGATAAGTACATATGTATTGATGACTATTTTAAATGTCATAATAACAACAAATGGGTCAAGAAAAAAAATTAAGACAAAAGAAAATGGAAATACAACATGCCAAAACTTATGAGATACAGCAAAAGTGCTAAAAAGGAATTTTATAGTAAAAAATTCATACATTAAGAGAAAGATTTCAAATAATCTAAATCTATACATCTAAAATGAATATAAGAGCAAAGTAAGTCCAATATACAAAAAGGAAGGAAATAACAAACATTAGAGTGAAAATAAATGTCACAGAGACTAAAATGATAACAAAGATTCACTGAAAGAGGTGTTTTTTTTTCAAAGATAAACAAAAGCCAAAGTCAGATGTTTAACCAACTGAGCCATCCAGGCACCCCTCCAAAATATATTTTAAAACAATTCGTAGAATTCAATAGCTAAAAAATAAACAATCTGATTTAAAATGGGCAGAGGAATTGAATAGACGTTTGTCTGAATAGACATACAAATGGATAATAAGCATAAGAAAAGGTGCTCACTATCACAAATCATCAGGAAAATTTAAATAAAAACCTCAATGAGATAGCAGTTTTGCTATCTCAAATTCAAATTTGAAAATTTGAAATCCTCACCAGCATCTAGATCTCCTTCAGGATGTGGAGAAATGGGCACCCTCCTACACTGCTAGTGGAAATGTAAGCTGGTGCAGCCCCTCTGGAAAACAGTATGGAGGTTCCTCAAAAAATTAACAATAGAATTCCCCTATGACCCAGGAGTAGCACTGCTAGGAATTTACCCAAATGATACAGGAGTGCTGATGCATAGGAGCACATGTACCCCAATGTTCATGGCAGTACTCTCAACAATAGCCAAAACATGGAAAGAACCTAAGTGTCCATCACTGATGAATGGATCAAGAAGATGTGGCATATTTATACAATGGAATCCTACATGGCAATGATAAAGAATGAAATCTGTCCATTTTTATCAACATGGATGGAACTAGAGGGTGTTATGTTGAGTGAAATAAGTCAGGCAGAGAAGGACAGATACCATATGTTTGCACATATAGGTGGATTAGAAGAAGTTAACAGAGGATGAAGAGGAAGAAGAAGGGGAAAAATAGTTGGGGAGAGGGAGGGAGGCAAACCATGAGAGACTCTTGAATGCTGAGAACAAACTGAGGGCTGAGGTGGGTGGGAGAGAGGGGAAGGGTGGTGATGGGCATGGAGGAGGGCACTTGGGATGAGTACTGGGTGTTATATGTAAACCAATTTGATGATAAACTATAACCAATGTTGAATATTTGAAATATTTTGAAATTTGAAAGTTCAAATCAAAACTACAATGAGATAACAGGCTATACCTGCTAACATGACTGATCAAAAAGACAATAGATAATAAATATAGGTAAGGATGTGGAATCCATAAAATCCTTGTATGCTGTTGGTAAAATGTAAATTATGCAGCCATTATTGAAAACAGTATGGTGTTCCTCAGGGAAAAAAAATGGAACTATCAGGTGATCTAGCAATCTCACTTTTCAGTATATATCCAAATGAAACAAAACCACTATCTCAAAAAAGTGTCTGCAATTCTGTGTTCACTGTAGCATTATTTAAAATAGGAAAGACATGAAAACAATATAAGTAAGGGCCCTTGGGTGGCTCAGTTGGTTAAGCATTCAACTCTTGATTTGGGCTCAGGTCATGATTTCATGGTTCATGAAATCAAGCTCCACATGCAGCCCCGTGTCAGGCTCTGTACGAACAGTATGGAGCCTGCTTGGATTCTCTCTCTCCCTCTTTCTCTGCCCCTCCCCCATTCATGTTTCTCTCTCTCTCTCTTTCTCTTTCAAAATAAACATTATAATTTTATTTTAAAAAGCAAAGACATATAAATAATATAAGTGTCCATTGACTGATGAATGGACAAAGAAAATTGGTGCATATATACACACAGTGAAATATCATAGAGACCCTTTTTCAGCTGGTTGGTGGAGTGGCACTACCCTGGAACCAGGATGCACCAAGGGGATCCTTTAAGACATCAGGGTTTGATCCCAGCCAAGTGCCTGGGAGCATGAGACACTATGGAGGGGAACTAACAGGCCCATTCACTCCTGCAGGGGTGCACTGTGAGGAGTCAGAGGTCCTCTGTGGGTGGGGCAGAGTGGCTCTACCCTGGAACCAGGGCAAGTGGAGTGGGATCCTGCAACAGATCATGGGCTGAATCCCAGCCAAACACCTGGGAGGCATGAGACACTGTGGAGTGGGATGAAGGGGCCTGCTTGTGTCTGAGCAGCACCGAGAGGACAGCCTGAACAGAGTGGCTTGGGACACCTGATTGAGGGAGGTGAGACTGGGGTGTCACCATTTTTCTCCCCATCACCAACAAGGTAGGGCTTCAGAGAATGAAAAATGGGTCCACAGTGGACACAGGATCTGCCTACACCAAACCATGCCCCTCCGTGCCTGGTAACTTGTGTATCAGAGCAAGATTAACACTGATTGAACCAAACAGCCCCTCCTCCAGACCAGCACAGCCACCGGTTCCAAGGCATGTCAGATATCGATCCAGTGGTTTTGCATTTTCTGATCTGATCTTATATATATATATATAAGAATATTTAACAAGAATTGGTCTTTGCCATACCATATCATAGTGAAACTGGCAAAATGCAAAGATTAAAGGAGAATTCTGAAAACAGCTAGGGACAAACAGGCCTTAACCTACAAGGGTAGACACATAAGGGTAGTAGCAGACCTGTTCACTGAAACTTGGCAGGCCGGAAGGAAGTGGCAGAATATATTCAATGTGATGATTAGGAAAAATATGCAGTCAAGAATTCTTTATCCAGCAAGGCCGTCATTCAGAATAGAAGGAGAGATAAAGACTTTCCCAGATAAACAAAACTGAAGGAATTCCTGACCACTAAACCATCCCTGCAAGAGATCCTAAGGGGGACTTTGTGAGTAGAGTGCTGCAAAGACTACAAAGGACCAGAGACATGACCACAAGCATGAAATCTATAGAAAACATAATGCCACTAAATCCATATCTTTCAATAATAACTCTGAATGTAAATAGACTAAATGCTCCAATCAAAAGACATAGGGTATCAGAATGGATAAAAAACCAAGATCCATCTATATACTGTCTACAAGAGACTCATTTTAGACCTGGGAACATCTTCAGATTGAAAGTGAGGGGATGGAGAACCATCTATCATGCTACTGGAAGTCAAAAGAAAGCTAGGGTAGCCATACTTATATTAGACAAACTAGATTTTGAACTAAAGGCTGACACAGGAGATGAATAAGGGCATCATATCATAATTATGGGGTCTATCCATCAAGAAGAGCTAACAACTATAAATGTTTATACCCCCAACTTGAAAGAACCCAAATATATAAATTGATTAATCACAAACAAAAATAATCTTATTGATAAAAATATGGTAGTTATAGGGAACTTTAATACTCCACTTACAGCCATGGACAGATCATCTGGGCAGAACATCAATAAAGAAGCAATGGCCTTGAATGATACACTGAACCAGATGGATTTGACAGATATATTGAGAACTTTTCATCCGAAAGCAGCAGAATACACATTCTTTCTCAAGTGTGCATGGAACATTCTCCAGAATAGATCACACACTGGGTCACAAAACAGCCCTCAATAAATATAAAATAAGTGAGATCATACCATGCATATTTTCAGGTCACAATGCTATGAAACTTGAAATAAACCACAAGAAAAAATTTGGAAACCCTCCAAATGCATGGGGGTTAAAGAACATCCTACTAAGGAATGAACGGGTCAACCAGGCAATTAAAAAGAAATTAAAAAATATATGGAAACAAATGAAAATGAAAACACAACAGTCCAAACCCTCAGGGATACAGCAAAGTCAGTCCTAAGAGGAAAATACATTGTAATCCAGGCCTATCTCAAGAAACAAGAAAAATCCCAAATACAAAACCTCACTGCACACATAAAGGAAATAGAAGGAGAACAGCAAAGACACCTCAAACCCAGCAGAAGAAGAGAAATAATAATTAGAGCAGAAATAAGCAATATAGCATCCAAAAAACCAGAAGAGATCAAAGAAATTAAGAGCTGGTTTTTGGAAAAAGTAAACAAAATTGATAAATGCCTAGCCTGAGTTCTCAAAAAGAAAAGAGAACCCAATCACGAATGAAAGAGAAAGAAAGAGATCACAATCAACACCACAGAAATACAAACAATTATTAGAGAATACTATGAAAAATTATATGCCAACAAATCGGACAACCTAGAAGAAGTTGACAAATTCCTAGATACCTACACACTACCAAAACTCAAATGGGAAGAAACAGAAAATTTGAATAGATTCATAACCAGCAAAGAAATGGAATCAGTAATCAAAAATGTCCCAACAAATAAGAGTCCAGGGCCAGAAGGCTTCCCAGGGGAATTCTACCAGACATTTAAAGCAAAGTTAGTACCTGGGGTGCCTGGGTGGCTCAGTTGATTAAGCGTCTGACTTTGGCTCAGGTCATGATCTCACAGTTTGTGAGTTCAGTCCCACATTGAGCTCTGTGCTGACAGCTCAGAGCCTGGAGCCTGCTTCAGATTCTGCAATTCCTTCTCTCTTTGGACCTCCCTCCTTCATGTTTTGTCCCTCTATCTCTCAAAAATAAATAAAATTTTTTAAAACTGTTAAGAAATAAATCAAAGCTAATATCTATCCTTCTCAAGCTGTTCCAAAAAATAGAAATGGAAGGAAAGCTTCCAGACTTATTCTATGAAGCCAGAATTACCTTGATTCCCAAACTAGACAGAGACGCCACTAAAAAGGAGAATTACAGGTCAATACCCCTGATGAACATGGATGCAAAAATTCTGAACATGATACAAGCAAATCGAATTCAATAGTATATTAAAAGAATTATTCATCATGATTAAGTGGGATTCATTCTTGGGCTGCAGGGCTAGTTTAATATTCACAAATCAATCAATGTGATACATCACATTAATAGAAGAAAGGAAAAGAACCATATGATCCTGTCAATCAATGCAGAAAAAGAGTTTGACAAAATACAGCATTCTTTCTTAATAAAATAAAATACAGCAAGAAAGTCAGGATAGAAGAAACATACCTTAACATCATAAAAGTCATATATGAAAAGCCTGCAGCTAGTATCATCCTCAGTGGGGAAAGACTAAGAGCTTTCCTCCTGAGATCAGAAACATTACAGGGATGTAGACTCTCACTACTGCTGTTTAACAGAGTGTTGCAAGTGCTAGCCTCAGCAATCACACAACAAAATAAAATAAATGGGATCCAAATTGGCAAAGAAGTGAAATTTTTGCTTTTTGCAGATAACATGATACTCTACGTGGAAAACCTGAAAGACTTACCGAGAAGCTTCCAGAACAGATAAATGAATTCAGTAAAGTCACAGGGTACAAAATCAATGTATAGAAATCGGTTGCAATTCTATACACCAATAATGAAGCAACAGAGAAATTGGGAAATAGATCCAATTTATAATTGCACTAAGAACATAAAATATCTAGGAATAAACCTAACCAAAAATGTAAAAGATCTGTATGTTGAAAACTATAGAAACTTATAAAATAAATTGAAGAAGACACACAAAAAAATGGAAAAAAAAAACATTTCTTGCTCATGAATTGGAAGAACAAATGTTAAAATGTCAATACTACGCAAAGCAATCTATACATTCAATGCAATTCCAATCAAAATTGCATCAGCATTCTTCTCAAAGCTAGAACAAATAATTCTAAAATTAATATGGAACCACAGAAGACCCTGAATAGCTAACGTAATGTTGAAAAAGAAAACCAAAGTGGGAGGCATCACAATACCAGACTTTAGCCTCTACTACAAAGCTGTAATCATCAAGACAGTATAATATTGGCACAAAAACAGACACAAAGACCTATGGACCAAAATAGAGAATGCAGAACTGAACCCACAAATGTATGGTCAACCAATCTTTAACAAAACAGGAAAAAGTATGCAATGGAAAAAAGACCATCTCTTTAGCAAAGAGTGCTGGGAGAACTGGACAGCAACATGCAGAAGAATGAAACTGGACCACTTTATTACACCATACGTGAAAATAAACTCAAAACGGATGAAAGACCTCAATGTGAGACAGGAAACCATCAAAACCTTGGAGGAGAAAACAGGCTACAACATCTTTGACCTCAGCCACAGAAATTTCTTGCTCAACATGTCTCCAAAGGCAAAGGAAATGAAAGCAAAAATAAACTATTGGGACCTCATCAAGATAAAAGCTTCTACACTGCAAAGGAATCAACAAAACTAAAAGTCAACTGATGGAATGGGAGAAGATATTTGCAAATGACATATTGGATAAAAAGTTAATATCCAAAATCTATAAAGAACTTAGCAAACTCAATACCCAAAAAACAAATAATCCAGTGAAGAAATGGGCAGAACACATCAATAGACACTTTTCCAAAGAAAACATCCAGATGGCCAATAGACACATGAAAAGATGCTCAATATCACTCATCATCAGGGAAATAGAAATCAAAACCACATTGAAATACCACCTCACACCGGTCAGAGTAGCTAAAATTAACAACTCAGGTAACTGGATGTTGGCAAGGATGTGGAGAAATGGGAACCCTCTTGTACAGTTGGTGGGAATGAAAACTGATTAGCCATTCTGGAAAACAGAGTGAAGTTTCCTCAAAATATAAAAAACAGAACTACCCTATGACCCAGCAATAGCACTACTAGGAATTTATTCAAGGGATACAGTAGTGCTGATTCACAGGGGGCACAGGCATCCTAATGTTTATTGCAGCACTTTCTACAATAGCCAAATTATGAAAAGAGCTCAAGTGTCCATCAACTGATGAATGGGTAAAGAAGATATGGTTTATACATACAATGGAATATTACTTGGCAATGAGAAAGAATGAAATCTTGCCATTGGCAACAATGTGGATGGAACTGGAGGGTATTTTGCTAAGTGAAATAGTCAGAGAAAGACAGATATCATATGGTTTCATTCATATGCATAATTTGAGAAACTTAACAGAAGACCATGAGGAGATAAAGGGGGGAAAAAGTTACAGAGAGGGAAGGAGACAAACCATAAGAGACTCTTAAATACAGAGAACAAACTGAGGGTTGATGGGGGAGGTGGGGGGGATAGGAAAATGAGTGATGGGCATTGAGGAGGGCACATGTTGGGATGAGCACTAGGTGTTGTATGTAAGTGATGAATCATGGGATCTATCTCCAAAACCAAGAACATACACTGAATATTAGCTAACTTGACAATAAATTATGTTGAAAAAAAGTACACTAGAATAAGATTAAAATTCTGCTTTATTCTCTAATTAAGAAAAAAGAAATCTTAGTCATAAAAAAGAAGGAATTTCTACTATTTGTGACAACATAGATGCACTTTGAGGGTATTATGCTATGTGAAATAAGTCTGACAGTGAAAGACAGAAACTGTCTGATTTCATTTATACGTGGAAAGTAAGAAAAATTCAAATTCACAGGTATATAGAACAGATTAGTAACAGATTAGTAATTAGTATAGAACAAAGTGGGCTTTGGGTAGATGCACTAACAGGTGAAAGTTGTCAAAAGTTCAAACTTCCCATTATGAGATATATATGTCCTGCGGATGTAATATATAACATGGCAGTTATAGTTAACAATATTGTATTATATATTTGGGCACTGTTAAGAGATAAGAGTAAATATTCAACATTCTCATCACAAGAAAAATATTATAACTATGTGGTGATGGATCTTGACTAAACCTATTGTGATGATCATTTTGCAACATGTACATATATCAAGGCATATTTTGTTGTTCATCTAAAACCAATACTACCTTACATCAATTGTATCTAAACAAGCAAATGAACAAAACCCCAGCAATAAAATACAAGCTGTCTAAGAAGAAAATAGCAAAAGATATGAATAAATGTTTTACTGAAGAGGAGATAGAGATTTCAAAGAAAATATGCTCTAGGTACTAGAAAAATTAAAGCCACAGCAAGCTATCATTACATGTATGTTAATATGGCTAGCTTAAATGAAAGGTGGTAGTAAGTAAAGTGGGGTGGATTTTATCAATGTCAGTATTCTGGTTGTAATAAAAACTATAGTATTTTACTATAGTTTTGAAGATATTAAGACTAGTAAAACTAGGTAAAAGGTAAGCTATCTTCGTTATTTCTAAAACTGCAAGTGGATCCATAATTCTTTCAATATAAATTTATTTGAAAAATGTACAAATCACCTCTCTGAATAAGCCCCCACCATAAGTCAACCAGACTTAAATAAAATAGAATAAACTCCATATTCCCTACTCTAGCTGTTCCCTCTTGTCTGGGAAGGTATCCCTCCAGATCTTCACTTTTCTCTTCTTGTCACTCATATCCTCTCTAACATTTCCTCCTAAACACACACCTTTCCTAAGTACCTTATCTAGAGTAGGCAACACTCTACTCTGTCCATTGACTCTACCATTCAACCTTTTCATTTTCCTTAAAGCTTTCCTAATCAAAATATATTATCTAGTTTACTCATATATTGCTTTTATACCTCCCTCCCTCCTTTGATTCAAACGTGAATCCCATGAAGATCTTGCTTATTTTCTTCAGCACTGTTTCCTTGTACCAAAACAGTGTTTGGCAGGTAGCAGACACTCATGTTCATGTTTATTTAAATGTTGAAGCATGCAGGTAGGCAGGCAAATGAGAGAGAGAGAGAAAGAGAAAGATATTGATTGATTGATTCTGTTAATGTCAAAACACCAAAGACCAAACTGGGAACTGGCTTGTAATTGGTGAAATAAACATATGTACTACTCGGTAGCACCACGCACACAAAAGTGTGATGGAACATAATACAAATTCCTAAATCCATGAATGTTCTCAGTAATATTTGTGAATGAGCAAATTGATGAGTGAATATATGTATGTATAAGTGGAATGCAGGAGAAATAAGCCATACAATCACTACATTCAAGGATCTGGAAAGATAGAGGGGGTGGAGAGTCACTTTTTACTACATCTCTCTACCACCCTATATCAAAGGTGTTAGGGTCTTCATTTGGATGAGAAGAAAGCAGAGCTATGGGTTGGGGAATTTCTTACTGAAACACAGTAAGTCTGGAAAATGCTCACAAGTATTTGGGGGATCAATCAAGCCACTCAGAAACATGAGAGGGCTTCATACACGAGGCAGAGCTAAATACACCATATGCAAATGTCCTAACAGCTCCTTTCACAGAGTTGTGGCATTGAGCTGCGTGGCGGGGAAGCATTCACTATGGCATGGACAAGAGAAAATATGTACTCAAAGTCTGACAGAAAATATGCCTTGTTTTCCCTTATCACTTTTAGCATAGAGTATAATGGAATCGCCCAAGATTTGCAGCAAAGAACACAGAACTTATAAGTGGAAGATGACAATATTTCTAGCTGCTACCACTGGGAAATCTTGCTGCTTTACCTAGAAATCATGGCAAAGGGACTTGAAAACAACATCTCCGTATGCTGTGGTTGCTGGAATTATTCCTCAGATACATTCCCTTTTCATTTTTCATATGTGAGAACTCATTAGACACCTACAGGAAGAACATATGGTTCTTCAATCATACAATGATTCTATTGGTAGAAAATGCTATATAACAGTGTATTTATATTCTGAAAGGTCTTGCTGCAAACAGCTTACTAACCACAGTGATGACTGCTGTTTCATGAAGTAGATAGTGACTTAATTCTCAAGGTCTTGAACGCAGGTAAAAAGATTCTCAGTCGAAACAAAATATCTGGCCTTTTGGCCAGAGGTGTTGTTTTCTCTAATTTTCGTTTTCAATACTGAAAGTCCAGTGAATGAATTTCAGAAATCTTAATTCTTCTGTGGTAGAGAAGATGCCATTGAACTCTTTGAAGCTGTGATCTTTCAGAATTTTTTTAAAATGTTTTATTTATTTCTAGGAGAGAGAGAGAGACAGCGTGAGCAGCATAGGGTCAGAGAGAGGGAGTCACAGACTGAAACAGGCTCCAGGCTCTGAGCTGGCAGTCAGCACAGAGCCCGACACGGGGCTTGAACCCACAAACCGTGAGATCATGACCTAAGCAAAAGTCTGACACTTAACCGACTAAGCCACCCAGGCGCCCCTGTGATCTCTCTTTCAATAGAAGAGTTGTTACATTAAAAGGACAGAGGTGGTTTAGCTTAGTAGTTTAGAACCTGGAGACTTCAGTCAGAAAGACCAGGGTTCCTGTTCAGGCCCCACCCCTTGGCACAAGCTATTTATCGTCTCTATGTCCTCATTTCTTCATCTATAAAGTAAAGGTAACAAGATCTAACTCTGAAGTTGTAAGAATTTAGTGAATTGATTAATGTCAGTCAGGTTCTCCTACTTAAGTTGTCATCATTATCATCATCACAGGGCAGTTTCCCAATGAATACATTTATTTTAAAAATACTTTTATCCTATTAGGCTAAAGGATAAAAGAAAAGGACATTCAGATAATGGAAAGTTATAATTACCAGAGTGAACAATCCGAATACACATCCAAATTCAAATTAGTCAAAACTAAAAGTTTTGAAATACAATGCAGCAGGGCGCTTAGGTGGCTCAGTCAGTTAAACGTCTAACTTTGGCTCAGGTCATGATCTCACAGCTTGTGGGTTTGAGCCCCACATTGGGTCCTGTGCTGACAGCTCAGAGCCTGGAGCCTGCTTCAGATTCTATGTCTCTCTTTTGCTCTGCCCCTCCTCTGCTCATGCTGTGTGTGTCTCTCTCTCAAGAATAAAAATTTAAAAAAAATTTTTTTTAAAGAAATACAATACATTGTTTTATTGTTACTGAGGGTTGATTCTACTATTTGTAAGTAAGATTTGTTGCATATTACTGTCAACTATTTACATAGTGTGAATCTTGATTTCTGTCAATTATTCTATCAGGAGACTCTTTTTCGGTATGACATTATTATAGTAATCAGAGTCTTTGCAGTGGCACATTTGGTAAAGAAGACCTCTGGCAAAATGTAATCCAAGATGCCATCTGATTTTTCCTGTTTGTGAGTTCTGTTAATTAGGCCCTTTGCCTTCCCTCTGTCACTGATGTTAATGGAAAAAATGTTTTGAGAACAATCTTCTCAGTTGAGACATGAATGACAGGGGGAAAAAAAAAACCTAGATCTGAAAACCAAGCATTCATGTAACTTTTTATAACATATTTGCGAATGCCATGTTCCAAGAACACTATCTTTCTTGACTTACACTGGGCTTCTTCCAGGGTCCCAGTAAATGGGATGGTGAGTTTTGTTTCCTTTTTTAGAATCTATCTTCAGGAAGCTGAGCAAAGTAGAAATCTAGAAGTTGTGTATTCATTATCACAAAAGTGAGGGGAGATAAGGGGTAAGACAAATAGGTTATCTTTTATGACTCTATACTTTGATCAGATTATGCAAGTATTTACCCCATTTCTATTTTTTTAATGTTTATTTATTTTTGAGAGAGACAGAGCATCAGTGGGGGAAGAGCAGAGAGAGAGGGAGACACAGAACCCAAAGCAGGGTCCAGGCTCTGAGCTCTCAGCGCAGAGCCTGACATGGGGCTTGAACCCACGAACCATGGAATCATGACTTGAACCAAAGTCAAATGTTCAACTGACTGAGCGAACCCAATCCCATTTCTACTTTTTTCAAAGCTTTACAGGGATAGACTATAAATAAATATACCAGAAAACAAAATTTACTCCATTTTCTCCCCTATCAAATAGATTGAAAGACTAGTGTTTCTAGTGACTCACAATGTAGAGGGATCTTGATAAAATAAGCAAACCAGATTCTTCAATTTTTCAGTCTGTTCTGTGGAAAAGCTACATACTACCAGAGGCTTAAATATTAATGTGGAATTTTAAATCCATCCAATAGTGAACTGATAATCACTGTATTTGTTACCAAGGGGCAAGACAATTAGAAGAAACACAGAAGATACTTCATCAAGGATCATGAGTCCAAAGAATGGATGTTATGTAAAGGAGGATGGTTTATTTACACACTCAGGTAAAATATAGATTTGAATTAATTATTCAGATAGTTTAAAGTAGCAGCTGATTATATCTATTGCTTTTCAGGTATCAACCAACCTGGTGAAGGCAATGCAGTAAGTGTACAGAATATCACTGAGCACTGTTTGCCTGAGAACAAAGGGATTTATAATTTGGTAATATTCAGGTCAAACAATGCTGAAAGCTGAATTTTATACTAAATACCTTTTTCTATAAAAGGGCGGCTATACTTGAAATTTATAGCATTGCTATGGAAGCAAAAAGTATAATGCAGAGATAAAAAATGTCAGGATAACTGTCAGCTCCATCATATTAGAGCAGCATATAGCTATTTTATGGATTTATTGTAATAGTTTTTAAAAGGTCATTTAAATACGAAGACAATTGTCAGGCTTGGCCCTTTAAAAATTTGCTTTCAGCAAAGTACATTAAGACTTATATTAATGGCAATTTCAGGACTAAGCCTAGAGGCCTAGAATTAGGTCCAGACCTATTTGATATTTTTACCCTATGACTCCAGCTCAGTGTGGGCCAGCTTTGCCAATATTCTACCCATATGGGCAGCCCCTCCACGGAGCATGATAAGACCTAGGAAACAATTTACCTAATATTTAAAATAAAATTCTGATTTTAAAAAGTCCTCTTCTGTTTTCTTTGTAAGTGTACTTGTATGTCATACTTTGCAGCATTATTTTCAGTTTTGGTAAATAAAAACACAATTGATATATACTGATAAATAAATATTCAAAGTTAAGAAACCATGAAAATACATGGAACACAAACAAATATAAAAATGTCATCTTGTGGGACGCCTGAGTGGCTCAGTCAGTTAAGCGACTGACTTCAGCTCAGGTTACGATCTCACAGTTCATGAGTTCAAGCCCCGGGTCGGGCTCTGTGTTGATTACCAGCTCAGAGCCTGGAGCCAGTTTCAGATTTTGTGTCTCCCTTTTTCTCTGAGCTCCCCTGCTCATGCTCTCTCTCTCTCTCTTTCAGAAATAACTAAAACATTAAAAAAATTTTTTTTAATTTTAAAAAAAGTTATCTCTTGATGCTTCTGAACTAGAAGTGCTATAGCAGGAGCCTTAGAGTATTAATTTTTGTTTTCACTGTGCTTTACATGAAGGAAAATAGTAAGTCCGTGTAAAAGGATGTTTAGAAAAAAGAAAAATATTTTTATAATCCAACATATGACCATCTGTGAATGTGAGTATTTATGTGTTATAATTGGATAGGAACCGTAAGCATCCTACACCAAGGCAATAAACCTTCTATCAGGGAAGAACTATGTTCAACAGATTCCTAACCGAAAGTTCAGGTGGTCCTGGAGAGTTCAATGAGACATGAGCAGTCACTTCTGGGTCACCTATAACAATGCTTCCTTGTTTGCATAGAGTCCATGTGCAGGATTTTTAATCATTCCCAGCTGGCATAGGGCCTGAATTTACTAAAAGAGTCTCTAGTTGCTTCCATCAAAACAAGTTATTCTGTAACTATCCCATGAAGCAACTCAGTTTGGTCAGTGGGTGCCACAAGGCATATTCTTTTTTTTCTTTTTTTTCTTTTTTTAATTTTTTTTTTTAATGTTTTATTTATTTCTAGGAGAGAGAGAGACAGCGTGAGCAGGGGAGGGTCAGAGAGAGAGGGAGTCACAGACTGAAACAGGCTCCAAGCTCTGAGCTGGCAGTCAGCACAGAGCCCGACGCGGGGCTCGAACCCACAAACCGCGAGATCATGACCTAAGCAAAAGTCGGACGCTTAACCGACTAAGCCACCCAGGCGCCCCAATTCTTGATAATTTCACCTTAGCATCTTTACTTACATTTCTATCATTTCCAGAAAAATGTCATGCGGCAACTGAACAGCTCTTGAACTTAGACTTCAAGGCCTGCTCAAGTTTAATTTAATTTTAAGCAATAATCACCATGCCACTGAAAGTGTGATGGGAAATGGTAATGCATCAAAGCAGGAACACATTACTTTTTATTAAATTTAGGGAAAATCTGTTTGATAAATAAACACTAAGGCTAAGACTTCTAATTTCTATGAAAAGCCCTTATTTTTATTATTGGGTCACATGGTATTGCTACATGGAATTTAAGTGTCAATAATATTGAGCTGGCAGTTTAATTTCAGTTCAGATCATTAAAATGGAGTCTTTGCCCAAAACTAAGCTATAAAATATTCTATATCCTCGTGACCCAAAGAAGTCTTTTAAAAAATAACTGTTATTGTGTAAAGTTAAGGTCCGCCATTTTCTTGTATGTATAAAAGATAATGACGATGTTCAAGAATGAGTCTACATTAGCAATGCCAAAATGGCAATTTGGGACAATTATGTGTTTAATCCAGGAGAGAAAAATATCTTCCTCCAATTAGCTATATAGTAAAGTGGCATGCTTATCTTTCTGAATTCCTTCTCTTTTTTCCCCCCTAATATCTATTTGGGCTAGTACTACTCCAAATCTATCAGAATATTTAAAATACCTGTTTTTCTAATGCCTATTGTGGGGTGTTGAGTAACAACAAAACAAGATCCAAACTTTAATAAATCCGAGAATTCATATGAAAGATCAACAGAAAGCACTTCATTTATTTTTCATTTTGGTGAAATTCTTTTGTAAAAGATGCATGTGAGGGGCAAAGTGAGAGGCACTTAGGTAGCTCAGTCCATTGAGTGTCAGACTCCTGGTTTTGGATTAGGTCATGATCTTGTGGTTTCATGGGTTCAAGCCTCATGTCAGGCTCTGTGATGACAGTGCAGAGCCTGCTTGGGATTCTCTCTCTCTCTCTCTCTCTCTGTCCCTCCACCACTCATGCTGTCTCTGTCTGTCAAAATAAATAAATAAAATTTAGAAATTCTTAAAAATCATTTACAAGATGCCATAGTGATATCAATAATTTACATAGTACCTAGAATTTACATAGTACCTAGAGTAACTATGGTTTCACTTTATTTCCCAAAGTGTGTATATTTTACTGTAATTGATAGAATATTAAAAATTCAACAAGAATTTTTGTTGGAAAATTTGTCTCAAAGGTGGAATATTATTTAAATATATGTAGTTTGGCAAATAGATATAAACTCACTCAGCTCATTCACAATAAAAGCTCCGGTGCCTTAAGCTGCTTTCCCAGTTACAGGAGTGTCAAGGTGACTTCTCTTTGTTTCAATTACTCAGCTTTGCCATAGTTTAACTATTACACTGATGGAAGACTCGCACTCCACTTATTACTGAGGGTGACATTTCAGGAGAGAGAAATCTCCCCCACTGAATTGTGGAGGAAAATGTTACATTAACGGATACAAAAAGGATGCCATGAAATAGTGAAGTAAATAGATGCTATTTTGAAAGATTTGGAAATCAGAAAACATAAGTTATTCCCAATAAGTGGTGAATCATTATCAGTGACTATTTTTTGCTCAGCTTTCTTTCCACCATTTTGTCAGAGGGACACTAGAGAAAACCTCGTTTTTACTTTGTCAGCTAATGATATTTTCCTCATGCTCTTGAAAATAAGCAAGTAATGGAGCCTTTTAGATCTGTTTTTGCATGGCGTTTAACATGAAATACAATAGAGTTGGAGATGACATTTGGAATGGACTAATATATTTTGTTAAATGGCACTTTCAATAAGTTCTCTAAGCTTCATTACCAGTTTCCCAAGCATAGTGAGTCTCAGATATTTTGACCATAAGTCACCACTGAAACATATAGGAAAACATAATATTGAAATGCTGGGGAAATGTACTTATTTACAACCGAGTTAAATACTAATGAAAGGCAATGCAGATGGCAGACCTGGGAAGAGACCTCAACAGTATTATGCCACAATTTGAAAAAGGGTCAACATTATTCTTAAATTCAAAGTCAACCAAAGGATAAACAATAGCAAGTAACTATAATATGCTTATTGACTGTATACCATGTGCCAGGCACTAAGAGCACATTTAATCCTCAGACTATGCCATGGCATAAACATGATAGTCCTTCTACAGATGTCAAAATGGAGCCCTAAATTGCTTAAATAACTTGGCTGGATTAAAAGCTAACAAGGACTGGGTGCGTATCTACTGGTCAGCCAGCAAAATCTCTATGTCTAGCCACTATGTAAGAGTACCTACTTTATTTTCTTTACTGTGCTCTGCATCATGCAAAAAAATACTGACATACAAAAGAGGGGTGGGGGATACAGAGAGGGAGGGAGGGAAGGATACTGACATATAAATAAAAACTGTGCTGGAAGATTATTTTTTATAGGGATGAAGGAACAGTTCTTTGTCAGTGAAATGAGCTTAAAACCTAAACCTTAACAACTACTATGAGAGAAGTGTCTTAAAATGGTGATCCTGTTTCTATGCAACACTCCGAGGATCCTGCCACTTGCTCACAGCTCACCAGAGTTGTAGAAAACTATTTTTTGAGAATATCCTGTCCTCTTTATTTGGATGTTGCTGAGATAAATGTAATGGGAAACCAAAAAAAGTGGTACTTGGACCCTGACTCTCAAATGCTCTAGTTGAAAAGTATCAGATTAATAACACTCTGAACTCTCCTAGACATTCTAGATGGAGTGTGCTTCTCAGATAAGACAGGAAATACTCAGATGGTTGGAATAAATCCCCCTCCCAAATTTTCATTATCTTGTTATTGGGGAAATGATAAAAGTGAATAGATCAGAGATACAAAAGCAGTTAGCAGTCTATTCTCTACATACATGTACAATATTAAACATGGATCCTGATAACTTTTGACATGCTTTGCTTTCAGGAAAGAGTACTTTTATGGGCAAAATGGTTGGAAATTGTTGAAAAACCTCCCTTCTTTTCCCAAATAGTAAGGGTCAATTTGTATGTCTCCAGGCCAGATTATATCACATTAGAAATCTATTTTATTTATTTGTTTGTTCATAAAATTTTTACTTATTTTAAAAGTTATTTATTTATTTATTTGAGAGAGAGAGCAAAAGGAAAGGAGAGGGACAGAGTGGAAGGGAGATGCTGAGTATGGACTCTGGGATCATGACCAGAGCTGAAACCTGGGATCCCTAAAAATATATATATTTTTTAATTTATTTCTAGGAGAGAGAGAGACAGCGTGAGCAGGGGAGGGTCAGAGAGAGAGGGAGACACAGACTCTGAAACAGGCTCCAGGCTCCGAGCTGGCAGTCAGCACAGAGCCCGATGCGGGGCTCGAACCCACGAACCGCGAGATCATGACCCAAGCGAAAGTCGGACGCTTAACCGACTAAGCCACCCAGGCGCCCCCCCCTAAAAATATTTTTAAATTAAAATTGTATTATATTTAAGATTACAGCATGATTTGATATATATAAATATAGCAAAGTAATTACTACTATAAAACTAATTAACATAAACTTTCCTACATGGTTACTATTTTTTCTGATGAGAGCACCTGTAATCCATTCTCTTAGTATATTTCTAGTGTTCAATACAGTATTATGAACTATCATCATCATGCTCTACATTAGATGTCTAGACTTATTCATTCTACATAATTGACAATTGTGTACCTTTGATCAGTATCTTCTCATTTCTTCCACTCTACTATCCTTGGTGACCACCATTCCACTCTCTGTTTCTATAAGTTTTTCGTTTCTTTCACTTCCATTTTTTTATTCCACACATAAGTGATCCCATCTACAATATTGTCTTTGTCTGGCTATTTCACTTAACATAATGTCCTCTGGGTTCATCTATCTTGTCACAAATGGCAGGATTTCCTCTTTTCTCATGGCTGAATAAAATTCTACTTTGTGTATGTGTGTGTGTGCACATGCATGTGCATGTATTACACCTTCTTTAGCCATTCATCTGTAGATGGACAAAGGTTATATCCATATTTTGGCTATTGTGAAAAATGCTGCAACGAACATGGGAATACATATACTGATTTAATTTCCTTTGGCTATATAGCCAGAAATGGGATTGCTGGATCATATATATTTTTAATTTTTTGAAGAATCCTCATACTGTTTGCTATAATGGCCCTATCCATTTACATCCCCACCAACAATGCACAAGAATTCTCTTTTCTTCACATCCTTGTGGCACATTTAATTATTAATATTTGGTGTAGTATGTTTCTCAGTGATGTGCTACATATGTGCATAGGTATATTGTACCTATCTATCATTGCTCACTCTATAGAAAGTAGGAAACATCAATACCTCAATAAAGAAAGTTGAAGATGTGGCAAAATAGGTGTAAATCCTTGGTAACACAGTAAAGGGAGGGTCTTGAAAAGTTCTAATTTAGATGCATTTTGGTCAGGTTGCTGCTTACCAACTCTCCTTATTCTTAACACTTTAACCTCTGTGATTTGAATCCATTCAGATGAATGAGTTGCTGCTGTTGTTGTTTCCAACAGTGTAAGAGTTTCTTTAAAATCAAGGCATTATGTAGGGGCATCTAGGTGGCTCAGTTGGTTAAGTGTCCGACTACAGCTCAGCTCACGATCTTGCAGTTCATGAGTTTGAGCCCTGCATAGGGCTCTGTGCTGACAGCTCAGAGCCTGGAGCCTGCTTCAGATTCTGTGTCTCCCTCTTTCTCTGCTCCTTCCCCACTCATGCTGTCTCTGTCTCTCAAAAATAAACAAAAACATTTTTAAAAACTCAGGACATTGGACAATATGATAAAAAGAATTAACTAAAAGTCATTATTCCAATTAGATCACATAAATTATAAATTATTTATAAAATAATAAATACATGGCAGTCATCCACTCAACCATTTATCTCTCTCAAACCAAAAATAAAATGCATTTTTACGTCCAGACATGCTATCAAATCCAATCCTGTTAGCTATCCAAATTTTGCTATCTACTTCTTCCCATGGAATATGAACAGAAGTGAAATGTGTTCCCTTTGGACGGGGCTTTAAGATAGGCTTCTTCATGCTCTCTTTTTCTTTTTCACTGGTTATCCTGGCTGGAAATTCACTTCTATCACACAGATGAGAACAATGCCCACAGGATGGCAGAGATGTCCTGCTAGCCTGGACCCCAGATAGCTTGATAGACTGGAGCCTGCCTGTCAGTCTTGCACTATTACAGGAGTGATGAAAATTTCCATCTTACTTGAATCATTAATATTTGGGTCTCTGGAGATATATTTAGTTTTGACTGTATTTGTTAAATGTCCCCATCCGTATCCTTCCCTGTATAGACTACTGTACAGAGTTTGGTTGTTTTCTAATTCTTTTTTGTGTCACAAACCAGCCTGCTCACCACAGTAATGTGATTACTTCTGTGTGTCAGGCTTGATATCCAAGGCCAGATAATCCTTAGGCAGTCTGTAAATGTATACAATTCAGATTTTAAGGAATGAAGACTTTATCAACTGTATTAAAGTACCACCAGCTATATTTTCCTGTTTGCTACTGCATAGATCCAGGTGATACTTGAACAATGATAGCTTCATTTTCCTCAAATTTTCATTCACTCTGCTGCAGCTAAAGGCCACTGTCATTTATCCCTGAACCTTGGTGGGGATTGGCATGTGAAGGTAATAGGGTTTTATGAGTTACTGACCACTCCAGCTTGGGAATAGGTAGGCCAATAATAACTGAGTTCTATGAAGCACACTATCCTGCCATTATTCATGATTCATACTATATTAACTTCCTTAGTTATACTATTACATTTCTTATTCAATAGAGTCATAGTTATATTCAGTTATAGATACTTTGGTTCCCTTTTTTCATTTAAACTTTTTCCCAAAAGCTCTAAGTTATCCATACTTCAGGAAAATATGTGTGATACAAAAGAAGAATTGATATGGTTTTACATGCTATTAATTAATATGATTATTTTGCCCAAAATGGAAAAAATCGGGCAGATTTTTATTAAATTTCAAATTATAAAAATGGAACAGATAAAGATTCAAATATTTGAGGGGCATTCCCGTGGCTCAGTTGGTTAAGCATTGGACTCTTGATTTCTGCTCAGGTCATTATCTCATGGTTTGAGAGACTGAGCCCCAGGTCATGCTCAGCACTATCAGTGCAAATTCTCTGTCTTGGGATTCTCTCTCTCTCTCTCTCTCTCTCTCTCACTCTGTCCCTCTCCTATTCATGCACACATCCATTCTCACTATCTTGCTCTCAAAATAAATAAAGTAAATCAACTTAAAAAAAGATTCAAATATTTGAATGATTAGCATAAACTTTTGTTTATTTTAAAAAAGTAATTTAAAAAAATTCACCATTCTAAATTCCTGCGTCTTTAAAACTATTAAAGGAAAATCAACTGCACATGATTGAATTAGTTGGAATGCCACTGTACAAGGGGCTGGCAGGTTAGTTGGAGAGAGCTGAAAGCTCAATGTGACTACTCCACAGGGGAGTCAATGGGCATAACATTTGGATGAAGGGGAAAGAGGTGTTTGAAAGTAAGAAGATGAATCAATTCCTTGGGTATGTTGGACTGTTCACAATGTGTGCATCATGGCTTTGGCATCAGTTAAAAGAGGCTGAGTGGGAGGTATGTTAAAAGTGAGGGAAATGAGAATCCCTTGGCTATCAGTAGGAGGTATGTATTCCTCCACTGCATGAAGCTTGGCTGGTGGAATCAGTGTACAGTTATATTAAACTAGCTCACAGATATCTTGCAGGAAAGCTAGTGCAAGTAGAAATAATGGCATGATGTGTGTGTCACTGAATTGACATTTTGACTTGCTCTAATTAATAAGATTCTATATTTTCATTGGTTTTATTTATTTGTATCCAAAATAATCCCTAGAGTTCTTGCAGTTTGGATGATGGTTAGGTATATCAGTTGGACAACTCATTATCAAATTATCATGTCTACAATTTGTTGTAGGTCTCAATGCTCAAATACCTCACCTATTCACTAATAAATCCAGTTTTTTCCCCCTTGGTTTACTTCTTCAAATATTTTCTTTCACTCCCCAAAGATAATCATTAACTTAGCAATGTGCTTCTCAACTGTAAAAGGCACTAGAAATCAGTGATCCACTTGAGATGGAACTCACCAACCTCTGAGTTGGTTGAGAGCAGGGCTGCTGCAGTCACGTGGTCATTACTTGCCTGAGAAATGAGGCCCATGGGGAAGCCAGAGTCTGTATATTTTGCTGCTAGTTACATGCCCAAGTTTAGCAAAGCTGGAAAAGGATCCCACATTTAATCAAAGTGTGTCCTTTAGCAATCTTTGGAGCAAGAAGTGGTGTTACCTCTCTTTAGGTGTTTTGCCCTTCGGTGTTACCCTAAGACATGTGGAAGGTGCTAGGGAGAGTGTTACAGGATGGATTCCATTGCACATCAAGCTCTGCCAGAGCCGTGATCTCGATATCTTCAAACATGCCTAGGTCTTAGTGTTGCAACTAGATCATTAGTCTAGGCTGTTTTCCTTTATGTGGATTTCCCTCTCTGGAGCACTGGTATTATTTTGAAGTTTGATCTCAGTGAGCTTATTTTAGCCCATCAGAAATATTTTTACATTTACAGATCTCAGAGAGGGTCTCCTGGTTCTCTCTCTCTCTCTCTCTTTTTGGAAGCTTTGTCAGCCTCCTAAGAAGAGGACACCTGCCAATACAAACTTCGAAATAGGAAAAAAAAAAAAAAAAGGCATGCCACTTAGCTCCATTCACAATCATCCCAGATCCTAATAACAGCTGTCCGGAGATGAGTGATAAGAATGCTAGAAAATAGCATTTAGGCCCAGAATGTAAATGGGAAGCTAAAATGTTCTACTATTCTAAATAACTGAAGAATTGGGGGAAAATGCACTTAAAAGGGTTTAATAAAACTTGGCCTTTCGAGTTCCTTGCTTGAATATTATTAGAAGTCATGTCAGAGTGCCTGGGTGGCTCAGTCAGTTAAGATCAGATTGCAGCTCAGGTCATGATCTCGTAGTTTGTGAGTTTGAGCCCTGTCATTGAGCTCTGTGCTGACCACTCAGAACTTGGAGCTTCCTTTGGATTCTGTGTCTCCCTCTCTCTCTGCCCCTTCCCCACTGGTGATCTCTTTCTCAAAAGTAAACAATAAAAATTTTTTAAAAAGTCATGTGTGTGTGTCATCATCAGTAGGTATTTATGAAATGCCCAACTGAGCAGGATGCTGCATTGAGTGCAATATGGAGTGAATGAGAGGTCCACCCAAAGTACTCATAACCTTGGAGGAAATATTTTTATGGACAAAGTTTTGCTTGAATCCATATTTCTCATCTTACTCATCTTTAGATCTCATTCCCCAGCCTGGTTGCTACTTCTAGTATTAGTTCTTAATCTCCCCCAAAGACCTCTCTGTGGCTTTCCTGTGACTAGGCAAGCAAGAATAACTGAGAAGGAATACATTAAGTTTGAGCATTAACCAAGCATGATACAGGACATAATTTAGAATCGTCAGCAATTCACAATCTTGTGTGTGAATCAGCATTACCACAGTGTATCTCAGAAGTTTCTACGTAAAGTCTAGCTGCTTCCCAGAGAAGTCTGGATACATATACTTAGGATAGAAAATAGAGGAGAAGTTTATAATTTTGAAGCAAAAAAGGTAAGGCGATTGTCAGTGATGTTTGGAATGAATTGGGAACACTGCTGTAATTTCTGTGGCTCATGCAGGTGCAGGGAGATCTATGTGGTGACATTACAGAAGTTTAAAACAATGCTGAGCCTGCTCATTTCCACATTAAAGAGTAATAGCCACAGCCTGCTTTGAAGGGAGGCATAGCCCCTTTTACCCACTGAAAAGTGGCCTCTCCCACTTTTCTCTGCTCTTTCCGGATGTCAGCGTCACTACAGAGAGATTTCTGGTAGTCAGAATGTTGTTTTCTATCTATAAAGTTGGTCTCAGGGACTGTACCACATCAGAACTGTGCACTGCTCATCAGTACTGCTCATCAATCTTTGGGACCAAATATTTTACAATAAAAGGAGGATTTTCCCCTCCTCATTGGTTAAAGGACATGGTAATTTATTTGTGGCTATAGTTCATTTAGATGAATCAGTGAACTGACAAGTAGCATAAGTGAAGAAAATAAACTTGGTTTAAAAATGGCTTTTACATCAAACTTAAACCAAGCAAAATATATTGTCCAAAAGTATAGTCTTCATAGTTTTTATTTTAAAAAAAATGACGAAAAGTCTTTGTGAGTTCAAACTTAGTTGAAATGTGTTGTTTGCAAGTGAAATTTCTCTTCAGTGTTTGATCCTGCCAACGTCTTCTCTCTCTGAAGTCTAATGTGTATTGTTCATACCATAAATTACACACTTCTGTCCTTCCAAAATAGTGTTTCTATGTGCTCTCTTCTGATGCTGCCCTCTCTCTCATTCAGATCTATTCTTACCTAGTCAGAGCAGAAGTGAGTGGGATACATCCCACTACCTGATGGCATAATTGATGTAACAGCTTTATATGTTTTTTAGAAGCACTTGTATAGGCTACAGGAATAATCTGTAAGGGTGAGGAAAAAAACTACACAAGGCCTATTAGAAAATGATTTTAGGAAGATTCAGTCACCCTCAAGTCAGACTGTCTCTGCCTTGTAAGTGCAGAAATAGGGTGACCAATATTTACATAGCATTTTTCCTTTAGATTGCAAAAAGACTTTTTCTTAATGTGCAAAGCTCTGATTTTAACAATATACCTTTGAATTAAATATTATTAGGTCCATTTTTCCTGATGATGATACTAAGAAATAGTGAGGTTTAGCGGTTTGTTTGCATGCACCACAGGGATGGATTCAAAGCCAGGTATTTAGACTTCAGAGTTTATGTTCTCTCCACTATAGCACTGTCTTAATACTACTGCTGCTGCTATTTGTATTAAAAAGAAAACAATTTGATAACCACACCTACTTTTATTACTTGTGGCTTACAGTTATTGACATTTTCCTAAGCATTTTGCACATTTGCACATATGATACTCCTAAAATCTCTGTGTTATTCCAACTGTTTGGTAAGAGATCTGAGCCCAGACGCCTCTGGGGAATCTCTTTGCCTATGCCGACATGAAGGTGTCTTCCCACATCTAGGTATTACCTTCACAAACTTCTTTATTCCTCAGTCTCCAATTCAGGACACACTACTAAGGAGCAAGACCTTAGCAGAGTTTATAGGGTATTGCAGAAATCCTTGGAATTGTTTTTCTGCTGACCAACAATTCTACATCCTTGAGGAGGAGGAATGGAATGGGTGCAGGGACTGAACAGAATAAGAAAATAATATTAAATACATGGAAAGGCTGATAATACATAGGGCTAGTCTTCTTGAGTTTCTACCTCATGTTTTATTCTTTCACTTTACACACAGTTTTGAGCTACATTACCATTTGGATTATGGCTGTTAGAACTGTTTGCTTATTTATGCTAACTTGACTTTTCTAGCCAATACAAAGCAAAGGGCAAAGGACTTCGACTTCATTTCACAATCAAAGTTCAATCACTATCTGGACTATTATTAAACTAACTTTTAAATAACCTTCAATCATTGGATGATACAGGAATTTGAAATGAAATGTATAATAACATATAATTAGTGACTGTCAATGCAACAGGCCTTTGCAAAACACACATATGGATACACTTGAGTAAAATTGTTTAGTTTGCACTTTCTAGCCTGTTCCCTTGCTATAATTATACTCAAACTGTAGCCATCCATGTATATCTTGGAAATGCCTGCACATGAGCTGAGTTCATTACAGGTAATAGAGAAGACAGCAATAGTGGTGTAGGGGAGATATCTCTGGTATTTTGTTATTGTTGCTAGAATTCAGATTTGAGTTTCAGGTTGGCCAGTTATTGACCTATAAGTTACAAGATTCAGAAAATGGCTTAATGGTCTCACTTCTTTTACACATTTGTAAAGCAGGAAAAAGTTGATGTGAAAATCAAATGCTTTAAAATACATTATAGTCTTTGAAAACTAACTATAAAATATAAATACATGTTTTCAATCATTTGGTCTTGAGGTGGTAAATATGTGCCACTCATGCCAGTACTATTCTAGTAGCACACAGCAAATATTGCTGATTATAGCAGTCTTTTCAAGGAGTGTATGTGTATTTACATGCTTATTTACTTACATAGTTATATTTAGAGCACTTCTCAACATAGCTCCCCAGATGGTCACTAGCAATTATCCAGAGATATACATGACATAAACTTTCTTTCTCATCTTAGCTTAATTCAGCATATTTCATTTGTATTTAGAGAAGTTATGATTTATTCATTGAGACAGCAAACATTTATTAAGTACCAGGAAAGTTACTGGATTTGACAGAAATATGAAAAGAGTATACTTATGACCTGGGAGCTCTCAGTCTGGTGGAAGAGCTGATGTAGGAGTTAGACATGATTACAGCAGGGTGATTAGTACTATAATGAAAGCAGCAGAGGAGGAAATGCTTATTTATGCCCCTTGAGGTTAAAGATTTGATTAAAGCAGTCCTCTGGGCTGGATGTGGGATTTTTCAGGAACTGTAGCAGCATATTGTCCCTTAAGTGGACAGTAATAAGGAGAGTATCCAGTGCCATGAGATGATCTGTACTGAGAAAAAGAAAGCTAGGTCCTTAAAATCCAAGTTTTCTTGAAACCTATATTATGGGGTATGTATACATTTTAGGAATATTTGTTAATAAAAGGTGCTAGTATAGTGACAGGGAGTTAATTAAAAAAAAAAAGAAATTAAAAACCAAACCAACAAACAAAACTACCATAAAAAAAGTCAAGTTGCAAAGACAGATTTGCATAGCTATAGTTATGCTGAGCTTAATTATGCTTTCCAACAAATATTAAGAGAAATAAGGTCACTAGAGACATAAGGGTTTAACTGTATCTGTAAGAAGACCTCTTGCTTTAAGTGGCATATAGCTAGACTTGTTCTAAAAAATAAGTTGTAATGGAAGCCTAAAACCTGGCATAAGTTTGCCAGTTGTTAGCTTCAAAAAGAACAAATTAAGCCCAAAGTTAGCAGAAGAAAAGAAATAATAATGTTCAGAGTAGAAATAAATGAAATGAAGACTAAAAAACATCAGTAAAAATAAAAGATGGTTTTTCAAAAAGTTAAGCAAAAATTTATCTAGGCAAATTAAGAAAAAAAGAAGACTCAAAAATAGAAAATAAGACATTACAACTGAAACCATAAAAATATATAGAATCATAAAAGCCTACCATAAACAATTATATGCCAACAAACTGGGTAGCCTAGAAGAAATGATATCCTAGAAACATAAGATACCAAGACAGAATCATGAAGAGGTAGAAAATATGAATAGATTACTTACTAGTAAGGAGATTGACGAGATAATCAAAACCTTTCCCCCCAAAAAAGCCCAGAATCAGACGGCTTCATTGGTGAATTCCAACAAACAGTAGAAAAGAGTTAATGCCAATCCATCTCAAAGTTTTCCAAAAAACTGAAGATCAAGGAACACTCTAAACTCATTTTATAAAGTCAGCATTACTTGATTTCAAAGCCAGACAAGGACATCACAAGAAAAGAAAATTACAGCCCAATATCCCTGCTGAATATGGATGCAGATTTTCAACAAAATATTAGCAAGCCAAATTCAAAAACATGTGAAATTGATCATGCACCATGCCCAAATGAGATTCATCCCTGGGATGAGAGAGTTGCTCAAAATATAAGTCAAAAAACATAACCCACCACATCAACAGAATGAAAGATAAAAATCATAAGTTTGTCTTAATAGATGCAGAAAGAGCATCTGATATAATACAATACTTTTTCATGACAAAAACCCTCAATAAACTGAACATAGAAGAACATACCTCAACATATAAATGGCCAGTATGACAACCCCTCCAGCTAATATTATACTCAGTAGTGAAAAGAAAGCTTTCCCTCAAAGATCAGAAGCAAGACAAGCATGTCCATTTTCATGACTTTTATCCAACATACTTTAGTATGTTTAGTATACTTTAGTCCTACCTAGAGCAATCAGATCAGTGAAGAAATAAAAGGCATCCAAGTTGAAAAAAAAGTAATATAATCTTATATATAGAAAATCCTCAAGACTAAACCAAAATAACTTTTGTTAACTAATAAATAAATCCAGTAAAATTTTAGGATATAAACTCAACATACAGAAATCAGTTGAGTTTCTATACAGTTACAATGCAATATCTGAAAAAGAACTAGGGTATTCTATCCCACTCACAATAGCATCAAAAACAATGAAATACTTAGGAATAAATTTAACCTAGGAAATGAAAGATATGTATAATGAAAACTACAAGACTGTGATGAAAGAAATTGATGATGAGACAAACAATGAAAAGATATCTCATGTTCATAATTCAGAATAAAATGTTAAAGCACCCATACTACTCAAAGCCATCTATAGACATGATGCAGTCCTAACAAAATTATATGGCAGTTTTCAAACAGAAAAAAATTAGAAAACTTCTAAGGAATCACAAAAGACCTTGAATAGCCAAAGCAATCTTGAGAAAGAACAAAGATGCAGGCATCGTATTTCCTGGTTTTAAACTATACCAGAAAGCTATAGTCATCAAAACAGTATATATTGGCATAAAACCAGACAAATAGACCAAGGGGCAGAATGGAACCCAGAAATAACCCGCCAGATATGCAATAAACTAATATTTGACAATGGATCCAAAAATTCAAGGGGAGAAAGGACAGTCTCTTCAATAAATGGTGCTGAGAGAACTGAATAACCATATGCAGAAAAAAGAAACTGGACCACCATCTTACATCACTATCAAAAATTAGCTTGAAATAGATTAAACACTTAAGCAAAAGACCTGATATTGTAACACTCCAAGAATAAAACAGGGAAAAATCTCCTTGACCTTTGTCTTGGCAGTAAATTCTTTGGATTTGGTGCCAAAAGCACAAGCAACAAAATCAAAACTCAATAAATGGGACTAAGTTAAACTTAAAAGCTTCTGTACAACAAAAGAAACAATCAACAAAATGAAAAGGCAATCTACAAATTGGGAGAAAATATTTGCAAACCATGTACCAGATAAGTGGTTAATATCCAATACATAAATAAAGAAGTTATAAAGCTCAGTAACAACCACATCAAAAACAACAACAACAACAAAAACCTGATTAAAAAATGGGCTGAAGAACCAAATAAGCATTTTCCTAAAAATGACATCCAATGGACAAGAGGTAAAGGAAAAAGTGTTGAACGTCACTAATCATCAGGGAAATGTAAATCAAAACCACAATGAAATATTCCCTCATACCCGTTAGGATGGTTATGATCAAAAAGAGAAAAGACAAGTATAAGCATGGATGTGGAGGAAAAAGAAACTCTTGGGGCACCTGGGTTAAGTGTCTGACTTCGGCTCAGGTCATGATCTTGAAGTTCATCGGTTTGAGCTCTGCAGTAGGTTCTGTGCTGACAGCTCAGAACCTGGAGCCTGTTCAGATTCTGTGTCTCCCTCTCTCTCTGTGCTCCCCCCAACCCCCACTAATGCTCTGTCTCTCTCTATCTCAAAAATAAATAAACAAAAAATTTTTAAAAAGAAACTTTTGTATGCTGCTGGTGGAAATGTAAATTGGGACAGCCACTATGGGAAACAGTTTTGGAGGTTCTTCAAAAAAAACAAAAATAGAACATGATTCAGCAATGTTACTTCTGGATATAACCCCAAAGGAAATGAAAATAGTATCTGCACTCCTATGTTTATTGTATCATTATTCACAATAGGCAAGGATTAGAAACAACCCAAGTATCTCCCAATGGATAAATGAATAGAGATATGGCTATTTATATATAATGGAATATTATCCAGACATAATAAAGAAGGAAATTCTGCCATTTGCAACAACATGGATGGACCTTGAGGACATTATGCTTGGTGAGATAAGCCAAACAGAGAAAGGCAAATAGTATATATTACTTATAGGTGGAATAGAAAAAAAAGAAGCTAAACTTGCAGAACCACAGGATGATGGTTATCAGCAACTTGGGGGGGGGGAGATTGGGAAGATATTATTTAAGGATACAAACTTGCAAGTAGTAGATAAATAAGTTCTGGAGATCTAAAGCACAGCACAGTGTTTGTCATCAATGATATTGTATGATATTCTTCAAAATTGCTAAGAGATTAGATCTTAACTGTTCTCACCACACAAAAGAAATGATAATTATGTGATATGATAGAGTGTTAGCTAAAGGTAGAAAGAAATCATGTTGCAATACATAGATGTATTTAATCAACACATCGTATACCTTACATTTACACAATCTTATGCCAATTATATATCAATACAAATGACTATTAGATAGTATATATTCTAGACATCAAGAATACAAATATGAGTTACACAATCTAATGTCAGTGTGTTTTATGGGAGAGAGATCATTCAAATCAATAAATAATTGTCAATTTCTGTAATTCCTAACAATGGACATTGAGTGAGGATTTTCCACTGTGATTTTTACATGTCCTTATTCCAGCCCCCCAATACACAGCTGTTCTCTTCCTCACCCTCTTTTGCAAAAGACAACGATCTCTGATCGTGTAATATATCCTCTTACCCAATCTTTCAATAAATCCAAATTGCCCAGTGGTTGCTAACCCCAAGAAAAATTTGTCCCTTTGAGAAAACCATCTTTTGACCACTTGTTGGTCAATTGTTTGACCAACTGCTGGGGAAATAATCACAAATGAAATCTTCTCCTAACCAGAAAACTCATAAGGATAGTAAGGAAAGTAAATAGTTTTAGTATTAATGAATGAGCATTAAACCAGAATGCGGTATGTACCATACCCAATGTGCTAAGAGATTGAAAAGACAGCAAGAAATCACATCCTTTTTTACAGGGAATTAGATACAACCCATTGCATACATTTTCAAAAGATAAATAATAACCGATTCTCAAGCAAGAATATTTGAAAACGCCACATGTCATATGTAATTCACCCTAAATTTATTCATCTGATATTTGGGGTGATTATCTGTATTACTTGTTTTAATACAAAGGGAAAATAAACTTCTCATATCTTTATGATAGGAGGTAGTTTTGTATCTTGGAGCCAGGCACTTGTTCAAGTTAGGCTCCTACCCTCCCCTAGAAACTGGGAAAAGAGATGCAAATTCTTTTGAGTCTTACATAAAAAGGAGATGGCTCCGAGGTCCTTGAGAAAGACATTCGGAGTCATAAAGCTGGCCAAAGGCTTAATAACTTCTAAAAAGATTTACATGCATTTCGAAGACACAGAGAAAGAACTTACAGTGAGTTCTCTAAAATAACTGTTCTAAGGAAAAGGGCAGCAGTCTCTTTATTTTCAAAAATTAAGTGTCTTATTTTTAATTTATATTTCCCTTACACTATTCTTAAAACAAGCTGAAAATTATGTAAGCCCTCCTGCTAAAGTCCTATAAATTTACTGCCCTTATTTCTCAAATTAGAAAGATTTCTGAAGCCTTCGCCTCCTAAGCATTTTCAAACAAAGTCTTATGTTAATAGAGTCACAATTGGGGCACCTGGTTGGGCATCTGACTTCGGCTCAGGTCACGATCTCACTGTTCCTGGGTTCAAGCCCCACATTGAGTTCTGTTCTGACAGATAGCTCAGAGCCTGGATCCTGTTTAGGATTCTGTGTGTCCCTCTCTCTATGACTCTCCCCTGCTCACTCTGTCTATCTGTCTGTCTCTCTCTCTCAGAAAAAATAAAAATAAAAAAATAGTGTGACGATTGATTTTCTTCCATAGTAGCTATCTGGTGGAATCATATTGTCCTTGGAATCATATTGTCCTTAAACTATAGCTCAAATGGACTTACCATGTGTTCCATAGATTGTAGTCAATGCCTAGAACAACATTCTTGCAAATATCAGTTCTTATGTTCTTATGCATATAACTGGCTTAGCTCCCAAATCAACAATTAGCTTTGTTTTAGAGATCCTCTTTTAGCAGTCTCCTGCTATGTACCTAGATATCCCAGAGATGGAATTCTGTCCCTTGGTGCAGCATATATATTTGATATTTGGAATGATGCACAGGTTTGTATTAACATCAATAAAATCAGTTTAATATTAATATTAGGATACTTCTGTCCTAAATTTCTCTGCAATATTCAAAATTCTAGTTGAAATCTTCTTTATATTATATTCTTTTCTCCCTTGTCTTCTTTCATTTTCATTTCCTACTATCAAACTTCTCTTCATTGTTATTGCAGAACAATTATATAATCACTTTTGCTGTCCTGGACGCTGCCCAAAGGTGTTTACCTTTTCCCTCAATGGCTTAAAAATGTGCTTCAAAAAGACAATTTTCTCTATAAGAATTCTGGTGTCAGCTTTTAAGTCAAATATAATTATGCTCATTTATTTGAAAATGTTTTCATATAAGAGAACAAGGTAAAAAAAATAAGTAAAGTAATGATGTTATTAAGGGAAAATAAGTTTAAGTTGAAACAGGTATAAGACTACAATACAAAATGCACATTTTAAGGTCCTCTATGTTTCTTGGAGGAAGATCAAACATTTCTGTTCTGTGCAAATTTGTCAGACTCTAACCCAGGGAGAGGTGTGTACAAGGTAGTATAAGAGCAGGTGGCAAACTAGGGCTATAGGCAGGGATAAGTGAGAAGCCTGGGAAAGACATTTATGGGCAAAAACATGAAATATCAGTATCCTGGGGTATAGGTTCAAGGAGTATCAGATAGATAGACAAGATATGGATCAGAAGAAATGGTGAGGAGTGAGAGATGAGACTGGAAAACAAGCTTAGCTCTGGTTATGAAGGTTCTTAGGTGCTTAATAATGTGCTTACTTACTATTTATCCTCAAGTCAGTAGAGAGGATTAGGGTGACTTTTTTTTTTTTAATATTTTATTTATTTCTAGGAGAGAGAGAGAGAGAGAGAGAGACAGCGTGAGTAGGGGAGGGTCAGAGAGAGAGGGAGTCACAGACTGAAACAGGCTCCAGGCTCTGAGCTGGCAGTCTGCACAGAGCCCGACGCGGCGCTCGAACCCACGAACCGCGAGTTCATGACCTAAGCGAAAGTCGGACGCTTAACTGACTAAGCCACCCAGGCATCCCTAGGGTGACTTTTTAAATAGTAGAGAGACCTAAATAGATTTATATTAAAAAATTTTTTTCTTCTACAAATTACGAGCCACTGTCTATAAAATATTTTTATTTTTTCCCTCAATTTGTAGGCAGGATTCTTTACTTGAAATAAGAAAGGGGAAGGACTTTTTATGTTCATATGTGTGTAGCTCCAAGTAGGAGCTGATGTTATAAATATTGTTTTCAGATTAAACAGAAAAAAATTACTTTGACTAGAGCTAAGCATTTTTGGTTACAAACAAAGGTGGATCCACAGGTTTTTTGTTTGTTTAATTTCTATATTAAAAACTAAACATATAGGGTAGAAATATCAGGTATTTGTTTTGAAAGCATAGGCACATGATCTTATAATAATTAAATTACAGAGTCTAGGTTTTGGACAAATCATTCATCAGTGACTGGCATTCTAGTTTGTTTTCTATAATTCTTTAAGAATATATCTTCCCTTCACTAGGAGACTAAATTACTAAGACTATTTACACAGCAAGTTGAAAGCAGTTAGCCCTAAAAAAGCAAACTGTTATCTTCTGAGATACATATTTGAAAAGTTCACTATCTCTTCCAATCATAATTCAATTTTACTAAAAACCCATCAAATAAACTAGAGCATTCAACATATTCTGTTTCTACAAATGGTTAATCTTTTCAGCATCTTTGATGAAGTGAATCAATGTGATCTTATTCATGATCATAGAAAATACTGCAAGATGTTAACAATTATCACATTCAAGTAAGAAATAGGATGCATGTGATTATTTGATCTGTTCACATTTCATAGAAATTCCAGATTAGCTAGAGAAAAAGGTTAGCCAAGAAGAAACTGTGAAATTATTGAATTCAGAAGGGTTTAAAACTTATTTATAATGGTGTTATGGGGGCTGGGAAGTGTTATAGGAAGAGATCAAGATCCAATGGGGGGGAAAATAGACTCAAAAGTGAGACAGACACAGAAGTAAATTCACTCATACAGACATTTTATTATGTCTGAGCTTCATATTTCTAATTCCTGCCAAATTATGTTAAATTTGAGCTAATATATCATTAAGGATATTGTTTTTGTTAGGTAAAGTGAATTACAATAGCATGTACAGGTAAGGAATAATGGTGGGCTTAAAAAAAAAAAACAACTGGGATTATATCACAATTTACTTTTCTTACTGATTTCTGTTGATGACGAGACAAAATGTATTGGGCCAAAGATCCTTAGGGAGCAACTATTTCTTTAATACATCCTAGTAATAATGCAAGTTGTATTCAAACTGATCTTTCTATAATACTTAAAATATTAAGAAACATGAAAATATTCTGTTTATGTAGGTAGCATACCCAATGTGGGCAGTAATCATTATAATTTTGATTATAAATTTGTACTGTTTTTGACATGTTAACAGTAGCCGACAGCATTTTGGGAGCAATGGGGTCAACCAAGAAGTCTTATAAAGCCTATTTGTGAGACTAAATGGATATTCTCAAGCAGTGTACACAATGCACTAATGTAGGTTACTAGTGTGCCAAATTATTGATCCTTTTAGCTATTGTGGACTTGGATGCTTTGAAATAGCTGAAGTCTAGGATGATAACCAAATAACACCTTGCTTTGCCCGAAGGCAAAGAGCAAATATTATTACTATGTTCAACTTTGAGAAGCACTGAAAGAACAATTAGGGTGAACTTGAGGAAAGCTAAGACAAGAATGGCTTTTCTAGCAAAGATTAATGTAAAGAATCAGAAAGATCAGAGTTTGAGTCTCAGCATCCATAACTCATGTTGCCTCAGTTTTTTCAACTGCAAAATGGTGTATAAAAATTCATTTACTTCAAAAATTGTTCTGAGGATGAGATAATATATGAAAAACCCTTTCTACAACTGCACAGAGTCACATGTGTGTGAATACATGCAGACTGATGTTTCCCAGGCCCACCTACCCTTTAGAGCAAGGTAACAGTTGAGCGACTCTTCACCAATGCCTCACAGATGTACGAATACACACTTGTGTTATTAGAATTAGAGTACTACCATGAAAAGACGAGGGGTTTACAATGCGACAGACTTGGATTTAGATCTTGGCTCTTGAGCTATGAGTAAAATATTCCTTTTGAACTGTTATAGTATTTTCTGAGCACTGACAGAAAACAAATAACTAAAATAGACTCTGTAAGTTTATGTATAATGTTTCTGTCTGTCTACCTACCTATCTACATATGTGTGCACAAACACAATACCTTCTTCATGTGTAAAATGGGGATAATGGTACCTATATGACAGGATTATTTTGATAGTGAAAATCAGAAATAACATGTAATAATGTAAATACTATGTCACCTACTCTTGGCTCTTTCCTCCATGTGGTCTTCATCCTGGTCATTTTAGCATAGAGTTTTTCAATCTCAGTATACTGATATATTGAGGTGGGTAATTCTTTGCTGTGGGGGCTCTCCTGTGCTTTTCAGTATGTAAAATGTCTTTAGGCATCGCCAAATTTTCTCTAGTGGAAAAACTGCTTTCTTTTGAGAACTATAGGCTTTTCCAGGTTAAGAAACTATTCCCAAATGGAAGATAATTGACCGGTGCTATGTACTAACCTTAAATGAGTTATAAAGGATGAAGGTATCAAAAGAGGACCCAAAGGTAACACTCCAAAGAGATGCCCATCCTCTGACAGACAATGGTTTAAAAAAAAAAAAAAGGAAAAAAAAAATAAAGAAAAAGATAGTGGACTCCTGAATTCTCTCTGGTGGCTAGTACTGGCTAATACTGAACTCTATCAGTATTTTTATATTATTATTTTCATTATCATTTTAGTTACATTGAGTAAAATTAATTGATGTTGTGATTAACTAATTAATTGACCTCTGAAATTAATTGCATTTAAAAGTTCCGTATGCATGGGACAGAACAAATCACAATAAATTTAGATCATAAGAAGCTGAGGATATAACACTGTGACTCATGTTGCCATTTTGTAATAGAGTCATCTATCATAAAGTGGATTTAGTCTTCCTTGCTGTCTCCTTCTAGCACTTTGGTGCAGACTGTGCAGCAATAAGAACTGTGGCAACCAATTCCCCATTGTGTAGCACTGGTTTCTAAGGCCAGATCAGGATCATCCCCTTCCTTAATTTCCTTCCCTTTAGTATATTCCCACATACTTCGAGGCCTACATCTACTAGGTAACAATTGAAGATGGTATACAGTAGGGCATGGGATTCTGATTATATGATTTTCTTATATCAGGCACAGTAGATGAGAGGGAAGAATGAAAGATGCATGTGTGTTACATGCTGGAAGATGTGGTCTTCTGGGCACTAAACCACATAAGGAAGAATCAGACTACATTTCACTGAAACAATATTTTTCTATTTCTGATAGAGAATCAAGGAGTGAGGGTACAGATTTACTTTTGCTCAGTAAAGTGATACCTGGTGAATTCCTATGAATCAATACAAGTGGGCTATTTCATTTTATATCTGTTTAGTTTAAGCCTAACAGTGGTTACTTAACAGCAGCCTAATAACTAAGGAGCAGAAGAAGGGTAATCTATATTTTCTTTCTATTGACAATCCTGATCCAGGTTACTTTTTCCTTATTACAAAGAAATGACAAGGTGGTTTGGCAGAACAGGTGGTTCCTGACTTCAATTCCACTCAGAAAAAGACCAACTAAAAGCTATCCATAGACAAGACACAGTGGTGAAAATCCCAGAACCCAGGGGTTAGGTAGAAGCATCTCCTAGGACTGAGGCTGAGAATAACCACTTTAGAAGGGTATCAGAAATGGTTTCACTCTGACTGAATTGCTCCTTCCCTAGGTAGGCACAGTGACACACAGAGGAGTCCATCAGCCTAGGATATCTCTACTGGGCAAAGAAAGCCAAAGGTAGATATCCTGTTCCACAGAATTGCAGGATGCTTCCCAGGAGGGCCACTTGGGTCTCGCCTCACAGGGACCACTGAAATAATTGGGGTGCTTGAACCACCAGGAATCAGACAGAGATAGAGAAGGGGCCATGGATTAGAGCAACCAATGCATGGATACTTTCAGTAGACCATGTTCCTACTGAAAGTGGTGCCCAAGTTGATAACCCAGCCATAGCCCTATAGGGCCAAGGAAGTCAGGTGGCATTTCTGTCTGGTTTGGGTCCCCATACAAGGGCCTTATCAGCCCACGCCATGGCTCTACATGGATAGGAAAGCACATCAACAACCCCATCCAACTGTTGAGTATAATTTCCATCCTTCCTCCACCAAAAAGTCTAACCACAGTTGCCATGAAATTGCAAAGAACACTCTGTAGCACACTAGTACAAGGAAGCAAATCAGCAGACCTGCTCAACTGCTGAACATAACCTTCAGTTCCATCTGATGAGGAAGCACAAACAGTGAATGTGAGCAGTCTTGGAGCCCAATCTATGGTACAAGCAGGCTGCAGAGTTCCATCTAACAGCTGAGTCCAACCTATTGGCCCTGCTCATTTGTTTAGCATAGCCCCTGGTGTCACTCAAACAGGAAACCTAGATGGTGACTCTGCCCAGCCATACAGCACAACCTCCACCCACAACTAACTATGGGGCATAGCTAGAGGCCCCATATGACCAGAGAGCCTGGTCTATGAGCTCGTCCAACACCGGACATCCAACACTTGCCTAATGATGGAGCTCAGCTTGTCGCTCTCTTAATCTTGGAGCATAGCTTGAGGCTCTGTCTGATCATGAAGCTCTACCTGAAGCCCTACTTGAACAGTGTGCAGACCACAGTACTATCCATTTGAGGAGCACAGTCTGAGACCCTATCCGACCAGGAGTAATTGAAGACCACAGTTTAGAGTACCAACTCACTGCAGACTGCAACAATGGTACCACCCTGCTAGGGAACACATCTTATGACTGCATCCACCCAGAGATGATTGTGGAGCCCAGCTAGAAGCCCAATTTAAAATAGGAAGTTATAGCTATCAGTAATGACTTTGTGTAGGTGGATTAAATTCCCTAATCAAAAGACAGAATGGCTGAATAGATTAAAAAATCAATATACAGTGATATGCTGCCTACAAAAGACTCACTGTTACCTTAAAAGACAGGCATAGATTGAAAGTAAATGGATGGAAAAAGATATTCCAACCACACACTAACTAAAATACCAGAGGTAGCTATGCAGGATAACTTGGAGACTGCAGGTTTGGTTGCAAACCACTGCAATAAAGTGAATACTGCAATAAAGTGAGCCAAATAATTTTTTTTGGCTTTCCAATGCATATAAAAGTTATTTTTACTATAGTCTACTGATGTCCCAATAGTGTTATCTAAAATAACAATGTCTATACTTTAATTAAAAAACACTTTATTGCCAAAAAATGCTAACCATCATCTGAACTTTTAGCTAGTCATAATCACTGATCATAGATCACACAATAAAATAATGAAAATATTTGAAATACTGTGAGAATTACCAAAGTGCAACAGAAACATAAAGTAAGCACATACTATTGGAAAAAGAAATGGTGCTGATTAAATTGCTTCATGCAGGGTTGCTGGGAATCTTTAATCTATAACAACCACAATATCTGTGAAGTGCAGTAAATAGAAGTGCAATAAAACAAGGTATGCTTGTACTTAATTGCAGACAAAATAGACTTTAAGTGAAAAATGGTACAACAGATAAAAAAGTTCATAGTACAATAATAAAGGGGTCAATTCATCAAAAATATAACTACTATAAATATTTATGCACTGACAATGGATCACCTAAATATATAAAGCAAATACTAACAGAACTAAAGGAGAAATATAAAGGAATACAATAATAGTGGGGACTTTTGTACCCCCACTCTCAACAATGGACTGATCATCCAGACAGAAAATTAATATGCAAATAGTGGCATTGAGCAAGACTAAGACCAAATGTACCTAACAGACATATAGAGAATATTCCTTCTTATAGCAGCAGAATCAGAATTTCAATTGCACAAGCAGCATTATCCAGGATAGATCTTGGGTTAGGCCACAAAATGAGTTTCAACAAACTTTAGAAGTTAGAAATTATATCAAGTATATTTTCTGAGCACAATGATATGAAAATAGAAAGCAATAATAGGAGGAAGACTAGAAAATCTATAAATAGTGGAAATTAAACAACACTATCCTAAACAACCGATATTTCAAAGAAGAAATAAAAAATAAATATCTTGAAACAAAAATGAAAATACAATACACCAAAACTTAAGGGTTGCAGCAAAAGTAGTTCTAAGAGGGAAGTTTATAGTGAAAAATGCCTACATTAAGTAAAAAGAGAGATCTCAAACAACAACATAATGTTACACCTGAAGAAACTAGAAAAAGAACAAATAAAGCTCAGAGTTAGCAGAAGGAAGAAAATAACAAAGATCAGAGCAGAAGTAAATGAACTAGAGACTGAAGACAATTGAAAAGATAAATGAAACTAAAAGCTGATTTTTTCAAAAGATAAACTAGATTGACAAGTTTTTAGCTAAATTCACCCAGAAAGAAAAGACCCAAATACAATTAGAAATGAAGGAGACCTTATAACCGATACCACAGAAACACAAAGAATCATGAAACTACATAAACAACTGTATGCCAACAAGCTAGACACCCAGAAGAAATAGGTAAGTTCCTAGAAACTTATGACTTTATAAAACCAAATCCTAAAGAAACAGAAAATATGAACAGATCAGTGAGAAAGAGATTAAATCTATAATCAAAAATCTTACAACACACCAAAATTAAATAAAAAAACTGTTGCTCAACAAAAGAAACTATAAACAAAATGAAAAGGCAACCCACTAAATGAGAAAAGGTATTTCAAAATGAGATAATCAGTGAAGGGTTAATATCAAAAATATATAATAAAGTTATACAACATCAGAAAAAAAAAACCAATCTGATCAAAAAATGGAGAGAAGACCTGAATAGAAACTTTTCTGAAGAAGACATACAGATGTCCAAAAGACAAAATAAAAGATCCTCAATATCACTGATCATCATGGGAAATGCAAATCAAAATCCAATTAGATATTACTTCATACCAGTCAGAATGGTAGTATCCAAAAGACAAGAAATAACTATTTGTGAAGATGTGGGGGAAAAGGAACCTTTGTACATTGTCGGTGGGAATGTAAATTGGTGTAACCGCTGTGGAACAGTATGGAGATTTCTCAAAAAATCAAAACTATAAATACCATATAACCCATTAATTAATTCCACTACTCTATTTACCCAAATAAAATGAAATCACTAAGTGAAAACAATATATGTACCTGCATGTTTATTGCAGCATTATTTACAATAGCCAAGATACTGAAGCAACCCAAGTGTCTAACAATAGATGAATAGATAAAGGTATGGGGTATATATAAACAAAATGGAATATTGTTTCACCATAAAAAGAATGAAATCTTGCCATTTGGAACGACATGAATGGACATAGAGGACATTATGCTAAGTGAAATAAATCAAAAAAAGAAAAAAAAAGACAAGTATGAAATGATTTAACTTCAATGTGTAATCTAAAACAACAACAACAACAACCAACCAAAGCCAACAGACCCTTAAATACTGTGAGCAAACTGGTTGGTGGTTGCCAGAGGGGAGGTAGGTGGGGGAATGGGAAAAATAGGTGAAGGGGATTAAGAGGTGCAAACTTCCAGTTATAAAATAAGTAATGGAGATGAAAATTACATATTAGGAATAAGTCAATATTGTAATAACGTTGTATGGTGACAGATGGTGAGTACACTTTTCATGGTAAGTACTGAGTAATGTATAGAACTTTGGAATCACTCACTGTAATGCACCTGAAACTAATATAACATTGTCAACTATACTTCAATAAAAACAAAACAGCACAGCACAACATAAAACAAAACCCTTCACAACAAAAGCCTAGGACTAGTTTTTTCACTAGTGAATTCTAACTAAATATTTAAGGAATTCATTTCAATCTTTTTCAGGCTTGTCCAAAAAACTGAAGAGGAGGTGACACTTCCAAACATATTTTACCAGGCCATCAGTACCCTGATAGCAAGGCCAGATAAGAACACTTACAAGAAAACTATAGACCAGTATCTTTAATGAACAAAGATGCAAAAACCCTCAACAAAATATTAGCAGACTGAATTCAACAGCACTTTAAAGGGACCATATGACATGATCAAGCAGGCTTTATCATTCCGATGCAAGGATAGTTGATAAGCAAATCAAGGGTGCCTGGGTGGCTCAGTGGGTTAGGCATCAAAGTTGAGCTCAGGTCATGATCTCATGGATAATGGGTTCAAGCCCCCGCGTCGGGCTCTGTGCTGACAGCTTAGAGCCTGGAGCTTGCTTCAGATTCTGGGTCTCCCTCTTTCTCTGCCCCTCCCACAGATCACACTCTGTTTCTCTCTCTCTCAAAAATAAATGTTAAAAAAATTGAAAAAACATAAGCAAATCAATAAATGTGATGCACCACATGAACAGAATGAAAGATAAAAATCACATGACCTTTTCAACTGATCCAGAAAAAATATGACACAATACATCTTTTCATAGTGGAAACACTCAACAAATTGGGTATAAGTATGTCATAAAGGCCATATATGGCAAACCCACAGCTAACATTATACTCAGTAGTGAAAGATTAAAGGCCTTTCTTGTAAGATCAGGAACAAGAAAAGGGTGCCCACCCTCACCAGTCTTACTCAACACAACACTGGATGTGCTAGCCAGAGCAATCAGACAAGACAAAGAAATAAAAGCATCCAAATCAGAAAAGAAGTAAAACTATCTGTTTGCAGAGAACTTGATTTTATATAGAGAAAATTATAAACATTCCACCCCAAAACTGTTAGAATAAACAAATTTAGTAAAATTGCCTGACATAAAGCTTTTGATTGTCAGTGCATCCATTTCAAAAGACATCCGTCTTAAATAAACATTACCAGCTGTGTGACACAGCTAGTAGCAAAACAATCCAACAGGGAATCAGGTCCCCCACCCATGAATTCCCTCTTTCAATAACCTAGATAACCCCTCTTCTCTTTCCCATGCCTTAATTCACACTCTTATGCTTTAAATTAACCAATAAAGAGTGAAATTATGAAACTCCAGACACCTCACACTTGGATCCTAACACCCTTGGTCCCTTTACCTGTGACCTCATTGTGTGGTCCTCAGGTGATCAGTGCTCTCTTTATGACCTGTGTGTAATAAATCTAGTTTCTGAAATCTCTTGATGGCTTTTGAAGTTTGTCCTGTAATCAAAATAAGCACCACAAGGTCTGGTCTCATCACAACACTGGCCCTCATGGGACACTGTCTGTGGGAGCTTATTACTAGTAAGTATGTACCCAGGTGAGTGTCTTAGGCATTCCTAGTTAATAACATTGTTATTAGTAGGTGGGGACAGATAACAATTAGCATAGGGTATAGGATTGTGTCCTCCATGCTGTGGGTCAAGTTAAGCTAAGGATTGTGGACTGGATGTCAAGGCTATTATTACCAACCAAGGTGAGCCTTGAGGGTAAAGCCATAAGGAAAGGATATTTCAATAGGTAAGGAAAAAGGGAGACTTGCCGCTGTGACCAATGAGTATGTGGGTCATCCTAGTATTATGTGTTCTAACCTGATGAGTGAAACATTCAGCTTTCATGAGGCTTGTTCTCTCTATGTGGCAGCCTCAGTCACTGCTGTCTCTCTTCATTCCCCAGCCTGACGGAATTTTACAGGTCATATCCCTAAAGAATTAATGGATAGATACAGACATCCTGAACACTTAGTGCCTGTGCCTCTTAAAACCCTCAAGGAGGTTCACCAGTTCCTAGGTAAGTACAAACCCCCCATGGAAGCTTCCTGGCATTGCTTGATTCCTCTGTATACCAACATACCGAGGCTCTGGTATCATGCTCCAGAGGCCTAGGGGCTTTCCCCAAGTATCCTGTGAGTGCTGAGCAAGTAGAAGCAGACCTCAATCCCAGAGAGGTCAATTGGGACACCCTGGAAAGGGAGGTGGCCCCTTAAGAAGAGGGCTCACAGGCATGTCTTCCACAAATTTTTCCAGTAACAGCATGGAAGATCAAGATAACAGGAGAAAACAAGGAAGTAGAAACTGAAATTGAAAATTATACTTTAACTGAAATTTAAACCTTTAAAGATTTTGTGTAGCAGTGAGATAAAGGAGTTGATTGGCTGCTGCAAGTTTTTGGAACAGGCTCTGAATTGTTATTTAAGGCTGCCAAAATGCACCAACTGGCAGGTATCTCTAAAAACCTTAAAATCCATGGGCTTCTGGATGGCTCAATTAGTTAAGATCCGACTTTTGATTTTGGCTCATGGTTCATAGGATCAGCTCCAGTTTGAGCTCTGTACTGAGTCTGCTTGGACCCTGCTTAGGATTCTCTCTCTCTCCTCCTTTCTCTCTGTCCCCCCTTGCTCTCTTTTTCTCTCTCAAAATAAATAAATAAACATTGAGAAAAAGAATAGTTTTTAAAAAATCAAAATCAAAAAACCCCAATTCATAAAATCCATAACCTATGCCAAGATGCATCAGGGCTATATGCATGTTTCCTCCGAGATACAACAGATCCAGCACCCCCTCAGATTCCCCCTTGAATGGTGCAGTACAAAGAAACATGCTTCATGAGGCCCCCTCCTATCAGGAGAAGAGGTGACAGGGTTATCCAGATGTCTAGCGAGGAAGGAGAAGGAAAGAAAGGGGCCCTTGTGGTACTGATATTTTACCATTTGGTATTTATTGCCTGGCACTGTGCCTGTCTTCCCATCACATGACTGTCAAGGCTCACAGTGAATGGAAAACATCAGATAAGGCCAGTCTTCTGCTGTGCAAAATTAGCCTGGTCCAAAGCATTTATCATTCCTATGATCATAGTCACCCAGTGATCCCCTCATCATCTATAATCCTAAAGAGGCTCCATTGGACAAAGTCCAGAGAATTATTTTTACAGGGTGCTCCCTCCAATTACAGGGTGACACTACTACATTTTATTGGGAGTGCCAAAAACATTCAAAAGGTACTGGCAAGTGTTGAGATGGTTGCCAGACAGGGATGATATTCTTATTCAGAAACCCAAATACTCCAGGCTTTTTTTCCCACTACCCCCTGTGCTCCAGAGAAGTTTCCTTTGAGAAAATTTCTCTCAATGAAAGGGCTCCCTACTTCCTCCTCAGTAAATTCCTGACCTAATTTTGCCACTTAGGGGAATACAAAGGCAAACTCTACTGAAAGTTATAAAATCTCAGTGTTCCTGGCCAGTTGATCACCAGACAACCAGTTTCTAAACTCTAGTTCCTAAAACTAATATTCTCCAGCTACAGCCTCTTTCTACTATCTACCCTTTTGCCACACAGCTACTTCTAAACCCTCTGTTCCAAACCCAGTCCCCACTACTTCTTGTGTATCCTTCCCTTATCTCCAGGACTGGCATTCAATTAAGCCCCTACACTAGGAAATCAGTGGCTCCTTAGGGCTTGTCTCACCTTCTAGGGACAACTTTCTCTATATCACTCTGGTAGTCTACTGGGACAACAAAAATATATAGTCCTTTTTGGTCTTGTTAAACACCAGAACCCAAATCACCGCCATCCCATGTAATATCTCTAAATTTCTGAAGGGGAAGCCCTTCAATGGAGAGTGCTGTTGGTAAAACAAGCAAAGGTGAACATATCTGTTCTAACTTAACTTTTGTAATCATTCAATTTAAACAGCTTCCTCTAGTGGTTTCCCTTTGGCTCATTCCCCTCACCCCTTTATAGACATAGATACATTGATACTATGCCAAGCCACATGGAACAAGCCCAAGACTTGGCTTTCTTGGTGGGAATCACCAAAAGGATGCCAGGGACTTCCCCTTCCAATCAAGATGGTAAATACCTCCCAATACCAACTTAAACAGGGCATCGAAGGCCCGTTATTAAAGATATGCTTGAGATGGAGTCACTAATCTCCCCTTTCAATAGCCACAGTTGGCCTGTGCTTAAGCCAGTCACTAATAAGTAATGTCTCACCATTGATTATAGAAACCTCCATGCTCAGGTTCCCCCTGTTAAGACTCCAATTCCTAATATCATAGAGTTGACTGAGGACATTCAATAGACCAAAAGAATGTCCTTTGCAGTCACTGATCTTGCTAAAATCTTCTAATCTGTTCCCAATGTGGAAGAATCCCTGACCCAATTTGCTTTCATTTTTGAAGAGACAGTATACATTTACTTGGATTCCAATGGGATATTTCAACAGTCCTGCAAATGCACATAACTTCTGTTACCAGGATTTAAATACTTTACAATTGGAAAGTTGGCATTTTTGGCATTATATTGATGGCATGCTAAGGGGTCTCTCCAAGGAGGCAGTACAGACAAATCTATACATTCTCACATGCCATATATACCAACATGGCTGGGCAATCTGTCAAGTTTCTGGGCATCATATGATCCTCTTAGAGCTAAGATATTCTCCTAGGTATGGGACATTAATTTCTCACTATTAAACTACCCACTATACTCAGGCACAACACATACTAGGTCTTTTCATGTTCTGAAGGCAACACATCCTTCATCCCTCACTAATTCTTCATCTGACATACACAATCACATGCAAGTCTGCTACCTTTAATTGGGATGAGCCCCAACCAAGCACGTTAGAAGTTGCTAAACAGGTAGCCTAACAAGACTTATCTTTAGTCCCACCTGGTTTCACTTTTTTTTTTTTTTTTTTTTGGCTCTATATTCTGAGTCAAGTCATTGGTCACATTTGACTGGAGTCTCTGGACCAAACATGAGTTTATATGGCTTCCTATGAGGTTTAGGACTAATCACTTTGCCACTAATCAGCAACAGCCTGATATACTCTCCTTGAGCTCCAACTCCTGGCATCCTATTGATCTCTTTTAGAAATCAAAGACCTAATCAGCCTCCACCCAGTACTGCTCTGTTCCTAAGTTCCTATAATGCCCTGGGTAGAGATGCCTCCTAGCAGACTCAGCACAGCCACTGATGACTCTTTGATGAAATGGAAATGGTGCCTTCAGAAGAGGGCCAAACCTGATGACAAAGGTTTTTCAAAATCACAGAAGGTTGTGGCTTCTCCCATACTCAACTCTTGCCCAATAACCCTGCTGAACTCATAGTGGCACTCCATTTCCTCCTCATCTTGGGGAGCCCCTTAGTACCAACTTTCAGAGATGGACAGGGAGTTAGTGTTCTTCACCAGTGATAGTGCTGCCATTGTAGGAAATGCATCTTACTGGAGGGCCATGGCATCCCATTTTGCCTTAAAACACCTTTCTAGATGAGGGGAGTACTCCTGGCTCAGTTCTATTAGTGGAACTTGTAGCTGTTCACTTAGCCCTTAAGGAGGCCATAAAAAGGGTCCTTTGAATATTAATTTTCACAAATTTCTTAGCTGCTGCTAATGGCCTCTTGGTTAAATTTGGCTGACAGCTGAGGGACAATTTTCTATACAAAGCAAGGCCATTTGGACATCCATATATGAAAGGAACTAGCAGAACACCTAACTCCTGTTATTACTCATGTTTCCACTCACATCAACTACTCTATACCAGAAATCATTTTCAACAATATGATAGACTCCCTCACTAAGCCCTCCATATTCTGCCTGGTACAGGCTTCTCAAGGTATTGGCCTTTCCTACCAGCTCACTATATAGGCTCATACAACCTTACATAACTGGGAAATTCATGCCTTAACAACTCTGGCTTAAGTGAGGAAATTCCCCTTTGTCCTTTGCATCAGTTAAAATTGTGACACATGACTGCATTCTCTGCTCCCAAAGTAAACAATGGAGACTATCCAGATGGGGATATACTTCCTGGAGAGACCAACCATACTCCTGCTGGCAGACTGATTTTATTGTCTGATCCTCTATTTTTCCTGGGGCTTTCGGATATAATGACAATCACTGATACCTAACATGGGCCTCCTTTTGGCAACTCTCACCTACATTTTCACTTCAAAATAGGAAATCTCTTTCCTTACTAAATATATTCTTGTTCCTTTTGGATTACCAGATGCTGATTCTGATCAAAGTACCCACTTCATCTCCCAGAAGATTCAACAGTGGGCTTTCCAACATATTCTTTGAACTTCCATCTAGGCTACCACCTCCAGGTGACTAGCCTCACTGAGTATAATAATCTTAAAGACACAGAACTTAAATTACTTTCAGACGTGTGGTCCCCAAAATGGATTGAACTTTTGCCCTAAACCCTTTCAGTTCTGCCTGCCTGGCTTAATTCTCACATCCAGGGTCCTCATACTGCCCATACCAACTATTCCATACATATTGTCCTTGGAAATCCTTAAGCTTTCACCCTCCAAGAGGATGTCCTTAGAATTTCATCTTCTGACTCACTATTCCCTTTTTGCTATGATTTGTTTCAACCTCTCATCACTTGTATCTCAATGGCAATGTGATCCAAGGCAAATAATCTAATATGATCCCCTCATTAGTGAATACTCCGTAGGTCAAAGTCTACCAAGTTAGTGTGAGATCATTTATTTGGCAACCCCAACAATGGTGAGGACTTTCCAAAAGCAACAACCTCCAGCTACTCTGCCTGAATATAGTGTCTATAAAGACTTGCTAATGAAACTAAGTTCCCCTACTAATTTACAGGAAGTAGAAATCATCACCCCATGATCAACTAGTGGCAGTTTGGGTGTATGCAAGAAGGAAAGAAAATTTCTGCCATATTTGGATCCCTATTAGAGATGAGAGCAAGGAGAGGAAAGCTACAAGTCATAGCTTTACTCCATGCTAGATAAGGTAATCCAAACTTTCTCGAAGAGAACCACATTCAGCCATTAGTAACATGCAGATACCTCACCCAGGAGGAACCTGACCCAAGCTCATCAAATGTTGGTACTCTATATGGCTATTGTTATTCTTACTACTTTGTGCAGCCTGAGTGATGAGTTACTAGAAGACTCCTTGGGCCTAATCATTACCTTAACGCAATACTGAAACAATACCGCTCCAGCCCCCAATTGCTCCACAACGCAGAAGAGAAGAGAATGTTGGAGATCCCTGATGGATGAGCTCAGCACATCATGCCACTGAGCAAAGGGACTGAATCTTTATACATGCAATGGATCTTCTGGAGGTGATGCCTAAATGACATTTGCTATCCCTCCCCCCCCCCCCCCGAAATACATCAAATGTCCCTACAAGTGAAATGGCCTTGATTGTTCATACATAAAACCCATCTGGTTATAGAGACTGTGCTCCTATAATCTTTCAGTCATTCTCATGGGTTGGTCCTAGGAATGCCTTAATAGCATACATAAGATCTGTCTTAGCCCAGGATATAGATACTACCCAGAATCTTTGTACACTTAGATGAGTTGCTCAGAGCGTGCAAGGGCAGCACCTTTTCCTATGCTAAATGTGCCCCCTAAAAACTCCAGGGACCTCCTGTAAAAATCTGTTTTACTAACCACAGTTATGCAGATATGTAGCTCAGACCTCAGAGAAGCCTCCAAGTTGTATCAGCGTAGCCTAGTCTTACCAACATTACCTTACCAACATCCTTACCAACATTAGTTATTTCTTCTCTTTTTGATTTTAGCCATCTTGACAGTTATAAGCTGATATCTCATAGTGGTTTTGATTTTAACATCCCTGATTAGTGATGTTGAGCATTTTTTCATGTGTCTATTGGCCATCTTTAAGACCAAAATGCTAACTTGAGAAGATATATGCACCCCTATTTTTATTGCAGCATTATTTATAATAGCCAAGATCTGGAAGAAACCCAAATCTTCACCACTGGATGAACTGATAAAGAAGCTGTGGCATTTGTGCAGGTGCATGTACATGTGTGAGCATATATGAACCCCCCCCCACAGGAACATTATGTAGCCATATAAAAGGACAAGATCTTGCCATTTGTGACCACATGTATGGAACTAGAAGGTATTTGCTAAGTGAAATAAGTCAGAGAGAGAAATACCATATGATTTCCCTTTCATGTGGAATCTAAAAAGCAAACCAAATGAATAAACAAATAGGAAGCAGAATCAAACCTATAAATACAGAAAACCAATGGGTGTCAGAGAGGAGGGCATAAGAGGATGGGTAAAATGGATGAAGACGAATGAGATACACAGGCTTCTAGTTTGGGAATAAATGTCACAGGGATAACTGACAGAGCGTAGGGACTCTACCCAATGATAATGTCATAGCACTGTACAGTGAGAAATGTAGCTACTCTTGTGGTGAGCATAGCATAAGGTAGAGAGAAGTTGAACCATTATGTTTTACAACTGAAACTAATGCAACATGACGTGTCAACTATACTAAAAAATAAATAAAATAAACAAGCTTGTCCTAATGGAAAATAAAATGTAATGGTAAGCATATGAAATGATGAAGTATTAGCTAACACTATGGTGGTAATCATTTTGCAAAATATAAGATTGTCAAAACAACACACTGTACATGTTAAACTTACACAATGTGATATGTCAATTATACCTTAATAAAGCTGAGAAAAACATGAACATTCCAATAGAAAAATTGGCAACAGTCATTAAAAGATATTTTCCCAAAAGAAACGTGTAAAAATATTTTATCTTTAGTGAAAGCCAAAGGAGCTAACCAAAAGTACATCAAAGGTTTCTATTCAAAGATATTTTTGTACATTATTAATAGCTAAAACTTGAAAACAACCTTAATATCTAAACTAAACAATGGTTAAATAAATTATTAAACATCACAATGATAGGATGGTATACAACATTTTAAATTAAGGTTTTCAAGAATATTTGTGTTGAAAATGCCATCATATAAGTTGTACAAGGAAGGTAAAATACACAAGAATGTAAAGAAACACATTGGAACATTAACATTTTGTGTGATGGGTCATGGGCTATTTTTATTTTTTTCTTTTCAATATTTGTATATAGTTTCGAAACCTTCTGAAGTGAGCATATACTATTTTTAGAATCAGAATACATCCTAATTTTTAAAAGATGAAACAAAGGTGAGCACAAGTGCCTCCACCTGGGCCTGTGGAGAGAGACTCAAGTTGAGACACACACTGTGATCGAAGGTTGGGCCACAAGAGTTTTCATGTGCTTCATCGGAGTTATATTAATGTTGTATGATAAAGAATATAAGGAAATACATTCTGTAGTTGAGAAGTTTTCATAATCAAATGTTTGAGAAAAATAGAAAAGAAAAACGATGAATGAAAGAAAAATCAATGAGGAGAATCTGGTAAGATTGTTAACACTTAAAGCCATATCAAGCAACTGAGATAGAGGTTTAGATAAATGAAAGATCTGATAGAAATAAAGAAAAATCAGTAAGAAACTAAAAAACATTATGTGAAAAAGGGAAAATTGCTTGGCAGAATAAAAAGTTAATGACAGAGAATCAGGGCTATTAAGAGATTTTAGAGGGTCCTTAAAGCAGGCTAGGAAAAGGTGTTTCATCTTGGCTGATGAAGTAAGAAAAAAGCTTCCATCTGAACGACAGAATAAGAACAAGGTACACTTCTGAGTGGCTTCAGCTTCTCTCAGAGCACATGGTTTGACAAATGAAGCATAGACTAATATTTGGTCACGATGGTACAACTGTGTGCAATTTTGTATGAAAAAAAAATTAAAGGGGCGCCTGGGTGGCTTAGTCGGTTAAGCGTCCGGCTTTCGCTTAGGTCATGATCTCGCGGTTTGTGGGTTCGAGCCCCGCGTCGGGCTCTGTGCTGACTGCCAGCTCAGAGCCTGGAGCCTGTTTCAGAGTCTGTGTCTCCCTCTCTCTCTGACCCTCCCCTGTTCACGCTGTCTCTCTCTCTCCTAGAAATCCTAGAAAAAAAAAAAAAAAAAGTTTAAAAAAAAATTAAAATACTTTTTAAATCCAGAAGAAAAAGTAAAATAAATAACAATGTCATAAGAAAATATAATAAATATCTATGGCTTTAAAAGACAATATGAAATATTTCTAAGTTGAGAAAATAAGAAAGTGAAACAAATAGAACCAGAAGCAGGAATCAAAGATTTAAAAAAAGGAGAAATCTTTCCTGAACTAACAGAAAGAAATGAGCCTTTTCAAAGATTAAAAGAATTCACTGTGTTCCAAGAAAAAGTACATAAAAGAGAAATCTTGAAGAAAATTTGAATGCAAGAAAGCAATCTTCTAAGTATTATGGGAAATAAAAGAAGGGGCGCCTGGGTGGCTCAGTCGGTTAAGTGTCCGACTTCGGCTCAGGTCATGATCTCAGTTTCTGGTTTGAGCCCCGCATCCGGCTCTGTGCTTACAACCAGCTCAGAGCCTGTTTCAGATTCTTTATCTCCCTCTCTCTCTGACCCTCCCCTGCTCATGCTGTCTCTCTCTTTCTCTCTCTCAGAAATAAATAAAACATAAATTTTTTTGAAAAAAGAAATAAAACAGGGGCGCCTCGGTGGCTCAGTCAGTTAAGCGACCGGCTTCAGCTCAGGTCATGATCTCATGGTGTGTGGGTTCGAGCCCCGTGTTGACTCTGTGCTGACAGCTAGCTCAGAGCCTGGAACCTGTTTCAGATTCTGTATCTCCCTCTCTCTCTGACCTTCCCCTGCTCATGCTGTCTCTTTCTCTCTCAGAAAAAAAAAAAAATTAAAAACCAAAACAAACAAACAGGTACCAACAGAAAATAATCATGCTGTTCTCAGAATTTTTCTCTGTAACAGCTTGTGTTTGATGATGGTAGAGAAATCTCTTATATACATTTGGGGATAAAAGGTGGCATTATAAGGAATATATATTTAATCAAATTGTCATAAAAAGAAATGTATTGGCAATTTTTCTAGAACACAAGAATCATTATCAATTTTTCCCAAATGTTATACTAGAAGACTCAGGAAAAAAAAATTAAGGCCTAATGAAAGGAGAGTAACAGTAAGAAGGTAAATATTATGTTTGATTTTTCTCAACATTATAAATTTACTTCCCAGTACAATGTGACAAATGTTAGGACCTCAATAATTATTTGTTGACTAAAAAGAGGAATAAATGAATGGCTCTGAAAAACAAAACCTACTATCAAAGGTATTGCTATTAATGTATTAATAGAATTAATGTAATATGCAAATTATTTCTGTAGTTAAGAACATTAAAAGTATAGCAAATTCCTAATGACAAAGGCTAGCAGTGAATACAGGAAGACTGTAAAGGGGTACCTCAATTTATATGGGAGGAAGAATTGGGAGGGGTGCATTTAAATTTTTTTGACTTTGAAATTCATTCCTTAAGACACTATTGAACACATATAAGTTCTTCCTATGTATCAAGCAGATTTGTGTCAGAACATGATTCTTTCTCCCAAAGAGACTGCAGTCTAGAACACTACTTTCCATAATAGTCAGATGCCTACTAAGCCCTTGTGATATACTCTAACATAGAGGGTATTCTGTGAAGTGAAGTAAGTCTGACAGAGAAAGACAAATACCATATAAATTCATTGATATGTGGAATCTAAAACATGAAACAAATGAAGAAACAAAAATTATAAACAGATCCACAAAGAGAGACAGCAAACTGATAGTTGCCAAAAGGGAGGAGGTTGGGAGGATAGGAAAAATGTGTTAAGGGAAGAGGGAGGTACAGGCTTTCAGTTATAGAATGAATAAGTCACAGGGATGAAAGGTATAGCATAGGGAGTATAGTCAATGGTATTGGAATAGTGTTGTATGATGAGACATGGTAACTACACTTGTGGTTAGCATAACATAATGTACAGAGTTGTTAAATCACTATGTTGTACACCTGGAACTAATGTACAGTATGTCAATTGTACCTCAATAAAATATAAAATATACACTGGATTTCAAGGACATAGTTCAAAGATAAGTATGTAAAACAACTCATTAGTAATTTTCATATTAATTACATGTTGAAATGACAGTATTTTAGATATACGGGGTTAAATGAAATATACTATTGAATTATTTTTATTTTTTATGTGACTATTAGAACACATAAAATTACATGTGTTTTTATTGTATCTCTATGGGGCAGTGCTGGTCTAGAACAACACATCTGAAACTACTATTATAAGGATGACAATTTAAATGTGAGAAAAAGATTTGCCTAGAATAATTTGATTATCCATGAAACAGAGTTTTTCTTTAGTATGTTCAAAAATACTGTGACTCTACAAGAAAGTTTTGTTAGTCTCTAAGAGATGACTTCTACCAATTCTTATCCTCCTTGAGGAGAATATTATTCTTCCCCCAAAGTGGGACATTTTCCCCCAAGTCTTGAATCTGAGCTGGACTTAATAACTGGTTGAGCAATGCAATGCATCAGAAGTCATTTTCTGCAACATCTCAAACTAGATAAAGTAGGCTTACAAATTTTGTTTGAAATTATAAAAAAAATTTTTTTGGGGATTTTCCACATTGGAACCTAGCTACCACCATGTTGGGAAAAGCAAAAGCCACATGTTAAAACCTTGTGTATACACTCCAGTTGTTAGGCCCAGCTCAGTCTCTGCCAACAGTCAGGATCAGCAACCAGCTATCAGAGCAAATCATGTTGGCAATCCACCATGACTGTGAGTTCTAATGACTAGAACCCTGTCCCACCTGACTGAAACTCAGAGACCCATATCTGAGCCCACTCAACAGAACTATGAGAGAATAATCTAACCTGTTGTTATAAGCCATTAGCATCAGAGGTGAGAGCGGGGAAGTGTTATATCCCAAGCCTTTCTGACCATTAGGTCTGACCAGATATCTTAATATCTCCTAAGATAGTGTTTCTCAGAATAAGCTTATGAAATAATGACATAGAGAACCAGAGATTTTATATATTTTTCAAACACAGCATATATATTTTTTAAAAAGGACAAGGAAGAAAAAGTAAAAACCATATACTAAAAGACAGAAATCTAAAGGAAGAGTGGTCAGTATAAAAATGAAGTCTGTAAGATGATACTGAACATTTCAGTTATAATAAAATTAAATATGATAACAGTTGATTTTGAATATACACACCTGTTTTTTAATCACAAAGAAAAAATGAAAAGGTGAGCAGAGATATATTAAGTAAAAGCCACTAAAGCTAAAAGAGGACATTAATTTAAAAGCTGACAAAAAAAGGAAAATTATTAAAATATAACAAAAATATTTTATATACCTAAAATTAAATTCCAAAATAAAGTTATAATAGCCAGAAAACATATTTGAATTTATGTGAATCAAAATATGGAAGTAAATTTTATGAATTCAAGAAGAAATAAACAGTAGTTTAAATTACAGTTGAGAAGGTTAGCATCACTATCAGTTTAAAGTGACAGAACATTAAGAATGTATCATTTATGAATAAGAACATTAATGAAGTTGGATTAATAGAAATATTTTTTTTCTTTTTCTCCCCTTTTTCCTTTTTAAAAAATGTTTATTTATTTCTGAGCAACAGAACGTGAGTCAGGGAGAGACAGAGAGAGAGGGAGACAGAATTTGAAACAGCCTCAGGCTTTGAGCTGTCAGCGCAGAGCCTGATGTGGGGCTCAAACCCATGAACGGTGAGATCATGATCTGAGCCGAAGTCAGACTCTCAACTGAATGAGCCACCCAGGAGCCCCAAATTATATTAAGCTCTATACTCAGAAGCAGAAAATATATATTCTTGTTAAATGTCATTGTAGGAGTCACAAAATATGTTTGCAATACTAAAAAAACAAACCACCAAAAAAGTCATCTTAGTTTCAGAAAGCAGAAACTTAAGGATTTTCATTTTCAGTTTAAAATAAAGATAATTAGTAGGTAAAAATAACTATGACAATCACTATTGTCTTATATATTAACATCTACCATGTGGAATAACCACTCTGTGGAAATCACAATACTTTTAATAATTATTGTATCAACATCAAACAGAAAATAACAAATGAGAAGTACTACTTATGAAAAAAAAGTTATGGGATCTTACCAAACCTGGTCTTATGGGTAAATTTATAGCCCTGATTTTTTTTACTTAGAAAAAATTTAAGAAAACAGAAAGTGAACAGGACATAACAATTATAAATGCAAAGATAAAACATTCTGTAAAAGAGAAGTGCTAATTTTAGATTTTCTTTAGCAAATGTCTATTTTCTGATAAATATCACCTCAAACAAAAATAGGAGAACTATTACATTTAAGAGATTTTAAAATTTTTAAATGATAAAATACTATCTACAGATATTGTTAAAATATTGCAAATTTTAATTTTCTATAAACATAATAATGAATGGACATAACATTTATTTTCTTTTATATTTTACAGAATATAAGGAAATGGGGACACAAGTCTATATATGGAATTTTCATTCATTTTTTTTTTTATATAGTATAAACCTGAAAACAATCTCAATGATCAGTTAGAACATCTACTGCATACAGCAAAAGTTTGGTTAGCCATTAAACAAGGATTTTAATGTAAGCACATTTATTGTTTATGCAACAACAGTATCAGGGTTGACCTCTAGTTCAATAACATGGTCAAGGTCCAGGCTCACTTTATCTTTCTGTTCTTCCACTCATAGCATATTGGCATTTCACCTTCACTCGTTACTTCACAAATGTAAGAAAGCTGTCTGGCTTAAAACAAATGCTCATGTTAAAGAAGGAAGGACACGAGAAAGCAGAAGCGGCTCTCTTCTCCTATCTATTATTTCATAAGGAAAGCAAATGCCTTAAGAGTAGTTCTAGCAGCTTACCTCATGACCACAGCTTTGTCACTGCCTAAGTTAATCATGAAAAAACTTGCGAAATTGAGTAAATGGTGCTTTTTTTGACTTTTTAAATGATATGTGAGTAAAGAAGAAAGAGGGAGGGAATGACTATTTGGGTAGCTACCAAAAGTGTGTGTGTGTGTTTTTTTTTTTTTACAATGTCCCACATAAAAAGGAAGGAAGGAAGGAAGGAAGGAAGGAAGGAAGGAAGGAAGGAAGGAAGGAAGAGTGGGGGGAAGAGTGCTTACCAAGAAAACAGAGAACTCAAATAAAATAAGAAATGAAAGAGGAAACATTACAACTGATGCCACAGAAGATACCACAGAAATACAAACGATTATAAGAAGCAACTATAAACAATTACACCCCAAGAAATTGGATAGCTTAAAAGAAATGGTGATAGATTCCTAGAAGCACACAACCTACCAAGACTGAATCATGAAGAAACAGAAAATTTGAACACATTGATAACTAGCAGGAACACTAAATCAGTAAAAGAAAATCTCCCATTAAAAACAAAGAGCTTCAGGGCACCTGTGTGGCTAAGGTTTGATGATCAAATCATCTAAGATTTGATTTTAGTTCAGGTCATAGACTCAGGGTTTGTGATTTCAAGCCCTGCAAGCTCAGAGCCTGCTTGAGATTCTCTGCCTTCCTGTCTCTCTGTCCTTCCCCTGTTCACTCTCTCTCAAAAATAAATAAATAAACATTTAAAAAATACACCATGAGATATTTCACTTCTTTAAATGCTGCCATGAAAAAGACAAGGACCAAGAAGCATAGTGAGGAGAAGAAAAGGGATGCATTGTGCCCTATTGGTGGGAATGTAAATTGGTGCAGTCACCATGGAATACAGTATGGCAGTTTCTCAAAAAATTAAGAAAAGAACTACCATATAATCCACTAATCCCACTTCTGGGTATATATCAAAAGGAAGTCAAATTACTATTTTGAAGAGATATCTACAGCTCCATGTTCACTGCAACATTAATCACGATAACCAAAACGTGGAAACAATCTTAAGTATCCATCGACAGATAAACACATAGAGAAACTGTAGTATACATTTACAATTACAATAGAATATTATTTGGCCATAAAAAAGAAAGAAATTCTGCCATTTGCAACAACTTGGATGGACCTTGGTGGCATTATGTTAAGTGAATTATGTCAGACAGAGAAAGACAAATACCATGGTCTCATATTCTGTATCTAAGAAAAAAAAAAAAGGAACTCGCTGGTAGCAGACAGTGCATTGATGGCTGCCAGAGGCAGGGAGTGAAGGTGCAGGAAGTGGGTGAAGGCGGTCAAAAGGTACTAGCCTTCAGGTTATAAGATAATTAAATTCTGGTACATAATGCACAGCATGATGACCAAAGTTAAAAATATTGTTTTGAATATTTGAAAGTTGCTAAGAGAGTAGATCTTAAAAGTTATTATAGGAAAGGAAATAACTATGTGAGGGGATATATGTTAACTAAACATTGTGTAATGTAATGTAATAATTTCCCTATGTGTGTGTGTATATATATATATATATATATGTATCAAATTATTATGTCGTATAATTTATAGAATGTTATGACAATTATATTTCAATAAAAACTGGAAACAAAAATTAAAATAAACACAGTATAACATAATCATTATTTAAATATTATACAGACATTAATTTCCATGAAGACTTTTAAATTATACAGCAGATAAGATATGTTAAATAAAATGTAGGCCATGTAAAAATAAAATGTTATATATATAACACATATATGTATGTACATATATATATACATGAACACATATGAATTTACAGAAAAATGTGAAAAATATCCTAAAATATTAATGATGGTTCTAGCCAGGTGGTGATATAATGGTCCTTTATGTTTTTTCTTTATTCTCTTATGAGTTTCCTGTATTTAAAAGATATAAACATGATATTTAAAATCAGAGTTCCTTTTCAGAGGAAATTAAGTTCTCTTTCTCACATATAGAATTTGCTTTTTTGCCCTGTGCATACTTTGTGATACTTGGAAAACCATGGACACATTTTCACTTCTTTAGTATCATTTACATATTCAAAGTTCAAGTCCATCCAGAGCATGTTCTTAGCATGATGTGATGACATTTGCTTTGAAATGTGTTTGCGTTGTAATGCCAACCTGAGGAATCTAAACACTAAGCTGCAATTTTGGTAATTTTGGCTTAAAGTAGAACTGTAAACAGAAAAATTGTACAAAGAGATGGAAAAACAAACATACCGGACAGAACTTAATCCATAATGTGGGAATTTCTCTGTTTATGATGACAATTCTCTGTTATTGCCCCATTACTCTCTCTAAACAATCAAAGTAGTTGTGGTGGTAGTGAAGGATGACCAAAGACTAAAGTGTAGTAGAATTCTGGTGACAATTTTCACATGAGTTCTCTTCATTTTTCCCAGTAGGACTGTTTACAATGGATGTGTGAACCCATGTTTTCCATATTATGCTTCAGCTTTCGGTTTTATGCCAGCCCCCTAAATTATATAGTCAGATTTGTCCTGCAATTCAATAGTTCCAAAGCTGTATTTTCTTTTTTATTTTAAAGAAAATTTGGATTTAATTATTTTTTAAATAGTTTATTCTCGAGTTGGTTTCCATATAACACCCAGGGCTTATCCCCACAAGTGCTCTCCTCCATGCCCATCACCCCCTTCCCCTCCCCTCCACCCCCATCAGTCCTCAGATTGTTCTCAGCATTCAAACATATCTCATGGTTTGCCTCCCTCCCTCTCCCCCACTATTTTCCCCCCTTCTTCTCCCTCACGGTCCTCCATTAAGTTCCTACTAATCCTCCTAGAAATACAAACATATGGTAGCTGTCCTTCTCTGCCTGACTTATTTCACTCAGCATAACAACCTCAAGGTCCATCCATGTTGCTACACATGGCCAGATTTCATTCTTTCTCACCGCCATGCAGTATTCCATTGTATATAAACCACATCTTCTTGATCCATTCATCCAGTGATGGACACTTAGGAGCTTTCCATGTTTTAGCTATTGTGGAGAGTGCTGCTATGAACATTGGGGTACATGTGCTCCTATGCACCAGCATTTCTGTATCCCTTGGGTAAATTCCTAGCAGTGCTATTGCTGGGTCATAGGGGAGTTCTATTGTTAATTTTTTGAAGAACCTCCACAATATTTTCCACAGGGGCTGCACCAGTTTACATTCCCACCAACAGTGTAGGAGGGTGCCCGTTTCTCTACATCCTCGCCAGCATCTAGAGTCCTCTGATTGCTCATTTTAGCCACTCTGACCAGCATGAAGTAGTATCTCAGTGTAGTTTTGATTTGTATTTCCCTGATGAGAAGGGATGCTGAGCATCGTTTCATGTGTCTGTTGGCCATCTGGCTGTCCTCTTTGGAGAAGTGTCTGTTCATATCTTCTGCCCATTTCGATTGTTTGTTTTTAGGGTGTGGAGTATTTTCTGCATTAAAAAATTTTGTTCATTTTAATGCTAAAACTTATTTCAACTCAAAGGATATGGGTGGCAGGATGCTGCCTCAGGAAAAATCAAAGTGAATTTTTCTCAGGATCCACTGAAAATTCTATTCCTCACCATCTGTAAGATAACTTTGAAGTTTGAGGGTGAAGTGGGGACTTTTTTAAGTTATTTATTTATTATTTATTTATTTAGAGAGTGAAGTGGGGGCAGGGGCTGAGAGAGAGAGGAAGACAGAGAAAATCTCAAGCAGCCTCTACACTGTCAGTGCAGAGCCTGACGCGGGTCTAGAACTCATGAACTATAAGATCCCAGCCTCAGCTGAAATCAAGAATGGGATGCTTAACTGACTGAGCCACCCAGGCATCCCAGGGATTTTGTTTTTGTTTTGGTAAGGGCATACACTCAGATCTGAGAGTGTATGAAGCATGGGACAGAAGTTGGGATTAGAGCAGGCTTGGAGATTTATTCTGACCTTATTATTGATCCAGTCTATGCAGTTGTTCTTGTAACAGTGTTGCCTTTGAGAATCAATCCCATTTTACTTGAGTGGTTGATTCCTAAAGGGATTTCATTTATAAACTTAGAGTCTTTTTTGGTTTCCACATATAGCTACATACAAATATACACACATGTACAGAAATATATACATATATACATGCATATGGGAAATATGGCCTTCTACTTATCTCATCTTCTGTGGTAAATTATAGTTTTGGTTATCTTTAGTCATGTTTTTCTTGACAAAAACTTGAAAGGTGATATATTAATGTATTATTTATGTTATTCTCTAGTATTTCTCAGTGTGTTTCAGTTGAATATTATAACTTTTTTTTTTAAATGGAATGAATCACTCCATTCTTTGAACAATCTTAGAAACACCACAATATGAGTGGTTAAGATAAGTATTGCCTTGGTTTTAATTTTTGTAGGAAGCCGTGTGGAATAGTTGAGTGAAAATTTAAAGTCAAGTCAGTATCTGGCTCTTATTAGTTTATTTTTAATTATGACAATGCCAACTAACTTGATGGTATAACCTATTCTTGTTCCCCCCAAATTTGCAAAAGTTACCCAAAAAAGATAAGATAACCTGATTTTAATTTTTGGATCTCACTGAAGCTGGTTGTTTTTTAGGAATGTGTAGGTCTTATGTTTGTCTTGTTACATACACTGAAAATAGTAAAATCTTTAAGGGGCCTATGAAATGAAAGCCTCTTTTTTTTTTTTTTTTCCTGATATGAGTATCACCTAAACCACTTATTATAATTTTACAGGCTAATAAAAACATCATTGATATCTGCAACTGTACCCAGGCTGATTACATATGACTATATATACAATTTTTAAAATATATAAATATTATATATCTAAATAATTACAACTTTCAGGTATATATGTACTTAGTAAGCCTTTGATAGTAACATAGAAAAATCTCTTCTCATGGAGCCACAAAATAAACATGTAAATAAATTCAAATACTTTACAAAATGAATGTTTTCTGAACAATCTGTGTATAAGTAGTTTAAGATCCCCAGTGACTAAGTTTTAATTAAGCTTTTGTAAAGAGATAATGTCAACACAGGAATAAATTGTCAGGTCAGTGGCACAGACTTTCTGATAACTATACTCAATAATCTTATTAGAATTTGAGATTTTGAATATTCCCCTAATATTTTCATATAGTATGTGGAATAAGGAGGTTCTGTCATTGAAATTACTCTGATTTTTACAACTCTGTCACCTGTCTCCTACATACCCACTAACCTTATTGTTGATTTGTCAAAGATTTTACATTTCTCCTTACTTTCTAGAGAATGATTGATGAATATACCCTCACAGTTCCTTCTCTTGAAATAAGGGCAAGTGCGTAAAGTTGTCTTCCTGTATTTTTCAGTGTGAGTAGGAGGGTATACTTTACAGAAATACTTTCCATAAGTTGGAAATATGATGGAGATATTGGCAACAGTGTGAGAAAGTGAGTTGAGTCTGAACTGAAAACAGGTTTAATGAAGAGATTTCTCTAAGACTGACTGAGCCCTTTCACCATTAGTAGGACATATTTCCATTTCCATGATTTTCAAATGAATAGAAGGTAACAGGATAGGGCAACCATTGTTGATGCCTGCAGAAATAGTTCCCGGGCATACTGGGTATGCTTAAATATTTGTTGAGTGTTTACCATGTGTCAGGTATTGTGCTTGGCAATAGAAATAATGATTTATAAAATATGGTTCTTTTGCTAAACAATGTAAAAGCTTGTTTTAAAAATGCAAGTAAACAATAATACAGCTGTTGTGACCCACAGGATATGGAATGTGAGTATTTTATTTTAAAATTTCTTTTATGTTTTATTTATTTCTAGGAGAGAGAGAGAGAGACAGTGTGAGAAGGGGAGGCCCAGAGAGAGAGGGAGTTATAGACTGAAACAGGCTCCAGGCTCTGAGCTAGCAGTCAGCACAGAGCCTGACGCGGGGCTCGAACCCACAAACCGTGAGATCATGAGCCAAGGGAAAGTCGGACACTTAACCGACTAAGCCACCCAGGCGCCCCAGAATGTGAGTATTTTAAATATGTTCTTTAGCTCCTTCAAACTACTAATGGTGTTAAAGAGGAAGGTATTATCAGTTCAGATAACCATCAGAACAGAAAAGTATAATTCCTAGCATTCAGAGCAGAACACACCTTCTAACCCAGGCATATTTGACTAAATTGAAAGCCCCGACAAGGGCAGGGATAAGCCTGCTTTGTTCATGGCTACAGTCAAACACAGTGACTTGCATACAGCAGATGTTTGAAAAGTATTTGTTGAGTAGTATTATCAGGGAAAAGAGATTAGAGGTCTAACTCCCAGTTTAAAAAGTTTTCCCTTTACTATTCATAAGATTTTATGAGTACTCTACGTCTTGGTCAGGAGTGCTGGGACACTATTGGATCATGGGTACTTGTGTGATAAGATGGAATAAGAGTTATTTAGCCTGGATTGAATGTATAAGCTAAACTATATAAACTTCCTAAAATAAAAAAGAATGTGTTAGTAAAAAATGTAAAGCATGACTTAAAGTTTAAATACTGAGATAGAGCCCAGAGGAAAAATATCCACCATCAGCCAAAGGAGGGAACCCTGAGCACAGAGAAGATAAATCCATCCTTCCATGGGCAGATGGAAGGCATAGAAACCTACATGGTAGGAGATTTGACAGCCAAGATATTTCTAGTCACCCCTTCCCATATCATGACTTTATCCAGATAGGTGGACAGTCTTCATGTGAGCTACTGTAAGACAGAGCAGCTTCCCAGATCACTGTGCAAACTGGAATCTGATTTTGAGAATCTTTTTTGTTGTTCAGCTACCTACACATCCAGAGATATTTTGCATCAGTCTTATAACCACCAAGGTTTCCTTGTTTTCCTTCACTGACACAGAATGAGTTTGGGTGAGAAGCTGTATGCCTTTCCTTTTCCTGTTTTCTATCTCCTTTATGCTAGGGAGAGAATAGCTGCATAAAAAAATCTTTGCTTTTGGATTTCTACTAGACTTAAGGTATAAGTGTTTGCTATTAAGGAAGAAAAGAATGGGAAGTTAATTAGAGCTTTGAAATTCAAACTCAAGATATAAATGGATAAAACACTTACCAGATGAGTAGCCAAGTACAAAACACACAATTCATAAAGGCAATGAGCAGAAATATAGCACTTCAGCTATTTCCAGGCTTAATAACATAGTGCATTATTATTAGCTAAGATAGTACTAGTTGTTACAATAGATAAAATCTTCAAATTTCAGTAGGTTATCATTATTTTTATGTACGTTGATATTCAAACAGGTATTCCCAATTGGTGGGTGGTTAGTGATTTAAAAACATCATCTTCCTTCTAATGATATTTCCATTCTTAATCCATGGCTCAGAAGGTGACCCTCACAGTTATCTCCCTTCTAGCCAGTTGGAAGAGAAACAGAGCATGGAGAACCATGTGTGAAGAGGTTTCCATAGGTGTAGTTCCCTGCTCATATCCCATCAGTCAGAGATCAGTCACATTGTCATACTTCATTGCAAAGACATTTAATCTACTCCTGTGCTCAGGAGAAAGAGGATGTGGTGAACAACCAAGGTGTCTCTGCCACAGTTTGGATACTTATGTAAAACCTCAGCAATTTTAAAAGGTAACACTGAAGATAAAAACCCAGTGATAAGGAACACCTGTGAATAGACTTTTAGAAGACAAGATCTGTGTGGAGGCCATAGGAGAAGAAAAGAGTAACTTTGACAACACAAGAGTAATCACAGCTAGAATGCTGTTTAGAAAACCCTAAAGGTTTTCACTGTTCCTTAATTAAGATTAACAGGATTAGTATCATAGCCCCACTGCATGGATAGCTTTAAAAAATGTTTTCATGTTGTTTTGCTAAGTAATATATATATAATTCTTGTTCCACATTGGGGAGTATTACTCTCAACTACATATTTTTCTGTCCTTACAAGGTCCAAAATTAAACATTTTCAGTTGCTCAGGTATTCTGTTAGGTAAGTATCTAGATAGATGGGACTCACAAGACAATTTCTTTTAAGATTGTGGAACTCAGAATAGAAAATTTGAACAAGCAGCCTCTTTATAATTCATGCTTTCTTCAAGCCTCCACAGAGGCAGGATTGATTTACTCTCCAAAGAAACAAAACCAAAGATTGTCGACAATAAACTGTGTCAGAGCTTAGTAATGCAAAAGAAGTTGACATTTATCATGTGAAAAATGATTGAGAGAGTAGGTGAATAGAGATCAGTGTGGGGGTAGCAGATGAAAGAATGTAAGAAATGTCATGAAGTTTGTGAAACTGCATGCCCAGTGAGCTCAAACAGGGAATTACCAAAGGTGTGTTATGCAGAGGGCATTACATACTTAATTTCAGTTTCCTTAGGGAATCTCCCATTTGGGATGGATATATTTATTTCATATACATATATGTAAGTAAATACCTTATATCTATCTACCTATCTATCTATCTGTATGTATGTATGTATGTAAGTATATACCCCTTGTTTCTTAAATGACTTGGGTAGACCCAGCCACAATACATGCTAGAAATTTAGCAATATGGATTCAAAGGAAGAATCAGCATTAGAAGCAAGAACTAGTCTTGGTTATAGGTTCTTAATTCTATTTGTGTATTGCAAAATTTCAATGTAGATTTCTCTGAAGTGTTAGGCTTGATTCAGGCAGATGTAGCTTTAAATTATAAGAACCAACCTAAAATATATTCAATGCTCAGTAACTACTGAATTAGACTGAATCTGATGAACAAACATAGTAAGATGAGTCCAGATGACAAGATACACTTCAAGCATATTTGTGGCCAGACCAGGTCAACTAATAGTTGAGAAGAGAGCCAAGAATACTTAATGGGAAAGATAGTCCCTTTAATAAATGGTGCTGGGAAAACCGGATATGCACAAAATTTATCCCTAAGGAAAACATCTAATAAGACTTAGACTGGCAGTCAAAACAGTAAAGCCCAGAGCAGGAGGACCATGCAAAGAAACTGAGGCAGAAGTCAATCCACTCTATGAAGAGTGAAAATAAGGTTATATTTTAATTTAGTAGATTTCCAAGTTACTGAGATTCACACTAGACACTGGATTTTCAAAATAACCTGAATTACTTTTTTTTATTATCAAGCCTGTTTTGGCTAGGAATGATTCAAGAATCAGATAGAGCCAATATTAAAATTAAAAGTTCTTACTTACAGCATCTCAGAAGGACTGTGGACTTAGTCTTTAGTTTCTAGATTGAAAGCATCATATAAATATATAAAGATCTTTGATTCTCTGTTTTGCATTTCATCACATTTATAACAATACCCAGTGGTAGGTATCCAGTAAGTGATGTTAATTTACTTAGATTTTAAAAATAGGAGTTGATTCAATCTGTATGAAAGATATGTTTTTTAAATAAATAGGTGACAGCATCAGGAAGATAGTTTGGAAAGTAAAAACAAACAAAAAAGCCAGATATAATATTGTTTAAAAAGTGAACTTCCGGCAATCATTATCACTTAAGACAATGAAAATTTCTTCCCAACCAGAAAATTGAGGGCTAAATCAACTTTTCTAGATAATAAACTGTCTAGTTTCTCCAAAATTTATGTGATTTCACTACAGGAATTTGAGTAGAATCCAAATCACAGAATCTGACCACTGTTTCCAAACTCATATCCAACAGAAAATAATGTTTTACTGTGACATCCCTCTTTTCTTGTTCCATGTATTACCATGCCACCATTCATTGTCCTTATTTCAGTTTTATTCATCTTTAGCTTTTTGCCATTATCTTATCCCTATCTGCTCAAATTCTAGTCAGTATTCCATTAAGATGCCTTTTGGGTCTTCTCCTTCTTCTAGATTTTATGTGTCACTGTCGGGCTTCAATACCTCTCGCCTAAATTCCAAAACTATCTCCTGTACTGTGGCCACTCTATCACTAGGGCCTACTGAATAGTTTGTGTGTGTTTAAAATTTATTTCAGAATTTAAAAATCTGTGTGAGAAGTTGAAAGGTTTTACTCTAATTTTAGAATCAAGTCACAAGTGACCATTTTTACCACTCCTATCCAACATAATGTTGAAAGTCCTGGCCATGACAATCAGTCAAGAAAGAAATAAAAGACACCAAAAATTGAAAGAAAGAAGTAAAACAATCTCTATTGGTAGATGACATGGTTTCATATAGAAAATCCTAATGATGTCACCAAAAACTATTAGATGAAGACAACAAATTTGGTAAGGCTGCAGGATACAAAATCAATGTACAAAAATTCATGGTGTTTCTATTGCAAACATTAGTAGTGCTTCATTGCAATCCCTACCAAAATCTCAGTGGCATTTTTTTTCTTGTAGAAACAGACCCTAAATAGTCAAAATAATTCTAAGATGAACAAAGCTGGAAGGATTATACTTTCTAATTTTAATTATTTTATAAAGCTATAGTAATCAAAACAGTAAATTACTGGAATAACAGCAGACACTAGACCAATGGAACTAGATCAAGAGCCCTAAAATGAGCTCATTCATACATGGTCAACTAATAGTTGAGAAGGGAGCCAAGGATACTCAGTGGGCAAGGTAGTCCTTTTAATAAATAGTGCTGAGAAAACTGGATATTCATATGCAAAAGAATGAAACCAAACCCTTTACACCACTCACAGAAGTTAACTCAAAATGGACTATAAACTTATAATCCAAATGTAAGACTTGAAACCATAAAAGTCCTATTGGAAAACGTAGGCAAAAATCTCTCTGATATGGGCTTAGCAACAATTTTTTAAATATGACACCAAAAGCAAAGACAACAAAATAATAAAAACCAGGCAAGACTACATCAAACTATAAAAAAGCTTCTGTGCAGCAAAGGAAACAATCAACAAAATAGAAAGGCAGCCTATGGAATGGGAGAAAATATTTGCAATCCATACATCTCATAAGAGGCTAATATCCAAAATATGTAAGAAATTCGTACAACTCAATAGTAAAATTACAAATTATCCAATTAAAAATGGGGAAAGGACCTCAATAGACAATTTTCCAAAGAAGATATTCAAATGCCTAGGTACATGAAAAGGTGTTCAAGATCACTAATCCTTACGAAAATGCAAATGAAAACCACAATGCTGCACTCTTGTTAGAGTGGCTATCCTCAACAAGACAAGAGATAACAAATGCTATCAAGCATGTGGAGAAAAGGGAACCCTGTGGCTCTGTTAGCAGGGATGTAAATTAATTCAACCACTATGGAATATAGTAGTGAAGGTACTAAAAAAATTAAAATAAGAACTATCGTATGATCCAGCAATTTCACTTCTGGGTACATATCCAAAGGAAATGAAATCATCATCCTGGAGAGATGTCTGCACCCCCCTGTTCAGTGCAGTATTAATCACCAAAGCCAAGACATGAAAGAACCTAAGTGTCCACTGATAGATGAATGGATAAAGAAAATGTGATGTGGTATATGTAAATATATAAATAATACATAATAAAACTGGAAAATGCCAAAAATTAATTCTTCCAAACATGACAAATTGCATAGGCATTATGACGTGTAAATATTATAGACTCTTTTAAAAATTATTTTTATGCATTATAGTTTATTTGAGAGTAAAGACTTTGGAAGAACCTATGTATTATTAGAAATGCAGAATACAAGCCAGATACATTGCCTGAAAATATGCATATTGACAATGTCCTCAAGTAAAATTTATGCATATTAAAGTATGATATGCACTGAAGGTAGTCTAATTTGCAGTTTGGCTTGCATTGGAATCAGTTGCTTTTAAAAAATACAGATACACATACAAATTATCTTTCACCACAGTTTTACTTAGATATAATTGGCATATAATAGTGTATAAGTTTAAGGTATACAATATGATGATTTGATACACATATATTGTGAAATGATTATGACTATAAGGTTAGTTAACATCTTCATTACCTCATATAATTACCATTTTCTTTTGTGGTGAGAGGATTTAAGATCTATTCTCTCAAGGATACTATATTATACACTTGAGAGTGGCTATCTATAGTCACCATGCTGTACATTAGACTTTCAGAACTTACTCATCTTATAACTAGAAATCTGTACCCTTTGGTCAAAATCTTCCCATTCCCCACTTCCTTGTCACTGGAAATCACCATTTTACTCTCTATTCTCAAGAGTTTAGCTGTTTTTTAGATACAACATATAGTAAGAATGTACAGTATTTGTCTATGTCAGACTTATTTCACTTCCACAGAATCCTTCTTGATTATACATCTTAAAACTACTTTTATAATGCCATTCTCCACATTAAAGATATATGCACATCTTCTACTTTCTGTCTCATCAAATACAAGCTGCTCTATTTGACTTTGAGTTTTCAATATGACCTTACCCTTCTTATCCACCTTCATTTCCTTCTATTCTCAAACCCACACCTCATGTGTTTTAAAACATCTTATATTTGTGTAGCATCTTAGAGTTTAGAGAAAACTTCAGAAATCTTGTTCTTCTCACAATAAATAAAGTGGGCATGATTAGTCCATTTTATAGAGACCTGAAAAGGCAATGCAGTTTTGCCAAGGTCACATGAAATAGCAAATGGCCAAGCTCATTATTCTGCACTACAATATAGTTCCTGATGTTTATCTTTCATAGATTATGTTTTTGATTTTTTTCTCTACCTTTTAAAACATTACCTATTTCTCTATGCAGACACCTATAAATATTTTAGCCTACCCTTGACCCTTTGGTGAATTTAATTAGGTAAATTCCATGTAGTTTCATTTTATTTTTAAGGTCAGAATGTTTTATGAACCCAGACTATCCTGTTTATTTTTTTGAAACCATTAAGATATCTTTTATAGTACTCACCCACATTTTGTGATTAATAATTTTGGTTAAGTTGTGTTGAATCAAACACCATGTACATGTTTCATTCTGAACTCAGTAACTGATGAAAAGCTGATTCCTGCCCCTGAGGAAATTTTAGTCTATCATGGGTTTGGGGAAATAAAAGGATTACAAAATATAGCTCTGAATTAAAGGGGATAAGACGGGTTTTGGGAGAGAAATACATTTCAGGTGCTATGGGTATTCAAAGGAGGAAGAGATCATAGCAGTGAGAGGATTAAGAAAGGCTCCATGGTTAAAGTTACATTTGAAATAGTCTTTGAAAGATGATTAGCAAAATAAAATGAGATGGTAGATTTGAAATTTTAAATATATGCAAACATAAAATAGTACTAGAATTAAACACATAAGTTGAAATTGAAGGGCTCAAGCCATTTGGGGAAAAAATGAAAATGTTTAGAATTCATTCATTCATTCTACAAGCATATGTTAAAACCAAAAATATGCTCCCTACCTTCAGGGGACACAAGATCATTAGGGGTCAAAGTTTACCCAAAGAAGTAAGTAGAATCCATTGAAGAAAAGTCTTGAAGAGCAGTGTGTAACAAACATTACGAGAGCACTGGGTGAGAGACACTATCACTGTGTTGCACTCATTTAAAACTAATGCTATGGTGAAAACTAGATGGAATTGGTGGTGCAGCCATGTTGGTTCATTTGCATTTCAAATCTCCAGACTGGTGGCTTAAATTAATTTATTCAGAGCAAGTTGAATTCTCCAGGCAGACAGGTTGATGTATTGCATTTCATTATTTTGCTAGCATCGCATGTTCTCTCTCAAAGTGGAGGAGGAATTGAGTTCAGAGCTCGGCAGAGCTGTTATCTTAGGCTTGTTAACTTCTTGGATGTAGCCCATGAACATTTATGTTCATGTGAGAGAGGTTATGAAAATATCTATAAGTGAATTAAGTCAGTGGGGGTTTTCTCTCAGTGAAGACTTTGGAAGTAGGCATTCACTAAAAGGGTCTCCTGTGAAAAACATCATTTATAAGAGATGACTGATGTTATCTGAAAGCATAAACTGGGTATAATAAAAAAAATACAATTACTGAACAATTTTGTCATTTGGTATTATTTAACTGGGGTAATGGAATTCAAATTAAGCTCTGTGCTGATTTTTCTCTGGTAGGTATGCAATATCTGTTTTATATAAATATATGGTAAACTCAGCAAGAGACTCCACTAAATTCTTATTGGTTCTACTGCTAACTGAATTCTATTTTCTTATTGAATATATAAACAATTTCAGTCATATTTCTTCCTTACCTGTAAGCAGTTTATTAAACAGTCTGCACTAGTGAAAACACATTTCATTCTAACTTAACCTCCAAATAATCAAATGCAACCACAAGGACTACTGGGAATAGAAAAATCCCGTGTTTTATAGTTAGTAACTATGTTAGCAGCCACCATCCCCTGAGGATTCCTACAGACTCAAGTCCTGCAGACTTGATGCTACTTTGCCAAATGACAGCAACTTGTTGTTCTTTTTATGTGCTGTTAGAGATAGGTCTGGACTGAATATTAGTGTGGAAGTATGCCTCGACACAAGTTTCATTGTTCAGTATGACCTTGGTGTGTTCCCCATTCAGTCTGCTAACTGCACCAACAAGAGTTTGAAATGACACAAGACAGGAACCAGAGGATTAAAACAACATCTGAAAGAAAGCTTTAGAAATACCACCCAAATATTAACTGTGCCTTGCAGAAGCAGTTTCATGAGGTGTTCCCTCCCCACATGCTACCTCCTGGTATTATGGAGGTGGTACAGCCAGATCATTACAAGAAAAAGCTTAGACTTTGGTTTCACACTCTGCTGGTTTGTTAAAAGAAGGGACCTTCGCCAGTGTTCTTTCACAGTGTTTAATGAGCTGGTATGTCTACAATGGGTAGATAGAAAGGTACAAAATGTACCTGTAAGGTTTTATTAGCAAGTTATTAGCTATTTGAAATGACTGTAAGGAGTGCATTGAGGTAAGATCAATGGGATGACATAGTTAGTGGAAGGCTTTTATATGAAAAGCAATTCTGAAACATGATTGCTATTAATAAAAGATCTATTAATACTGTAAAATACACTAACAGTTTCATTCTAGGAGTAGTAAGTAGGTGATAATTAGGAAATTGAAGGGTCAGATGGTATTAGGAACCCCAGCAATGTTCCCTGACTACACTGTAGGATGCCTCATGTTATGTGCTTGGTGATAAATTTCAAGATAAAAATATATTTTAAAGAGATTTAAAATCACCTTTTTTCTCCAAATGTACTAGGTACAGTATGATTTCAGAACCTCTACTCTGGTGGCTAGCAAAGTAAAACATGGTGCAGACATGTGGGGAGGCTCTATAAGGGTATGTGTATGTCTACGTGTGGCAGTGACTATGCGCAGTATAATGTGTGCTTCTGGGTAAAGGTAAGATGGGTTTTGGATAAGTGTGATTTCTTTCACACCTCACACTGCTTGTTTTTAGACTGGTTTTCATATCTGGTTTCTTTGAAAACACTGCAGGAGATTTCTCAGTTTGCCTCATGGCTTGGCAGGGCTAGTATAGTACCAGGATTCTAGGAACATGACTGTAACCTCACAACTTCTCAACAGGTTCCGCCTTTTATGTCTCTCATCTTCTTCTATCCTATGGAGCAAACCTCTGGCTAAGAAAAAGAAAAAAAAAAGGCAAAAAAAACCACCCCAAAACAAAGGGAAAACCTAAGGCAAAACCATGACAAAACAATTAATTATGCTAACCTTAAACACTTCTACAAATACTAAATTAAGAACATCCGAAAAAAATTTGCTAACTGGCAACTAAAAGATGCTCCTTGAAGCCTTTCCTCTCATGACTTTTCATTTTCTCTTTGAGGTTTCTGACCTGTCAATTTCTTCTCTAGTCTCTGCCCCTATTATAGATAATATATTTCCACAGCTAAAGATCTAAAGATTAAGTAAAGTCTCCTCGGTATTGTTTCATATACCTCCCATTGTAGTTACCTTGAATGGTATTTCAAATAATAATGTAATGATGATTACATACATTCATTCTTAAATAGGAAGGCTAACTTTTCCCAGAGATTATCAGAAACACTGAAAAAATATGTAATATTTACATATAATTAAATACCATTTATATAATAAATACCATTTATATAACGGTATTTTATTTATACAAGTAATCTAATTTAATATACCTAACAACTGTGGGATGCATACACCATCCCCTCCTGTTCAGATTGTATAACAGCCTTAGAATGTTTAGGCAACCCAGTCAGGGTCACTAGCCAATAGTTAGCAGAATCAGTGCTTCAACTTGAGTCTTGTTTAACTTCAGTATTCTATTTATTAGCCTTGTGGCTTTTGCACAAGTTACCTTACTTCTCAATGCTTTGTTCCTCATGTGTTGAGAAAAAGTGTTGGTAATAATCTAAACTGCTTAACTGTATTATACATATCGTGCTGAATTTCTATTATTTTATTCTGACTCCTGAGCTTGCTTTCCATGAAAGGGTTTCTCAGACCTTAAGAAGCACTGGAATCATCTGGGATCCTTGTTACACTGCAGGTCAGATCCAATAGGTCTAGGTAGGACCTGAGATTCCTTGTCTCTGAAACCTCCCAGGAAATGCCAGTGCTGCTAGTCTGCAGGTTGCCTCCAGACTTTTTCTCATGTTAAGGGGAATTACGTTTAGACTGTTCACAGAAAAATGATGGAGGCCAAAGTCACATTTCTCCTAGAGAAGAATGATGTGGTCATGCTATTTTAATAGGATATTTTGTTGAGATACCAGTTTTGTTTTGTTTTCTGTGCCTTTTCTGTCTCTACTCTTTTCTCTTCAAGAAGATAGCCTGGCCCTTTAGCTTTCTGTGCCCCAGTGGTCTTTGCAGGGTAGGAAAGAGAACCATGTTGGTGATTTCTTCATATTAGAACTAAATCAGTTTAAATTTTTTAATGATTTCTTTATTTTTGAGAGAAAGAGAGAGCACAAGCGAGGGAGCGCAGGGAATGGGGGTGGGGGAGAAAAGGAGACACAGAATCTGAAAAGGTTCCAGGCTCTGAGCTGTCAACACAGAGACCAATGTGGTGCTCAAACTCATGAACCATGAGGTCATGACCTGAGTCGAAGTTGGATGCTTAACCAACTGAGCCACCTAGGTGCCCCAGAACTAAATCAATTTTATTAAGCACAAGTCCAAAATCTAAGAGCTCATCTAAAGGAACTAGAGGCAGAGAAACAAGAACGCCCTAAACCCAGTAGAAGAAGAGAAATAGTAAAAATTAGTGCAGAAATAAACAACATAGAGACCAAAGAAACAATTGAACAGATCAGTGAAACCAAGAGTTGGTTTTTTGAAAAAGTAAACAAAATTGACAAACCTCTAGCCAGACTTATCAAATGGAATCCAGCAGCACATTAAAAGAATCATCCACCAAGATCAAGTAGGATGCATTCCTGGGTTACAAGCTGGTTCAACATTTGCAAGTCAATCAATGTGATACATCACATCAATAAAAGAAAAGACAAAAACCATTGATCCTGTCAATAGATGCAGAAAAAGAATTTGACAAAATACAGCATCCCTTCTTAATGAAGACTCTAGAGAAAGTTGGGATAGAAGGAACCTACTTAAACATCATCAAAGCCATCTTTGAGAAGCCTTCAGCTAACATCATCCTCAATGGGGAAAAACTGAGAGCTTTCCCCCGAGATCAGGAACACGACAGGGATGTCCACTCTCACTGTTGTTGTTTAACATAATGCTGGAAGTCCTGGCATCAGCGATCAGACAACAAAAGGAAATCAAAGGTATCAGAATTGGCAAAGAGGAAGTCAAACTTTCACTCTTCACAGATGACATGATACTCTACATCGAAAATCTGACACACTCCACCAGAAGCCTACTAGAACTGATCTAAGAATTCAGCCAAGTTGCAGGGTACAAAATCAACGTACAGAAATGGGTTGCATTTTTATACACCAACAATGAAGCAACAGAAAGAGAAATCAAGAAACTGATCCCATTCACAATTGCACAAAAAACCATAAAATACCTCGGAATAAACCTAACCAAGGATACAAGAGATCTGTATGAGGAAAACTATAGAAAACTTATGAAGGAAATTGAAGAAGACACAAAGAAATGGAAAAACATTCCATGCTCATGGATAGGTAGAATAAATATAGTTAAGATGTCATTACTACCCAAAGCAATCTACACATTCAGTGCAATCCCAATCAAAATTGCACCAGCATACTTCTCAAAACTAGAACAAACTATCCTAAAATGTGTATGGAACCACAAAAGACCCCGAGTAGCCAAAGTAATACTGAAAAATAAAACCAAAACGGCAGGTATCACCATCCCAGACTGTAATCTCTACTACAAAGCTCTCATCATCAAGACAGTATGGTATTGGCACAAAAACAGACCCATAGACCAATGGAACAGAATCGAGAACTCAGAAGTGGACCCAAAAGCATACAGCCAACTAATCTTTGACAAAGCAGGAAAGAATATCCAATGGAAAAAAGACAGCCTCTTTAACAGATGGTGCTGAGAGAACTGGACAGCAATGCAGAAGAATGAAACTAGATCATTTTCTCACACCATGCACAAAAATAAACTCAAAATGGATAAAGGACCTGAACGTGAGACAGGAAACTATCAACACCCTAGAGGAGAAAGCAGGAAACAACCTCCTTACCTCCACTGCAGCAACTTCTTACTTGACACATCCCCAAAAGCAAGGGAATCAAGAGCAGAAATAAAGAAATGGGACCTCATCAAGGTTAAAAGCTTCTGCACAGCAAAGGAAACAACCCACAAAACTAATAGGCAACCGATGGAATGGGAAAAGATAGTTGCAAATGACATATCAGATACAGGGTTAATATCCAGAATCTATAAGGAACTCACCAAACTACACGCCCGAAAATCAAACAACCCAGTGAAGAAATGGGCAGAAGATATGAACAGACACTTCTCCAAAGAGGACATCCAGATGGCCAACAGACACATGAAACGATCCTCAGCATCCCTTCTCATCAGGGAAATACAAATCAAAACTACACTGAGATACTACTTCACGCTGGTCAGAGTGGCTAAAATGAGCAATCAGAGGACTCTAGATGCTGGCAAGGATGTGGAGAAATGGGCACCCTCCTACACTGTTGGTGGGAATGTAAACTCGTGCAGCCCCTGTGGAAAGCATTCTGGAGGTTCCTCAGGAAACTAACAATAGAACTCCCCTATGACCCAGCAATAGCACTGCTAGGAATTTACCCAAGGGATACAGAAATGCTGATGCATAGGAGCACATGTACCCCAATGTTCATAGCAGCACTCTCCACAATAGCTAAAACATGGAAAGAGCCTAAGTGTCCATCAACAGATGAATGGATCAAGAAGATGTGGTTTATCTATACCATGGAATACTACATGGCAATGAGAAACAATGAAATCTGGCTATTTGAAGTAACATGGCTATTTGAAGACCTTGAGGGTGTTATGCTGAGCAAAATAAGTCAGGCAGAGAAGGACAAATATCATATGTTTGCACGTATAGGAGGATTAGGAGGAACTTGATGGAGGAACAAGGGGGAGAAGAAGGGCGGAAATGGTGGGGGAAAGGGAGAGAGGCAAACCATGAGAGACTCTTGAATGCTGACAAAAACTGAGAACTGATGGATGTGGGGGGAGGTAGGGATGGGCATGGAGGAGGGCGCTTGTGGGGATGAGCACTGGGTGTTATATGGAAACCAATTTGGCAATAAACTATTTGTAAAAATAAATAAATAAATAAATAAATAAATAAATAATAAATGTCAGTGTTAAAAAAATCAATTTTATTATATTTCCTCTGAAAGCTGGAGCTCATTATAAAGATTAAGGAACAGAAGTAACTGTCAATAAAGAGAGAGAGGGACGGGAAGAGGAAGAATGAGGAGAAAGAAGAAGGAAAGAAAGACAGAGAAGGAAGGAAGGAGAAGAAGGAAAAAAGGGTAGGAGGAAAAAAGGAAAGGGAAAGGAGGAAAAAGAAGGGGAAGAGAGGAGCAAGGAGAAAAACAGAAGATGGAAGAAGAGAAGAAGGAAAACGATTATGTCTCTGAGTAAGAAAGAGGGTATAGACTTTGGTGAATGTCCAAATGAAGGGTCCTGTTCCCCATTCCTTGACAGATGTGAAACAGGTGGCAGACCTACAAAGGCCTAGATACCATTCAAGTTCAGAGACAGTAGGACACTAAGCCTAAATTCTGTTCCTTTTCAAGGATTAATAGGGTGTTAAAGAAAAAAAAATCTCAATGGCTAAGATGGACAAACAAATTGATTTTTATCCTGATACTATTGTTAGCAATAGAAAAGAGAGCACACCAAATATAGATACCTAACTAGGAGGAAATGAGCAGTTGAGATTTTAAGAGTAGGTGTGTGGGATGGGAAGCTTAGGCCACCTGTTTTGGCTAACTGGCCTTATCCAAAAGAAAATTAACTCAAGAGCAAATGGTTTTACAACTTGGGGCAAGGTAGTCAATGGAAGTTAATCTCCTACTCTCCCACAGGACTAGGAGACAGAGACTCTATCTTACATGATGATTACATGTCAAAGGGATGGCACCTAGGTCCTTGCAAAGATATTGCTGTGTTGTAAAACTGGTAAAAGGATTCTAAAAGATTTACATCATGTGGAAACTAGTGTGAACACTCTCCATATAGCTTGCAAACATCATGTGTCTATTTTCTTTTTCTCCTGCTGACTTGCGCCATCCAAACCCCACCCCACTTGGCAGGAGTCTCTCTAAAGCATCCTCTGATGTGTCTTATCCTGTAAGGAGCCACAACAGAGACGAGTGACACTCCAACGTGACTCCTGCTTTGGGGAGAAGGGAAGATTACCACACCCATCAGTTCCACTAAAGCCCCAGCATTAGGCTGGAGGCAGACATCTGATCTGACTGGAGGTCTCAAGAAACAAAATCCATGAAGGGAACAAAAGAAGGAAAGCACCTCACAGTCCAGTATGACTGCAACCCCAGCAAATGCACTGAGGGTAGGCATCTGGTCTGACCTAACTAAAAGCCCAAAGTCCCTTACAGCACTGGGACCAAACCTTGCCCACAAAAGGCAAAAAGAGCCATTGCAAATAACTGGACCAAAGGCAAAAATGAGTCAGTCACAATAGTAGGGTGCATGCAACACACATAGAAGACATGCCTGAAGTGTGTGGTTCCTGTGAACAGGGGACGCTGCACTACAGGGCACTACAAGACTTTTCTTCATAAGGTTACTACTTTTTCAAGATCAGGAGATTTGGTTGAATTTTCTAATACACTGAAACAAACACAGAGTATAAGACAAAATAAGGAGAGAGATGTATATATCCCAAATGAAGGAACATGATAAAACTAAAGCAAAAGAGCTAACTAAAGCAGAGATAAGGAAAATGCCTAGTAAAGAAAGCAAAGTAATGGTTGAAAAGATACTTACTGGACTGGAGGAGTGGAGGATCACAGTGGGACCTTCAACAAAAATATTTAAAAAAATTAAAAAGAACTAATTAGAGGTGCAGAATTCAATAACTGAAATTAAAAAAAAAAAATACCAGAGGGAATAAGTAGTAGACTAGAGAAAGCCAAATAATGGATTAGGGACCTGGAGGACAGAGTAATGGAAAACAACCAAGCTGGGCAGGAAAAAATAAAAATAAAAAATGAGAATAGGTTGAGGTAACTCACTAGCATCACCAAGCATAACAACCTTAATTTTATAGAGAACCAAGAAGAAGAGAGAGAAAAGGGGCAGAAAATCTATGTGAAGAAATAATAACAGTTGAAAACTTTCCTAATTTGGGTAAGGAAACAGAAATCCAGATCCAGGGAGCACAGAAACCTCCCAACAAAACCAACCTAAGGAAGTCCATACCAACACACATAATAATTAAAATGGAAAAAAAAATTAGTGACAATGAGAGTTTTAAAAGCAGCGAAATAAAACAATTACATACAAGTGAAACTCCATAAGGCTATCAGCTGACTTTTCAGCAGAAATGCAGACCAGAAGGGAGTGGCATGATATATTCAAAGTGTAGGAAGGAGAAAATGTGCAAATAAGAATACTCAATAAGACAATCATTCAGAATAGAAGGAGAGAGAAAGAGTGTCCCAGATAACTGTTAAAGAAATTCATCACCACTAAACCAGATTTATAATGAACATTGAAGGGAATTCTTTCAATGCAAAGGAAAGGTTATAATAAAGAGTAATAAATTTAAGAAAAGAAAAGAAAATCACAGGTTAATGCAAACATAACAAAATTAGTAGATTAATTACTTACAAAAACCAGTACAGAGGCTAAAGCACAAAAGCAATAAATGCAAATATATGTATAAAAATCAATACAGATATTCACAAAATAAAAGGATATAAAGTATGACACCAAATACCTAAAACATGATGGTGGGGAGAAGTAAAACTTCAGTGGTTTTAGAATGGGTATAAACTGAAGCTACCATCAACTTAATACAGACTGCTATATACATAAGGTATTATCTATTAACCACAAATCAAAAACCTATAATAGATATGAAAAAAATAAGGACTAAGGAATCTAGGCATATCACTAAACAAAACTATCAAAGCACAAGAGAAAAGAACAAGAAAAGAAAAGGACAAAGGAAAACTACTAAAACAACTATAAAACTAGTTACAAAATGAAAATAAGTACACATCTATTAATAATTACTTTAAATATAAATGGACTAAATGCTCCAATGAAAAGACATAGGATGATGGGATGGATATGCTGCCTACAAGAGATCCACTTCAGACCTAAAGACACATATAGATTGAAAGTGAAGGAATTTTAAAACATTTTCATGTCAATGGAAGCAAAACGATAGCTGGGATAGCAATACTTATATTGGACAAAATAAACTTAAAGCAAAGATTATAACAAGAGATAAAGAAGGATACTACATAATGATAAAGGGAACAATTCAACAAGAAGATATAACAATTGTAAATATATGCACCCAACATGGGAACACCCAAATACACAAAGCAAATATTAATAGACATAAAGGAAGAAATCTAGAGTAATACAATAATATTAGGGGTTTTTAAAAACTCATTTACATAAGTGGACAGATCATCCAGACAGAAAATCAACAAATAAACAGTAGCTCTGAATGACATATTGGACCAGATGAATCTAAAGATAAATTCAGAACACTTCACTGAAAAGCAACAGACACATATTCTTTTCAAGTGTATATAAATCATTCTTCAGAATAGATCACTTGTTGGATTACAAAACAAGTCTCATCAAATTCAAAAAAACTGAAGTCATATAATGCATTGTTCTAAACACAATCGTATGAAACTGCAAACCATTAACAAGGAAAAAAGCTAGAAAGAACACAAATAGTAAGCCTAAATAACATGATACTAAATAATTATTGGGTCAATGAAGAAATCAAAAAGGAAATTAAAAAATACATGGAGTCAAATGAAAATGAAAACGGAAGAGTCCAAAATCTTTCGGATGCAGCAAAAGTTATTCAAAAAGGGAAGATTATAGCATAGAGGCCTACCTCAAGAAGCAAGGAAATTTTCAAATAATCTACCTTCATACATAAAGGACCTAGAAGAACAAGAACAAACAAAGCTCAATCCCAGTAGAAAGAAGGAAATAATAAAGATGTTAGCAAACATAAATGGAGACTAAAAAATACAATAGAAAAGATCAATGAAACTAGGAACTGGTTCCTTGAAAAAAATCAACAAAATTTATAAACTTTTATTCATATCCATCAAAACAAACAAACAAACAAACAAGCAAACAAGAACGATAAAGAACTCAAATGAAATAAAAAAGTGAAGGAGGAGAGGGGTTCCTGGGTGGCTTAGTCAGTGAAACATCCAAATCTTGATGTCGTCTCAGGTCATAATCTCATGGTTTATGAGTTTGAGCCCTACAATGGGTTCTGGGCTGACAGCGCAAGCCTGCTTGGGAATCTCTCTCCCCTTCTGTCTCTGCCCTTCCCCCTTCTCAAAATAAAGAAACATAAAAAAAAAAAAAGAAGAAGAAATGAAGGAGGAGAAATGACAACACCAAAGAAATACAAAGGATTATAAGAGAATATTATGAAAAATTATATGCCATAAAGTGGGTAATCCAGAAGAAAGGGATAAATTCCTAGAAACATATAACCCTCCAAAACTAAATCAGGAAGAAATAGAAAATCTGAACAGACCAATTACTAGCAATGAAACTGGATCAGTAATGAAAAACAAAAACAAAAAAAAACCCAAAAACCTCCCAACACACAAAAGTCCAAGAGCAGTAGGCTTCACAGATGAATTCTACCAAACATTTAAAGAATGAATACTTTCAAACCATTCCAAAAAATAGAAGACAAAGGAAAGATTCCAAGTTCATTCTATGATGCCCACATCTTAATACCAAAACCAGATAAAGATATTCCAAAAATAAAAGAAAGAAACATACAGGTCAATATCTCGATGAATACAGATGCAACAATCAACAAACCAAACTGCATCCATCAATACATTTAAAAAATCATTCACCAAAATCAAGAGAGATTTATTCCAGGGATGCAAAGGTAGTTCAATATTTGCAAATCAAATTAATACATCACTTTAACAAGAGAAAGGATACAAACCATATGATCATCTCAATAGCTCCAGGAAAAGCATTTCACAAAGTATAACATGCACTCATGAGAAAGAAAAAAGAAAACTCTCAACAAACTAGGTTTAGAGAGAACATACCTCACCATATTAAATTCCATATACGAAAAACACCCACAGGCAACATCTTACTCAATTGTGAAAAACTGAAAGCTTTCCTTCTGAGATCAGGAACAAAACAAATATATCTAGTCTCATCACTTTTATTTAACATAATACTGGAAGTTCTACCCATAGCAAGTAGAAAAGAAATAAATGGCATCCAAATTGGTAAGGAAGGAGTAAAACTGTCACTATTTGCAGATGCCATGATGCTATATATAGAAAATCCTAAGGACTTGACCAAGAAACTATTAGAACTGATAAATCAATTTAGTAAAGTCACAGGGTAGTAAATTAATATACAAAAATCTGTTGCATTTCCACACACTAATAACAAAGTAGCAGAAAAAGTAAGAAAACAATCTGAAAATAAAATACCTAGAAATAAACTTACTCAAAGAGGTGAAAGACCTGTATTCTGAAAACTATAAAGCACTAATGAAGGAAACTGAAGACATAAGCAAAGGCATGCTCTTTGGGAGAACCAATATTGTTAAAATGTCCATACTATCTAAAGCGATCTACAGATTTAATACAATCCCTATCAAAATACCAACAGCATTTTTCACAGAACTAGAACAAATTATCCTAAAATTTGTATGGAACTACAAAGGACTCCACATACACCAAGAACAAAACTAGAGGTATCACAATCCCAGATTTCAAGATATACTGCAAAGCTATAGTAATCAAAACAGTATGGTACTGGCACAAAAATAGACTCACATATCAATGAAAGAAAATAGCCCAGAAACGCATCCATGGTCATGGTCAATTAGTCTCTGACAAAGAAGGCAAGAATACACAATAGGAAAAAGATAGTCTCTTCAACAAATAGTTTGGGGAAAACTGGATAGTTACATACAAAAGAATAAAACTGGACTGCTTTCTTTCACTGTACATAAAAATAAACTCAAAATGGATTAAAGATATAAATGTGAGACTTGAAGTCATAAAAATTCCTAGAAGAAAACATAGGCAGTAATCTCTTCGACACTGGCCTTAGCAATGTTTTTCTGGATGTTCCCTATGGCAAGGGAAACAAAAACACAAACTAATAGGACTACATCAAACTAAACTTTTTCACAGTGAAGGAAACTGTCAACAAAACAAAAAGATGACCTAGTGAATGAGAGAAGATATTTTCAAATGATGTATCTGATAAGGGATTAATTTCCAAAATATATAATTTCTACAGCTCAATACCAAAAAACCTACAAATAAGCCAATTAAAAGATGGGCAGAGGACATAGTCATTTTTCATTTATTTTTTAATTTTTTTTTAAGGTTTTATTTATTTCTAGGAGAGAGAGAGAGACAGCGTGAGCAGAGGAGGATCAGAGAGAGAGGGAGTCACAGACTGAAACAGGCTCCAGGCTCTGAGCTGGCAGTCAGCACAGAGCCTGACGCAGGGCCCCGAACCCACGAACCGCGAGATCATGACCTGAGCCTAAGTCCAACGCTTAACCGACTAAGCCACCCAGGCGCCCCGACATAGTCATTTTTCAAATAAGTCATATAGATGACCAAAAAACACATGAAAAAATGTTTGAGGTCACTAACCATCAAGGGAACTGCAAATCAAAACCACAATGAGATACACCTCACACCAGTCAGAATAGCTGGCATCAAAAAGACAAGAAATAGTAAGTGCTGGCAAGGATGTAGAGAAAAATGAACCTTTGTACACTGCTGTTTTGAATGTAAATTGGTGCAGTCACTGAGGAAAACAGTATGAGGTTCTTCAAAAAATTAATAATAGAATTACCACATGATCCAGTATATACTGGGTATGTACCCAAAGAAAATGAAAACACTAACTTGACAAATATAGGCACCTGGATGTTAAATGAAGCATTATTTACAATAGTCAAGACATAGAAGTAACCCAAGTATCCATCCACAGATGAATGGATTAAGCAGTATATAAATATACAATGGAATGTTAGTCATGAAAAAGAATAAAATTTTGCCATTTGCAGTAACACTGTTGGATCTACAGAGCATAATGCTGAGTGAAATAAGGCACTCTGAGAAAGACACATGCCATATGATTTCACTTGTGTGGAATTTAAGAAATGAATAGAGAAAAAAGAGACAAAAACCAGACTTTTATTTATTTTTTAAAAATATTTTTATTTATTTCTAGGAGAGAGAGACAGCTTGAGCAGGGGAGGGTCAGAGAGAGAGGGAGATACAGACTCTGAAATAGGCTCCAGGCTCTGAGCTGGCAGTTAGCACAGAGCCTGTCATGGGGCTCGAACCCACGAACTGCGAGATCATGACCTAAGCGAAAGTAGGACGCTTAACCGACTAAGCCACCCAGGCGCCCCAAAACCAGACTTTTAAATATAAAGAATAAACTGTTGGTTTCCAGAGGGAAGGTGGGTGGGGAAGGTAAAAGGGATTAAGAGTACACTTACCTTGATGAGCACTGAATAATGTATGGAAGTGCTGAATCATTATATTGTACACCTGAAACTACTATTACTCTGTATGTTAATTATACTTGAATAAAAAAGGATTTATATCTTAAAAAGGCAGAGAAAAAATACAGTTACAAGTTTTCTAAGGTAAATGCTGTATGAAAAGGAAAGTAAGTAGCCTGTAGGGAGGACAAAATCTGTCTAAGGTTTAGTCAAGCCAAGGCAACATGAAAGTAGTCTCCTCAAAAGTTGTTGGGCTTGCTGAGATTTCCTTTATTTCCTATCTAAAGTACAATCTAAGACTCTTCCACCTCTTTTCTCCTTCAAAGTCCTGTTACCAGAATCTCTAAATAGCTCTCCCAAACATGACCAAATTCACCATATCCAATCCACTCGCCAAATATTTAAGTGGCTATTGCAGGCTATTTGAAGGATTCTAAGAGGTATGTGTTGTAATCTCCATGGAGACAACTCCATATGCCCAGAATATTTTAAGAAGTCAAGACAGTATCTAAGTATATGTCAAGTTGCTGTGGGACACATAGGCAAGGCAGTGTAGGTGTTAGGATGTGTTGGTGGGGTCCCTGAAGGAGGCAGTGACAGAGTTTGGTTTTGTCAAAGGGTCCTCTCAGTGCCCACTTTTCTGTAGATTTTTTTTCTTTTCTATCACTGCATTACATAAGTGAAAGTTACCTTACTCCAAATTCCAGAATCTCTTTTCTTTTTATTACTTAATCCCTTTGTCCAGGTGTCTCATCATCTTATTTAAAACAAAACAAACAAAAACACAAATAATTCCTTTGGCTGCCTTTTCTTGAACAAGTCTCTTCTAGGCTGTCTATAGTGTTTCAGACACAATTTTTCCAAATACAGCAACATTGTGAACACAGAGCAAATGATTGCTTTACACAGGAAGTAACATTGGAAAGGAGAAAACTGGACACACACTCCTTTATTTAAAACAGTGCCTTTTACCCAAAGATTCCAAATCATTAGTAAATTGTAGTTTAATGAACACTACAAATAGAAGCACACAGTCCATTTATACAATGATCCTGATCACTTAAGTAGTTTTGGTCAGTGGCATTTGATTCCAGGAGTATTATTTATTAGTAAATAATAAGTGATTTGTATTTTACGGTGAAAGTGATTTCTTTATGTTTAAAAAAATTAATTTAAGGCTAATAGAGACTTCTTCAAAATCAAATTACCTCTTCTTAGGTTCTGTTCAGATATTCAACTTTCATATCTTTAGCAATCCCCTCAGCACTCAACTGCTTAAATTTTCCAAAATTAGAAAAAAAAAAGTTTTCAAAGTTAGAAATAAGTCTTCCTAGATATGTATTTTTAGAATTAACTTGCTATTTTAGCTAACACTTATTCAGCTCCTGTTTCCTTCTAGTGTTAGGTATCAGCTATTGATATCATTCAATAAGGAGAAGATTAAGACAATAATCCTAACAAGATAATAATCATGTTCTACAGATTACAGAGTTGGTACTGACAGAAGCACAGATCCAATCTCATGGAAGGAGCCCTACATAGCAGCGTGGTCAGTCAGGATGGTCCAGGAATTAGTCTGAGTAACAAAAGGATGAAGAGAATGATCTGAAGAATTGTCTGCTCAGCAGGGTGGAGGTACCTTTTTATTTGTTAAACTTTTTGTTTGGGGACAAAAGTAAAATTCTCAATAAGGCCAGTAAGGTGTATATATACTAAAACTCTGCTGGGTGATGAGAAGGATGACTTGGGATAAATATCAATAGAAAGGACTTACGCATTAATTTTGTTGGATGTGTGTGCCTGACAAAGCATAGGAGTTGCCTAAGCTTGCAACTAATCAACATTTGCCTTTGTGTTCTTCAGTAGCTCTGTGGAACTTGCCCAATTGTGCTACTTTGCCTCTTAATGATACTCTGAGCTGGCCTTAGACGATGTTGAAAGCAGGTAGGTTTGTTCTAGCCCAGGTGTTCCCTGGGTCTCTAGATACTATTTTTTTAAGATATAAGGTTATAATCCATTATCAAATAGCTGTCATTAGCCTCAATAAGGTGTTGATAAGAGATTAAACCCCACACTTAATAAAACTATTTCTATTCAGAAGGGTGTAGCACTAGTGGAAAGCAAAACCCTGAGAGGCTGTAATATTGGGAAGTTGGGTCAGGGACTAAAGTGCAAACACTGGTCTTGCTATGTTTTCTTCTAAGACTAATTTATCTAGTACTATTTATTTTATTAATATAAAAATTGCGATTGGAAGGGTGCCTGGGTGGCTCAGTTGGTTAAGCATCTGACTCTTAACCAACCAACCTGATTTTGGCTCAGATCATGATCTCACGGTTTGTGAGTTCGAGCCTCACGTCAAGCTCCACACTGGCATTGCAGAGCCTGCCTGGGATTCTCTCTTCTCTCCCTCTCTATGTCCCAATCCTTCTTTGTCTCTCTCTCTCTCTCTCTCTCAATAAACTTAAAGAAATTATTTAAAAATTTGCAATTGGAAGTTAATATAATCAATTTCTGTGACTTACAAATTGTTTTGCAACCAATTCCAGCAACTAAAGCCATATATTACATTAGAAGGGTTACCCTTCTCCCCATTTTCCCTTTAGCTTGAAAAATCAGGAATGACAAATGCTAAAAGGCATTGAGAGATAATGGCTCTGAGCTGGAAAGTTTTAAATAGGCTTCCAATTTATCAAAGCTGACTTTTCCCCATTCCTAATAGGTAGGCACCTTTGTGACACAGAATAAAGAGGAAAAGCTCTGTCATAAACATTCACTAAAGAAAACCTGTTCCCAAAGAGGATTTTTTCCCCTTAGGGAAATTCAAAACTTCCGAGTAATACATTTCTCTGGGAGAATACATCAGTAGCTTATACCAGCACACTGCCTATTAGTCCACCCCCTGGAAGATAATTATCTTCCAGGGCTGACATCACCTTCCATGTGAGCAAGACACTTCAATTGCTGCACTCTTTTAGGTTCGAGAAGAAGATGCGAGTTTACAGACTTATTGTGCTTTTCTCAGCTAAGGGCTTCAAAGGCAATGGACATATTAATATACTGTGAAAGCAAATCTCCAGGAGAGTGTCATATAATGATAACACAATGACTACTCAGTGTCAAGTCTGCCAGTGAGGTAAGACTATTTCCTAGTCTGTGATGACTGAACTACTCAGTTTCAAAATCAAGGAACTGAATTTTTAAGAAATTTTAATGTCTTTCTATTGTTGCATTTAAAGTCTCATTTCAGACTTTTGCCTTCACTTTTCGATTATTCTCTCACCTTTTTGCTTTTACTTTCTGTTTCTGCACTAAATAAGCACATCTCTCCTACATTTTCTTCAATTCTGTATCTTATTTTCTCTGTTTCCACACCTCTCTCTTAATAGCTCCCATTTTGGTAAATGGCACAACCTCTTAACCCAGTTGCTTACGGTCCCAAACTTTGGCGTCATTGTGAACTCTCTCTTCATGAATCATATCCATTAGCTAACTCTGTCAGTCCATTTTCAAATTATATTCAGAATATTACCATGCTTGACCACCTTCTCTGTTTTCACAAATTCACATCACTGAATGTCTTACCTAGATTATCACTAATCGTTGCCTTTTAACTATTTTTCCTGTTTCTATCATTATGTTCTACAGATTATTCCCCAAACAGGAACAAGATTCTTTTAAAATCAGGGCATTTGGGTGTCTCAGTTGGTTAAGCAGCCAAATTTGGCTAAGGTCATGATCTCAGTTTGTGGGTTCAAGCCCAGCATCTGGCTCTTTGCTGACAGCTCAGAGTCTAGAGCCCACTTTGGATTCTGTCTCCAACTGTCTCTGGCCCTCCCTTGCTCATGCTCTGTCTCCTTCTCAAAAATAAACTTAAAAAAAAACCAAATCAGATCATTTTACTCTAGTGCTTAACATTCAAAGGTTTTACCGTGGCCAACAATGCCTTACATGATGACCTCTCTGTCCTGTCCATCCACTTCTATCTTTGCTCACAGCCATACTGTTCTTGCTGTTTCCCAAACATACTCCTTTGGTCATTTACACACTGTTCACCGTTTTCCTGGAAGCTCCCTCCTTTGTCCTCCCACACCCAGATCCCCACATGGCTCGTTCCTTATTTCCTTAAGGCCTTTGTTCAAATGCCCTCCTCTGACATTCCTATTTGCTCATTGTATCTATAATATCCATTCTGCCCACACCCTCTCCACACTCTCTGCATCTATTCTACTTGTCCTCATGGCAGACATCTCCACCTGTCACTGTATTAAACGGTAATTTGCTTATTCTCTTATCTGTCTCTTTCACTTTAATGTAAACTCTCTGAGAGTTGTTGGAGGCTGGCTCCAGCAGGTCCAGGGGTCCCTGAAGGATGGATGGTGTCGGCAGGGAGGGAGGAAGAGAGCCCCGAGATCCTTTCTGATCACCAGGCAGGCATCTCTGTTCTGTCGGTTTTGGTGTCTTTATTTATAGGTCAAATGTTAACATGGGATCAGGAAATGGAATTTTTACAATGGATAGCTCTTTGTGATGTTTTTGGAAAATGTATAGAAACAGGTTTTACAGAAGTCTTCTTGCAGAACTGCCCCAATTATAGTCAGGTTGAGTAACTAAGAAAATACCAGGGTGTTCACATTTTAATAACACTAAGATTAAGTCATAGGTTTGTAGATACTCTTATCCATCCTCCTCAGAGTTGCCAGGGTAGGGGAAGGTGTTTGTGGAAAGTAGGCCTTAGGGAAGGGTTTGCTATACATCACCAGTTAACAAAGGTATAAGTGGTAACTTATCTTCTGCCCTTATCTGTTCCTTCTCTCTAAGTTAGGCTCTTTGTCTCTGGGCAAGACTTGACTTTCCAGTTATATTCTTTATGGCACTGGAGAGCCAGCCATACCTTTAAAGGGTTTAGCTCATTTTCAATACATAGAATAGCTTCTTCGAGTGCATTTAGCTTTATGTCTAGTTTTATGATTTCTTGACTAGCTAGGGCATGAGAGACATTTTTGGTTAGTTGATTTACATGTTGAGCTGTATGAACATTCTGAACTAACGCAATGGTAGAAACAGAATTGTACATGTAAAAGTCAATCTTTTATGAGTAAGGATCATTAGCCTGTGTATAGCTCAAGGGAAAGTATGGAGGGAAACAGGACCTGCTGGAGACACGATGTCTGTTCCCATAATCAAAAGAAGACGTTCCCACAATAAGTTCCTTCACAAGGTGCAATCATCATACCAGGGCCGGAATAAGGGGACAGTCACTCCCGATATTGATCAACAAGGTACCTTAGGGGGTCAGTGCTCAAGTAGAAATAATTGAGTGGGGGTGGATATCGGTCATCATCTGATTGGCAAGAGACGGTGCAAACTTGCTTTCACCTCACCAGGAGTTTTCTCGACTAGTGGGCTCAGAATGGTTCCCAACAGAGAGTAAATAAAATTTCTTTTGGTTCCCCACATTACACTCAAAATATAGAGGCATTTCTTGGAACATAGTGAACAGTCAAAGGAGAAGTACTGAACAAACGAGTGAATGTTACTTTTTCTTTAATGCTTTTGTGGTTTGTAATTTAATTTTCTTGATCAACTGATAAATTATATCTTTCAAATTCTCCTTCCAAAACACAATTCACAAAAACAAAACAACCAAACAAAATCCCCCATGACATCTACTTTTTGAAATACTGCATTCTAAATACCCAAAAATGAAAACAGATTATCACATAGAACACAACGTGATTAGGTTGAGTACTACTAATACATGGACTTATGGTTTGAAAAAACTCATTGAACAGCTAACTATATGTTTATAATTTTACTGAGATCATACTCTACATCTAAAGTATGTTTCCATTTATTCAAATATATTAATCCTTGTGTTTTAGCCATCCCTGTTCCCTTCTTCATCAACTCTCAAACATCTTATCTTACTGCCTTCTAGTGATATCTTCCATTAATCAAGCCCCCCATTTTTTTGTCATTTCCCTCACAGGGCTTGCTAAGGCAAGCTTTTGGTTGTTCCCTATCTGGAATATTGGAATACTGTATTTCCAGCCAGCCTAAAGTTCTAGAATGGTCTATGTGAGATCAATCTTACTCATCATTGTATTCCCTGTGACTATCACCATTCCTGGCACCTATCTGAGTACTCACTGAAGGAATTAGCATATTGACATCTACTAGTATATTTCTCTGTTGTGCATTGTATGTCTTTTATCTTCCAGTCTCCTTCATGCAGGAAAGACTAAGGTTTAATTCTTTTTGAAGCTACAGGGGACATGCTAAAAGAAACTGCGTAAGAATATGGTCCACATCAACCTTGCCTAGGAAAATGATCTGGAAATGAATGCAGTATTAATCCTCTACACCATTCTAATAATTATGAGTTAGCTTAGTTAAAACTGACATAATGAAATCTTGTATTAATGCTAATAGACAATTTCAAAGTAAATTGAAAATGTTAGAAAGAAAAGGAAGAACAAGACATTTTTCTAATAGTATACCAATGGATACAGCTTTTATTCATTTATTAACATTCCCTAATAGGGTAAAAATAGCAGAAAAATGAAGGTACCTGTGAAACTCATTTTTTGACGGAGCTTCATTCAATTTCAAATGTTTGATAATTTTGAATAATTGAAATGATTTCAAGTAATTTCAATTTTTAAATTTTAAATAAACTTTTTCTTTCAGTTGGTTAAAATAAAACACACTTTCAAGATTTCTAAATTTACCTTTACATTTATAAATACTATTTCTAGGGAGTATTAGACTATGAATCATAGTACTCATCTAATACTTAATGGAAACAAATTAGGGGGAACTTTCATATATATATAAATTTATGTGCTTTATAATGGTTCTGTCAGAAATAATCTAGGCAAAGAGACTCAATGTCTAAAAAAATATCATTTTTGTTTGCTGCCTATTTTCACATATTTTTAAAGAATATTTTAGCCAAAGAAAATGTTTAACTATTTTGGAGAAAAATACAGTGGCCATCTTTAAAACCTATTTTGCCTTTTCTGATGGGAATGAAGAGTGTGAGGTAATTTGAGTCTTCCTAAGACAGGAGATTTTTTTCAGCAGAAGTGCTTTATTTCAGCAGTCTTGTCTGATAGAGAATAAATAAAAACATCCAGGGCTCATCTTTGGGAAACTCATTATGGTCATTATTTTCCTGAAGCTTAGGAGTGCTAACATTTTTACTCCCACCTTGAGAACACGTGCATGGACCTCTCATGCTTCCTTTTAGTAACATTTGACAAGAATTATTCCTCTTGTCAAATATAAAAATGAGGAATAATTGGAGAAAAGAGAATTTGGATGGTCTCACTGCACTATATGCTGTAATGGGTATGACAACTATTATTCCTTATTATATTTAAGGTAAGGACCCATTAACTTAGCATTTATCTTTATACTGTCATGCATTTCCCCCTTATTGTGTGATTTTTCATTTTCTAATCTCTACTCTGATATTGTTTTATCTTAAAGACAACACACATTTTACAAAGTTGTTTTTGGCATATTCTTTAGAATCCATCACTGTGTTGAAAACAGGTAATAGTAGTAGTAGTAATATTAATAATGAATTAGCTAAATGAATGAATGAATGAATGAATGAGTGGAAGGTGTAAGGGAAGGTATATAGGGTCATTTTTCATAGCCCATAAGAAAGACTGTTTAAAATTTTAATTAGGAATGTCTTTCCTTTTCTTTTAAAATCTGGCAAATAGCGTAAATGTACTCATCACACTTTCTTGCCAGACTTTTTTGTTTGCACAGGGCATCATTCAAAGCCTGACCCTGTACTTGTAGCTTATAATGCTGAGTAACTTATAAGATGACAGTATCTGTAGTCAGGGATACATTTTCTAGGGTTAGCTCCATAAGGCAAATAGTTCAGGTCTCTGCTCCCTGTTTTCTGGGGTTGTCAAGGAAGGCTTACAGAAGTTAGTGTAAGGTCTCATTCCAGTTGCAGAGAGAGAATATTCTAAATTCAGATTGATTCAAAGAGGGTAGTCATATTCCTTTTATGTCCAGGAATAAATTTGCTCACTCTTCCATTCATTCAGTCATTAACAGAAAGGTAGTCATGGACAATTAAATACTAACATACTAGGCTAGATTCCATTCACGACAGTGAACATGGTATTGTACTTCTTAAGGAGTTTGCTCTTTTGATGGGGGAGGAAACCAGTAATGCATAATAATCACTTAAATTTTATGATATGAGTTTTTTGAATTATGCCTCTAGAAGAAAGAACTATGACTTTGGAGAGAAAACAAACAAACAAACAAACAAACAAACTAGGTTTGGAGACTGATTGTAACAACCCTTTGTAGATTTAAGCAAATTATTTAAACTCTCTGAACTCCTGTCCTGACTGATCAACTTTCAAAGATGACATGAGGAATAAGTGGAATTAACTATGTAAATCACCAGGTACCCAGAAGATGGCTAACTATTTTACCCTTTTTGAGCCCTCCTTATCTGTCCCTTCCTGGCATGGGGTTGGGGAGGGGAAGGGAAAAGGAGGTTAAAAAAATAAAGGGAAGGAAAGGATATGGCTTAGCTTTGAAACAGACACATTCTCACCAATTTTACCTGTGTGTGTGTGTGTGTGTGTGTGTGTGTGTTTATTTGTGTATGTGTGTGTGGTTACATGAATAATCACATAAAGTAAAAAAAAAAAATCCATGGATATGGGACAAGTTCTTAGAGCTCCAAGATTTACTACTGAGTGCTGTCATGCAAGTACAATGCTTACATTTACATTTGTGTTTATGTTACACATTTACTTGTGTTTCCCAAGATGAAGACAAAACATATTGTGATGTACTGTATGAAATAAAGTATTGACACGGCTCAGAGACTATCAGTGGGAAATTGAGTAATCATGACACACCAATTAGCATAGCTCACCAAATGCTAAGAAATTGTGATTTCATACTATACATAAACCTTGTGATCACAAGTACTATAAAGTGATCAATACAAATTACATTTACTATATCATTCCATAAGTAACTCAGGTAGTACATATGAAACGGATGCTTATTTTCCCAATTCTAAAAACTAATGGATTATTACTTAGCTTAATATTGCTGAATGAGAAAGTTTTCAGGGTTATCAGTCACTAAAACTGTCATTTGAGATTATGTTTGATGGCTGTGATTTGTAAGGAGTGGCTGTCTGAGTTTTCTAAAATAGCAAACAAAAATGAAAATTATTAATGGTATTTGTGCAGAAATCTATTTTCTGAATTAATATTAAGTTAATACTGAGAATTACAGAAGTAGGCATGAGGTTCAATCTATTGTGTATTACATCCCAACTCTGGCAGTCCCAATGACATGATTCCAGTGACATAACATCATCTGCTGCAGTAAATAAAATTATAATTTTATTGGTTTTGTAAGGATTTTAGTGCTCAATATTTCAATTTATTTCAGTTTTATAATCTTTAAGCTCTAGAAATAATATGATTTTATGTCTGGTTTTATGTTTATATAAATTATAAATCACTTTCAAAAATTAATTTTTAATACCTATAGTCTTTAAGATATTTTATTTTTTGAAAGTGGTTTGTGCATTACTGTAAGTTTTAGAGACGCTGAAAAAATCAATATTAATCAATAGCTTAAAAAATGCAATAACCTCTAACTTTATAAAAATAGAAAGAGGAAGAGGTTTTCAGCATAGCAAATTATTTAAAATTCTCCAAAAGAAATGGCAAACATCACTGAGACTATCAGAACTCTTTCCAAGTAATCACTCATGGAAGAGACAGAATTAAAAACCCTGCCTAAACCTGCAAATGTAATTGAATCAGAAACACAAGGCTTAACTTCTTAGCATTAGAATCCAGTACTTTAAAATATAAGCCCTAAAAGCTTGGCTTAATCAAATGTCACTTGGATAGCAGCATTGATAATCTTGTTGCCCAGATGTCTTACCAAGCTTCATGGATAAGAGGAGGAGTTAGAATCAATGGTAAGAAGTGTTTAAAGAAGAAATTATCTCTTGCCTTTGTAATTCCTGGGCATCTTCACTTCCATTAATACATTCCTTTTAGAGAATATGGACTGTGGGAATTTAAATACTGTCACTTAAGAAGATCAATACCTTTGCCTCAGATATATGATGTCTAAGATTTTTCTAAGTCAAGCTAGATGCATTAGCTGAGACTTATCTTAAAACCACCAGCAAGTGACCAAAAGATATTGACAGCAAATTAAAAATGGTCTTTATATAGTACAAGGAAGACAATTGTTTTAAAATCAGGTTCTTTAAATCACCAGTGAAGTTAGAGATTAATGAGTCAAGTTATAGCTGCATTCATTTACAAAATGAATGTTTCCATTTAGACAACTAGAAGCATCAGCATATTTTTGTATGTAAGACTTATAAGTGATAAATAGAATATGAAAATTAGAGATTATACACATAGGGTAGAAGACCCAATTATATATCTCAGGCTTTAAAGTAAAGGGAAGTTGTAAATTTAAATTATTGAGGTATTTGGCAATTAATTTAAAAAATGTGACCATTTTTGATGTAACCAAGCTCTGACTTGTCTATTGATGTATTTCTTTCCACTAGCCAAAAGAAAACACCATATATTCTGCACAGACACAGTTATTTAGTTATTTTGATTATTTCTCAATCTGCTTTATAAAAATCATTTGAAAGTTTAATGACTTCAATTCCTTTCAAATTTTATTCAGTTTTGGAAATTTTGAATAATGCTTTCAAGTTTTAATTTTTCAAACTTCTCTATTTGATGATGGCAAAGGTTTCATGCTATGAAATTCAAGGCCTCAAGGCACATCTGTCTTTCATTTCTAGCCTTTCCTTACTTCTGCAGATTCAAGCTATTTAACAATTATTTGTCTACCTTTCCTAAGTGTGGGTCTAGGCTTTGGAGAGACAGGAGTGCATAGGAGGGAAAAGACCACTCTTACTGAGTTACATTCCTGTGTGGGGAGACAAAAAAAGAAGAAGAAGAAGAAAATATCAAGCATGGAATGATGTTATATGGAAGATAGCAGTGGTTCTTATATAAGAGAGTGATGGGAGTAGAGGACTTACTTTAGGCATGATGGTCAGGTGACATTTGACATCCCTAAATAAGAAAGAGGCAATCATGCAAAAATCTCCAAGATGGCCAGGCCCATCTAGGCTTGGAGAGGGCACACTCTTGGGCAAGTTCTCTGAAAATCCCTAGGCCCCAAAGGGAGGGGCTGAGATATTTGTGCCCGGTTTACTTTCAGTTTATGATCCAGCAGTTAAAAATAGTTCCATGCAGGGGCGCCTGGGTGGCTTAGTCGGTTAAGCGTCCCACTTTCGCTTAGGTCATGATCTCGCGGCTCGCGGGTTCGAGCCCCGCGTCGGGATCTGTGCTGACTGCCAGCTCAGAGCCTGGAGCCTGTTTCAGTCTGTGACTTCCTCTCTCTCTGACCCTCCTCTGCTCACGCTGTCTCTCTCTCTCCTAGAAATAAATTAAACATTAAAAAAAAAATTAAAAAAAAAAATAGTTCCATGCAGAGGATTTTTAAATGAAACAAAATCCTAAGAGTATTCTGATAAAACCCTTAATGAAAAGGGAACAGATGTACTCTTTCTTCCCTCAAAGAAAAAAAAAGCGTAGATTTTATTCCAAGGGCAATGGGAAGCTACTGCAAAAACTTAACCAAGAAAGTGACATGATTTGTCTTTTTAAGGACCATTCTGGTATAGTTTGAAGATTATATTGGTAGAGTGATAGCAGAGAGACTAGTTAGGAAGCCAGTAAAAAATATGATTGATAGCCCAGGATGGTGATAATGGAGACCATGAGCAAGGGTTAAATTTTGTGCTAGCTATTTTACTAGACTTATGACTTTGTTTAAGCCATAGAACTTCAAATCTAAGCCTATGAAATGGAAACATTAAAATGTGTTCTGTTTTTCAAAATTATTGTAAGTGGGATAGAAATGGAAAGAAGTAGGCAATCAGGTTTTGTTTTGGAGATTGAATTAAAAGCACTTGCTAATACATGTGTTGTAGGAGTGAGGGAAGAAAAGTTAAGGGCTCCACACCCACCTTATGAACCAGGTGTCAACTAATCTATGCATCATCTCAGATTATGCTATGCCTTCTCATGTTGTCATGACTTGTGTATGTTGCTCCTGCTACCTAGATCACCTATTCTCTAACTTTCTGCCTGGTTAATACCTACTGATCCTTCAAGTTGTAATTAAAATGTCACTTGCTCTCTAAAACCTCCCCAATCTAAATTAGATACTCCTCTTTGACCTTCTAAAGACTCAGTGCACGCACTCCTCTGAAAGCAATTACCATATTGAATTACAACTGTTGATTTACATTCCAGATTCTCCCAACAGTTGAGTGTAGGAGTATGTGATAGTGAACAGGGACTGTGCCATTCCTCTGTGAACCTCTATTTCTTATGCATCTGACATTTTACCTGGAATATGGTATAAACCAAACATAGTTATCATCAGATTTAGTGAATGAATTAATTCACTGTTACCTTCTTCCAACCCAGAAGGCTTATGTTTTTGTTGTGGTGGTGGTTGTTCATACTGCTTAGAATATTCTCCCTCTTACTTTTCCTTCACTGTAAACATATTAAAGAATATGAGTATTTTCTTTAGTAATAAATTGCATAAGTGAATGTCTATATCGAAGCGAACGTTGCATTGGATAAAGTTAAACAGACAAGGAAGACTTTGTTCAAGTCTTTGTTCTTTGTTCAAGATTATTGCAATAATCTTTGAACAAGATTCAAAGTCAAATCTTTGTTCAAGATTATTGCAACAGAAGAGAGATCAGAACACAGTCTGAGCTCAATACGGCTGAACCAACGGGCAGGAGAGCTTTTAAGAGCAGAGAAAGGGAGGCCCCTTAGACCACCTGTGTTTACTAATCGGCCATTACAACACACCACACCTCTGAAAGTAAACTTTCACCTGTCTTCATGATAGGAAGTGGCTGTATAACTTGGAACAAGGCATCCACAGAAGTTAGAATCCTACCCTCCCATAGAGATGGGGGCATAGGAGTTCTGTTTTTTAAATTATTTGTTTTCAAAGGGATAGGCTGCAGATTCTTCAGAAAGACATCTCAAGGTTGAAAACCTGGTAAGAACCTTTTAGGAAGATTTACATCTCAAAGGGGCAGAGGAAGAATTCACAATCTCAAGTTTCCAAGGAAAATTCTATAAGAAAAAGGAGGTCAAAGCCTAAAGTCAAGAAGTCTGATTTAAGTTTTTGTCAAGCAATTTTAGTCAAGAGGAAGATTTGGGCTGTCATGGTCATCTAACAAATTTAAGATTCTATTTACTTTGTTTATATCAGAGCACAAAGATGACTACATTACTTTAAGATGTAATTGCTAGTATACGTGAGATATATCCACTTATCAGATTTTGGAGATACAACAGCCCTTCTCTCTTGCAGTGTATTACAGATTCCCAGTGCTGGAAAGAGGGCTATATAATGACTTCATTTTCTGTGAACTGGGCAGCCAGTTCTGATTTATAATTCTCAATCTATGTATGCTTGATAGATTTGCTCACAATGTTTCCAAAAACAGTTGGCACAGAGCGAGATGGAAGATAACCTCTATGACTGCTGGACATTGTGGTAGACTCCATTTGAATGTCATGCATTTCAAGATTTCCGGGGGGAGGTGGGGGGGAGACTTAACTACTGGATTTGAAGAAGATCCTATTTCTTCTGTTGATAAATTCTTTGATGATTTTGTTTAAAGAAGATTTCAGGCTCAGTCTTCCTGGTTTTCAAAATGTAAAATCTCCCTTAGAAATTCAGAGCACACATCTTCTTGTGATGTTAATAAGCAGAGTTTTTATTATGGTGGGTGCCTCTTTTGTTGTTGTGATAGTGTTTGTATAGGAAAGTGGTTTGGGAGATGCTGTTTGTTTTGAATGTAAAAAACATGTGGCATATAGTGAAAGAATATTTGATGAATTCCCTTATCTCTCATTCTCATCTTTATCTGCTGGAGACTCAGCACTTTGCAGCCTCATTTGAAAAACATTTTCATCTCATTACCAAAGCACTGCTGTATCATCATTCTGATACTGGAGGGCCAGATTGTGTGACCGATGGGTGGTCAAGGACTGCAGCACCCAGACTGTCAGGCATGGTTTCTCATCTCATTTCACAAGAAAGACAGTGTTTGAATGAGGGATTCAGATTTGATTTTCCATCTTCTAGTTCAACTTGATACTCTTTCTGACTTTGCCTACCTAGAGGGTCTAGAAGGAAACCCAGAGAAGCTCCAGACAACAAAGAATCAGATTGGGGGGTAAGGAGAACATGGAAAAAGCATGTTCACTTCTTTGGCTGGACTTACGTCTTTCTTACATCCTTTTCTCCCTAATAAATAGAGAGAGACTGGTATTTTTAATTATAACACTGCTGCAGCTGAAGTTGGAAATCTAAATGGTTGGTGGAAGAAATCCACTATAGCCTTACTACTACTCAAAGTGTGGGCCTCAGACCAAGTAGCACTGATACCAGCTGGAAGTTTGTTAAAAATAGAGTCTTGGGTCTCACCCCAGACTCAATAAATCAGAAACCCAAGATTTTTATATGCAAACTGAAGTTTAAGAAGCATTGTGTTACAGGATAGACTTCTTTGCCTATTAATAAAAGAAATACATCATTGAAAATAACAAAAATAAGGGCATCTGGGTGGCTCCGTCAATTAAGCATCCAACTTCGGCTCAGATCATGATCTCACGGTCTGTGGGTTCAAGCCCCACATCAGTCTCTGTACAGACAGCTCAGAGCCTGGAGCCTACTACAGATTCTGTGTCTCCCTTTCTCTTTTCTCTCCTTGTGTTCTATCTACTAAAAATTTTAAAAAAACATTTAAAAAAATTAAAAAAAAGAGTTTTTAAAAAAGAAAGGAAAGAACAAAAAAAAATCAACAATGGTGTGTCAGGATTTACATGAGCTTTGAGGAATAGAAAAGCAGGCATGAAGATGTTTAAACAAATATGGGGTTGCAGAAACAAAAACTATCCAAATGACAAGGGTATCTGTACCCATGTCATTGGTCTTTTCTGGCTATTGTATCTTCCATGCACATGTTGTTTAAAGAAGCATATTCTGAAACTAAATATGCAAAAGTACTTCCAATCATCTGTAATTACAAAATGAACTAAACCCCAGTTTTCATAATAACTAAGTTATAGTTGTGTCACTCATAGACTTGAAAGATATTTTTCTGCCCACAAAGGATTATTCTAGGGCTGAACCTTATACCGTGACATGTATCAGGGACACTAATTTGCATGTCTCTATATATGTATCTTGTATCCATATTTCTACAACAACTATATTAGATATGTACTATAATTCACCCATTTTACAGATGAAGAAGCTGAGGAGAGTGGAGCAGTTTGTCCAGGCTTGCAAAACTAGAAAGAGTCAAGATTTAAGCCTGGTATGCTATCTTTCATTAAATACACGGTTGTATTAATGAGGAATTCAACTTAATCGCAATAAATAAGTGCAATAACAGAAAAGCGTAGAGAACCCGGCGAGTGTATCATAAAGGGACACAGCCTAATTTGTGGTGGGTAGAGAAAGCCTCTCTCGGAAATCCCTATATTTGGCTGACAAGAGAAGGATGTCCTGGAATAAGGCAGATGGAGAACTGGAAGAGTTCCAGACAGAGGGGAGAGCACGAAGGACAGGAGTGAGAAGGGACACGCTGGGAATGAGGAGGTATGTAGTGACCAGTGCCAGTGCTGCCGAAGAGGCTGCCAGATGGAACTGTGTGGTCCCAGGAGGCACCATTTTCACTGACTTGAGTGGGAGATGCTCTGTGGCTCTTGCCTGGACACAAGGATGAGGACGTGTGAGGCTAGTGTCTCAGGGATTTTGGGTATAAACTTCATTATAAAGGAAAATCTCAGAGTTATAAAAAGGGAGAATCTGAGGCTCTCCAGCATTCATGTTTAGAAAATGGAAAAACAGAGAAGATTGAAAAGGTATAGCCAATAAGGTGTGAATTAGGACCAGCTTTTTCCCTCCAAATCAACTTAGCCTTCTTTCCCTCAGTTGTTACTGAATCCATGGCTGCCTGGAACAAAGGCTGTGGTTCTCAGCTCCCCAAGTTAGGAGTGCGTAGTGGCTTGCTTAGTGGGTCTTCCAAAATTCATGTTTGCCTGAAACCTCACAATGGCACCTGATTTGGAGAAAGGGTCTTTGCAGGTGTGATTCATCATCTCGAGATGACATCATCCTGTGTTTGGGGGAGGTGTGGCCCAAGTCCAATGACTCGCATCTTTACAAGAAAAGGAGAGAGCTTGGAGAAGCACAGAGGTAGGCAGAAAGAGAAAGAGGGCAGTATAAAGACAGAGGCAGGGACTGGAATTATTCTCTCACAAACCAAGGAACACTTGGGGCCACCAGAAGCTAGAAGAAGCTAGGAAGAACTCTTCCCTAGAGCCTTCAGTGAGAGCATGGCTTTGAAGACTTCTAATCTCCAGAACTGTGAGAGAATAAAGTTCTTGATTTCTCCTTGCTACTAAATTCACTCTTTAGGTGATTTATTCCAATTACATGTATATACTTTATTTTTTGAATAGGTAATGTATCTGTAAAGCATAACATTCTTATAGCATAAAAAATATGCAGTATAAATTTCTCTCCAGCCATTTTTCACAGCCACACTGTTCTCATCCCAAGAGTTGACTGCAAACACTTACTTTTGTAGATAGTTTATGCATATACAAGAAATTATATGCCTGTATGTGTATGATGTGTGTGCATGTGGTTGTATACATACAACTACATTTTAAATAAATATCAGTTTTGGCATATACACTGTTATCCATGTGGCTTTTTTCCCTTAAAGTACAAATGAAATACTTGCAGTAGGTTAGTGTTGAATCTGTTGAAGAGTGTCCAGAGGCTAAATTCTTAAAAAGGGGAATTGTTAGTTCAAAAAGAATATACATTTTTAGTTATGATAATCATTTCCAAATTTCCTTCAATAAAATTTTCATCAATTTCAAGTTTTGGTAGCAAACAAATAGTACAAATAAACACATAGTAACATGAGAACACCTGTTTCTCCACATCATTTATAGCTCACTGTGTTTTTATTATTAGGTGTTTTACACTGCTAAACACTGTGCATTGATACAACTTTGATCTTTGGCAAATAGATAGGTGAGATGAATGTTAGAAATAATTACATTTCAGAGCCATTTTCATTTATATATAGTGAGAAAGCTATTTTTATTATTTTTCTATTGAAATTTTGGCATTCTCTTATTGAATTATAGGAGATTTTTTCCTTTAAGAAAATAGCTATATCATAGATGATATCACCAAAAACAAAAACAAAAACAAAACCCAGTAGATGATAGAAGGAAAGAAGAGAAGGAGGGAGGCTGGTATACAGTTAGTACTTATGAATAGAAATAAACATTTCTTAGGGTGTCTAAGTGGCTCAGTTATTTAAGCATCTGACTCCTGGTTTCAGCTCAGGTCATGATCCCATGGTTTGTGAGACTGAGCCTCATGTTAGGCTCTAAGCCGACAGCACAGAGTGGGCTGTGGACTCTCTCTGTCCCTCTCTTACTCATACACATGCTCTTTCCCTCTCTCAAAATAAATATACACTAAAAAAGAAATAAACATTTCTTTTCTATTTTTCATTTGATTTTATCATAATTTTATGATGCATACATTTTAATTTCTATTATTTTATTATTTAAGTAGGCTTCTTGCCCAGCATGGAGCTCAATGTGGGGCTTATCCTCACCACCCTGAGGTCAAGATCAGAGCAGAGATCAAGAGCTGAATACTTAACTAGCGGAGCCACACAGATGCCCCATGATGCATACATTTTTAAAAACTATAGCTCATTTATATTAATCTTCTCTTATGGCTTCTGAGTTTTGTATCATTCTTAGAAATTATGTATACCTATTATACTTGCTCCTTATTATGAAAATTGATAACTAAAGGTGAGAATTAAACATTTTCCTTCATTTGTCAGTAGACACTGAGACAGAGAGGGGGGAAAAAAACCAGTTGATGACAGAAAGGAAAGGAGAGCAGGAGGAAGAAAGGTTAGTGTACAGATATTAGCTATGAATTATTCTTCCCAAAATATTTTACCTGGTTCTAATTAAGATTTTAGATCTAACTTTTTTTTGTTTACTCTACTTTTTTTTAAAATATAATTTATTGTCAAATTGGCTTACATACAACACCCAGTGCTCATCTTAACAAGTGCCCTCCTAACTTTTTTACATAAAACATAAAGGAGAGGGAATAAGTTAGCATAATTCATGAGGAAATAATTCAGTAAGCTCAGAAACAATTTAAGACATTCCATTAAGACAATTTGCCCTGATTAAAAAATTAATGCCACTAAAAAAAAGTATGTGCTCTTCCAGATAAAAGATTTAAGAGACTTAACAGCCAAATACAAGCTGTTATATGTGATTGGATCCTGTTCAAAATTAAAGAAAGCTGTATTTATAGATTGCTGACAAAAATCATAAATTAAAAATTTTGTTATGTTCAAGTTATTACCTAATACATTAATTGTATTAAAAAAATTCATGTTTTCAGATCAAGTATTACAACAGAACTGATTGCATTTTCCTTTTGTTTTGAACAATTGCTCTTTTTAAAGTTTATTCATTTATTTTGAGGGGTGGGGGGTGGACAGAGAGAATCCCAAGCAGTCTCTGTGCTGAGAGCATAGAGCCAGACATGGGGCTTGAACTCATGGAACCATGAGATCATGACTGAGCTGAAATCAAGAATTGGACATTTAACCAACTAAGCCACCCAGGTGCTCCTGACTGTATTTTCAATTTTGTTAATTGTGACAATGATATTACATAGTGTCATTTTGGGGCATGACCATAAGTACTTAGTGATGAAGTTTTATCTTCTGTAACTCACTTCCAAATGAGCAAAACACAACATACAATTATATGACAAAATGTTTCCAGTTGCTGAGTCTAAGTACTTGGCATATAGGTACCCAGTAAACTTTTAAAAAATATTTTTAATATGAATTATTTTTTTATTGCTCCTGTAATTTATTAACACACAGTATGTAAGCAGAAGGAATTACTCCCAGGTAGGAAGTAATTCAACTGAGACCTCTACTCTCAATACCACAAAATCAAATTAAATTGGTTAGCAGAACTGAGTTCCTTTCTCAAGTTTTGGAGAATGAGTTTGCTTCCCAGGGTGTTCAGGTTGTTGGTCAAATACATTCCTTATGGTTGTAGAACTGGGTTCCCAGTTTACTTGTGGCTGTCAGCTGGGCTCCTTCTTTCCTTCTAGAATCTGCCACATTCCTCATGTTTGCTATATAACCACCCCTCAGCAGACGCAGATCAAATACCTCTCACAATTTCAGTCTCTCCAACTTGTCTTTTGCCACATTAATCAGTCTCCATCCAGAGAAAGCTCTCTGCTTTGAAGGGCTCATGTGATTAGACTGGGCCTACCTAGATAGCGCAGGACCATCTCTTTAGCTTACAATCCATTACCACAATTATATCTGCAAAGTCTTGTTAGTCCTATAAAGTAATATTATCACAAGATCCAAGGTTTAGGGTGTGGACATGTTGGGGGGACTAAATTGCCTGCCACAATATGTATTCGAAAATTATTAGAATGAAAAATGTAAAAATCATAGAAAGGCTTATTCACTACAAAATAATTACTACCACCACATTCCATATTATTCCTTTCAGAACTCCTATGGTTTTGTTCTTTATACGCAAGTCTTTGATACATTTATTGCTCATTCCTGTCCCCCTTGTAGGTGCCACATAGGGAAAGATAACACTGCTGTCAGCAGTGTCAGCATCACCCATTTCTTTCCTTGGAAATCCCTGTGCTTGAGTTTCAGCCTCAAAGCAGAAAAAGCACTGCCCATCCCATTAAGAAACCCTTTTGTTCATGCTTAGATCAGTTCAAAGGAGGAGCATTTTAATTTCTTCTATCTGCTTTGATTGCCTTAAAAGACTTTTCTTTAATCCAAATCTGACTGTTATTTGTAAAAATTCTTGGGCCATATTGTAAAGATAAATGGACAAGAGGCTTCTTTTGGATACTGGCTTGCTCTTTATGTCCCTAATTAGCACCTACTGGGAATTTAAAACACAGGAGGGGCAACTCTGGGTGATTCGGAAGGTCTATTGTCTATCCATAATGCTCTGAGGTAACCATTATTGACAGCTGAAGACACCTGATGAATGGTATGGAAGAGAAAGTATGAAATGTGGTCAGAGATGTTAATAGAGAAGGAAGGTTTGTAGAAGATCACGATCTCTGTGGATTACTGTATGAGCAGAAACAAAGTGCTTTTATAAACATGGTAGAAAACACTGACTTAATGCTGGTAAATAAGAGTATTCCATTGGACAAAAATCCAGTGGAGGAAAGAAGGCTTTCCTAAGACAGCACACAGGAGTTGGTAGCATATTTAGCTAGATCAGAGCTGAGGTTCCTTCTTACCAAGACTCTTTGCTCTTACCAAGCTGTAGAGTTATGTAATCTACATACTAATAGGTACATCTTCAAACTGTCACTTTTTCTGAATCTAAACTTTGGCTTTGATATATGGAAGCTCAAACCTTCCACATGCCCCCCAAATTATTCCAGCCTAGGCTTTAGAAAGAAGTTAGGAGTTTTCCATATCTCCTTGAGGTTTCCAAGCTATGGGACTGACTATACCTTCCTGAAAGATAAAACCCTTCACTCCAAGACATACTTCACCTCAGTTACAGCTTTGGTTGTTGTCAGTGCTAGAGAAGATAAAGAAATTAGATTGGGTTGCTGAGTTTTAAAGTATTGATTTGGAATCCAAGATTTGGGAAATACATAGTATTTAGCAGACTCAGAGATTTTATTACAGAAGTAAAAAAAAAATAAAAATGGAGATGACAGATGCAAGCAGTTTTGATTGAAAATGGAGTAGTGCAAGCCAAATTTAGAACAGGAGAAAAATTACTGGCACACATGTGCTTCATAAGACATAATAGCATTGGCATATTCAGAAAAATTCTACTACATTGTAGAACAGCTGTGGCTATTCATTAGGCCACTTCATGATATTCTTTTCTTAGCTTGTCAGGTCATTGCATTTGTTTGTAATATAAAATTATTAAATTCTTTTGTCAGACTGATTACCCAAATAAAATTACACACAATGTACAAATAAAAAGTACAAGTCTCCCTTCTTTCCGTTCATTTTTTGTTTCCTCCTTACTCCCATCCAACGTCTAATGTTCTTTTAGTCCTGATCCTCATATATCCTTACTTTTTTAGTTTTGATGAAATTGAAAACCATAGTTTTGCATATGCTTTAAAACTGTATCATGAGAAGAAAAAATAGGTCTATTCCTGATTTTAAACAATCATCAAACACTAAACATTTCCTCTTTTGAGAAATAGGCCGCACTTTCTCTAGTCAAATGTCATTTGATTTTGTGTTTTAGTATTTTTGAGTGCTTAATAGGAATTCAAAGTGTGGCTCTTAGCGTAGTTTCCTATTATTGCTGTAACAAATAATCACACACTTAGTGGCTTAAAACAACACAAGTTGATTATGTTTTGCAGGTGAAAAGTCCAACATAAGTCTCACTGGGCTAAAATTAAGGTGTCAGCTGGGCTGTGTTCCTCTCTAAGATGGTGTAGGAGAAAAAAAAGCTCTTTCCTAGTTTTTTGTAGCTTCTAGAAGCCACCCACATGTCTTGTTTTACAACCCCCTTCCTCCATCTTCACAGTCAGCAACATTGTATTTCTCTGTTTTTCCCTAGTCATGGCTCCCTCTGACTACAGCTGGGACAGGTTGTCTACTTTTAAGGATTTGTATGATTAGACTGAACCCACCTGGATAATCTAGGCCCTTCTTCTCACATCAAGGTCCTTTGCCATAATTTCATCTGCAATATTTCTTTTTCTGTATAAGGTAAATATTTGCAGCTTCCAGGGATTAGGATGTAGTGGAGAATAGGAAATGTTCTATCTACCACAACCTCCATCAGAATCACCTGTTTTTCTTATGACAAGAAAGAAAGGAAGAAAGAGAATGATTTTTGCATTCTACCTACACTTGGCCTTTACAAGATTGAACACTGGGAATTTTCATAAACTTGTGCTTTTAAGAGTTTCCCAGATATATTATTTTTAATGTTTACTTATTTTGAGTGGGAGGGGCAGAGAGAGAGGAAGCAAGAGAATCTCAAGCTGGCTCCTCATTGTCAGCATAGAGCCTAGTGCAGGGCTTATTCTCACTAGGCATGAGATCATGACCTGAGTTGAAATCAAGAGTTGGCTGCTCAACAAACTGAACCACCTAGGCACCCCAGCCCAAATACTTTCATTCATATCTCTCTTTATCTTTGGCCAATTCTAACTTGAGCTGCCTTGAGAACTCTGAATGAATGCTCTCTGAGGAATCAGCACTCTGGCAGACTAAGTGGTCATGAAACCATACCTCAGTTATTGCCAACTCCTGAGTGTAACTATGATATCTTTAAAAGAATTCTAAAATTTTTCAGTCTTTTAATTTAGAATAAAAATGTACCATGTTTAAATAAAATAACACCTACCAGATGCTTTAGCACAATTTAAACCGTCTATGTTGTTTTAAATATGTAAAATGTTATAGATAGGGAGAGTTGTCATGCTCTTTAGATATTTTATTTATAGTCTGGATTTTACCCAGTGAACCATAGTGAGTATAAAGCAAACCAAGTGAATGCTAAGTGACTCACAATATGGAATCGAAAGTAATCCCTATACTCTAATAGCTGGGCACAGACGGGTATATTAAGGGATAAATTTCTTTCACAAGTTGGAATGTCTTATAGTAATAGATGCCATTTATTTCATTATTGTTGCTTTAATTAACAGTTATTCAATTAAAATTTAATACTAATGAAATGTGAACACATTAGCATCTATAAAGTAGTCATCTACTAAGATTTTGATCTTAGTTATATTTTTGGTGAACATCCAACCTGAAGTTTTCAATGACATCAAACCATAATCTTCATTTAGATTCAGGAAATCAAATTTAATTATAGTATTAAAGATAAAATACTGCTATATATCATATAGTTATGTAATATTTAACAAGAACATAGGAAGAAAAGAGCCAGGACCCAGTGGGGTGGGGAGTGGGTGGAGCAAAAACAAGAATGTGTGTGCTACAAGTTTGGTCCTATTGCTAGAAAGACCAGGTGGTGCTTAGTGGGATCATCTGAGCTGCTCAGGGAAGAGTGCCTCCTAAAGCTCTTCTTTCCTTCATTGAGGTATTTACTCAATGGGGCTTAATTTAACCAGACATTTATTTCATTTCTAGACTTAAGTTTTGAACTCTTGAGATTTTCTTTGAAAATCCAAAAATTCTTTGGAGAGATACCATACTGACTACCTAATTGATTAAAATTGAGAAGTTATTTGTCCAGTTTCCTCCAAGTTAAGGGTGCCTGGGAGGAAATAAGTAATCGTTACAAAACTGAGAGAGAGACAGAAAACGGAAGTTAGGCATTCTTAAAAGATATTTCACAGTTTTGCCTCTGAGCCCTGAACAAAATTCTGTACATGGGTCAGAAATCCACTGGAAGATATCATCCTGCAATAAACATTCTCTTCTTCTTTCAGAGTAATGGACACTCCCCCAAACGTTAGTGTTAGTAACAGAAACAAACTGAGTTTTTTATCCTCTTCTGTATTTTTGTGTGGCCATGTGACTGCTCTTTTCAGGTAAGAGGAAATTATGTTCCTCAAAGAAAGACAGGCCTTTTTTCTTCCTTTTAGTTCTCATAGCTCTGGCCTGCTGGTATGCTAGAGCTGGGTCGCCATTTTGGCTGTAGGGTGAAATCTGCCTTTTAACAGTAACAGCAAAGAAAAGAGGGAACCTACCTTACTGATGGTCATGGTGCTGCACCACCATGTCAAAAGTACCTAATTTACATGCACAAGAGCTAACCTTTTTTTCTCAGTGAAGCCACCATTATTTTGGATTTTTCTGATGCTAGTTACTCAGCTAAAGACTAATTAAGACAGATTCTTTAATACTTAATAATTCCTTTCACTGCCATTTTAGAAACAAACAGTACCTGAAAGCAAGTAGTGGCTGAACCAGAAGCAAGTAGGCAAGCATGCAAATAAAAGTAAATGTTTCTGTCTTGTTTCTTTTTTTCTTTTTTAACAACCCATTATCCCTGCTCTTTTCTTCTGTTTTCTTGCATTCCACTGACTCTTACAAATCTTTTCATATACCTGCTCACATGTAAGTATTCATTTGCTTATTCAGCATTTATTGAACAGCTATCAAGCTTTATAGCAATGGGTAATATGAAAAGTATACAGACAGGTTTCACAAGAAGACATAAATATTATCTAGGTAGCCTTTGTTTTTATTCAAACTTAGGGCTGAAACTCATCTTAGAAATCAAGAGGTCTAGTGTCCTCGGTTCACAGGTGAGGAAACTGAGATTCAAGGAGACTCTATATTGTACAACTAGGTGGTGGCAGAATTAATGAAACCATAGTTTCATTCAAAGTTTCTCATGGAAAGGGGGCTTCCTCTACTTTTGAAGAGACCTTTAATTTTGTTATTTAATTAATGGTAAAGGACAAAGCACTCAAATTTTGCCTTTGGTCTAATAAATTTGAGAGCTCCACATAAACACTGCCTCCAGTAATTATATATTGCTTCCTGATAATATGCATGTGTGAGGGTGGTTCTGGAAATTTAGGAAACCTGCTTTCAGTTTGATATTGAGAAATGGGGCAACACTTTATCATCTAAGTAGTAGCAATTTTAATTGGATTTGTCTAATCGTATGGAAGACATAACCATGTCAGTATAGAGTGGTTAAAAACTGAGTTGCCAAAATAGGAAACTAGCTCCAACTTTTCCTGCCCAGAAAGCCTATAAAATGTAAAGGAATCATTCAAAATGGTAGAAACATCCTGGATTGCCTGGGAGGTTTGAATACAGAAATCAGGGCTGAAGCAGCTATTTTTCATATTTTTCATATCCTATGGCTGTGATTCTCCTGTTCACCTTCCTCCTGCAGTGAGGTTTTAATGAATTGCTATAACGGGTGAGGTGGTTTGAATCTCAGGAAAGATAAAATCATTGGGCTCCAAGAAAAACAAAGCAGATGGCGTGTCTTAAATTTTTTGCTTTCATATTTCAATTATTCAAAAATACCTTCTGCAAAGCTGGTGTCTATTTTGTAAAGGGCGTTTACACAGTAAGGAAGTTGCTAAATGGGTTGGGGAAAGCAGGTTAGACTGCTTAAGGCATTTTATTTTTATTACAACAGAAAGATGTTTTAATTAGTTATTTACAGTGTTTCTGACTTGGAACTGGCTGCTTATATGGCAGAAAACAGCTATCTTCCTTAGTAAATATGGACTGATTTCTATCCTGCTTTGCTATTTTTAATGATATTTTAAATATTTTAAAGTTTAGATTTTGATCAGATTTTTAGAACAAAAAACTTTATTCGCAATCTTTACTATATTTTATACACTACTAAATGCCTAGAGCTGGTCCAGAAGGAATTAGAAGTATCCCTGCATTTTGTGTAAGGTTCTGAGAGTAAAGGTTTTATGATCTTGGGAAAATTAGAGTCTACTGCGAAGGGATTACTGGAGGAGGAACTAGGACGGGACCAACTCTTCCTAAAGGAACAGGAAAAGATTCAGGAAAAAGCCCCTATTTGTGTCAAAAGCTGAAGGATGACTGGAGATTTACAAGGCAGATGAGGTGGGGTTGGATAGAATGGTCTAGGCCGAGGAAAAGAATAAATTCATGGAACCTGAGCAAGCACATGGCATATTTGGGTTGTATTAAATATTTTAGGGTGGCTGGAGAACTGAATGTTTTGAGGAGAGTTTCAGAAAATAAAATAGGTGTCAAGTCAGACTTCTGTTCTTCACAGACATGATTTCATGTCTTCACTATGCTCCTCCATCTCCTGGGCTTCCATCCCACCATGCACCACACTCTTGAGTTTTAGCTCATAGCCTTCCTTCACATTACAAAAAAGCAGAACTCATCGAATGGGTTCTTCTTTATTTTTCCATCACCAAATCTATAAATATACCTCCACCAATCTCCATTGCCTCATTTTATGGCAGTGGCTCAACAGATAAGATGTCAGAGACCAATTCCTTTTTGTGTGTGGATTCTATCCCATTTTGCCTTCTCATGAAATTTTGTCTGCTGCGATTTTCCTTCTCTGCTTTCCCATCTCTCTCTCTCTCTCCTCAACTATTCTCATCAGATATGTTCTAATATCTGTCATCTTAAAAACAAGCAAAATAAAACAATCAGCACATAAAAATAACCCTTGACCCCATATGCTGCTTCAATTCTTGTGGTAAAGTAGTGTGCGTGCACAAATTATTCCATGTGCTTCCTTAGAATTTCTAACTTTTCTGGGCCATAGACAAGTTTTGGCCCATGGATTGTGATAGGAAACACCAGATGACATATAACACTAAGAGGGGCATACCTCCTTCGTAGATCCTTTCCTACCATGGTGAACTCAGAGGTTATACGTTCCATACTGAATAATCACAGGATGGAGGGCAGGGGGTCACGGAACACTGTGTAAAGGAGACATAAACATTTATTGTTTAAAGCTCTAGGGTTGATTTATTAGAGGCTGCTAGCATAAATTTTCCTGATAAAGAACTCTGCCAGTGTATTCCTCCACCTCTTTCTACAACCAAACTTCTGCAAAGAGTTTTGCAAGCCCTTTTTAATTTTCCTCACATGCATGCCTCTTTCACTTTACTTTTCTCTTGCAAAGGTTACCAATAACCCCCATAACACAGAAGGGGATTTTTTTCTTTATTTATCTTACTATTCTTAGAAGAAGGTAGTATTCACACCTCTGTGAAATAGTTTTTTCTAATGTTCTTTCTACTCTCTGGCTTTTATTCTCCATGTTCTTTGGTGACTTCGACTCCTTTCCCAATTTCTCAATAGTACAGTTCCCAAGGAATTGGCCTAATGTCCTCTTAAATTGGCTTCCTGCACTCCTTTTTCTGTGTGATGGTAACTTCCAGATTTTACCAACTCGGGTATCTGTTCTGAGGTCTACACTCCTCACTCCTACAGCCAAATATCTGTTATTTTCACTAGTATTTCCTACTGACATCTCAAACTTCATATGCACAAATAAACTTGATCCACCTTACCCTCCATCAACCCAACTGATCTTCTTATCTTTCTACACAAGATTGTACAAGATGTAATCTCTGTCAAAATACCAGTAGCACTCTTTACAAAATCAAAACAAATAACCCTAACTTTTGTATGGAACCAAACAAAAGAACCCTGAGTGGACAAGCCAATCTTGAGGAACAAAGCTGGAAGTATCACAATCTCAGATATCAATGTATACTACACAGTTGTAGTCATCAAAACAGTATAGTACTGGCACAAACACAGACATATAGATCACTGGGATTTACTAGAGAATCCAGATATAAACCCATGCTCATATGGTCAATTAACCTACTGCAAAGGAGGCAAGAACACACAGTGGGGAAAAGTCTTTTTAATAAGTGGTGCTAGGAAAACTAAACGGCTACATGAAAAAGAATGAAACTACTTATAACATATGCAAAAGTAAAAATAAAAATGGATTAAAAACCTAAACTTGTGGGATATGAAACTATAAAACTCAGTCATTCCTGGCAAGTATCTTATCATTGCAAACTTTTGTTTATTCATGGTTCCTTATCTGTTCAATTCAAATACACTTAAAAACTACTGTTCTTGGCCTATCTCTGACTGCTTTTCTTCTTCCCAATCTCATCTCCTAATTCATTATCCATTCAGCAGCTAGACTAATATTTTAAAGTCTTTATCTAAGGGAACTTTATCTATTAGAGGAGAGGTTACAAATACAAATAAATTTTATAAGAAGGATCATTTCAAATAAAGCAATAAGAAATGAAGAAAATACATAGAGATTATATGACTTCGATGGTCAGAAAGTGCACAGAAAGTCTTTAGGCACAAAAATTTATTTAACGCACCACCATTATGCCACCTTCTTTAAAAGACAAAAATTCTCCTTTTCCCCAGACTATTACTTTTTTATAAAATGTGGCATAAATTACATAGTGTTTTATTTGGTAAACAAGTTTCCATCTATTATATCACAAATTATGGCAATAAAAAAGGGATCATTTGACTTGATAGTGGTATACATTAATTTCTGCATCTTCCAGATATTGTTCAATGTGAATGGTGACACAAGTTATCCAACTGCCGCAAGTTGAGTACCAGCTGCCATGTAGGTAACTTAATAGTCCCCATTATTATTGAACCAAACAAAAGTAGAAATTAATGCATGTTATGAATTATGCTGCAATCACTTTTGGTAGATTTTAACTTCTTAGCACCATATCTACGTATATATACAACGAAATATTATTCTGCCATAAACAATAAGGAAACCCTGCCATTTGCAACAACATGGATGGATCTGGAGGTAAAATAAATCAGATAAAAAGACAAATTTACTATATAATTTTACTTATCTGTGTAATTAAAAAAACATGAATTTATAGATACAGAGATCATATTTACAGTTGCCAGAGCCAGGGGGTGCAAAATGAATGAGGCTAGTCAAAAGGTACAAACTTCCAGTTGTAAGATGAAGAAGTTCTGGGGATGTACTGGACAGCATGATGACTATAGTTAACTACACTGTCTCATATATTTAAAAATTACTGAAAGTAGACCTCAAAACTTCTCTCACCAGAAAGAAAGATTGTAATGATGTGAGGTAATTAATGTTAACTGAACTTATGGTAATCATTTTACAATATAAACATATTACATAAACATATTATACAAACATATCGAAAATGCTGTACAACTTGAGCTAATATAATGTTATATGTCTAGCTTATCTCAGTAAAACTGGGGAAAAAATTAAATCTTTTGCACAAGAGCAAAAAGAACTAAAATGTAGAAACCTAGATGTGCTTTCAAAGGAAAAAGGTGTTAATAAAGGATGCTTGTATGTGTATTCTCTTCCAGTCTTGCAGCCTTGGCTGCAATTTGTGTAAGAACAGACCTCAGAAATAGAATAAAAGGGGGCGCCTGGGTGGCTTAGTCGGTTAAGCGTCCGACTTTCGCTTGGGTCATGATCTCGTGGTTCGTGGGTTCGAGCCCCGCGCCGGGCTCTGTGCTGACTGCCAGCTCAGAGCCTGGAGCCTGTTTCAGCCTGTAACTCCCTCTCTCTCTGACCCTCCCCTGCTCACGCTGTCTCTTTCTCTGTCCTAAAAATAAATAAAATATTAAAAAAAATTAAAAAAAAATAGAACAAAGGATGAAATATAAAAGCTGCTTTGAGAAACCCTCTCAAATACTAGGGCCTCAAATGCTGTCATCACATTCCCTTCACATAGCCAAATTATATTTCTGGTTTTGGTTTTAGGAAAACAAATGTAATTACAGACTGTCTTTCTGTGAATGACTCAGGCTGATGAAAGTTGTGAGCAACTTGCAGTCAGTGTTATATATTTTCTGTTTTATTGCAACTTTTTTTTCTTTTTTCAAGTGTTTATCTAAATTCCAGTTTATTAATATTTCAACTAATATTAGTTTCAGGTGTAGAATTTAGTAATTCAACACTTACATACATCACTCAGTGCTCATCATGACAAGTGCACTCCTTAATCCCCATCACCTATTTCACCCATCCCTCCAGCCATCTCCCCTCCAGCAATCCTTGGTTTGTTCTCTATAATTAAGAGTCTGTTTCTTGATTTTCCTCTCTTCACCCTCCCCCTACCATGTGCCTTTAGATAGGTCTCCAGAGGCAAGGGAAACAAAAGCAAAAATAAACTATTGAGACTTCATAAAAAAAACAAACAAACAAAAAAAAAGCTTCTGCACAGCAAAGGAAATAATTATTTCAACTTTCTAAAAAACATCTTGCTGCTGTTGAATTTTTTCCACATTGTTTTTCTGGAACTCCAACCTCAACAATGGTCCTGAGATGGGAGTTTTGAGGTAATGGAGCAGATATAAATAAATTAAATTCATCTACCATGACCAAGAGACAGCTGGGTGGTAGTGATAGAGGCACTGAGCTTGCTGTCAGTATACCTAGGTATAAATTACGGTTTGTGTCACTAACAATCAATGAAAGCTTATTTTTATACACTCCCCAAGATTCTGTTTTTTTAAATATGTAAAATAGGAACAATAATATCTACTCCATAGGATTACTGGGAAGATAAAATGTTTAATTCTTGAAAAATGTGTAGTATAGTACATTTTTACTCATTGCATTCTCAAAACACATTATACCAAATCTGGATTAAAAACTCACATGATTGATATTATTAATAATTAAAACGTACATTTTGGAGTTAGAAAAGACTTTTTTTTAAAACCAGTCCACTTTATTTTTAGGAAACCAAAGCCAATTGAATTGACCAACTTCAGATATCAGAGCTAATGGGAGTCCAAGGCCTGTAACCCTGGTTTCCTGTGAGTAGCTCAGTGGGCTTCTTCCTGGTGGATCCTACTGTAAGAAAACTATTAGGACTCCTGGCTGGCTTAGTTAGTTAAGCACTTGACTTTGGCTGAGGTCATGATCTTGTGGTTTGTGAGTTTGAGCCCCACGTTGAGCTCTGTGCTGACAGCTCAGAGCCTAGAGCCTGCTTCAGGTTCTGTGTCTCCCTCTCCCTCTGGTCTTCCCCTGCTCATGCTATGTCTCTCTCTCTCTCTCAAAAACAAACACACATACAAAAAGTGGAATGGGTCACTGTATATAACTGGGCATCACACATCGCAGAACCTGCTTCTGTTTCGAGAAGAACATTTAGTAAATTTATAACAGTGGCAGATGGAGAATTTGGTTCAGATAAGGCTCTTCTCACTAACAATAATTTCTGGTAAGTCACTTTTTAACTCTGAGCAACAGTCTCCCTAATGTTCCTCTCACATAATTGTTGACTTAAGAGTAGGCAAAGTTATGTGGATGCACTTAGCACTGGTTTTTGAACATAGTGTTCTATAAATATTTGTAAAATTTGGACCCGTATTGTAAATTCATTTAATATATTCTGCCAATCTAGCTAATTCAGAAAAAAGGGGGAAAAACCCACATTTGTCTCAAATGGTCTTTTCTCCAAATTGTCTAAATAATTCTTTTTAACTCTGTGGTTCTTAATGATTATGGAAACTGAGCCATGATGAGTTATAATAACAGTTAACTTCCTAAGATCACACTTCTGCAACAGAAATTGGATTGCAGCATCTAAGCAGCTGACACAAGTTTCCTTAGATAATCTATTTGTGATTATGTGATTTTATTTTATTCCTAGTTATTCATTCTGCTTCCAGCCATGGGAGGCTAGAGAGGTGTATGTCTTTTCCCCCTAAACCTTAGCACAAGATAGGCAGATCAGCTTGCCTGTCTTATTTGAAGACCAATATGACCTCCAAAGGGGGATTGTTTTTAATTGGATCTATTTATATTCTTTTTCATTTCGGCTGGGGCACTGACCCATGCTAGGAGCATTTCTGTCTAGTGGCCTGCCCCAAATTGATACAGTACTTGACCTGTTACACTCGATTTCCTGAGCTACAATCCTAATAGGGTCTATTTCCATAACCCTCAGAACCCTGACATGACTAGGATGACAGACCTTTTCTTTAACAACTGTCTTCTCCAAAACTAACTTTCAGTACAACCACTCTATTATTAACAATATACTTTTTGTTAACAATAAAATCATGTTATCCTCCATGGCTCTGTGATTGTAGAGTATTTCCTTATGAAAGTCCTTTAAATTTCATGCTGTCATTTACCCACAGACCTGCACAGTGGTGAGTGACTCCAGCTGGAGTTTGTTTCTTCCCTTCCTCAATTGTTAGACATTACACTCATTTTTTTCCTTGTGTTCCTTGATAACTTTTTCATTAATAGAAAGCTTAATAGAAATTTAGTGAATACGAAGAGAGACTCAGTTTATGTAGTAGCCATATGATTTTATGAATCACTGCCAGATTAAAAACAGATTTCTGTGCTCTTAAACGGATTGTGGTAGGTTCATATGCCACAGAAAGATATCCAACACATGTTGCTATCTTGTTAAATGAAAACAAAATGGAGAATGACATGTTCAGCATAAACCTATGTTGTGCTCGCGTGCGCGCGCACACACCCACTCACACACTTATAAACACAAATTAAGAATATTAATGTAGAGAGACTGACAAAGATGTGGAAAATAATGTATATACTGTTAACAGTAGTTATTTCTATGGGATGCAATTAATTAAGATGTTCCCTTTCTATTTTATACGTTTCATAATAGTTTGAATATTTGCATTAAGTTACTCTTTTAATAACTTTTAAAAATCAGAATAAAATGAGTTTTAAACATTTAGAATTAACAAAATAAACTGGAGAAGTTGTAAGCAGTTATATGTTGTTCCAGAAGGATGCACTGCTCTTCTGAGCAATACTGTGGAGAAGAAGCACGTTGACACTTTTTATGAGAGCTTCTGAACATTTAAATTTTATTTTTAAACTAAGATTACACAGCTTCTTACTAGATATCTCTCCTGAGGCAAAAGAAACTAAAGCAAAAATAAACTATAGGGACTTCGTCAAAATAAAAATCTTCTGTACAGTGAAGGAAGCAATCAACAAAACTAAAAGGCAACCTATGGAATTGGAGAACATATTTGTGAAATATCTGATAAAGGGTTATTATTTAAAGTCTATAAAGAACTTATAAAACTCAGCACCTCAAAAATGATAATACAGTTAAAAAATGGGCAGACGATATGAATAGACATTTTTCCAAAGAAGACATCCAGATGACCAACAAATACATGAAAAGAAGCTTGACTCATAATCAGCGAAATACAAATTATAAACATAATGAGATCCATCACATCACACCACTCAGAATGGCTAATATTAACAACATAGGAAACAGCAAATGTTAGCAAGGATATGGAGAAAGGGGAACACTCTCACACTGTTGGTGGCAATGCAAACAAGTGTAGCCATGATGGAAAACAGTATGGAGGTTCTTCAAAAAGTTAAAAACGATCCGGCAACTGCACTATTAGGTGATTATGCAACGAATACAAAACTACTAATTCAAAGGAATACATGCACCTCGATGTTTATAGCAGCATTATCAACAACAGTCAAATTTATAGAAAAGAGCCCAAATGTCCATCAAGTGATGAACGGATAAAGAAGATGTGGAATATATATACAATGGAATATCACGCAGCCATAGAAAGACTGAGATCTTGCCACTTGTAATGACATGGATGGAGACAGAGGGAGTTATGCTAAGTAAAATGAGTCATTGAGAGAAAGACAAATACCGTACGATTTCACTCATATGTGGAATTAAAAAAAAAAAAACAAATGAACATAGCAGGTAAAAAGAGAGAGAGGAGAAACAGACTGTTAACTATAAAGAATAAACTGATGGTTAGCAGAGGAGAGGTAGGGGGAAAGATGGATTAAATAGGTGATGGGGATTAAGGAGTACAATTGTGATGAGCACTGGGTGTTGTCTGTTAAGTGTTGAATCACTATATTCTACACCTAAAACTGATATTATACTGTATGTTAACTGAGATTTAAATAAAAGCTTAGAAAAAACTAAGCTTACCTATTATGGCCCCTTCCATCCTTCTATTATAGAAAAAAATAATTTTGAACATATGTTTATGCAATTTAAAATTTAAATTGTTTAGCTGGGCATATTAAAATGTGATTTTTTTACCTATCCTACAACATAAATGGTTTCTCTACAAATACAAGGGGAATAGCAGTAGTTAAATATATGAATCATAGTATAGCTAAACATACAATATATAAAATTCCTTCTCTTCTTCTGTTGAAGTTCATGAGGTATTTATATAGTTCCATAGTATAGAATTATTACATTGTGTTCTGCCCCATGTAAATATTTTAGATACATTCACTTTATCTTATTTTACAGGTAGGTATAAGCATACCTATCTGCAAGTTAGAGTCTGTAAAATAAAATGTTTACACAGGACACCTGTTAAAAATGGCAAGACAGATTTGATTTGGATTACTACAGTAGGAGAGAGATTAGATTCTACAGTATGGAAACAGCTCAACTCCACACAGCAAAGATAGTTGGGCATTTACCACTAATGAGCAAAGTAAGGGGGTCAATGGATGAGAAGTTACAAAGAGGAACTTGATTAGATATCAAGGGTATGAACATTTTTTGCTAAACTGATTTAACAAGATTCTTGCTAAAAATAAAAGCAAGCCAAAACAATCAGATACGACAGGTGGGAGAATTCTTCATAAACTGACTTAAGAAGATTCTATGCTAAAACTGGGTTGGCATGCAAAGGTTGAGACCTGATGAAGAATAGGGCTCAGAGGACCTAGACTTAAGTTTTGTGAAGGCAGTTTGTCAGGTTTCATAACTGGTATTCATGTACCAGGCTGTGACCTATTCATTATGATGGATTCAAGAACAGGTTTTTCTAGAAAGAAGTACACCAAGGCAAGTTGAGGTACTTTTTTTTTTTTTAATCTAAAATTTCTACAATTTCCTGCCAACATTAGTGCATTTCTACATCACTACACTGCATTTGGGAGGAAAGTGACACAGGCTGCTTGGCCCGTGAGAGAAATGCAGAAAACAGGCTCATTCAAATCCTCCAAGTGAGGTCATTATTTCCTTTGTGCAGAACAGCACGTTTCAGAGTACTGACTTTGCAGCCAGGTTGTCTTGACTCATTTGTCTCCCACTCTAGCACCTGCTCTATGACTTTGGGCAAGGTGCTTACTACTTCTAAAGCTCTGTAATTTTGTTGGTCAATAGGGATAAAGATGGTTAACAGTCTCAATTTTATGAGTATTAAATGAATTTAACTATGTAAAGCCTCATGGCCATAATAAGTCACCACAAGTATTAGTTATGTTTACACAAATAAAGTGCTTTCAATATTATCTTGCCCATAGTAAGTGTTCAGTAAGTGTTTGCTCTTGAGTCTGTAATGCTCTTTTTCTTTCTAGCCATTTTTTCTTAGTATCTATTTGGCCTTCTTCAAAACCCCTTACTAGAACTATATTCACACCCTCTGTAACAAGTCTGAGATTATTTTCTTTACCATTTCCAGAAGTTGCTTCTTATTTATTTTCTATCTGGGGGCATCTAGAGAGTTTTTATAATGGTTAAAGTATTTTTATTATTCTGAGAAAAGGATGTAAGAGAATTAGGGTCACTATTTAATAAGGATATTGGGTTCTGATAGCATATATATGTGATGAGTTCAATACACTATTTATATAACTATATATAAATTGAATAATATAATTTCTCTACTTCAAATCCTCTGAAGTATCTTGTTTGTACTTAATTAAACTTAAATTCTTTACTATAATGTATGATTTGAACTCTATTTTTCACATGAAACCCTTTAGACACCTGACACACTAGGACTTTTTACAGTTCATTACATGTGCAAATTTCATTTCACCTTGGAGCTTTTGCATGTGCTAGTCTCTCTGCCTGGGATAAATTTCCTCCCACTCTGAGTGGAATGCCCCTTCTCATCACTTTTGTTCCAGTTAAAAATATTACCTTCTCAGAGAGACTGACCCCAGCCACCCTCTATCATTCTCTGTATCAGCCCCTTTCCTGCTTCTCAGATAGGACTTGTAATTTTAAATTATTTTATTGGTTTGTTTGTTCATTATATCTGTCACTGGAATGTAATTTTCAAGATTCAAATTATACTTTTATAAATGATTATCAATGAATCTTCTCATCTTATATTTTATTATTTTCTTGGACACAATGAAAAGTATAACTTTTAGTGTCATTTTGCAAATGAATTTCATAGACTTTAATGTTGATGGGAAAGCTATCATTAAATTAATTTTTAAAACCCATGGAAATTGTTTTCATTGGATCAACAAATTCCCTGCCTTGCTGTGAACCCATGAAAAATCTATGTTGTGATCAAGAAGCGAAACTGCCTGTTTAGAAAATTACAATGAACCTGTCTATTTTCATCTTCTAGTTTGAGATAAAAGGGGGAAAAGTGTTAAATCAAAGTAAACAGAATGTTTACTCTGCTTTCAGTTTTAATAATTAAATGTATTCTTCACAGTTAAAGAGTTTTACTGATAAACACCTTCCCTCCCTGTTCTACCATGATCCTGTATATAATTTTCCTCTTTGTCCTAAGACCTTCTTATATCTCCCTTATTTTAAATAATCTATGTAAATTTCTTTGCACACTGAATGGTGCAAACTTACCTTTTCAAGGCCTTACACTTGGTGACGTATATTTGGACTGACTCATAATTCATATTTAGGTACTGATTATAATATTTATATCAGAACCAAATTACCCATTCTGTGGTATCATATAGTTATGGGTGCTTAACATTTTTACAAATATTTTCCGAGCATTTTTATAGCAAAAGCACTATGTGAGGTACAGAGTATATGTGGGTGAATGAAAAAGATTCAAATTTTGGACAAATTCAAACTTGCATTTTTAACTTAAAGAATCTTAAGCGCCATGTGTAAGTGAAATGGAATCTCTCCAGTGCTCCAAAAGATATTTTCTGCCCCTGCCCAATCACAGGGCTTACAAGAGCTTTCACTATGGCTCCTCCTGTAGAACAGTGGTATCATCTTTTCAGCTGCCCACCTTCCTTTTTCTGGAAGAACTTATTGCTTTTTAATCCATGTAGTTTCAACAGGACAGATGCTATGTCCTGGAATAGACCCATAACTCAGGCCTCACCGAAGGGAAGAGAATAACCCAAAGACCCAGTTTGGGAGTTAAAAGTAATCATGTGAGCAAGCCAAGAAGTCAATGTCAGTTCAAGGCTTTTGGTAAAAAGAACTGGAAAATGAGTGCCCTCTTTACACACTCCTGCTATACTGTAGAATGTAAAAGAGAGCTGCTGCCAGAGAATGAAGCCAACACAGACTCAAGTTCAAAATACAGGTCCTTGACTTGATTGCCAGCAGCCTTGCATACTATTGGCGCTGAAGAAAGGTTTTCCCTTGAGCTTTCCCTAATTTGAGATTTTCTTTTTAATTTAAGCAAGTGTTTTTTAATTCTGTAATCAAAAAACTTAGAAAATGATACATAATTAACTGTGGAAAGCATATTGTTGAGCCATTATCTCTAGAGAAATACAAGGAACATGCTCAGAGAAGTTACAGCTCTTTCCTGTGATGACTCCTTGTTAGAACCTGAATGGGGCAGCCCAGGACAGAAGATGGAGAAGGGACTGATAAGACAACAACTGGCAGAAAAAGCCTTGGAAGGCCTAGAAGATGTTATAATAATTGTTAACTCATTTCTGCAGGGATACAGAATCAGAAAGACAGCCTCACTCACACTGACTGGGAGGAGGCAAAATTCAAATGTAACACAACAGTTATTCTGCTTTTGTTAATAAAGAGAAATTTTAACAGATGCATAATAACATCCAGTGGGCTAGTTATATTGAAGAGGAACCAGACTTGCTATGGTTGCCTTAAATATGACACCTGGGATTAGTGAATGTGAACCACAGAAAAGAGACTGCAGTTCTAGATGAAGAGAATTTTCTTCTTTTTTTTTAAAATAAATTTTGTCAAGTTGGTTTCCATATAACACCCACTGCTCATCCCCACAAGTGCCCTCCTCCATGCCCATCTCCCCCCTCCCCCGCTCCTCTACCCCCATCAGACCTCAGTTTGTTCTCAGCATTCAAGAGTCTCTCATGGTTTGCCTCCCTCCCTCTCCCCAACTAGTTTTCCTCCATGGTCTTCCATTAAGTTCCTCCTAATCCACCTATATGTGTAAACATATGGTATCTGTCCTTCTCTGCCTGACTTATTTCTCTCAGCATAACACATTCAAATTCCATCCAGGTTGCTACACATGGCCAGATTTCATTGTTTCTCCTTGCCATGTAGTATTCCATGGTATAGATAAACCACATCTTCTTGATCCATTAGTCCGTGGATGGACACTTAGGCTCTTTCCATGTTTTGGCTATTGTTGAGAGTGCTGCTATGAACATTGGGGTACATATGCCCCTATTCATCAGCACTCCTGTATCCCTTGGGTAAATTCCTAGCAGTGCTATTGCTGGGTCCTAGGGAAGTTCTATCGTTAATTTTTTGAGGAACCTCCACACTGTTTTCCAGAGGGGCTGCACCAGTTTACATTCCCACCAACAGTGTAGGAGGGTGCCCGTTTCTCTACATCCTCGCCAGCATCTAGAGTCCTCTGGTTTGCTCATTTTAGCTATTCTGACTGGCGTGAGGTGGTATCTCAGTGTGGTTTTGACTTGCATTTCCCTGATGAGGACGGATGCTGAGCATTGTTTCATGTGTCTGTTGGCCATCTGGATGTCCTCTTTGGAGAAGTGTCTGTTCATATCTTCTGCCCATTTCTTCACTGGATCATTTATTTTTCAGGTGTGGAGTTTGATGAGTTCCTTATACATTTTGGATACTAACCCTTTATCTGATATGTAATTTGCAACTATCTTTTCCCATTCCATAGGTTGCCTATTCGTTTTATGGATTGTTTCCTTTGCCTTGCAGAAGCTTTTAATCTTGATGAGGTCCCAATAGTTAGTTTATTTTTGCTCTTGATTCCCTTGCTTTTGGGGATGTGTCAAGTAAGAAATTGCCATGGTGGAGGTCAAGGAGGCTGCTTCCTGCTTTCTCCTCTAGGGTTTTGATGGTTTCCTTTCTCACATTCAGGTACTTTATCCATTTTGAGTTTATTTTTGTGTATGGTGTGAGAAAATGATCTAATTTCATGCTTCTGCATGTTGCTGTCCAGTTCTCCCAGCACCATCTGTTAAAGACACTGTCTTTTTTCCATTGGGTACTCTTTCCTGATTTATCAAAGGTTAGTTGACCATACATTTGTGGGTCCAATTCTGAGTTCTCTATTCTATTCCACTGATCTATGTGTCTGATTTTGTGCCAATACCATACTGTCTTGATAATGACAGCTTTGTAGTAGAGACTAAAGTCTGGGATGGTGATGCCCCCCGTTTTGGTTTTCTTCTTCAGTATTACTTTGGCTATTTGGGGTCTTTTGTGGTTCCATACAAATTTTAGGATAGTTTGTTTTAGTTTTGAGAAGAATGCTGGTGCAATTTTGATTGGGATGGCATTGAATGTGTAGATTGCTTTGGGTAGTAATGACATTTTAACTATATTTATTCTTCCAATCCATAAGCATGGAATGTTTTTCCAATGCTTTCTGTCCTTGTCAATTCCTTCATAAGTTTTCTATAGTTTTCATCATACACATCTCTTATATCTTTGGTTAGGTTATTCCTAGGTATTTTATGTTTCTTTGTGCAATTGTGAATGGGATCAGTTTCTTGATTTCTCTTTCTGGTGCTTCATTGTTGGTGTATAAAAATGCAACCAATTTCTGCATGTTGATTTTGTATCCTGCAACTTTGCTGAATTCATGGATCAACTCTAGTAGGCTTCTGGTGGAGTCTGTCGGGTTTTCTATGTAAAGTATCACGTCGTCTGCAAAAAGTGAAGGTTTGACTTCTTCTTCGCCAATTCTGATGCCTTTTATTTTCTTTTGTTGTCTGACTGCTGATGCTAGGACTTCCAGCACTATGTTAAATAACAGTGGTGAGAATGGACATGCTTGTTGTATTCCTGATTTCAGGGGGAAAGTTCTCAGTTTTTCCCCATTGAGGATGATGTTAGCTAAGGGCTTCTCATAGATGGCTTTTATGATGTTTAAGTAATTTCTGAATTTTCTAACCAAATGTTCTGAAGAGTAAATAGACTATTTTTAGGAGTATCTTACCACTAGATATTTTCATTTATATGCCAGTAACCAACAGGTGTGAATGTTGACAGGTGACTTAAGTATATAAAAATGGGCTAGATGGACTCCTTTCTTACCCTTTCTAATCCTGGGATGTGGAGGTTGACTTAAAATGGTAATCCAGCTTGATTTGGCAGTTATTCTACCTAGATCATTGAAACCCTCCATTCTTACAGGAAAGAGACATTTAATCACTTGTATTTTGTATCTCTCTCTATTGCAATATGCTAAGATTTGGAGACATGGCCCACATACAAATATGGTCATAATACAATTTTTTTTTATAAAGTTTATTTGGGAGAGACATTGCAAGTTGGGGGGGGGGTGGGCAGAGAGAGTGGAGAGAGAGTCAGTCCCAAGCAGGCTCCTCACTGCCAGCATAAAGCCTGATGTGGCGCTTGAACCCATGAAGCCAGGAGATCATGAGCTGAAAACCAAGAGTTGGAGGCTTAACCAACTGAGCCACCCAGGTGCTCCTACAATTACTTTTTTTTATACTGAAATGAACAACAAAAAACAGAACAGAACAAAATTCTGAAAACCCCTCTACCTCGAGTTCAAAATAGAGTGGGAATTTGGCAATCTAGCAAAAATTTTGGTCAATAGAGGCTGCTAAACTATAAAATTTGAGTAATTAAGTGGCTTAGATTTTTAGATCAATAGAATTAATTATGCAATTAACAAATCTTCATACTCTGCCATGTGGATCATTGTTTTTCAATTGCTATGTAGATTTTAATGTGTGAAACTGTTTTATAATTAAAATTCTATATTTAGTTATTAAAAGTAATAAGGACATGGTCTTTTAATTGTACAATAAAATAAAGGTAGCATTCTTAATACATGCTTCTGCTTTGTTGAGTGAGCACAAGAAGACAGCATAACCCTGCAGCTCAGGGAAGAGATTTGGGGCTGAGGCAGCCTTGGGTTCAAATCTTTGAATAACCACTTTATAGACAAGTGACCCTGGATAGGTTGATTTTCCCCAGCCTCAGATAATACATCTGTAAAATTGAGATAATCTGCTTACTAAATCTTTCTATACTCTAATTTCTGAATCTCAATTCATGTTAAAATGCCAGGCATCTTAATTTTATATTGGATCTCCCTTTCCTCTTTCTTACTCTGTATCTCTTCTTTAAATCCTTTCTTCTTTTAGGACTTAGCCTAAATATTTCCTAACCCTTAATTAGTCCATGTTACATCTCACATACCAGTTTCAACTATTCCCTTACTGTAATTATTTTAATTGTAATTTTACCATCTGTTCTTGTGACGTTATGATTTTTTTCTATCTTTCTCCTGGCTTAATCCTTTGGGTAACATTACTTCCTCACACTATGCATGACCTATCATGGCCAATAAATATTTGCACAAGAATAAAGGATACCTATAAACATTCAATGAGGAAATGAATGCACATAAAGCACTTAGAAAACACTGTTTTATTATTGAAGGAAATTGCTATTTATTAAAACTTTACACCATCCTCCCCTTTTCTCACTAGAACCTTGCCAAAGCAACTCACAAAATAAATAACAAGTATAAATGTACTTAAGTATATATTTATGAAAATTACTTCACACAGGACTTACCAAAATTACAATTATAAAGACATTCATGTTTTAATTATTTTACTGTCTCTGCCACTAGATTGTAAACTCCTTGAAGGCAGGGCCTATCTCTGGCTTATTCCAGCCTGGATACCAGTTCATTTTACAGTGCCATATCATGGAATTTGAGATTTATCCTAAGGACAATTAAATACTTAAAGTATAAAGTATTTCAAGCAGGAGAGTGGCAATATCCTGCCATTTTAAGACTTGATGACTTAAAAGATCACTCTTCTGCTGGATGGAGATAGGGTCAATGTGAGTCAAAGTATATGTGTCCAGAGCAGCTGTCGGATTAACAGCATCTGTTTTCTTTGCAAGAAATTGGGGTGGCTTGGATTTGGGCAGATGGTAGTACAAATATAAAGTCAGAGATAGAATCAAGGAATATTATGGAGACAGAAAAAAATATGAGTTGGTGACTTACAAGGTGATAATAAAAAAGGGAGATATAGATGATATTATTATTATTATTATTATTGACAAAAATTTCAAGTACTTCCATTTAGATTGGTGGTAGCATATATATGCTGGGAAGGAAAGAGTAACAAAGGAAAAGCAATAAAGTGATAAAAACATTTATCAGTAGACACATCAGATATGTGAATCAAATCAGCAGCTGGTTAGACTTTTGGCAATTTTGACCTCATCCACTAGGTAGGGAAAAGCCTCAAACTGAAAGAACAGGGGATACATTAAGGGCAAAGTTACTTTGTGCTCCCACCTGCCACCCTCAAGCTTTACTGAGATATAACTGATGAATAAAATAATAAGATATTTAAAGTATATTAAATGATGACTTGATATCTATATACATTGTGGAAAGGCTCCCCCCAAGTTAATTAACACATGCCTCACTTCACATATTTACTTGTGTGTGTGTGTGTGTGTGTGTGTGTGTGTGTGTGTGTGAGAGAGAGAGAGAGAGAGAGAGAGAGAGAGAGAGAGAACTTTTAAGTTCTACTCTTTTAGCAAATTTCAATGATATAATATACTGTTATCAACTGCAGTCCTCATATATGCATTCAGTTCTCAGACTTTTTTCATCTTACAACTGAAAGTCTGTACTTTGTTTTCTGTGGAGCAGGAAGGAAGTTGTGGAACTGGTCAGTAAACAGTTATTTCCAATTTAAACCACTGGGATCTCGCTCTGTTTCTTCCCCTGCGCATGAACAGATGAGACGAGGGGTCAGGTCCAGCAGATGTGTCTGTGGCCAGCACAGTTAATGTGATTGGCATGACCAGGGTGCAAAAGTAAGACCAGGAAGGTAATTGACATTCCTGAGACAAGCAGACTCGTACAAAGAAAATACAGCTTGGAACAAAGGAAGTGGTAGAGAAAAAGGATGACAGAAGCCTTGTGTGAGAGCAAGCTCAACTCAGTGAGCACAGCACAGGAGAACCTGAGCTCATTAAAAGTGATATGAACAAAATATGAACGGATGCAAGTCAAATTCAGCTTCAGGAAGCGGTGGAAGGACCGAGATGCATGGAGCCCCTCTTCTGTGATGGGTGCTAGGCTAGTGTTTGCATATGCTGTCATGTTTAGTCCTCCTCACATCCCCAGAAGGGTATTTTCATTTCTATTTCCATTTCAATGAGAAAGAAACAGACTCAGGCTAGTTTCATCACTGCTTATGTTCGCACATTAGTCAGCAGCAGAGCCTGGACCACATCCCAGGTTTGTCTAACTCCAAAGCTTTTCTTTCTTTTTCTAAAACACATTATGCCACAGATCCTAAGTCATATTTTTTTGGGGGGGGCAGGTAAGAGAATGAGCAAAACTGGCTAGGGGTGAGACATTAGGGGTGAAGGACCCAGCAAACGGGTGAGAGTGTAGTTCATTTTCAGGGGGCAGCGTCCATTTAGCTCCAGGAAGATAGTGCTACATCAGGATGTGGGCTTGGTGTTGTCAGATCTTTAAACTTCATGAGACAAACTGAGAATTTATGTTTTTTATGTGAAATCTCTTAATTTGTAGATGCTGCTAATTAATTCTGTATTTCAGAAAGCTGTTGACTGATCAAGCAAAACCGCTCTGAAAGCTGAATTTGGCCTGGAGATTACAGGGTCGTGACCTTTATGTTACATCCTGCTGTTTGGGGCTCTCTGAGCAGTTAGCATATTAAAACCCTTTGTGACATAATGGATGGAGATTGTGTAAATATACAGGCCTTCAGAAGGCTCTCACCACACCGAACCAAAATAGTCCATGAATGGAAAAGCAAGTAGAAAACAAAATTAATGCCCCTGTCACTGGAGAGATTCTGGTTAGAACAAGAAAAAGGTAAATAATACACCTCTACCAATTTGTGGGGCTGGCTCACGACAGTTTATAAGAACCAAATGTTAAATATGCAGGAATTACATTAGTATTAAAGCAGAGTTAGCTTGACATTCTCCCACAGTTGTAGGAGAATTTACACCACAGAAATCTGCCAACACTAAAAAATTAAAGCATTTTTTTCCCCAGGGAAAAATGGGAAGGCAGTTGGCTCACTAGCCTATCAGTGCCATAACTTAGAAAAATGATTGTTAAATAAAACCACTTAAATTTACTTATGATATCATTTGGTTCACCACTAATAATCCAGCTGTCTCTGAAGTACAAATTTACTAAATTGATTGAGAAATTCATGTTTGGGTGAGTTCAGCTTATCATTTCATTTCCATGTTGGTGACCCTGCAAAGATGATTTTGTGACTGACACCATGGAAGCAACTGTAACTAAAACCACATCCTGAATAGGAACTAATTCATTACATGATCAGTTTTAAATATCAGCTAACATTTAGAGAGGACTTCTACTTTCTAAGGCATTATTCTAAGAGATTTACAAATTATCAAACTCAATTTATCTGCCAAACAAACCTACAAGGTAGAAGTTCTCATGTTATTTTATTGGTTAGGAAACAGCCTCAGAGAAGTCATACAAACAATAAATGGTGCAGTTGCGATTTGGTTCAGGTCCTTTCACCCTAGCTTTAGCTACTGAATGAACACTGCATATACAATACACCATACTACAAAAAATATTAATGGCCTCAAAACAAATATTCTTGATTGGATTATCCTGTACAGAGTTATCGATAAGACAGCACAAATAATAAGGGTTAAATAATAAGCACAATCCCGGGGCACCTGGGTGGCTTAGTCGGTTAAGCGTCTGACTTTCGCTTAGGTCATGATCTCGCGGTTCGTGGGTTCGAGCCCCGCGTCGGGCTCTGTGCTGACTGCCAGCTCAGAGCCTGGAGCCTGTTTCAGAGTCTGTGACTCTCTCTCTTTCTGACCCTCCCCTGCTCACGCTGTCTCTCTCTCTCTCCTAGAAATAAATAAAACATTAAAAAAAAAAGAGGATATTTGAAAAAAATAATAATAATAAGCACAATCCTGAGTCACAATAGGTGACAAATAAATGCAATTTCTTCCCTTTCTCCTCCTGAAATCTAAAGACACTAAATCATTACTGAACATAACTACCAAGTGACATCTCCAAAGACTTGATATATCTTTTTCTTAAATGTATGTATTTTAAGTGTTTATTTTTGAGAGAGAGAGTGGCAGAGAGAGATGGGGATAGAAGATTTGAAGTGGGCTTTGTGCTGAAAGCAGAGAGCCCAATGTGGGGCTCGAAGTCACAAACTGTGAGATCATAACCTGAGCCGAGTAGGATGCTTAACTGACTGAACCACCCAGGTGCCTCAATACAATCTATATTTTTAAAAAATCTTTTAAACATTTATTTATTTTTGAGAGAGAGTGACAGGGCATAAGTGGTAGGAGCAGAGAGAGAGAGAAGGAGAATCTAAATCCAGTTCCAGTCTCTGAGCTGTCAGAACAGGGTCTGGCATGGGGCTCAAACTCACAGAATGTTACATCATGACTTGAGTTGAAGTTGGAAGTTTACCCACCCAAGCTACCCAGGTTGGGGTCTTGCCCCAAGACCTAAAATATCTTAATAAGAAATAAAAATAAAGCAAACTGTTCATATTTAGCTAAAAAACATTTTGGTAATGGGAAACAATCAGAAAGCTGAATTATGTTCCTTTCTAACAAAATATTTTTCTAAAATTGTTATAATTTAAAAGACCTAACACAATACTCTTATAATCTTTCCTATGTTTTCCACCTTCTGTTTGAAAGACAAAGTAAATTATATCACTTACTGCTCTGTTAGTACAGTGGGCTATATTGGATCAAGTATTATAAGTACCATAAATTTTTATGCTTTACTAATAGTTATGTGTTATAGAGATTAGAACACATATTGTTCAACTGTTATAGGAATTTCAAGAGGTATGGTTTTGTTTACTTGCACATGTGTGTTTTAGACATTTACTTGTAAAGCGTTTCTGTAACATTGCCATAGGGAGATGTTTAATTTCTCAGTGTCCATGAATATAAACTTTTTACACTTATTATCAAGTAAATTCCTATAAATCTGTAATGGTAACATTAATCTAGTATTTATTCAAATTTTTGGGCCCAAGAAAATTTCTTTCCCTAATTTGTCAGGTGGCCAAAGGCCTTTGCTTTTCTTCTTAAAATTGTTATTCTATGTGAAATAAGTCTGAGAATTTTCATTTTATTCTTGTATCATGTTTGTAATCAAGGTTCCCAGATTTAGCCAGATTTAGGAAATTAATCAGTTCCTCAGTCTTATAGCACTTGACAAAGTTTACAGTTGCAATGTAAATGATCTGTATCTACTGAATGCTATGAAAGGGAAACACTGAAACGCCCTATATCTTTTAGGGGGCTTGGGAGATAAGATGGGGAAAATAATTGAAAAACAATATAGGAAAGGATTTACAAGTGCTGAGTGTTTTTAGAGGGTATAAATCAAGGAGTTGTGCAGATAAGAGAGAGATAACTTCAGGTCAAGTGCTAGGCATAGCCATGGCCCCAGCCCTTGAATGAGAGATAAATCAGGGCCAGACTTGGGAGAATTTACGGAGAAAGTGAGATTTCAGCTGGATCTTGCAAGATGGCTTGGTGCTGGATATGCAAAGGAGAGGAGGAAGAGCCCTCTAAATTGCATAAGTCAAGATATCATGGTAGGGTTTAGCATTTGATGTATTCAGGGCAGTGTTTCAGTCTGGCTGTAAAGGACTCCAACTGGGGACATAAGGCCCTAACCATTTGGACAGACAATATAAACTATGTTTTCTCTTCCCAAATATGAATGGTGCAGGAATTATAGTCACATAGATGTCTGAGCAGAATTATATATCTGTTCTTAAAGTTGTATTCTTAAACGAATAATAGGAAAGCCAAAGCTGCAGTCTAATGATTGATTCATTCAACAACATACATTGAGTACCATAGTTGTGCCAGGCACATGTGCAGTGAGACATAAAACAGAGCAACCATATTCTCTGTCCTTAAGGAGTTCACCATCAAGTGAAAAAATGAATAGGTAAACAAATAATTAGAATAACTTTGATATATGTGTTTTGTTCAAAGGGCCATGGGGGTATGGAGGGAGGGGTGATTCATTTCAAACAAGATGGACTGGATGTCTTAAAAAATGAATTGATATTTGATCTTGACAAAGAGTGTTGCCCATAGGAAGAAAAGATAGTGCAAAAGAATAGAGCCCGAAGACAGGAAGACCCTCTGTTGTTAAGAGTATGCCACTGAGCCTGGGTCAGGCAGGGGTACAATAACATAGCTCTTCTGTGTGTACATGTACACACGTACTTTTGGGTTGAACTAACTGCAGGGAAGGGACCATAGAAAGAGGCTTGCGATGGTGTCATGCTGTCTTATGATAACCTGCTTGGCCCTGAAGCGTAGGGTTAGATGGGAGCTGTACTCATTCCTGGAAGTGAGTAGAGATTGGACACTTCAGTTACATGTCTCTAATCATAAAAGCAATTTATTTGTCTCATATTGGAAAGTGATGCTGTCAGTGGTGTTATTTCCTTCATTGAACTTAAGATTGACTTTATGCTGTTCAGTTACAAGCACAATAAACTCTCCCGTGACCTTGTGCTCTAGTTGCATGCAAACCTCTTTGGCTGCAGTCTGGATATTATTGACAATACATAATGCATTGCTAAGTCTTTGAAAATATGCCACAAGCCTTTGTTCCAAAGAAGTGTATTACATTGCTCTATAGATGACCTTTCATTATTCAGACTCCATTAGAAGACTTGAAATGCTCTATTCTGTTCCGATACCCAGAGGGGTAGTGGTTCTGGGACCCTCTGGAGCATTTTTATGGGCCATTTGAGAAAGCAAATAAATATTCAGGATTTCTCCTATAGACCCTCAATACTAGGTAGAGAAATGATGCCACATGTAATGATGAAATGGTTATTCACTCATTTATTTTTTTAATAAGCATTTATTACAAGTCTGTTGCATATCAAACACTTTGCTTAACATTAGGAAATCGAAGTTAAATAAGCCCCATGGCTTCCCTCAGGGCCTTAGTGTCACATGGGATTGTGTGTGTGTGTGTGTGTGTGTGTGTGTGTACAAATCAAATACACACACACATATGAAGGAGGAGGAGGAGGCGGGGGAGGAGAGGGAGAAGAAGAAGAGGGAGAGGGGGAGGAAGAGAGAGGAAGGGAGGGTGGGAAGGAGGGAGGGAGAGAAGGAGAGGAGTTGCCATAATGGATTTAGGCAAAATGTTCATGTTCATGCAGACAGAAGTGGGAGCAGTTAACAGAGTCAGCCTTTGAAAGTCAGAGAACTGTTTCAAGAGGAGGTGATGCTTGAGTTGTTACAGAGGAATCAGATAATTTTAGGGGACTGTTACATGGACAGCCACTTGGATAGAGACTGGAAGGAATACAGGTATCACATCATGAAAAGATTGAATTTTATGGTCAAGAGATTGAGTTTCATATTTAAGACAACTATAACCTAGAAGGATTAAATAGTAAGAAACAGAATCCAATTTGGGTTTTTAGGAAAAGCACCCAAACAACAGTATAGAGGCTGGGATAGAGGAAGTGGAGTATTCAGGCTGCAGTAACTTCAGATGGCCAATGCAAATAGCCAAAAAAGAGGGGAGGAAGCCAGTAGAAGCAATAAATATTTTGTGTTAAAATTAGCACAATTTGACCAAGTAGATATGAAGAACAACAGAGGGGGAATACTTTAAATACTTATATAACTCTTTAAGGTATTTTAATTTCTAAGTTGATATTCATTAGCACTTAGTTGTCAGACTTCATTCATGCATCTATTCCTAATAATTAGAACAAAATGTTTTGTTTGGCTCCTCTGCCTTTCCTCTTCTGCTTATATGGATATAATTTTAGCAGGAGGTGAAAAATCATGCTCAGTTGTTGAGTAGATGGAGAGATGGAGAAAGAAAAAGAGAATGGGGATTAATGAATGGAGGACCAAAAGGGAGAAAAAGAAGGGGAGAGAAGAGTTTTCTGAGTGAAAGGGCTTCCATGGTTGGCAAAATCACTTATTTAGAAGTAAGAAGTTAGCAAGTTTTGCTCTGGGAGGGATGGGAATGGTGACTGATTAGCTTTGGAGTTAGGTTATTGACACTCAGCCTACAGCTTGTCTTATAGGCATTCAGTGTGAGGTTCAGTAGGTAAACAGGGGTAAGAAGAAGGTGAAAGTTGAATCCATAGAGCGTGGGAGACATAAATGTGATAGTTTTAAATATTTTTTATTATCACAAGGAACGTGAGAAAATCAAAGACAAAAACCTAGGGGATACCAATTCTTAAAAGGTAGAACAGAAAAATACAAAACTGTTAGAAAATGAGTCATAAGGGGACACAGATCCTGTTTGAAGAGTTCTGAAATTTACAAATAAGGTAGTTCCCAATTCCTGGCTTTGAGGAATACACATTGTAGATAATCTATATCACAATCAGTAATGGTTAGAGAAGTAATGGTGCTCTCCAGAATTGTACAAGTAGAGTGTGTTCTTTAAAAATAAGCATAAAACTATGTGATTATAGCCTCTGTAAAAGGCAAAACTCCTCTTTAGTTTCTAGCAAAAGGAGAGTTGGCTCAAATAGGTTTATGGAAACAGGGAAATTAATTAGCTTGCCTAAGTAAAAATGCTTAGAGTTAGTCCAAACTACAGATGTTTCAGGTTAGTTTTCCCTAGAATAAAACCTGGAAAGTAGACAAAAATTTGAGTGCATGTTGCTTATGACATGATCTTTTGAATACCACTAGTGGAGTGGGGTAATAGGTAGACAGGAGGGAAAAAAACAAATAGGATGCATAAATGAGCATGTTATCATTGTGGACAACCTAAACTCCCTCTGGGACGCAGTGTAGACTATATCTAAGAGTTGTTCTACCTAAGACATGAAGACTTAGAATAGTCATGCCCAGTCTATTTGGTCATTGGTGGAAGGCTCAATGACACACTTGACTTTCAGGCACTTCAGCTTGCCACCAGAGAGAGCCCAAGGACAGTCACAGGTTCTCACAGTTGAAAGCTCTCAGTGAGCAAAGGAAGGGATGCAAACTGTAAAGGGACTGTGAGAATGGGGGAACAGTGAGAGCGTCACCTACAATCCACTCCTGTCTACTTAGAGCTACTTTTTCCTCTACATTAGCATGTTCACTCTGTTTTACCGTTCGTTTCTCAAGTTAGTAGCTGGCTACACTCTATGAAAAGAAAAACAAAAGACATCAGGAAAGTAGTAAAACTAGTTACCATCATCTAAAGCAATATGCCCAAGTGTGCACAGACTATTTCCCAATTTAAAAGGCCCGTGGTACATGGAGATATGGAGTCTCTTTCTTAACGACAGGAAGTAGGACATACAGGGTCCACTAATGTCCTTGAAATGGGAGGGAGGCGGTTCCTAGAGTGAACCAGAACCATGTACCCCGAACAACTCGGTGATGCAGTGGGCCTCTTGATCTCTTAGGGTTTATCACCTACCTACCCTTAGTTTCACATGTATTTTACCAGGGTATCGAGAGTACTTGCAGCGTCTTACAGTCTGATTGACTCAGTATAATGGTGAAAGTAGACTAGCATGTTGAGTTTTGGAATATCATCAAGATAATCAATATCTAAGGTGGTCAAGGTCACTTTGGACCATGATGTGACAGAAACCAAAAGAGTTAACATAGCCCCGGAGTAAGACTATTAATGCAGATATTCCAAATGAATGAGTTCCTGTTGTGTTTAGAAAGATTTCAACTGCCAGATGTGGTTTTTGCAGGGGCTACAGTGGTACATTATGGGAATGTTATGGGAACAGCCATACTTTCAACATTTAGGTCATTGGGGCCAATCTAAAAGGCCGCATTGCTTTTCACTTTCTATCTTGCTGGGATGGGGAACTGTTTCAGGGGCTTACACTTGGCCTTTACTATCATAATTGATCTGACTTCATAGATCTGGTGAGAATTCTACAAGGTGGTAAGTATATCTATTTTATTTTAGGAACTGAGGAACTGACCACAGAGCAGGAGTATATACACAGCAGATTCGGCCTACTGTGAAATAAATTTGGACCAAAACTCCCTTAACTACCTTTCCTCTATATGCCCCACCTAAGTAAGGAATATGATGGCCTTCTGGTATTCACAACAGCTACTATCCGTTATTTGACAACTCTGAAAAACATTTCATCTGTAAACATTCATTGTCCTCAGTGGCAGTTACTGATAAGTAGTTTTAGGTAACACTGGGAAATAACTGGAGGAATCACTACTGTATATACTTCTTATGAAACCGAAGGATCCCTTTTCAAGGGCTACTGACCTGCTCTTCAAATGAATGCTCTGTATTGAAGAACTAGCTCAGGTCTGGGAACTGCATGAGGGATGAGATTTTTCCTTTGTAGCAGCTGACTTCAAAGTTCTGCTTGCCTGATCTAGACCACTTTGGGTAGTATTAGTCAAGTAATACCCTCACTGGCTGAACTGTCTTGCCCCTAGAAACATTGTGGTATAATTGCCATAATCAGGGATCCTTGGGAGTCAAGGCCATTAGATTTTAATGGCTCATTTTAATAGTTACATTTACCTTACTTGCCCCAGATGGCTAAGTGCAACCCCTGATATCCCAGAATCCTATCATTTCCAATGACATAAGAGCCCAGTTCCAGAACATCATCTATCATCAGTCTTTGTCGGTGGAGGGCTACCTTCATGGAGCCCATCAGTGTTCCTGGTGCTCCCTCACTAATATATTACTAAAATAACGAAGGACCATCCTTTAAGCTTTCCTGGGAAAAATGAATCAGTTGTGGACTGGATAGAGTAAACGGATTTTTTTAAATGACAGCTTCTTTGACCTCCTTTTTTATTGTGGTAAGAAACTTAGCAGGAAGTTAAGTGTAACCATCTTAACAAAATCTGAAATGTACAATATATTGTGTTGTTCACTGTATGTACTATGTTATTCTGCAGGTCTCTAGAATTTATTAATCCACTGTGATGAAACTTTATATCCAATGAACAACTTTCCATTTCCCCTCACTTCAGCCCCATGCAACCACCATTCTGTTTCTCTGAATTTGACCATTTTAGATACCTCATATAAATGGAATCATGCAGTATTTGTCCTTCTGTGACTGGCTTATTTCACTTGGCATAATGTCCTTAAGGTTCATCCATGTTGTCACTTACTGCAGGATTTCCTTCTCTCAGCTGAATAATATTCTATTGTACATATATTCCACATTTTCTTTACCCAGTCATCTATCAGTGGAAATTTGGGTTCTTTCCATATGTTATCTACTGTGCAAAATAGAAAGCTTCTGCACAGCAAATAATCAAGAAAATTAAAAGGCAACCTACAGACAAGGAGAAAATATTTGTGAACTCTGTATCAGATAAGGGGATACCCCCAAATACATGAGAAACTCTTAAAACTCAACAGCAAAAGAAACAGAAGTAACCTAAAATTTTAAAAAGGCAAATTAACTGAATAGATATTTCTTCAAAGAAGACATATAAATGGCCAAGAGGTCTATGTAAAGGTGTTTAACATCATTAATCATCAGGGAAGCAGGAATAAAAAACACAGTGAGATACCACCTCCCACCTGTTAGGATGGCCATTATAAAAAATATACTACTGGCAACCATGTGGAGAAATTGAAATCCTCGTACACTGATTGTGAGAATGTAAAATGGTGCAGTTACCGTAGAAATCAGTAAGCAAGTGCTACAAAAATTTAAAAATAGAACTGCCATATCACACAGCACTCCCACTTCTGGGCATATATCCAAAGTAATTAAAATTAAAATCAGGATCCTCAAGAGTTACCTGCAGTCCCATGATCATTACGGTATTCTTTGTACACATTGGTCCCCTTTTCTCAGTTTTCCACGAAAACAGTTCCAGTCTCCCTCACTTCTTCACTGAAGATCACCTTTCTTACCAAACTTCAAGAAACCATTTATCAGTAAATAAAGATCAAGTAGAGGCTTCCTTTCCAGGATTAAATCTTCAGTCACGAGCATGTGCCCTCACATAATTAACTCTTCTTTATCTGTATTTACATTACATCCTCCCTAATCAAGTGTAACAAATTACTACAAATTTAGTATGTCACAGTTCTGGAGATTAACATCTAAAATGTGTCCTCAACAGGGCACCTGGCTGGCTCAGTGGTTAAGTGATTTTGGCTCAGGGCATACATCTTGTAGTTTGTGTGTTCTAACCCTGCATCAGGCTCTGTGCTTACAGCTCAGGATCTGGACCCTGCTTCAGATTCTGTGTCTCTCTCCCTCTCTGCCCCATTCATACTCTGTCTGTCTCTAAAAAATAAACAAACAGTAACACATTTTTTAATTTAAAACATCTGTCCTCAAGTCTCCATCCTTTTGGAGGCTCTGGGAGAGAACTCATTTCCTTGCCTTTATCTACTTTATAAAAAACATGTATATTCCTCAGCTTGTAGCCCCGTTTTCCAGTTTCCAAACAGCTAGATAATATCTTCTCTCCTCTCTCTGATTTGTTCCCTTCCTTACTTCTTCTCTCTCTGACTCCAAGCTTCCTGCCTCCCTTTCTTAAGGACCTTTGTAATTACACTGGGCCCACCTGAATAAGCTAGGCTAATCTCCTCATTTAAAAATTCTCAGTTTAACCATATCTGCAACATAAGATGACATGTTCCAAGTTCTGAGAATTCATTCACAGACATCTTTCGGGAGGGTACAAGGACAGTATTTCTCCTACCACAACCAGGATCCCTAAGAACAATTCCCAGACATCTTTACTCATTTCTTGCTAATACATATTTGTCTAGTCCTGCAGTTCTTACTGTAAATAAATAATCCTTTTCTTCTCACAGCAGATACTATTTTCTTGCTTGACCTTACTAGTGAGTTTGCACTCTCCCCTACCAGGGACATTTGGTCAAGTCTGGAAATGTTTTTGGTTTGCAACATTGGGGCACTACTAGCATCTAGTAGGTAGAGGCCAGGATGCTGCTAACCATGCACAGGACAGCCCCCTCCCCAACAAAAAATTATTCTGTTCGAAATGTCATTGTTGAGAGACTATAGTATAAAACAGTGGCATGGCGGGGGGTAGATCTGGAAGAGTATCAATGTAGTTTTGTGAAATAACAGCTCAGAGAAGACATTTTAGGAATTCCCAAGCAGGAGAGGTTGTTACACCCTAACAAAGAGAAAGAGCCATTTCTCTTGGCCAGAAGATTTGGGGTCATCTGTATTTCAATGATTTCAAGCTCATCTCTTCCCTTTCCCACAAATTCCTGCATCCTTTGACTCAGAGCCTTCCCCCTCCTTTCCTCTCCTGTTTCTGACTACAGAAGAGACTCATCAGGGCTGTGAATCCAGCTTCTTTGTTAACAGAATCAAAGCTTGGGGCTAATTTTCAGCACAGCCTTCTCTTTGCGTGCAGGTAATGAGAAACTCCTTTGATAGTTGCCTTATTTTCTTCCTCCAGTGATTTTTTTTTTAGATTTTAGTCGGCACTCTTCATTTTTTATTTTTCATTAAAGAATAATTAACATAAAGTGTTATGTTACTTTCAGGTGTATGACATGGTGATTCAACAATTATACACATTACTCAGTACTCATCACAATAACTGCAATGCCATCATCCATCACCAAACAACCTTATTACAATCTAATTGATTATATTTCCTATGCTGTATTTTTCATCCTCGTGACTTTTTATTTTGTGACTGAGAGTTTGTACCTCTTAATCCACATTATTTATTTCAACGATCCCCTACCCCCTCGCCTCTGGCAACGATCAATTTGTTTTTATATTTAAGAGTCTGATTTTTTGTTTATCTCATTTTTTTCTTTGTTTTTTTTTCTTAAATTCCTTATATTAGTAAAATCATATGGTATTTGTCTTTCTCTGACTTATTTAATACTATACCCTATAGGTCCATCCATGTTGTTGCAAATGAAAAAATTTCATTCTTTTTTTATGACTGAATAATATTCCTCTGTGTATATATATCTTTTTTATTCATATATTTATGTCACTTGGGTTGCTTCCATATCTTGGCTACTGTAAATAATGCTCAATAAACATGGGGTGCATTTATATTTTTGAATTAGTGTTTTAATTTTCTTTTAAATATTTTTTAGTGGTTATTTATTTTTGAGGGAGACAGAGCATGAACCGGGGAGGGGCAGAGAAAGAGGGAGACAGTATCTGAAGCAGCCTCCAGGCGCCGAGCTGTCAGCACAGAGCCTGGGGAAGGGCCTGAAGACACAAACAATGCGTTCATGACCTGAGCTGAAGTTGGACACTTAACCCACTGAACCACCCAGGAGCCCCAGTGTTTTCATTTTATTTAGGTAAATACCCAGTAGTGAAACTGGAGCACTTTCTTACACTATAAACAAAAATAAACTCAAAATGGATTACAGACCTAAATGTAAGACCTGAACCCATAAAACTCCTAGAAGAAAATATAGGCAGCATTTTCTTTGACATCAGTTTTAGTAACATTTTTCTAGATATGTCTCTTCAGGCAAGGAAAACAAAAGCAAAAATAAACTATTGGGACTATACCAAAATACAAAGCTTTGGCACAGTGAAGGAAATCATTAGCAAAATGACAAAACAACCTAATGAACGGGAGCAGATATTTGCAAATGATATATCTGATAAGCGGTTAATACCCCAAATATATAAAGAACTTTTACAACTCAACACCAAAAAAAAAAGCACATAAATAATGAGCAGAAGACCTGAACATTTTTCCAAAGAAGACATACAAGTAGCCAAGAGACACATATAAAAATACCCAATATCATTAATCATCAGGGAAATGCAAATCAAAAACAAAATGAGATATCACCTTATACCTATCTTTTTCAGAATGGCTAGAATAAAAAGACAAGAGATAACAAGTGTTGGTGAGGATGTGGAGAACAAGGAATCCTCCTGCACTGTTAGTGGGAATACAAACTGGTACAGCCATTGTTCAAAACAGTATGGAAATTCCTCAAAAAATTCAAAATAGAAATACCATATGATCTTGTACTTCATTTTTTGGCTAGTAATAGCAGCCTACCAAATCTGTAATGACTCCCATGTCATTCAAAGGCTAAAATACTGAAGAAGCCTGTATACTGTCTTCCATTTGTACCCCATCCCAGTTTACCACAGGTAAGGTTCTTCATAATGTTAATCCTATCTCAGGTCAAGACTTCCACTACACAAGCCACCTGTGGGGCCTTGTTGTCAGTTGGCCAGTGAGTGATCCAATTCAAGAATTTCACCTAGAGGGCCAGCTTCCTGAGGCTACTCAGGCATCAACTCTCTTAGGTTGGATTCTCCCAAAGCAGACTCCAAAAGAAGGCTTTGTGTACTTTATTTTGGAAGTAATACCAGGCAGAATTGATAGGGGAATGGGAAAGTGAGGGAGGGAAGGAGGAAAGGAGGAAAGCTACGTGAAGCTTTAACATGTTAACAGTTTACTTCTGTGGAAATCTGAGGTTTAATCCATCTGGAAATATTGCAAGTCAGCCTTGGAGTTATCCTAACAACAAGGGGTGAGGAAGCTAAAATATTTATTCTCCAACACTTGTCTACCTTTCATTTATGGCTGTTCCTAGCGGCTATACTTCCTGAGCATTCCTGACCTCAAGTCAAGTATGCTGTTAGAGCGAGAAGTGGATCTTAGGCTGAGAGCTACAATTGCTGGCAGTGGGAAGTCATGGGCATGTACAAGAATCATAGGTGTTGGAAAGATAAGGTTAGGGCACCAGCAATATCTGTTACACATACTTTTTAATTCAAGGTGTCCATTACAACACAAGAAAACATGTTAGGTTCCACCTTCCCTGGAAGAGTTTCATTCCTTGGCTTTCCATGGAGGCCAACCATAACTTCAGGCTTGCATTTTTAGCGAATGTAGTATAGCAGAAGAGCTCATTGGTGAGCTTAAAACTAGTCTCATTATTTTGACTGGGCTGACTCAGAAGAAGTTTATCTCTGAGACCTCCAGGGTGAACACATGTGTAGATTACTGCATTGCCTGATTTAGCCTAGGTCATATGTTGCATTTCTCAGCTCAGAGAAGGCTTCACTTTACCCTAAAAACACAGTATGAGAATGGACCAGGGTTGGTTTCCATAAAACAAAACTTCTAAGAGAAGAAAGCATGGGACTGGGCAGCAAAAAGCCTATCCAGTACAACCCTGTTTAATGATCTCTTAACCGCATTGATAGAATCTATTTTACTCTGGTCTGGGTTACCTAGATGAAGCTGTCAATCAGCTGCTTTTATCTTATACACTTCAAAACTTCTATGATGTATTTTAGATGTCATATTACTATCAATTATGTCACTTATTTTGGCATAGAACATTTTTCAGGCAGAAAGTTTTCTATTATCAGTGAGGGGTAACATATTTAACATGGATTAGAGGATCAGATGAACTAGCCTGAGCAAGGGCCTCATGGTTTGGGATATCTGGAACTGAAAAGAAATTAACATTTCTCAAGCACCTGCTATTTTCCCGGCCCTGGGCCAGGAACTTTACACACATCATCTCTTTAATCCTCACAACAAGCATATGAGGAGGACGCAGTGATAGCCATTTACAGATGAGAAAATAAAGGCAGATGGGAGCTGACCAGTACTGCAAGCTCCTCCAGTTAGTGTGAGGACATGGATTCCAAGCCAGTGGTCTCCAAATGCTATGCATGTTGTGACGTGGGACAGGAGACTAGCAACTGTATGCCATAGCCCATAAACTAAAAAAAATTTTTAAAAAGTAGGCATGCAGCTAAAAATACTTCTTTTTGCAGGCAAGTAAGTGTCTTTAGGGGAAACTCTAATATGACCATCTTCATGGGAATGATCTAATCTTCAAAATTAAGGAGAGGGGCTTTGGGAGTTATTTCCTTTTTTTTTTTTTTTTTTTTTTGCTACTATGAGAATGTTTATTTAGCAGCCTGTAGTCCCATGTCAAAAAAACTCTCAATATTTCCTTTTAAGAAAAGAAATTACAAGCTTTTCCACCCTGAGAGCTTCTGTTGATTTAAGAAATGCCTTCCCCCAAATACTCCTAGTACATACACATTCATGCACCTTGAAGCATGTAATGCTTATTCTCAGATAACAACACCTGAATCATTATTTGCATCACTGGCCTCCATGCCATTTTGGAACGTAATGTGGGAGAATATGAAACATATTTTAACAGGTGTGCTGCCCCTTTCATATTTTCAGTGCACATTTGATGAAAAGTTATTAGCTCTTATATTGAAGTGTTTTTTATTTCTGTTATTTACTTATTTACTTATTTACTTTTACTGTTATAATTTATTCTGTCTTTATCTTATCACCCACATTTTTGGGGGATGAGTAAGAAGGTCACTGACATGTGACATTAGAAGGACTGGGTGCATGGCCTGGCTAATAGAAATAGAAATAGTCCAGTTGCAAAACACAAATAACAATAATAAAATACCAAATATTTATTAAGCTCTACCATGTGAAAGAGTTTTCATTATTAATTCAACAAATATTTATTGAGCATTAAATATGAAAGAGGTATCTGGGCAGTTTTCTATTCACTGGGAATACAGGATAGAACAAACCAGATGCAAATCTCTGTTATAGCTTACAATGCTGTGTGTGTGTGTGTGTGAGAGAGAGAGAGAGAGAGAGAGAGAGAGACAGAGAGAGAGAGAGAGACAGAGAGGCAGAGAGAGATGAGAAGAGTGACAACAAACAAAATAAATAAAACATGGATTATATCAAAAAGTAAAAAGTATTTTGGAGGCAAATACAATAGGGAGGAAGGAGGCTGTGGAGACTGAGGAATCATGGGAGGGTAACAATTTAAAACTGGGTGGCTAGGAAGTTGCAAGGTGAGTTGAGGACCTCAAGGAGGTGAAGAAACCCTTGGGGTGGGGTGGGGGCTATGCAGGTGGAGAGGACGAATGCAAAGGCCTTGTAGTAGCTGCATGCATGGTGTGCTCTATGAACAGTTGGAAAGCCAGTGTGGTAGGAGCAGGGGGGTAAAGGGAAAATAGTTTCAGATCGAGTAAGAGATGTAATAGAAGACCAGATATGAGAGCACTTTCTAGGGCATTGTCTGGACTTTGGTTTTGATTATCAATGAGATAGGAAGCCACTGGAGGACTTGAGCTTCAGAACGACATGATTAAATCTATGTTTTAGAAATATCACTTCGGTTCCTGGCTGACTCTGTCCGTTAAGCATCTGACTCTTGATTTCAGCTCATGTCATGATCTCATGAATCGTGAGATCAAGCCTTGAGTTGGGCTCTGAGCTGACAATGTGGAGCCTGCTTGGGATTCTCTGTCCCCTTCTCTCAACACCCTCCCTGACTAATGCACGCACTCACTTGCATGCGCTCTCTCTCTCTCTTTCTCTCTCCCTCTCTCTCAAAATAAAGAAACTTAAAATATCACCTGAGATGTTATGTTAGAATGAATAATAAACTGTGGGAGAACCAATCAACAGCCTCAGCCTGTTGGAATAACCTGGATGAAAGACCGTGACTTGGCCAGGTGATGATGTGGAAGTAATAAGAAGTATAATTATTTGCTAAGCACTTATGGACAGCATCTCATTAGCTAACTTTATGTATGTGCTACAAGAATGGAATCAGTCTGAATGCCAGTTTTCTCATCTTTAAATTGGGAGCACAAAATGAATTTTGTTTCTCACAATTAGCTTAAGGACGGACAGGTACAGCTGCAAAGAGAAACATAATCAAGTTGAACTTTCTGGCAAAATCAAGGGAGATGTGGCAGGATAGATGGCACAACAGAAAGACCAGTTCCTTGGAAAAAGCCAGGGCCTGCTCTGCCTTATGAAACTGAATGTCCATATCAAACACAGAGAAATAAGCTCAAAAACTAGTTCCAAGATGAAGCACAGGAAATAAAAACTGAAGAACCATCAGAATGACAAAATTGCAGAGCAGTTTAATCTGACTGGTGGCTCTGGACAAGCATTTTGCACACTTTTGGGTCAGAGCTGTGGGGAAGAAAAAAACAGAAGGCTCAATCTCTTACCCTGGTGTGAGACTTCTTGCAGAAGAAATGGCAAGTTGGTTGTTGTGACAAACCAGCATGGTTCATTCTACACAGCAGCACAGGTGGGAAAGTAATGTTAGCACCATACAGTCATATTTTTATGGACAAATTTCACCACCTCACTAGTGAGGAAAACTAAGAATTCCAAGAAGAATAAGAAACATGTCCTCCGATATCAAGAGTTCACACCTGCCACTGACCTTTCTCTGCCTCTTCATCCCTCATACTGAGGCTTTTATTGATGAGTGGTGGGGATCTATCTGATGGAGCTGAGCTATTGAACAAAGGATGTAGAATCAAATAAATCCTGTCTACCTCTGCACGGAGGTAGCTTGAGAGCTGATAACACTGAATGAATGATTTGAAAATATAAATATTTTATACATGAATAACATACCAGTAATTAAATCTATAATCAGGGATATATATCAAAGCAAGCTGTGAAGACAGAAAAAGGCTAATAACTGGCTCCATCCCACTCACTGGCCAAAGACCTTCACTAAATCCCTCTACACTACCACAAACACAGTTTTGCTGAATCTTCCATTCTTCTTTCAAAATTTATCTCACCTAATACCAACCTCCAAATGTTGATCCTTACCAGATCTTAATAATAGCAAATCCAGCCTTTCAGGGCTCTATTCCATTGTTTTCCTTGACAACAAGCACACTTAGTTTCCTCTACACTAGTGAATATTACCATGACATTTCCCTTACATACTCCTGTTTTTCTGTTTCTCACATCATGGTCCTGGTATATTACTTTTCCTTTTATAACTTATATATTTAGTTTGAATTGCTTATAAGAAATCTGCAAGGAGATGTCAAATAGGTAGTTGAACATATGGGTTAATGGGTCCCAGACTCAGTGTGAACTATAGAGGTACATCTAAGAATCATAAGAGAATAGACAGTAAGTGGAGCCGTGGGAGTATAATGCATTATCATGCAGAGAGTAGCCCTGAAGAGAAATGTGCCTCGGAGAGATCCCTGGGGAAGCCCAACATTTAAAGTTCAGGTAGGGTAGATTCAGCCAACAAAGGAACCTGAAAAGGCATAGCCTTGGAGGTAGAAGACATGCTGTAGAATAAAGTGTCAAGGAGGCAAAAAGAAAGAATGTAACAAGAAATAGGGGACAGCCATCTAACCACTGCTGATGAGAAGTCAACTGAATAGTATTTACTGGATTTAATGGCATTGAATTCTTAAGGAACATTATATGGGCACTTTTACTGGAACTGGTATGAGGGCAGAAACTAAAGAAGAGAGAGGTGAGAATATCACACATCTATATGAGATGATGAGGTGTGTGTGTGTGTGTGTGTGTGTGCACGTGCATGTGTGTAGGTGGTAAAGTACAGGACTAAAAACAAAGGACTTAAGTGGAACTTTACATTCTGAAGAGTGGGCATCTCATGTGATATTCTTCACCTTGCCCCTTACAGGGCAGAAGCTAGAAACAAACTCTGCTAAAGGACAGTTAGAGTGGTTGTATTCATTTGCTAGGGCTGTAATGACAATGTACCACAGACTGGGTGGCTTAAACAACTTTATTTTATCATCTCACAGTTCTGGAAGCTAGAAGTCCAAGATCAAATGTCAGCAGGGTTAGTTTCTTCTGAAGGCTGTGAGGAAAAATCTCTTTGACACTTCTCTCCTAGCTTTTGATATTTTACCTAAAATTTTTGCCATTCTTGGCTTCTGTTGCATGCCTTAGTCTTCCTATGATGGTGTGTGTGTGTGTGTGTGTGTGTGTGTGTGTGTGTGTGTGTGTCCATATTTCCCTTTTATAAGGACACCAGTTACATTGGATTAGGGGTCCACCCTACTCCAGCATGACCTTAATTACATGGGCAACAACCCTATTTCCAGTTAAATTCACATTCTGAAGTTATGGGGATTAGAACTCCAACATATGAATTTTGGGGGGTTATAATTCAACTCATTACAGATGTCAAACTTGAACCAACTTAATATATCTTGGAGTCCCCAAACAGAAAGTTCAGATCGCCCTACAAAGTAGGTGATATTAGAAAACTCTTCCCCCAAACACAGTGATTTCAGTAGGTCACCAGTGCTTTAAAAATGAATCTATAGCCAAAGAGCAAACAACATGCTTTAGAAATCTCAACCATGAAAGGCAGATCAAAATCAACAAAGAGATGGAAGAATCATGGACATTTCACGGATACTTATGGAGAAAACAAAGTAATCTTCAAAATACAATAATTAATGTCCTTTGAGGGACCAGGAAAGTTTTTGTGCACCTTAAACAAGAAAAATGTAAAACTAAGGAAGAAGTATCAGGACCAAGAAATATCTGTTGCTGATAAAAATCTAATAGCAAAATAAATAAACTGTTTAGAATATAAGAAATCATTTTAGGATTTAGATTCAGAGGAAAGAGAGTATAATAACCAGAGTAAGATTTTTGAGAAGGTGGGAATGTGGGGGGGGAGAATGTGTGGGGGGGGAAGAAAGTATAATAACCAGAGTAAGATTTTTGAGAAGGGGGGAATGTTGGGGGGGGGGGGAATGTAGGGAATAACAATCCAGAGACAGAGGGATTCTTTTTTTAAAAAAAATTTTTTAGGGGAGCCTGGGTGGCTCAGTCGGTTAAATGTCTGACTTTGGCTCAGATCATGATCTCACAGTTCATGGGTTCGAGCCCCATATCAGGCTCTGTGCTGACAGCTAGCTCAGAGCCTGGAGCCTGTCTTCAGATTCTGTATCTCCTTCTCTCTTTGACCCTTCTTTGCTCACACTGTCTCTATCTCTCTTTCAAAAATATATAAAATATTACAAATTTTTTAATATATTAATGTTTTATTCATTTCTGAGACAGAGAGAGACAGAACATGAGCGGTGGAGGGGCAGAAAGAGAGAGAGACACAGAATTCTTTGCAAGCTTGCAAACTCTGAGTTGTCAGCATAGAGCCCTGGGCAGGATTTGAACCTACAAACCGTGAGATCATGACCTGAGTTGAAGTTGGATGCTTAATCAACTGAGCCACCCAGGCGTCCCATAGAGGGATCATTCTAATTGGAGAAAGTAGGAGTGGAGGAAAGAATGGGGACATATACCTACATTTAGATTTGTTAGTGGGACACTGAGAAAATTTCTAAATTTATGAACAGTGTTTATATGTCTTATGTGAAGTATGATGAAATAGAAGCAGATTCTGTACAGCCAGACTGGCTAGATTTGAATCCTGGCTCTGCCTCTTATTAGCTATGTGACCTTGGGAAACTGCTGTTTCTTTTGTGCTTCAGTGTATTTATCTCTAAAAATGTAACTAATAGTACTTACCTCACACATTAAATGAGTCTTTGTAAGCAGCAAGTTGGAACAGTGACTGGCATAGAAGCTTTTAAATATGTATTGAGAGGCCTAAATAAACTTAACCAGCTTTTCCGCTTCTGAGCAAATGCCTGCGCTGCGGGAAGCTAACACCTAACCAGCTCTCTCTGCTTCTGTAACAATGCTTAAGGCTCGCTTCCCCTCCGCCGGATTGCCCAGGGGACTAGCCTCAGGGCGGCAGCCACTCCCAAAAGGCCAGCAGCCACCCCCCACCTTGCTGAGGGAAGGGCCTGGAGAGAGAGATGTTAACCTGTTAGTCGCCAAACAAGACTTTAAACTCGCTCTGTGATAGACTGAATTCAAAGGTATCCCAAATGTTGTAATTAGATCCAGCCAAACCTGATGGCGGGAACCAATCAGATACGGTATATGTTCACATTTGAATGTTAACCAATGGCAAACTTGTAACCATGGAAATCTGTCCCTCCCCATGACTTGTTTACTTCTGTCTATAAAAAGGCTGCAGAGGCTTTGTTCAGGGCCTCCTAGCGTCACCGGCAATGAGTGAGTGCGCGGAGGTCCGGGTTCGAACCTGCAAATAAACAACCCTTGCCGCTTGGCTTTGACTCTGGTCTCTGGTGGTCTGTTTTTGGGGTTCTCTTGAATTCTGGGCGTTTCAGTATTAGCTGTCCAAGTGCAGATATAGGGGGGAAAACATGATAATTGCATTCATCCAATAGTTGTGCTGATGATGTTTGGTTTTTCAGGTGGTCCTAGTGAAGGTCATAGCAGCAAGGAAGATTAATTTATTGGCAAGGGGTGGGAATGAAAAACCATAGTGTTTAAACTACATAGGGAGGGAAGTGAACACACAACAGGGTGGTTTAGGTAGAGAGAAGGTTGAAGTGTCACTGGGCTGGAGGATTAGTTGGGACTGATGAACAGGGAGAGGAATCAGTTGAAAAAGCAAGTTGGAAGAACACAAATTTGTGGTCAAAAGAGGGATGCTGGTCCTAGTGATATTGGAGGTGGCGCTATTTGGGGATGCTGCCAAGGTCCATGTGACTGAAGAAAAGCAATGGAGAAGGGATCTGGACATGAAGAATTATGTTAGTTAAAACTCTCCAAGCAACTCAAGAAAATAATAAAGAAAATTTATTGGATATATTTATGTAGGGATAGTTCATGGAACAAATCCAAGGGCAGTCTGGCAGTAAGCCATGCTATAAAAGTAAGTATAAAACATTAATAATTCAAGTGATATCCTGTATCTTTTTTTGCTTCTGCTCTATGTATTCTGTTTCTGCACCCTGGATTTCACTGCCTGGTATGTACATGAACAAAGGAGGCTACTTCACAGGTCCAGGGTTTAAACATTTTCTCTGTTCACCTGAGCAGCCCAATTCTAAATTCTTAGGAGACAGAATATGATTGGCATAGCTGCGGTCAACTCTCTCTCCTAATCTAATTAGCTGTGTCAGGAATGTACTACATACTGCTAACATGACTTTTAGGACTCCTATTCCTAGCACGCAAGAGTTCATTCTCAGAGAAAAGAGATCTGGATAACAGTAGATGCCTGTAGAGATGTCTGCTGAAGGCCTTCATGAAATTGAGACACCAGCATATTGGATGGGGTATCCAATTTTACGCAGGATGACGGTAAGTTTTTAAGGAGAGAGACTGGGAGCTAGGTGTTAAATTTGTCTTTAAATGACTGCAATTCTGCAGGATAGTACTGTGAAGGTTAACATAACATGAATTCTCATCCACTCATTTTTGTAAAACAGTAATTATTCAGTATCTAACAAGGGCTAAGTATTTTCTGTCACTGAAGACAGAAGACCAGTATTGCAAACTAGTGAACAATTTGGAGGCAGATTTAGGTTCAAATCTCTGCTCCACTATATATTAGTTATATGGCCTTGAGCAAACTTTTCCCCCCTGAGACTTCTTTTCCTTTTTAAAATATACAGAAAACAATTCCTATCTCTGACTTGTAAGAATTAAATGCTACCCCAGAGGTCTGGGTATTTAGCATAAAAGCAGATGTAGAAAGAGCTGCTAAAATGGTAACATGTTAACATATCAATGAGTCAAATTGCTTGAGGGTGACAGACTGGGGAAGGAACAGTGAAACATTACCATAGATCAGTGCCAGCAGATCTTTGGGGCATCAAGGCAAGAGATGTTTGGGGAAGAGGGATATGGAAAAGCTTCCAGGAGATTCTGTGCCTGGGTAGAGTTTTGAGTGAGTTTTCTAAAGGGAAAGGACTTTTGAAGGCACAGAGTTGGGGTACCATATGCCTCATTCACAGAACTCTAAGTGGTAGGGCATGGCTTCAGCAGCAAGCCTATTTTGTTGGTGGTAGTGTTGGAAGGACAGGAGAGGAGGCTGGGCTAGAGTGATGTGAGTTACAGATGTGGGTGGCTGATGTGTAATGTTACCATCTAAAATTAGGACTACATAGGGGCTTTGCCACAGGGACAGTAGAAGCCCAATTATTAGGCACAGGATGGACAGGGCAAGGTGGGCATATAACGAGTTGGAGTTGCTGTGCTACCCTATTCAGTGCATCAGATCACTATGCACTAGGAAGCAAAGTACTTGCTGATGAACCTGCAGAGCTCAAGCCTATACACAAAGTATACACTTCGCTAGAGCTGATGAAATACACTTGCAAAATAGGTCAAATAGCCCAATAATCCTAGTGGGAGGGGGATGAGGTGCTTAGGCCTGTATATGTGGGAAGTAAGTCTAACACATTCATTCCAGCTGCAGCCATCCAGTTCATCAGGGAGGGTGTGCCCCGGGCACACAGGAAGGAGGACATTAGGGGACAAAGCTGGATGCACTGATGGTGTCAGGGTGCACAGCAAATTTGTGTCATGAAGTGGCCCCAAACTAGGAAAGCAGAGAGCCAGGAACAGTATCTACTCCTTGAATATTTTGCTGAACGAATATTATGTTTCATTTAAAGTCTTTCAGGAATATTTCAGAGAATAATATATGAAAAAAAGTTTCAAGAGGTTTCTTTTTCATAAGAAGAGTTTCCTAATGACCAAAATTTAGGCACATTAGAGGCTTTGCTATGGAAACCAGAAGATAGGTGAACCTTATTTTAAGCAATAAATATGATGGGGAAAAGATGCATAGAAATATATTTTAGCACAGGTAAAGTGCACTGTGTAAGAACTAATTTACATGATACCTCCTGAGCCCTTTCACTGAGAGTTTTCTGAAACCATTCCTTAATTCATTTGTCTCTCTAGCTCAAGGCAAGATCTTACAGCTACAAAAACCATAGATATGGTAAAATACACTGTCTTAAGAGCTTTGAGAGACACAGATTGATGATTTTTTTTTCTCTCCCCTTTTCTGGGGTTCTCCATCTCCCCTGTATCTCTGGAAATTTGGTCTAAACCCAGAATCAGGTCTTTTCTTTTATGTTCCTTACCTGATTGCACTCAGTCAGGTCACATACTACAGAAACCTTTAAAGAGAACAAAGTTCCATTGTCTGATTGTCTGGGGACACTTAGAATTTAATCTTCTAAGTGCTGATTACTAGTTCCTTGATTTCTCTCTGGGGCCCTAAGAAGACCTAATATAGAGAGACGCTTGGAGGTGGTTTTTGGGTTTTTTGTTTGTTTGTTTTGTTTTGTTTTTTTAGCTTTTGAAGGTGCACTTGAATTTATAAGTGATGACTAACAACTTTTCAACTATCTTTCTCTTAAGTTCTTATTTACAAGCCCAGTTTAGTTTGGTTCCTCAACGGATTGTGATTTAAGGGAAATATCTTAATTCTTTCATATACCAAAGCTAGTTTAAAATAAGCAACTAAAATGTTCCCTTTCTTTTCTTTTCTTCTTATTTTTGTTTTACACTGCATGGTCACATCTTCCTCTCTTCCTTTTCTACCCCTTATGGTCCTGGATCCCTCCCAAATCATATCTGGAACAAGATTATTATATCGAGTGATCACCTTTTATGAGGTTTTCTGATCAGCAGCTTCAGTGGAAGTCGGGCATGAAAAGCTGTGATTTACCACCACTCACACTGAGTGATTTAATATATTCACACATCTGGAAAAGCAAGGGTATTAGATAAATGGGAAAATACCTGGGAATGAAAATGCTTGGTTCACTCACTCATGCTGCTGGAGTAGAGATAAATGAATGGAGCTTGCTTAGTGAAATGAAAAGTTTTGGGGATTCAGGTAGGATGTCATAATACTTGCTGCTGTGTTTGAACACCGCACAAAATACTTTGTCCTGTATGGAGAAGACTGACTCATCTTTTTTTTTTTAAGTTTAATTATTTATTTTCAAATGTTTATTTATTTTTAAGAGCAAGTGAGACAATGAGTGGGAAGGGGCAGAAAGAGAAGGAGAAAGAGAATCCAAAGCAGATTCTGTATTGAAGCAGAAAGTCTGATACAGAGCTTGAACCCAAGAACCATGAGATCATGACCTGAGCTGAAATCAGATGCTTAATTGACTGAGCCACTCAGGCACCCCTTAGTTTATTTATTTATTTTTAGAAATGAAGAGAGAGAGACAGAAAGAAAGAGAGAGAGACAGAGACAGAGAGACACAGAGAGGTGTGGGGGCAGAGAGTTAGGGAACCAGAATCCCTAGCAGGCTCTGCACTGTCAGCATACAGCCTTACTAGGGTCTCAAACTCACATTCGGAGAGATCATTACCAAAGTGGAAATCAAGAGTTGGATGCTTAACTGACTGACCCACCCAGGTGTCCCTGACTCATTGTTTTTAATGTGAAAGCTCTACATACAGAATTGAGAAAAGGAAATGTTAAGTGTGGGATAACATGAAGAGACTGACTTTTCAGGAAGTACAAGATGGTGAAGCACAGTGAAAAACAAAAACCCACAGGAGATTATGGGTTTGAAAAGAAAAATATGTCTTACCACTCAAGTATTTGATTTATTTTTTCCTGAAAACTTATTTACTTTGCTTGTTTAAATAAAATATTGTTGGCCATAGGGCAATCACTTTTGGTTTTATCTTAAACCTGGGGTGACTTTGCATTATACGGTCTCCTGTCAGTGACATGTGACTCCCTGAGAAAAAATTCTACACTTGCTCCTAGATAATGAACACCTTCCCTTTCTGTTGAGATCCTGGACCACTCCAGGAAACTTTGAGTCCTATTTTGCAGTCTATTTTGAGTCAGAACTTAGAGTTGTTTTACCACTGTGGTTCCAGAATTGCCTTTTTATGTTCTGGAACACCTGTCTCAGCTTTCCTATAACTCTCTGGCAACATGTAGTCAGCCCATGTATCAACTGCATCAGTCACTGTGGGTGCTTTGGAATGTGTATTTCAGAGTACTACTCCAACCTAGGAGTTGGAATTACTGGGAACTGGAGACCGGGAACCCACATTATTACAAGCACTCTAGAAGATTTCAATGTACCCTAAAGTCTTGAACCACCAAATAAAGACGTGAGGGAAAAGAGCACACCTTTCATGAACACCTATGTCTTGTCACTTTTCTGTTGGGAGCCAATTCTGAACCCACTAGTTGAGAAAATTCCTGATGAGGTTAAAACAAGTTTGCACAGTCTCTTGACAATAAGATAACAACCAATATCCACCCCACTCAATAATTTCTGCTTGCGCACCAACCCCCAAGGTACCTTGTTGATCAATATCGGGAGTGACTGTCCCCTTATTCCGGCCCTGGTATGATGATTGCACCTTGTGAAGGAACTTGTTGTGGGAACTTCTTCTTTTGATTGTGGGAACAGACATCGTGTCTCCAGCAGGTCCTGTTTCCCTCCATACTTTCCCTTGAGCTATGAACATGCCAATGACCCTTACTCATAAAAGATTGAACTTTACATGTACAATTCTGTTTCTATGGTTGCATTAGTCCAAGAGGTTCATACAGCTCAACATGTAAATCAGCTAATCAAAAAATGTCTCTCATGCCCTAGCTATTCAAGAAATCATAAAACTAGACACAAAGGTAAATGTACTCGAAGAGGCTATTCTATGTATTGGAAATGAGCTAAGCTCTTTAAAGGTATGGTTGGCTCTCCGGTTCCATAAAGCATATAACTGGAAAATCAAGTCTTGCCTGGAGACAAAGAGCCTAACAGAGAGAAGAAACAGATAAGAGCAGAATATAAGTTACCACATATACCTTTGCTAACTGATGGTGTAGAGCAGCCCCTTCCCTAAGGCCTACATTCCACAAACATCTTCCCTTACCCTGGCAGCTGTGAGGAGGATGGATAAGAGTATCTACAAACCTATGACTTAATCTTAGTGTTATTAAAATGTGAACACTCTGTTATTTTCTTAGTTACTCAACCTCACTGTAATTGGGTCAGTTCTGCAAGAATACTTCTGTAAAAACTGTTTCTATACATTTTCCAAAAACATCTTCTCACAGAGAACTATTCATTGCAAAAATTCCATTTTCTGATGCCATGTTAACATTTGACCTGTAAATGAAGACACCAAAGCCGACAGGGCAGAGATGCCTGTCTGGTGACCAAAAAGATTCTTGGGGCTCTCTCACTCTTTCCCTCGCCGACACCATCCATCCTTCAGGGACTCCTGGACCCGGCTGGAGCTGGACTCCAGCACTTTTCCATGTGTTTTTGCATGTTAGCATTTTAGTCCTTGTGCATGGTAAAAGCCAGTCATTATTATTTCACAAGGGAAAATGTGGTTCAGCTCTCTCTTCCAAGATCACAAAGCTGGTAAGTACAACACCTTACTTCAAAACCGGGTTTATCTAGTCTTGCTACAAAACCTGTGTTCTGTTCTTTCTCTTACAGCATTGATCTCTTCATCATCAAGGTTGAGCTATGGCCCTGGAACTTTCCCAGGCGGCACTGCCATCTAGCTCTCTTCAATGAAGATAAATAGACACTCATTTTGGCATGGTCTACTTTTAAGCCACAACATTTCCTTTAGGGGCACTTCCAGGTGTCTCTTTGAGCTCTTTTTATAAATAGTTCAAACTGAAGACGAACTCAGATGATTCTACAATAACGATTCACATGTACATTGCTCTGCCAATCCATCCGTGTGATTGCTTAGTGCCATTACAGCAAATAGTGCAACACAACACTGACCTATTGACTCCCAATGTGTTTCAGTTCATAAGATTTGATTCTCCAGTTTCAGGTTTCAGATGGGTAAACCCTCTGATAACCAGCATTATTCTTGAAGTTCAGTCTGGTTTACAGACTCAGGCACTGTCTCTTGACAAAATGGTTTTTGTCCATAAAGGGTACTCACACATCAAGTTACAGTTGATTAAATGTGACATTTGAGGTCTGGCTTTTAAAACATTGGATATCAACCTCTTGGTCAGAACATAATTTCCATTTATGAAAACATTTGGGCAATTATACTTCAATGGTATTATTTTGACTTCTAGTGTTGCTCTGAGAACTATTCTAACTCTGAAATTTTATTAGTAAGAAGGTGGAAGGATTAAGGGATGATATACAATAGGCTGCTTAATTGTAAAGTATATTAAGCATTTCAGCTAAGTCACGTTGCAAGTCATGAACCCCTAACCTAGCCTTTCAAATCCCCTTCTCTTTTTCTGTGTTCTTCCCGTATTGATGTCACTGAATCCTGGGGCTTAAATCCTAAAAATTTGGCTTAAAAAAGATTCAGATTTCTCAGCACTGCTTAAATCCATCTGCTCCCACTCTAACCCCCTAAGCATAGTGTAGACCTTCATGTTTTCTTCCTATATATTTTTTTTATAAATTTTTTTTAATGTTTTATTTATTTCTAGGAGAGAGAGAGACAGCATGAGCAGGAGAGGGTCAGACAGAGAGGGAGTCACAGACTGAAACAGGCTCCAGGCTCCAAGCTGGCAGTCAGCCCAGAGCCCGACGTGGGACTCGAACCCAGGAACCGCGAGATCATGACCTAAGCGAAAGTCGGACGCTTAACCGACTAAGCCACCCAGGCGCCCCTTTCTTCCTATATTTTTGACATCACTTTTTAACTGGTCTTACGTTGGGCTCACCATCTTCAATCTATCATACATGTTTCTAAAAAGACAACAGTACCTTCTTGATCCCTGCCTAAAATCTTTTTATAATTTCCAGTACCAATGTACCACTGCCCCCTCTCAGTCTTCCACCATTGTCTTCAACTGCTTTAATACTTTCTTAACTGGTATCAGCCCTGGCCTCATTCCAGACCCTATGGCACAGTGATTTTGAAATCTGATCACATCAGGGCTTGCTTAAAATCTATTTATGCTCTTCAGATCAACACAAAGTTCCTTAGTATGCCTCCTGGTCAGGCATGGTCTGGCACCTGCCCCAGCACTTACCTTCATCTCAAACCAAGTAGCCTCTGGTTCTTTGCTCTCCCATAATACTAGCCATTTTCAATGATTCCTTCTCACCACACTGTATCTGGTCACACTGCCTTTTCATGTTCTGCCTCCTTTATCCTAAAAGTTTTTCTCTTCCTACTAGTTAACTTTTTCTCCTCTTGAAAATCTTTTATCATCTCTGGCTGAGCAGGAGTTCCTCTGGCTGGGAGATCAGCAACTAGTGGCTGTTGAAACTTCTCAGCAGCCCTCACAGAATTGATACACAGTCTTGTAAGGTCAGAACTTCTCTGAAACTGCTGGCTTTTGAGCCAGCCCTGAGATTTCAGGCTTGACCAAGAAGCTGACACTGGGTGCCCCCAGGTATCTGGTCTTCAGAACCTGAGGGGTTCTCAAACTTGTATCATTCATTCTCATTCTTTCTGGAGAAAGGCTAAGATGTGAGCTGACTCTATATATTCACATACATAATTGTGAAATAGGAAATATATATGCATAAATATTAGAATATTTGTGAAATAGTGAATATGCATCCCCCCCCAAACATATATATATTCACACACTATCTCACTGTTTCGATAAGGCTGAGGACTGATCCCTCTGTGTTTCTTAAACAGCCACAGTAACAGAAAATGCATTAATTCTTCACAAATCTCTCTACTTCTTCTCTGGCTTCTTCTTCTAATTATCTTTTAGGTGCCAAGCACTGTGATCAATGTTTTACATACATTGTCTTATATAAGAAAGCTCTGCTTTATTACTGGTTTGAGCAGGAAGAGGTTTAAATAACACGGCCAAGGTCACATGGTTGTTCAGTTACAGGACCAGATAGAAACCCAAGTTATTTAATTCAAGAACCACTTCCTTAATCATCATGTTCCTGCTCTTTTAGCAGCAACAGTATCAACTCAGAGTTTGTTAGAAATGCAGATACTCAGTTCTACTCCAGACCTACTAAAATGGATTTCATATTTAACAAGATCCCACAGCGATTCATACACACTTTAAAGTTTGCAGAATACTGCAAACATGCTATGTAACATCTTAATTTTACAGGGAAATTAACTTCCTATTTTCATTTTCATCTCTGAAGGATATTATCTTGTGTTGACAGCCCTATATTTGTTTCCTTTCATTCACTGTTATAAAATTTAGGAAAAATAGGCTTATTAAGTTCTCTTTGGACAACTGAAAGGTTGTATTTTTAGTTATTGCTTACATGATTTTAACTGTCTTATAGATCATAATTCAATGTACCTGAAATTACAATCCACTAATACAGAACTTCCTAGGAGATAATACTTGGAGTGTATTTTGGGAGTGAGAAATTGGGGAAATCAATGGCTGCAAATTATTTTTCAACTAAGATGTTTGCTATAAAAACAAGATTAAGCTGTAAAAATCCTTGTTCTGGCCTTAAGCCATCTTCTAATGAAATAAAAGTTATTTTTGTTTTATTCTCTGTTTGGGTCTAGAGGGCATTTTCATAAGGAGAAAATAAGGAGGAGGCTGAGGACATGGGGTTGCTCAGGGAGTAGGAAGTACCAGGGGTCCTCTGATAATTGTGACACTATCTTCCTGCTAAGGAGATGCTTGGCATTCTGGCATCATGAGGGTGGCTTTCAAAGGGAACAGCATTCTTTATAGTTTGGAGTACTCCTGGATAGCCCAACCTTGACACTGTTGCTCTCTTTAGAGTTTAAGCTGTATTGTCCAGGGTTTTTACTTGCCTTTGCTTTTGTTTGCATGCCCCCTAAATCAGGTGCTTCTGGAATGAAGCTAATTCACTTGGAGATTAAATGAGGATCATCTCTATAGTGCTTTGGGTCTATAACCTAATCTTTAAGGCTAGGGAAGTTTTGGTTCTGACATGCTGTATCACCTTGGGCTATTTAGTTCACCTTTATGAACCTAAATTTTGATATAGTAAAATAGGCATACCAATGACTATCAATAGGTTGTTGTGAGGTTAAATGGGGATACATCTGAAGTGCTTAGCATGATGTCTGTCACATAGTTAGTGCTCATAAGTCAAATTATTTTACCAAAAGAACTTTGTCTCCTAGTTTGCTAGCCAGGACTGAAAAAAAATAGTTTGTTATGTAATTTATTTCATCATGTAACTTTATGTATTTAATATATACATATATATGTATGCAAATATGCATCTCTCTCTCTCTCTCTCTCTCTCTCTCTCTCTCTCTCTCTCTCTGTATCTATGTGTGTTTATAGTGTAAGCCTACAAAGTGCCTGGTTTCTTGCACTGGAGAACTCTTACTGTGGTGTAGCTCTCTTTTTTTAAGTGGACTACATTTTTAATTCATGATTTCTTCTGGAAGGGAGGCAGTCTGGGCCTATAAAAGAGCATGGATTTTCAGGCAGATGCTGTGGTTCCTTCATTTGGATCTTGATAAGGTTATGGACAGTGTAGTCCTGGGCAGTTGACAAGAAAGAGTTAATTATGGAGATGGCAGCCTTCAAAGAAAATGTCGCTAAGTGGCACAGAAGGCTGAATTAACAACATATTTGAACACTCAGCCTTTTCTGATAGTGACAGGCTTGATATTAAAAAAAAACAGAGTGAGAAAAGGAGGAGAGGATGAGAAAGTAATTTCTGACAAAGGGGGATCTGAGTGAATATGAACCCAATTATAGTTGAGCCATAAGTGTATGCAAGCATCACTGTGGTTTATGTCAGTAAGTTGCTAGCTTTTTGAAGGGCAGTTTCCTACACACACAACCACAAAATTAGGAACTCCCTTGGGAACAGAGATTCTACACTAAATAATTACACGTCTCCTTAAAATACATGAAGCAGAACTTTGTGAATTCAAAGGCTAATAAGACAAAAACACCAATACACACAATTTCAGCTCACTCCCACTTTCTTCTCCCCTGAAGGCCATGACAAAACTGAGCTAGATTTAGGAACTCTGATTTGTATGTTCTTTTTTTTTTTTTTTTAAATATTTTTATTTATTTCTAGGAGAGAGAGAAAGACAGCATGAGCAGGGGAGGGCCAGAGAGAGAGGGAGATACAGACTCTGAAACAGGCTCCAGGCTCTGAGCTGGCAGTCAGCACAGAGCCCCACGCGGGGCTCAAACCCACGAACCGCGAGATCATGACCTAAGCGAAAGTCGGACGCTTAACCGACTAAGCCACCCAGGCGCCCGATTTGTATCTTCTGTTGATCGTTGTACCCACCATCTGCAACCCTGCCTACCCTGACTCAGACACCACGATTGAGCCTCATGCTACATCTTTTGATGTAGCTAAAGTTGGCCAGTGCTCTACCTGCCTCCAGAAATGGAAATGGAAAGACTAACAACTGATGAACAGCTTGCAGATACACTGGGTACACTTCAGCATGGAAGAGTTTAAAATTGTTGTCTTGGACATCTTTTGTAAAGTTTGTCTTCAATCTTCTTTTATGGAATAAATATCTTGTTTCTTTTTAAGAAAATGAGAGATTAAGCAAGAAGAGAGAGAATTTTTTTTAAGATTTTAGATGGGAGTGTCCTAAGTAACATGGAATATTCCATACTGGAATAACATGCCCTATGATCTTACTGCACCTCAGTAGGTTCCTTCCTCCCTCAGGAAGATGGGCTGACCACCCCCAGGCCTTGGGGACTTTGCACAGGATGGTGGTAAGGGAGCCCTGTCGGCTTTCTTCCCTCTTCCCCTTCTCCCCACCCTGCTTCTTCCCTTTGCTCTCTTTGCATTTCTTTCACTTGGCACTGTTCAAAATCAAATTTGCATTTCATTTAAAACATGAGATATCATTTTAGCTGATAATGAATATAATGCACTACAATTATACTGCCTTCCTAATTAGCACACAGGCCTATGTATTGAACACTCTATTTATTGCCATTTGTTAAGTCATTACTAAGAGCCAAGCCCTACATATTTTACATATCTTTTCTCATTTCATGCAATGAAGTAATTATCATTATCCCCACTTTAGTTGAGGAAACTCAAGTACAAACAGGTTAACAACTTATTAAGGCAAATGGAAGGGGAGACCTAGGAGAGGTTAGGTGGATGCTTTTCCCACCCAAGTAAGTCCAAGGAGCAACCTGGAATCAATAGAAGTTAGCCAGCAATGGCAAAGGGTAGAGAGTAGAAAGCAAAGGGAGTATTGCTTTGTAGGAAGTGAGAGAAGGTCATTATGAAAGCATATGAGTTCCAAGGAGAAAATTATTCTGAAGGGTCCTATGAGCCATTGATAAGCTGAATTACTAAGGAGAAGGAGAAGGAATTATGAGTTTTTAACCATGGAGAACAGTATGGTTAAACTGTCATTTATAAAGATCAGTCTGCTAGTACTGAGAAGAACAGTCAAGGGGAAAGACTGGAGATAAGACTAGTTAGGAAGATGTTTCAGGGAAGGAGGTGAGAGGAGATGGATGCTGAACCTGATTAATATTAATGGTGTAGAGAAATGGAGAAACCTCAATTTTAAAATAGAAATGCAGGCCTGGAGTCCTAATCTGGGACACAGTATAGTCTATATATGAAGAGTATGTGATCTGAGGACAGATAAGTAGTGGAGTAGTCTACCTCCACTACTTATCAGCTTTGTGGCCTTGGTCAAGTCAACAAAGTGCTATATACTTTAGTGTTCTCATTTGTAAAATGTGTTGTGGCAAGGCTGGCCTGGGCTAATACACAGAAAACACTTAGAACAGTATGTAACAATAGAAAGCCCTTAAAACATATTAGCTATCATTTCTTTGTACAGGAATCTTAATTTTTTTTAATGTTTTATTTATTTCTAGGAGAGCGAGAGAGAGACAGTGTGAGCAGGGGAGGGTCAGAGAGAGAGGGAGTCACAGACTCTGAAACAGGCTCCAGGCTCTGAGCTGGCAGTCAGCACAGAGCCCGACGCGGGGCTCGAACCCACCAACTGCTAGATCATGACCTGAGCAAAAGTCGGACACTTAACCGACTAAGCCACCCAGGTGCCCCTCTTTGTACAGGAATCTAACTCTGACATGAACATGTTCTCATTCACCAAGCTTGTCTTCAGGGCCTACAATGTCCCAGTGGGTCATTCACTCTTTGGATTTCAGTGTTTTTCATCTGTAAAATGACTGCCTTGGAGAAATTCTCTGGGTAGCTTCTAGCTGAAATCTGGTTGGACTAATATTCATTAGCACTGGGATTACCATGCTGATTAAGCTGCAGTTAAGGGAAAAGTGACTCTCTTCACTAACCAGGCCTCTGTGTGTCATTTGTCAATCCTCTTCTGTAAGTGGGAAGCAGGGAACAGGAATGTAATTGATTCCACAACTCTGAGTGACTTCCTATTTAACTGTGGAGCAGGAGGATTTACTCTAGAGCGTTTAATGACTTAGCAAGAATATGCCACAGGATAACAAAGTTTACCTGGGCAAACGCAAGTTTACTTTCTCAGACGTTATTACAGTGCTCTAAGCAAAGTGGTGTGAGTCAAAGGCAGAATGTGAGAAACATAGCCAGTCACTATGTTGGTGCCAGAGCCTCACAGGAGGAATAAAAGACAAGTGCCCTGCATCTGGGGGTCATTAGTGCAGGCAGACTGGTAGGGCTGAGAAATTTTCAAGTATTAAAGGTGATTAAATGGATATCCTGCTGACTCGAATAATGCAAGTCAGAGCATTAGAGTATGAAACATACTGTCTCTTTCTCTTGAGAAGCTGAGAAAATAATGATTAAAAACTAAAAAGTTTACAAGATATAATATTAGTTCTCACATGTTGAGTACTTACTATATACTACAGTTTGGTGCTTCATAAATATGTTTACTCATAGCTCTCATGTCAACCCTTCGAGTTAAAAATATACCTAATATTCAGAGGAGATAAGTAAGGTCCACAAAGCTTATGTCATTCATCAAGCCCATATCAATAATTTGTGGTGCAACACAAGATTCATGTTCAAGACAATCTGCCTCCAATGCACTCAGTGCATTTAAACGATGTATTTTGTTTAAATCATTAACTATTAATGAAAATAATGTATAACTGTTTTGGCAGGGAAACACAAATGTCTATGAAAACACAAATCACTGATCATCTGAACTGAATTACTGACAATATTTTGAAGCATTTCTTTCTAGATCACATGCCACCTTTAAAAATTTTTTTATTGAGGTATAATTGACACAGAAAGCTGTACATATTTTATGTATGTAATTCCATGAGTTTAAGGATACATATATACCTGTGAAGCCATCATTACTATCAATGCCATAAATATATCTGTCACCTCCCAAAACTTCAACCTTCCCTCTGTCATTTTCTATCACTCATTCATTCATTCACTCATCTGTGTGTGTGGGGGGGAGTGGGGATGGGTAAGAACACTTAACATAGATCTAACATATTAGTAAATTTAAGTATATAATACAGTTAGCAATAGGCATTATGTTATGATAGGTGTCTAGGACTATTTATCTGGCATAACTGAAATGTGTACGCTTTGATCATCACTTCTGCATTTACCTCTACTCCCCAGTCCCTGGCAACTACTCATTCTACTTTCTGCTTCTGGGAGTTTCATTATTTTAGAACGCACATATAGTTGAGACAATACAGTAATTGTGTTTCTGTGTCTAGCTTATATTACTTAGCATATCCAGTTTGATCCATGCTCAAGCAATTCTTGATGTACTAATGTTTTTTTTTTAGTTTTTAATGTTTTATTTATTTCTGAGAGACGGAGAGAGACAGCATGAGAAGGGGAGGGTCAGAGAGAGAGGGAGGGACAGAATCTGAAGTAGCTCCAGGCTCTGAGCTGTTGTAAGCACAGAACCCGACGCGGGCCTCGAACCCACAAATCGTGAGATCATGACCTGAGCTGAAGTTGGACGCTTAATCCACTGGAGCCACCAGGTGCCCCACTGATGTACGAATGTTTTAAATGTTACAATTTTCAGCTTGACATCTTCCATTACATTGAAGGATAGAAATCCTTTATTATAAGGAAAATTAATAAATATTCTTATAAAATTAATAAATATTCTTTCTCCTCAGTATATCCTGAATTACTTTTTATTTAGGGGAGGAGTTAAAAAGATCAGAATGATATGGGTGGGTGATACTTTTCTCGGCAGAGTGGTACTCAGAAGTTATTTCCACCTCAAATGAGAGAATGTGAAAGCTCAGAAATTGGTACCTGGTAGGAATTGAAGTGATCAGGGAAGATTTGATAAAAGTGAAGCACTTCTGGTAGAGGAAGTGTCACCTGAAGAACGCAGGAGAAGAAGACAGTATCTGTGAGATTACTAGTCCCAAGACCAGGACAGAATTCCCCTGTCTCAGGCATGTGACGAGGGACATCATAACAGCCCTTAGAAGACTGGTAAATCTGAGATTGTATGTAGACGAATCTCAGTCCTGGGAAACATAGCAAGAAGCACACTGGGATTAATTGTTAAAGAAAGAGAAATACTGATTGTTTTACAAATGAATGCAGGGAGACAAAAGAAACTATTTTCCTGAATGGACACAGAGAAATGTCTTTTCTCCCTTGTTATATTGCACATTTATCCTAATGCAAAGAGTCCTCAGTAGCAGGATTTAGAAGTAACGGTAACAGAATGCTAACAAGGCTTTAAGCAGAAATGTCACCTGTTAATATCAAGGACATATGAGGACCACTATTGTCAGCATAATTTTTGAGATTTTTATTAGCAGCAAATGTGGTCAGTCCAAATTGAGCAGTAGGCTCCAAGATCAGGGTACTGCTAAAAAGGTCTGGGATCAAAAACATAATTTCATTGCTAGTGCAGCTGCTGTAGAAGCAGCATGGCAAATCTCAAAAAATTAAACATAGATTTGCCATATGATACAGCAGTTTCACCTCAAAGGAAAGAGTATACACCTGAAAGAAGTGAAAGTTGAACAAAACAGGTATTGCATGTACCAACGTTCACAGAAGCATTTTTCACAACAGCCAAAAGTTGGAAACAACTCAGGTATCCACCAACAGACAAATGGATGAGATGTGACACCGTGTACACAAAGGGAGTATTATTCAGCCGTAAAAGGCACATGATAACATGTACCCTGCACAGAATTTTTTCTGGCACAGATACAATATAGATGAAACCCCCAGGACGTTTTGCTATGAAATAAGTAACAGAAGGACACATGTTATATGACTCTATTTATATGTGGAACCTAGAGTAGTAAAAATCGGACAGTCAGAAACATGGTGGTGGCTGGGAGCTGAGGGAAAGAGAAATGGGGAGCTCGTGCTTAATGGACATAGCGTTTCAGTTTGGGAAGTTGAAAAAGTTCCTGGAGATGGATGGCGGTGGTGGTTGCACAAAATGTGAACACGCTTGGGGCGCCTGGTGGCTTAGTCGGTTAAGCGTCCGACTTTCGCTAGGTCATGATCTCGCTGTTGCGGGGTTTGACGCCAAGGCCGGGCTCAGCTGACTGCCAGCTCAGAGCCTGGAGCCTGTTTCAGAGTCTGTGACTCCCTCTCTCTCTGACCCTCCCCTGCTCACTCTCTCTCTCTCTCTCTCCTAGAAATAAATAAAAAACATTTTAAAAAATTAAAAAAAAAATGTGAACACGCTTAATGCCACAGGACTGTAAGCCTACTGGCTAAAACGGCAAATTTTATGTTGTTTATATTTTCCCACAAAAAAAAAAACAGTAGATACACATATTTTATGCAATATGTGTCATATGTACATTGAAATTAATTCTTCAGTTTTACTAAAATAACACAACCTATTAATGATGCAAAATTTGATATTGCTGGTTTTATAATTTCATGATTTTTAAAGATTTTATACATTTAGAATAGTTATTCATATATTAAGTTCATAACTAATTATAGATTTGTATTATAATAACTTAAATAAAAACTAACTTGCCATTTGTAGCTAGAAAATTAAGATTGGAGCCTAAGAATTATTTAAACTGGAGCCACTATTTTATTTTTTTATTATTCTTTTAAATGTTCATTTATTTAATTTGAGAGAGGCAAGTGGTGAAGGGACACAGAGAGAGAATCCGAAGCAGGCTTCATCCTATCAGTACAGAGTCTAATACAGGGTTTGATTTCACAGTGAGACCATGACCTGAGCTGAAATCAATAGTGAGACACTTAACTGGCTGAGCCACCCAGGAGCCCCTGGAAACACTATTTTATTGTTACTATACACATAAAACTTGATTATACATTTGTTAACTATTAACCTTTGTTAACTATTTTTTTTAAAAAAAAAACTTCAATTTTTACAGCAGTTTTAAGGCTTACCACTAAATTGAGAGGATTTTTATTAATTATTTGCTGTTTTATTGATTGTATATAGTTCATCAGTTATGATGGATCATCTAATTATGTCCATTTACTCTCAAACTATATTCAGAGATTTAAGTTGAAATGCCTGGTATTTTGGAAACAATAGTCCTCTGATTATGGTATGTTTGCCTGGGAAGGTGCTATAGTTCACTGAGTCAGTCAGGTCCCGTTGATGCTGACAGCACCAGTTACCCTAATGGCTCTTCATCAGAAGCTGTCCTACCTGTTGTGAACCCATCTTGTAAAATGTCCCCTGTGTCGTGCTTGTGACTGATTTGGCTACAGCAAATTGGTTATTACAGAAGTCTCCTGCAGATTGTACCTAGAATTCTGATGGAGGTAAAGTATATTTGTCCCCCTAATTCGTTTCACTCTTGCAACCTGACCATGAAGTCTAAGTAGGTAAACTTGTCCAAATATGTGGGCCACTGTGAGCACTAAAAAGTTTTAGAAAAACGCTCCTGCAGAATAAGTGATTGAAGTGGTTATTTAGAAGTGAATTTTTTGAGATAGATTCGTGAACATGTTGCACTTTTCTTTAATGGCTTTATTTTTACTATTACATTGGAGTAACACCTGAGGTCCAGAAATTACTAAAAAAATGTTATAAAAAACACAAGCCCAGGCATTAAGTTTTCACTGGTCTTCCATGTAGATAGTATAGGTGATAACTTAAATGCAATAGAAAAACTAAGTACTGGCTCTCAAGTAAGTTAGTAGATAACATTAAAAATTCAAATGTGTGTGTTCTTCATCATAACATTTACCCATTGTATCTGGGTTCAAGTCAACCTGTCCTCGGGGAGAGTTTGTTATTCTGTGATCAATAGCTATAGCCATACAGTTTAAAACCAAATAAACTTTGACCCTCTACTTAAAATTTTTTTTAACATTTTAGTTTTAAGAGTTTTAAGATGTTTAAGAGAGAGAGACAGAGTGTGAGCGGGGGAGGGGCAGAAAGAGAGGGAGACCCTGAATCTGAAACAGGCTCCAGGCTCCAAGCTGTCAGCACAGAGCCCGATGTGGGGCTTGTACCCAGGAATCTTGAGATCATGACCTGAGCTGAAGTCAGACGGTTAACTAACTGAGCCACCGAGGAGCCCTGACCCTCTACTTTTTAAGAATTGAATTATAAAATCAGGTTTCTCATGTGTCCCTTTAGGTAATTAGTAGGTTTAACATTGCCAATTCAAAATAAAATAGGTGTAAATACTTAATATATCTTTGTATGTTTGTTTAAAGTCAAATGTCCATTTCTTCCAGTTACTTCCACCGCTATTTATCACGAGACCTCCATACTTTGTGTCTTTAGCACAGTATGTTTTCGAATAGTGTGCTAGAGGTTATGGATCATACAAGACAAACATATTCCAGTGTGTCTTTAAAATGAGATGTCTTGAGAGTATTCAGGGCCTGCACACATTAGTGGTTTGGCCCTGTTAGGTTGGTAATACTTCATGGCTAAAGACAGAAAATGGTCTCAGGCACATACTGCTGCACTGTAGAGAAGGAGGACAGCAATTTGGGTTTCCTCAGAGATGAATTCTTTCAGCTACGGACTGAGCACAAATAGTTTATTGTTTTCACTGAATTTAATGAAGATGACTATTAATGAAAGAGTGTGCTATCCACTGGTAGGAGAGGCGTAAGAAAACAGGAAACTTTTCCACTGCATGAGTCACTTAGCAGAAGGAGATGCATAACTGCTTTATTACCTGTGATGAGTTTATCTTTATTAAACCACAAAACCCAGAGTGATAAGGGATGATCTATTTTCAGTATGATGCATTTCCTCCCTCCTTTCGTTTTTACCTTCTCTTTTCTTTTCCTTTTTCATTAAGGCAGATTTATCTTTTTAAACCATATTGTCGCTTTGACTGAGACACTAGGGCTTTGTGGTAGCACCACATGTTGCTGCACAAATCAAGACGGACACCAGATCATGGCAGGTGATCTCAAACGACAGAATGATACATTATGAAAAGCATCCGCTTGGCAGGTACACAAGGCGAGCTTCTATCATTATTAGCAAGCTCTTGATCATGTCACTTACTCTTCCTGAGACTAAATATTATCATCTGTAAAATCATCATCTTTGTCATTATTAATAGAAGCACCTATAAAATTTCAAAAGCTATAGTAAATGGCAAGCATTGAGCAAATATTTATTATGTGCACTGCATTATTCTGGATACTGTATACACCTTAACACATTTACCTTTCACAACACTCTTTCCCTTTAAGTATCTTGAAATGATTAAAGCAGAGGTTTTTCTATGATCCCATGTATCTTTAAAATGATAGGTAGTTAAGGCTGCCAGATAAAATATTGGTTGCTTACTTAAGTTTCAATTTCAGATAAACAAGGAATACTTTTCAATATGGTCATGTCCCAAATATTGCATGCCCCACACTTACACTTAAAAAGTATGCTGAAAAATATTCATTGTTTATATGAAATTCAAATTTAACTGGGTATCTTGTATTTTTAGTTGTGGAATCTGATAACCCCCCTACATTGGGATCAAACATCTTTTTCAGGTAATCTGGATTGTGTAAAAAAGGCATTTTGTCTCCAACACTAGTTTCTTTTTAAAATCACCTATGTATCTATTTGTTTTTATTAAAGTATAATTAACATACTGTTATAATAATTTTAGGTGTACAATATAATGATTCAATAATTTTCTACATTTCTCAGTGCTCATCAAGATAAATGTATTCTTAATCTTCTTACCTGTCAAACATCAATTTCAATGTAATAAAATGAGATTGTGCTTAGATGTCTAGTCATCAGAGAGTAGATATGGTAGAGAGTAGAAGAACGTCACCAAGAGGAAATGGGATCAAGAATAGGATAAAGGCACTGTTCCAAAGCTCTTCTATTTTGAATTATCACCTCAGCTTTTTGAGGTAGTTGTATTTCCTACTTTACAGTTGAGTAAAAGACAAAGATAAGTTGTTAAAGATCATATAGGCAATAAGAAAAAGAAGTCCGGAATTGTATCCAGGTCTTTTTGATTTTTTTTTTTTTTTTATTTCTAGGAGAGAGAGAGAGAGAGACAGCGTGAGCAGGGGAGGGTCAGAGAGAGAGGGAGTCACAGACTGAAACAGGCTCCAGGCTCTGAGCTGGCAGTCAGCACAGAGCCCGACGCGGGCTCGAACCCACGAACCGCGAGATCATGACCTAAGCGAAAGTCGGACGCTTAACCGACTAAGCCACCCAGGCACCCCAGGTCTTTTTGACTCTTAAACCTGGGGTATTTATTCTTAATTGCCCTGAGGTTTTCTGTCTTTCAAAGATAGATGGAGTGCAAGGGTGATTCTTCTTTCTCTGATATAAAGAAGGGTAAGAGGATGACTGAAATATTGAGGAAAATTTGAGGTAAAGAGGCAGCAAGGTAAGGTAGCTAGCTCATATTGAACCTCTATTTCATCAAATTATAAAGTAGTATCATTAAAAAAAAAGCCAAGATAGTAGGGTTAGAAACCAGGCTTAATGAAAATAGAAAATGCTTGGAAACAGCAGTGTGAATGCTATGTAGAATTCAATTGAGATATTTCATGATCAACTGTTTTTGAGAAACAGCTAGTTGGAAGGCAATTGTTAACCTTCCAGTCAGTGTGAGAGACTTTGCAATTCTGTGAGGATGATAAAAGGCTCAGAAGTGGTGCAGCTGTGGTCTATAAGAGGGGAGCAGTGAGAAGGGCTTTATATAGTGGCTCCAAGGGCATCCTTATGGAGATGTCAAAGTAGGTAGTTTGAGAATTAAATAGCGAAGAGCAAGGTTACAGAAAGACAACCACAAAAGGAGGAAGGGAGAAATAAATGAAGTAAAATAATAATGTGACAACTGATAAAATATATACCAAGTGCAGATATTTCCTGTATGTTGTCTCTGATCATCTAACAACTGTATAAGCAGGTATTATGGTCATTTGGAAAAACAAATGTTGTTAAACAATCTGACAGCAATTTATATAGCTATTGATTGTCACAGACAGGCCCCTGGGTGTCTGAGTGTACCAAGCCAGTGTCCTTTGAAGAAACTATATAAAGGAGGAACGTACCATACACTGGAGGAAGGGATGTTTGTATTTAATGAATCAGTAGAAGAAGGCACAACAAAAGAAATCAGGAATCAAGGAGAATTAAAAGAGACCATGAACCTGTATATGTTAATTAGCTTAAATGTAGGTGATTTTTTCCACAATGGATATATCATATCACCAAATTGTACACTGATAATTATTCTTTTTTAAATTTTTAAAAACGTTTTAGTTATTTCTCAGAGAGAGAGAGAGAGAGAGAGAGAGAGACAGCGTGAGCAGGGGAGGGTCAGAGAGAGGGAGACAGAATCTGAAGCAGGTTCCAGGCCCTGAGTTGCCACCACAGAGCCCAATGTGGGGCTCGAACCCACAAACTGTGAGATTATGACCTGATCCAAAGTCAGATGCTTAACTGACTGAGCCACCCAGATGCCCCCACTGATAATTATTCTTAATTATCAGGTATACCTCAGAGAGAGAGAGAGACAGAGAGACAGAGAGAGCGCGAGCAAGAGAGCATGAGCGCAAGCGCACACTAACCTAAAGATGCGGACTGGACTTTTCAAGAAGGAATGTTGGTCAATGGAGTCTACTATTGCATCTGCATTTCATATATAAGGAATGAGAAGTAGAGACATGGTTTCTCCACTGAGAGGCCATTTGGTGGCATTTTAGAGATCAGTTATCAGAGGGCTGATATTAGAGTCATGTTGAAGAAAGTTATGAATTAAAATATAAGTGAATTAAAGTATCAGATGGTTAAGCTTTAATTTTAAATCATTCAAGATAACAGAAAAGTGTGTATGCGTTGGGACATAGCCTTTCTAAGTCTGCTGCTTAAAGATGAAACAACTTTACAACAGACAGGCTATCAGTTTCCTACTGTAGCTATAAAGTATTACAAACTTAGTGGCTCAAAACAACACAAATCTATTTTATTATAGTCCTGGAGGTCAGGAGTCCAAAATAGGTCTAAAATTAAGGTGTAAGGATATCTGTGTTCCTTTGGGAAGTTCAGAGACATTGTTTCTTGCCTTTCTACCTTCTAGAGGCAGACTGTATTTCTTCACTTATGTTCCCTTCCTCCATCTCCAAAGCCAACAGCATACAGTCCCATGTCTCTCTGTAATTCTGACTCTCCTGCTCCTTTATCAAGACTCTGTGATTATATTGGGTGCGCCTAGGTAATCCAGTAAAATCTCCTCCTCGAAAGACCTCTAAATCACATCTATAAGTCTCTTTTATCATACAACTTAGCATATTCACAGGTTCTGGGGAGTAGGATGATTAAGATGTAGATCTCATTGGGGGACTATGATTCTACCTACTGTAGTGTGATGTGTCTGTGACAGCTCCTCTAGGAATAGCTCTCCTTCTTCTGGAAATAGCTCTTCTCATTTCATCCATATGGGCAATAAAGAAACAGTTAAGTTCTTTTATGAATGTTCTCCCTTAATTACAGTTAACTAAATTTAGGGCATCTGATCCAAGCTGAGCCACACCCTGGAAACCTAGAAGAAAAGTCCATTGAATTTCTCAATGCTGAACCCCTCAAAAATAAGCCTTAAGGATTTTTGGAAACTGTATGTTTTTCACCATGTGCGCAATTTGTAGGTTTGTAATGAGTGAGGTTGATGATACTGGTGGGCAGAGCAAAGCAGAGCTGAGGCTTGGGAATAGTTCTGTGGGTGATGGATCTCTTGCTCAGTGGTTTCTGAGGTCTACCCTGCATTACTGCCCTCACTAAATAAGCTCATTTATTCATTTGGTTTGGTTGGTCAATTCTTTCATGAAGTACTGGAGTTTCTATCCAGTTGAATCCTGTTTTGTTTAAACTACTCTGAGTTGGGGTTTCTTTGCAACCAACATATTCTTTATAAGTTCAAGAGCTTGAGTAAGTAAGGTCTTTTAGAACGGGGAAGTTTGTTTATAAGATGATGACTGAAAATCACTGTGTGTAGAGATATTCCTTTTTATTCAAATAAATTTGGTATCTATGTATTCAAATAAATTTGGTATATGTGTATTCAAATAAATTTGGGATCTGTGTATCTGTGTATCAAACCGCATTTCTGATTTCCTTTGCCTAATAGTAAAAATATGAGTTTCTTCTTGAAATTAATTCTTATGCTCCTTAGACCTCTCCTTTTGTCCTAGTACAAATATAGGGCAAAGTTCTCCTAAACACTTCTCAGAGGCCAATTTTTCTTTCATTTCTTGAGTAAAATTTGGTGGTAATTCATCAGGTCATGCATCAATAACCTTTGTGATTTTTAGGATCCAGTCATGAATTTATCTCTTCTTTCCCCCCAGCATCTCTCCATCAGTAAAACAGTTCCTTTACTCAATTATCTTTTCTTAAAAATGTCTGAGATTTATTTTTTTACAAATATTTTATAATAAAAAACAAAATTGCTCTGTCTTTAGTAAAAATAGAATATTTAGATTTAGGATTCTTAAAATTCTTACAGATTTATTATTTACATTACACTAATGACAGCCTATATGCTCAAGACTCCATACAGTCTTTATCAAGCCCAGCGATATATAGCAGAAATTGTCAAAAGGTTCTAAATATTCAGTAATTGCTTTTATGCTATATTGGTTAATGACAGAATTTTATTAAATCCACCTCCCCATACACACACACACATCCTATTTGCATAAACAGAAAGATCAGTTGTTACTTGGACGAACATAGTTGTCTCCATCATCTCTAAAATTCTTGATGTTCAGAGCTCCTAGATTTTGGATTTTTCAGGGTCTGTAGCTCAGATCAACTCTGACTTTTTAAATTCTCATCACATTGACTCATCTATTCATTTTTAAAATATTTGGGAAGTACAAACTAGGTGCTAAATGCTGTGGTACAGCAATGAATAATTTATGATTGAGCAGGGCAGGCAAACCAAGAAACAAGTGTTACAGAGAAGTGGGTATGAATCTCTTGGAAGATCTGAAACTGCTAGAGAGCTTTAGAAACACTAAGGGATCCACAGGTTTATTATCATTGAGATGAGGGTCAAGGATCCAGGGAGTCTGGGAAAACAGACACAATGCAAAGCTGCATCTTGCCCATTTAGCAAACATTCCAATAGTTACATGAGTGAGGACAAGACAGATCACTCCCACAGACCTAGCACCTGAGGATCCTTCTGGTTCTTGGACATATGCTCAGTTTTTAATTCATCTTATTGTCTTATCACCTGAAGTGATTAGTGTGGGGGCGGGTGGCAGGGGGGGAGGGATAATACCGTCAAGCTGTGACAACTGTATGAGCAATTTTCATCAACAGGAGGGTCAAGTCTATAGGGAAATATCTGAATCTTTGGAAATTTACTAAATTTTTCTGTTCTCATTCCCCTCACTTGTATGCGAGAGAATTAGTTGCCTCTGTTTATATCAAGGGATACTTATAGCTCCAAGAGGACTTATGTTTAGATTTTTGGCAATATTTCTGGCAGAAAACCCACCTAAAAATTTGGCCTTAAAAAAAGAGAGAGATATGAAACTGCATGAGCTCTAAGTATATGTCTCTTTTTCCCATTTCACTCCGTTTTGGAGAGTTGCAAGAAGTACTATAATAAAAAGAAAATGTGTTTAGCATCATCTAACCTTGTGTTTCCCAAATTTATTTGGCCAATGAGTCTTTTTTTTTTCCCTCCATGTAGAATAACGTGTCAAAATTATAAGGAATTAGATTCCCACTGATGTCAGTTTGGGATCTCTCCAGTGAGAGGCAGTAATAGAGAAGAATGGATATGAACTCAACACCTCTTAGGAAGCAGCACAGCACTCTTGATAGGAGCCGGGAACATTAACATGAAAGCAGTGACCCCTGCCCTCATCAACTTTACAGTTTACTAGGTGAAGATTGACATCATAAATCACACATACACAAACACACACACAATTTGTTACAATTGTGATAAAATTCCAATGCAATAAGCTTTCTCCTACTATATATGTGTGGAAACATATAAAGGTATATTTGAATCATTATGTGTGCATGTATTTATGTATGGTATAGTTTAATCCTCATAGTATCATTAGAAGGTAGATTTTATCATCCTTCTGTACTGCTCCTTGAGGGGACTGGTCTTCTTAGGGCTCAATTAAACATTTAGACTTATGGGCCCATCATAGGCCACATTTGGCACTAAATACTCAGAAGGATATATAAGACAGGAACACAGAATGACAGCAGAGAAGCATCATACATTTTGTTGTATGTTATACCATGCAGCAGTTCAGCAAACAGCTTGGACACTAGAAGGTAAGATTAGTCAGGAGGGTCCAAAACAGGTATGACTTATAAGCTTCATGCTTACAGAAGCCAACAGCTTTTGGAAAACTCCACAAGAAGATTTTCCAGAGTCCTTGCCAGGAAGATGCTTGTTGCAAGAGTCTTTATAGTTAGGGAAATGCATATCTATGACTTCTGTATAAGATATTCATAGTATGTTTACAGAGCCTCCCTGTCCAGATGCAATTTACCATGCAGAAGTCATTTGGATGAAGTTAACACATAGCTAACATTTCGTGACATAGGGAAAAGGATTTTGCAAACTCTTTACCTACAAGGGCAAGGTGAGTAATTTTCTTAAGGTCATGCCTCTCGGAACTTGGAAGCGGTAAGTTTATTAAAGTCTGAATCCAGGTCTGTTTATTCCCAAAAATCTATCTCTTTCAACTCTTATAGAGCCTTCCACTAGAGAGGATTTCTCTGAGGGGAAAAAAAGCAACAATAGATGAAAGCAAGAATAGAGACAAAGACATTAGCCATGAAAAAGACTAGAGATAATTTCTTCACTGGAACAGGAGGGATGGAGGAGAAGAGAGAATAATTCTGAGAAAATTAAGAATTGGCAATGTTATTTTCAAGATTTATGAGTTTTAGACTGGCAGGCTTCAAAATATCTTAGGATCAGTTTTATTGATGAGTAGGAAAATTTCTCAAGGTAATGCATTTATTTCTAATCAACTTTAGTGAAAGTTAGTTTCCCAACAGAGGAATAAGTGGCACTAATTTAAGATTAGAAGTTATAAACCTCATTACATAAACAGTAGTTTAATGTTTCCAATTTTCTAGCTTCTTTCCAATGTGAATGAATACCACAATCCTTTCACATTACCAGATACAAATATTTGGTAATAAACTATCTCACAACAGAGATTGTTTCGATGTTCAATATGATTTGCAATGTCACTGGGCAAAATAAAATATCTGAGCCAATGTAATGTATTTGGTTTAGAGCCAAGGAGAAAGGAAGCACATGTAAACGAAATTTTCCTTTAAAAAGTGGCAATATTATGTAGTCATCTTGAGCTAGTGTAGTGTAGTCTGTTCATTTAGGAGAGTAAGAATCTATTTTGTCAGATTCAGTGCTTTTCTGGGCACTGAGATGGAACATACCACACGAATACTATTACGTCTGTCAGTGGACTACGCAAAATGCTCATGCTTTTTTCTGTGTGTTGTTATCTCAGTGGAGTTTCAATTGAGGAAATTAAATGTGTGTAGTGGTTTAATAGGAAACAGCGGTATTTAAAAATGCTGGAATGGGTGGGCTCGAACATGGTTTGGTTCAAAATGGAACTGTAGCAGTTTTTGAAATGGAATTCTTACTCTATTAAAATGCAAATAAACAATGTCTTTTCTTTTTTTTTCTGCCTTTCCCATACATTCCAGCCTAGTTATAAAATAATTTTGAACTATATTAGGTCTTGTCATTGTTGAGACATGATTCTTTGTGTGCTGAAATTTGTTAACAAATTATAAAGGTATCACCTTCTTTCCATTATTTGTAGAAGGAACCTAGTCAGATAAAATTTAAAGACTGACTTTTTTTTTTTTTTACTACAAATAAACAGAGGAGATTCCTAGAAGAAATTTAAACTCCTGGTGAGAAAGACGTGAAGCCTACAAATTTTTAAAAAGTAGATTTCTCTGAGAGTTGATAGCACTCAGTCTTCTGGATAAGGCTTTTAGGTGATTCCTTCCTAGATTTTACTGTATCTCAACTCCCCAAATTAACTAGAGAAATGGAGCTTCTCTTTGCTGATTGTACAAATGCATAGCAACTAAAATTAGTTTCCATTCCTATATGAATTTAAAAAAAAAAAACTCAAGGTGTCCTGTTTGTTATCTGTATGACCCAATTCAGTTCATTGCTGGTGTTTTCTTTTTTTTTAAATGTTTTTTTTTTTTTTTTTTGAGAGAGAGAGAGCATGAGCAAGGAGGGGCAGAGAAAGAGGGAGACACAGAATCTGAAGCAGGCTTCAGGCTCTGAATTGTCAGCACAAAGCCAGATGTGGGGCTAGAATTCATGAGCCATGAGATCATTACCTGAGCCGACTGAGTCTCTCAGGCACTCCTCGGGTGTTTTATTCTTGTTTCCATGCAACTAGAAGCACTGAACGAGGTGTTAGAAAGCTGCAATTGAGCAGTGTAACTTTGGAGTCTAGGCTTTGCTCACCTTCTCTCAATCACTTCTGCTCCTCTTAGTTTGAGTCCTAAGTTGAGGCAGCAATGGTACCCTTACTGCCGGTGCTGGTGACTCTGTTTCCTTGTGAGATTCCGACCCATTCAACTTTCTCATGCTACTCCTCTGTTACAGTTCAACAATGCTGGTGGACTTAAAAACCAAGTTATTTAACAGTGAACTAGAAGAATCCTCCAAAATATATCCCCTAGTGTTGTCATAACCATGATGAGAAGGGACCATAAGTAGATGAATCTAGAGTATGGTGCAAAATTTCCTGGACTCGTCTATTGGTGTATATGGCACCTCACATGAGTATTTCAGAGTCTTTCTCCCTTGCCACTTTCTCTCACTTCCCTCATTGTCCATGTTTCTCTGCATTTTCTATCACTCTGCTGTCCTTCCAAGATTCAAACTGCATTTTTTTAAAAATTACTTCCTTGCTTCTATCTCTAAGAGCCTTTTCCCAGCTTGTTTCACCAGATCCAAGAATGCTCAGTGTTTGTTGAATGAATACCCAAAGTTCCAGGAGCACCTGACATGCTGCTAAAAATGTTAATTAAATTGCCTCCTCATCTAGTTGCACATCACAAAACAGGTGGATGGGTGGTCCTGGAACAGGTGGGAAGTCTGGTCCATAGAGCCTTTTTCAAGTTCCACTTCAACCCCCCTGTTCATCCTTCCTAAATTAGCCTTCTGTTCAAAGTTCCCACACAAACATTCTTGTCAAGGAGTTTTTTGGGGAGGGGAGATGGGTTCTCTTTTCCAAGTTTCACATAAAAATTTACATTATACCCATGCATATTTAAGGAATAAGTAAGGTTCTTCTGTTTCTCTGTTATTGAAGCAGAAGAGGCAATGGATCATTCTGACCCTTACACTGAGTGTGATGGGGAAATTTAGATCCTTCACATTTTCCTGAGGGAAACAGCTATAAAAAAATGAAACTTTATCTTGCTACTTTTGACTGCCTCTCTTAGCTACTTTGTATCCATTGGAAAGCATATTGGGTCTCTCTATCTTTCCTTCACCTCCTTTGTTTTACCAAAGTCTTACTCCTATGAAGAAGTGGGGAATAACATTCTGTTCTGATATATGTCAAAATTATTCTGTGTCTGTTATCTATCACTGTATACAAACTACCCCTAAGCTTAAGGGCACAAAGCAATCACTATTTTCTTATGCTCATGAATTCTGTGAATCAGAAGCTTGGAAAGGATACAGTGAGTATAGTCTGTCTCTACAATATTTGGGTCATAGTTGTGAAAACCCAGATAGCTGTGAGTGACCTGAATGCCTGGTGGGAGTGGGGCGACTGTTGGTATCATGTAGAGATTTCTGGATGATTTTCTTGATTGTTTGGGCTTCTTCATGGTATCAAGGCTTCACGGTAGTCAAACTTGGAGCTCAGGTCTTCAAAAGCAAATGTTCCAATGAAACAAACCCAAATTGTATAGTTTTACCTGAATTATCCTCAGAAATCATTCGGTGTTAAGTCCATCATACTCTACAGCTGTAGCAGTCACAATTCTACCTAAATTCTACTTGATGGGCAGAATGATGAAGAATTTGTGTCCATGTTTATTTACTTATTTAGTCTTACTCTTTCTTGTTCATATCAGTCAGCCACTTCCTAGCAACCAGACAAGACATCAATATACATAAAAAATATCCCCATTAAATTACTTTCAGAATCATCTATTTTCTTAACTTCCATCCAGTTTTCTCTGGGCCAACTTTGAATCATCTTGACGTTATCTCCCTCTCTACTACTTGGAATGATAAAATCATTAAACAGTAGGTTAAGCAAATTGTTTCCTGAGAGTTGTTTGTCTCTCTTGTTAATTCCATCAAAACATCTCTCCAAAGACCCAGACAGACATGGCTAAATTGATAAGACCCCATCATTTAGGGTCTTGCTTTAATAACTTTGCCTCTTTCAAGTGGGAATCTTATAGAATGAGCCCTAATAAGATGTAAAAACAAAAAGATACGAAATAACAGGGATACCTCATTTTACTGTGCTTTGTTTTTTGCAGATGTTGCACTTTTTACAAATGGACAGTTGGTGGCAACCCTGTTTTGGGTAAGTCTACTGGTGCCACTTTTTTTTCCACATTGTATCTCTGTGTCACATTTTTGGCAATTATGGCAATATTTCAAAGTTTTTCATTATTATATTTTTATAGTGGTCTGTTATCAGTAATCTTTAATGTTACTACTGTAACCGTTTTTGGGGCACCACAAACTGTATCAATATAAAATGCTGAATTTCATCTCAGTGTTTTGTGTGTGCGGACTGTTCTACCCACTGGCCATTCCCCCATCTCTCTCCCTTCCCTCAAGGCTATAATGAACCTACAACAGACAATTTGGACATTGTAGTCCAAATAATGAACCTACAATGGCCCTTAAGGATTCAAATGAAAGGCAGAGTTACACATCTCTCACTTTGAATCAAAAGCTAGAAATGATTAAGGTTAGTGAGGAAGGCATCCAAGAAAGGCTGAAAACTAGGCCTCTTGCACCAGTCAGACTGTGAATGCAAAAGGAAAAGTTCTTAAAGGAAATAAAAAATGCTACTCCAGTGAAAACACAAATGATAAATAAGAGAGCAAAATAGGTTTATTGTTGGTATGGAGAAAGTTTGAATAGTCTGTATAGATCAAAGCCCAGCCACAACATTCCTTTAAACTAATGCCTAATCCAGATTGAGGCTCTCACTCTCCTCTATTCCTTGAAGAGATGAGGAAATTACAGAAGAAAAGTCTGAAGCTAGCAGAGGTTGGTTCATGAGGTTTAAGGAAGTAAGTCATTTCCATAATATAAAAGTGTCAGGTAAAGCAGCAAATGCTGATGTAGTAGCTATAATCAATTATTCAGGAGATCAAGCCAAGATAATTAATGAATGTGGATACACTAAACATCAGATTTTCAATGTAGACAAAATAGCCTATTAGAAGAAGATGCCATCTAGGACTTTCATAGCTAGAAAGGATAAGTCAATGCATGGCTTCAAAGCCTCAAAAGACAGTCTGACTCTCTTTTTGGGGGCTAATGTAGCTGGTGACTTGAAGTTGAAGCCAATTCTCATTTACCATTCTAAAAATCCTAGGGCCCTTAAAACTTATGCTAAAATCACTTTGCTTGTGCTCTGTAATGGTACAACAAAGCCTAGATGATAGCACATCTGGTTACAATGTAGTTTACTGAATATTTTAAGTCTTTGCTGATACTTACCTGATACTTACTCAGGGGAAAAGAAGAGAAAAGATTCCTTTCAAAGTATTACTGCTCATTGAAACATACCTGGTCACACATGAGCTCTGATGAAGATGTACAATAGTGACATTATTATTGTTTTCATGCCTGCTGACACAGAATTCTTTCTCCAGCCCAAGGATTAAGGAGTAATATTGACTTTCAAGGCTTACTGTTTAAGAAATACATTTCATAAAGGTATAGCTGCAACAGATAGTTATTTCTCTGATGGACCTTGGAGAAGTAAATTGAAAGCCTTCTGGAAAGGATTCATCATTCTAGATGCCACTAAGAACATTCATGATTCGTGGGAAGAGGTCAAAATATCAACATTATTAAGAGTTTGGAAGAAGTTAATTCTAACCCTCATGAATGACTTTGAGGGTAGGTACACGATTTCAGCAGAGGAAGTCACTGCAGATGTGCTGGAAATAGCAGAAGAACTAGAGTGAGAAGCGGAGCCTGAAGATGGGACTGAGTTGCAACAATCTCATGATAAAACTTTCATAAATGAGGAGTTGCTGCTGAGGGATGAGCAAAGGAAGTGATTTCCTAAGACAGAATATACTCATGGCAAAGATGCTGTGAGAATGGTTGAAACAAAAACAAGAGACTTAGAATATTATACAAACTTAGTGGATAAGAAAGCAGCAGGGTTTGAGAACATTAATTCCACCTTTGAAACTTCCACTGTAGTTAAAATGCCATCAAACATCTTTGCATGCTACAGAGAAAATGGTTATGAAAGGAAGATCAACCATTGTGGCAAATTTCATTCTTGCCTTATTTTAAGAAATTGCTACAGCCACCCCAGCCTTCAGCAACCAACACTCTAGTCAGTCAGCAGCCAACAACACCTAGGCAGGACCCTCAACTGGCAAAATGATTATGACTCTCTGGAAACTCAGATGATGGTTAGCATTTTGTAAGCAATATTTTTAAATTAGGGTATGTACATTGTTTTTTTTTTTTTTAGACATAATGGTATTACCTCCTTAATAAACTACAGTATAATATAAACATAACTTTTATATGAACTAGGAGACCAAAAATAATTCATTTGGCTCACTTTATTGTGATGTTTGTTTTATTGAGGCAGTCTGGAATTGAGCCCTCAGTATCTTCAAAATATACCTGAACTCTGTAAACTATTAGAAATATTACAAACTTAATTTATCACTGTGGGGAATAAGCTTGAAATTCCCTGAGCTTGCACCCATGGGTTAAAAAGGCATATAGGAATAGAAAAGCCTCAGAATGAAAGCATCCAAAATGAGGTAAATAGGATTAAGTATTCAGGGCTGAAATGCCCCCCAACTTAGTACAACAGAAAGCTGCTTTCACAGGAAGGAAGGATCAGAAAAGGTAAATAGGTAAACAGGGCTATAGACTGCAGCAGGGTGAAGCTGCCCGAATTAGGCTATGAAAGGTGGCTTGTTGACCCTGAAGCAGTGTGCTCCGTCTTATCCCCTAGGCTAGCTAAGATAAATAGACCTGGTGCCTCATGCCTGCTGTAAACAACCATCTGCCCTGTACCAAGACTCTGTTTTGTATTGACCCAAACCCCTGACACTACATATCTTCAAACCCCCCTTTCTCTTACACCCATGAGTTAATGTTCATGGTTTCATTATCTCTCTGTACACATCCATCATGCTTGTAAGCCTTCTGATCCTAATAAAAATGGAGCAAGGACCCTTACCCAGAGCTCTGGTCTTCTCCTGAACATCAGCCTCTCTTGCATTTTAATCCTGCATCAGCTCTTTTGCTGGACAAGAGAGAACTCCAGATCTAGAGTCTACAACAATCATAAGTAGCTACATGTTTTTATGTACTGTGTTCTTAACATAGTCTGTGTAATGGTATTTCTTGTAGCAGTTGTGGGAAAATCTCTTTGCCCATAGTTTTAGACTGAACATTGATTTTATGTATAAGTTAACAAATTGATGATTCTACGGAAGGAAAGATGGCAAACACTGTAGTCTTATCTTTCATTGTTTACACTAACTTTTAGACTAATTAAAGACAAAATATATGCTCATGAAATTTGTAAATCATACAGCACTTCCATATTATTACCATATGGCATTACATTTAGTAAAACAGCAAGAGGAAATTTTCATTAGAATACAGCAGGTAAATATTGTGAATTAAAGAATATAAAGCTATATAAAGTGACTAAATTTTTCAAAATAAAACCAGGATGCATGTGCTAACAATGAAATATCATATTTAACGGGAGTCTGGGTGGCTCAGTCGCTTAAGCATCCAACTTTGGCTCAGGTCATGATCTCACGGTTCCAGCTGCACATCAGGCTCTGTACTGACAGTTCATGACCTGGAGCTTGCTTTGGATTCAGTGTCTCCCTCTCTCTCTGCCCCTCTCCTGCTCACACTCTGTGTCTCTCTCAAAATAAATAAATGTTAAAAAATTTGAAGAAATATCATATTTAACACTGAGATTGAGCAGCAAGTTTTGGGTTGTATGGTCCACACAGCTATGTAAATATATCACATAATTGTTTAAATATATCTTCAGGCATAATTCAGACTAAGCTAAATTTAATGCATAGTTATATTGATCCTGAGCATAGTTAGTGATTAATAATGATACTTAACCATAGTCAGCAGCTTTCTTATGAGAGTTCAAAATTATCCTAGCACAATGCTGCTAGTTTCTATTATCTTGGGAGGTAAATGGCAAGAATGATTACACTTAACTATAAAAGACAGACATATTGAGATGTGCTGTAAATTTCTTTTTGCCAGAAATGAGAAATCTGGAGTAAAAACATATGCCAAATGTGTGTTTGTTTTTATTTCAAGTTTAAATTCCTTTTAAAATACCAAACCAGCAAATGTTTTTATTCTTTTATTATATCATTTCGAGGAGGAATGCCAGGGGTCTTCTCAACTATGCAGCATCCTATTTGTGAGGAGAAGTAATCCAACTCTTAATCCTGTTTCTCTATCATCAATAAACAAGTATTACTGCGGTTTTTTTTTTGTTGTTGTTTTTATCTATTGAAATACACCTATGAAACTTAAGTAGGACGTAACAGATTTATTTTATATATTTTCCCTCGAGCTGTCTATTGGTTCTAGCTAGAGTTTCTTGGGCCAGCTGATCAGATTGCCAATTGGATCGATTGTTAAGCTGTCCATTCACGATGTGCTGGATCACAGTCCATTTATTTGGCCGTATATAAACAGAGAGGAGAATTGACTGACACTTTTTATCAGAGTTGCTGGTCTTGCTAGACTCAAACTGCCAAGTATGGGACAAAGTTATCTGTGGGTCAAGGGAAAAAAGGAAATGCTTAAAACACTCTACCAGGGTAATTCCCCCCTCCACCCCCACCCCATATTCTGATCACTTCTAAGATTTCTGAGTTGTGAAATGGTATACATTCATGACACATCCTCTTGAGAGCAAAAGTGTAATCCTTAGGGACTTACCCATCCCTTCAGGTGTCATGACTTAGGGGAAAGCAAAGGAGGAAATGTTGTACATAAAATAGTTAAATCTCTTCCTGAATTAGGATTCAGAATTGCTTTTGCATCACCCTAGAGAGATGCTGCTTGGGGCTTTCTTCTCTCTCATAGTGGTAAAAACTGAAATGAAGCTGGATTGTGTGTGTGTGTGTGTGTGTGTGTGTGTGTGTGTGTTGAGGGTATAAGTTGCCTTGTGTATAGACAGTACAATAGCTAGTAAAAGGGAAAGAAGGAAATTTGATTGGAAAACCAAGCCTTTTCATAAGTCATAATGAATGTTTTCCAGTTTGATATATTATATAGTTCTATGTACAAGTGTTTTATAGAAACAAGTTATATTATTAATTTCATATATTAATGTATCATTTAAATTATCTGTAAAATTATTTTTACATGTATTAAATGCATCAAAATTACAGATATAGTTCTCTGTAGTATTATGCCTGGATTAACTAATTCATGCTAATGTATTTTAATTATTATCCACCAACTTATGGTGCCTCCTTCTATTATAAGTTCAGTCTCATTTAAGATGTTAAAATTAAAAAAAGTTTTTTAAAATAATACTTCTTTTGTGTTGCTATGACATTTGTGTGTGAATCTGATATGTCTACAGAAAAAAGAAATAAGATATGAAAAGAGTAATAGGAAAACCTAAGTCAGTTATAAGAAAAGATGTTTATTAATCAGTCACCCTGGGGACCTAGAACAAGGATATTTGATGAATTGTCGCCATCTCTTTTTATATCTTTAATCAATACTCTATTAACTAGTGCTACCTTTTATATATTAAATCTAAGTCAATCAACCTTATTTTGCATTTCATTTTCACCTTCACTAGTCAGAAAATAATGCTATTTGCTTTTTGTAGATGACTTTTTTATGTACCATCTACATAAAATCCTCATTAATCACAAAATACATTTCATGTTATAAAAACTCATTTAGGTAATAAATGGAATAATTGGAACCTTTTCAATTTCCCCTTTCAATTCAGGAGAACAGGCCAAAGAGCCCAGAGCACTGTGTTCTGCATTTTTTCATTTGTGTCGAGCACTAGTCTCTACGGAAGAACTTTCTAATCTGTCTTTCCATTAGCATTCTCTACAATTTCAATCTTTAGCGGGGGTGAGGGATGGGGGGAAGGGTCACTTCTGAATAGGCAGTGTGTGACACACACCCCTATTGTTCAGTGAGACTACCAGGGCACGTTTCTGTCTTATGGCTTGTGCATGTTTTAAGAAAATGGGGAATCAGTGATATAACTGTCTGATATTTTATAATTAATATTGTTGCCTATCTATTCGGAGTTAAATTCTCTCACCCAGATGATAAGATACTCTTGTTCTCTATTCGTCTCTAAATCAAAGCCTAATATGCAGTCAGAGGTATGAGCTATCTTGGATGGTAGAAAGATAAGCTTTTGTGGGGTTGGTAAATTTACACAGGAAGTCTCACTATTTTGCTGAAAAAAATATGTTAAAAATATATTATATGTGCATATTTGCATTTATAAATATAGCAGTTTAATTTTTAAAAATCAAATAATTTAAAAATCAAAAAATGTGTGATCAGTGACCTAATTTTAATGCTAATTTGTGTGCTAAGCAAAAAAAATTTTGAAAATACAAAACAAAGCCTTTTTCACATCAAAAAAGTATTTTTAGGATTTCTATCCCAAAAGTTAGGCATCATAGAACATCCTGAGGATACCTAAGTTTAAGAATTGAATATATTTTTTATTAAGATAAATAATAGAGCAATTGTTTAATGCGGAGACATTTGCAGAGGAGCTGTGCTGTAACAGTTATGGATAATTCCAGGAACTAACGACACAAAAAAGATGGAATACAAGCAGGAGTAGAAAGGTTTCATTCATTAGCACTCTTTTTTTTTTTTAAGGTTTATTTTATTTGTGAGAGAGAGAGAAAGCACACATACGTGGGGGAGGGTCAGAGAGAGAAAGAGAGACAGAGGATCCCAAGTGGGCTCCTGCTGACAGCAGAGAGCCCCATGCGGGGCTTGAACTCATGAACCATGAGATTACGACCTGAGTCAAAGTCAAATGCTTAACTGACTGAGCCACCAAGGCACCCTCATTAGCATTCTTTACATGTTTCACTTTCTGTGTTCCTTTGATATTCATACTGGTTGAGACATTTGGATCAGCTCTAATGTCATGTACAAAAACAGAGACAGTGTTTCCAAAGAGGATAAGCTCAGTTGATTTAGTGTAGAGAGGCTCTGCTCCAGATGTTGTGGTCATGTGCACGCTGAGGACGTTTGATGGCACAGTATTGAAGTGGCTACAAATTTTCAGTAGACACTTTCCTGGAGTAGGGACTATGCTGCCATCATGGTTCTGAAGTAATGTTTTAGTGAAGGTTATTACCCTAAACCCCACAGTGACAGTGAAGGAGAGAGGAAGCAAAATGTCTTTCCATTCAATTATACTTTTATCAAATTAAAAAGATAGAATAGATGAATAGGTATGCTTTGATATTAATTAGCATTGCCAAAACCACATTTTACAAAAGAAATATACTGACTCTCAATTTAATGCCTTTGTTTCCCCTCAAATGAAGTGTGAGGCAAAAAAAAAAAAAAAAAAAAGATTTTTCCTGAAATAATTGTTACCATAAAGCACATTCTATTTAAAAGGACAATGCTGCTTATAGTAAATTCGGACCTACATGTAAGCCTTCACTCACCATACAATACACAAAGAAAAAGGATATTCTGTCCCCTGCTCTTTCTCACTCTACTTTGCCGAGCTTTTCAAAATTATCTCCAAAGACGATGTTCCTCTGTGCTCTATGAGAAGTACTAGACCCTTTTTAAAATCTCTTTTTGGGACTATATTCATGGAAGATAGCATAAATAGTATTTGATATACAGCACATCACGAATAGACAATCTCACGTATGTTTACACACTTAAGCACAAAGTAAAGAAGACAGTGCTTGGTGGTTGATGCCAAATACTAGCACTATGAGGAATCTCTTTGCAGAGGGTCAACGCTGGCTAAGCAGAAGGGTGAATATCATGGTTAGATTTAAAGTTAAGATTTTATTTCTGCTTTGTTGTTGAGAAAAGATTTTAGTGGATACAGGTTGCAATTATTCAGAAGTGCTATTCCTAAAATATCAATGCTTGGTAAGAAGGGGAAATTTATAGAGATGAATGCCTAGGTACAATTATGCATTTTTTTCCTCCACTAATAGTGGCTTTTCATTGTCTTAAATAGTCATTTCAACTTCTGGTTAAAAATGGCAAATAGAAATTTGTTCTCTGTAAAATTCCATTAAAAATAGCAAAAGGATTTATGCCAAGAGATAATACAACTCCTGTTCAGAGTGTTGGAAACTGGAAAATTGTGGTTAAGTCTTATTTAAGGGTATGATTCTCAAGCCAATGATAGGGAAATCTGAGAAATAACCTAAATTATGAAACTTGTTTAAGAGAAAATTAAACACTTAGTTTTTCTTCTCAATTTAGCTCATCCCTTCTAGACTGAGCACTGGAGTTTATTTTTCAGAAAGTATAAAGTAGAGTGATGGATGCAAATACCTTAAATAAAACAACCTGGCCATCTTTTCTGACTGGAAGATAGTTATGTACATTCAAGCATATCTGCTAAGGCCAAGATATGAGCATACTGATATCGAGCGTTCTCCAACTAAATGGTCTACAGTAAAGCTTGCAAATAGACAGACCCTTAACAGGCATAGAGTTTCCAGGCATCTTTTAAGTACTTGATAAATAGATCTAAGCATACAGTTAGAAGTCACAAAATATTTAAAGAAATGATCTATGAATGGCAGAGTCTAAAATTAACAAATAGGAAAACAAATTATTAGCTTCTCTTTTAACATTACACATATAGGACTTACCTTATGCCAAGCATTATAAATTGTTTATATGAATTAGTTATTTAATATTCAGAACTATCTTTTATGATTTTTTTGAAGATTTATTTACTTTTGAGAGAAAGAGAGTGTGAGCAGAAGAGGGGCAGAAAGAGAAGAGAAAATCAGCACAGAGCATAATGCAGGGTTTGATCCTACAACTCTGGGATTATGACCTCAGTTGAAATCAATAGTCAAAGGTGTAATCATCTGAGCCAACCAGGTGTCCCTCATTTATAATTTTTACAGATATGGAAACTGAGACACTGAAAAGTAAACGAACTTTCCCAAAGCCACATAACTAGTAAGTACTTGAACACAAGTACTTAATTACTGGAGCCCATGCCAATAAACACTATATTTTATGAGCACTCAATTTAGAATAAGTAGGGACTAGGGGGAGGGGCCACAATGGCAGAGCAGCATGGAAGTTTTTTTGCTTCTCTCATCCCTGAAATTCAGCTAGATCAACATCAAACCATTTTGCACACCTAGAAAATTTATCTGAGGATTAACTCAACAAACTGCATACCTTGAACTGCAGAACTTGGCAGGTACGTGGCATGGAGAGGTGAACTGGGGGAAAGAGAAGCCACGGAGGGTAGGGAGCTATTTTTGCTTGTGAAGAGAAGTCAGAGATTGGGGGAAGGGGGAGTACAGGAATAACACCCCCGAAAGCAGCTGGAGAAAAAAGGAAAGAGTGGAAACACCCATAAGGGAATTAACAAGAAAGGGAGAAGGGAGAAAGAAGAGAAGAGAGGGTTTGGATACTATTAAGATTCTATGAACAGGGGAGCACAGAGTCTGAAACTTCAAAACTCCACACCTGGCAGAGCTCTGGTGGAAAGGGCAAATCCCCAGGAGCAGACAGCAAGGTATGAGGGGTCCTTAGGCCATATGGGAGACGCAGTTCCCCTGCTAAGAGGGCATTTGGTAGAGGCTGTGTGGTCTCCCCATAGGCAAAAGTCTCAGCAACTCCAGAGAACTGTCATGTCTGCTGGTGTTGGAAGAAGGGCATTAAGAGGCAGTAAAGCCTGGCATCAGATGTGTGTTGTGATTTACCATAATTCCTGAAATGTTGCTGCTACATGACTGTGCGAACTTTATCTGGGGTGGGCTAGCACCTGTCCACAGTTTCTGAGCATCTTCAGCAGGGCGGTCATATGAATATTTCTGGGAGCAGACCAGCACCAGACATTGCTCCAGGAGACCTACCCTGAGAGGGTTGGAGCGGGTCAAAGTAGGAAGGCCCTAAGAAGTGAGGAAGTTGTAAATACAGCCCCATCTGAGATAAAACTCAGGGCGGAGGTGCTGCCTGGCAAGGTGATGACTTACTCATAGACAAGGTAGAAGCATGAAGTGGATGAAGGCCAGAGACAAAGGAGAGATGCTTGATTGCCAGTCACAGAGAACACAGTTCCAGTATCAGTTGGTGACAACATTTTCACCTCTCCCATGTATGCGCATACATGGGTACACGTTCCACAACAATCCACCCCTGTAAACTAAGCATTGCCATCTAGTGGAGAACAGAGCCATTATACGAGTCCCCATAGAACTGTGCCAACCACACTCTGGAAGAACACAAGTCTCTCTGAGAACCTACTTAATTTATGGACTATAAAGTGCTTCATAGTTTGACTTTCAGGGGAAACTGGATGTAATTTCATTCATATTCCATTCTGTTTGTTGGTCCATCTATTTAAGTGTTTTCCTTTTCTTTTCTTAAATACAGAAAGAAGAAAAATGTTTTTATTTTCCATTTTTATAAAAGAGATTTTTGTTTAATTTTTTCTATTATATTTTTTTTTTTTGGGTAAATTTTTATTCTATTTTAATTTCATCTTTTTATTTTATTCTATTTTTTTGTATTTATATTTAAAATTTTTTCAAAAGTTTCCCTTTTATTTCCTTTTCCTTTTTCCCCCTTTTTCCAATATTTATCAAGCTTCTTTCAACAACCAGACCAAAAGACATCTAGGATCTAATATCATTTACTTTATATTTTTGTGCTGTTTTTAATTTTAATTTCTTTTTATTAATTCCTCCTATACCTCCAAAATTCCTTTTGAGGAACTCACCTCAAAAGAAGGAACAGGAAGAAATGACAGCCAGGTACTTAATCAACACAGACACAAGCAACACGTCTGAACCAGAATTTAGAATTACAATAATAAGAATACTAGCTGGTGTTGAAAAAAGCATAGAGTCCCTTTCTGCATTGATAAGTAAAATCTAGTCAGGACGAAGTTAAAAATGCTATAACTGATGTTGTGTTTTCTACTTTGCTGCATGAATTGGCAAAGAATTCTCAAACACTATCTTGAAAACAGACACTGTAAGGTAAAAATCTACTGAATCTGATTACATAAAAAATTACTATTATTGGAGAGAGGGCAAGATGGCGGAGAAGTAAGGAGCTCTGTACTTGCACTCCAGCCCATACATCACACGGAAAAGATCTGAAGCCTATGGAAACCTTACAAAACCTGAGAGATTGGGAGAAAAAGGATGCAGAATCCATTGAGAGAGCCTTCTAACGTGAGTGCGAACTGGGGAAGATAAAATCGGGCTGGGATCGGAGACTCCAGGGTGGGAGGCGATCCCCCTCTACCCTCTACAGGGAGTGAGAGGGGAAAAGGAGAGAGTCCAAAACAGAAAAACCTCCGCTCAGGGGGAAAAACCTCCGCTCGGTGCATAGAAAGACCCTACTTGCCAAATACCTGCACACCAGGTCCCCTCGCGCCAACTGGTCCTGGGGGGTTGAAACACAAACTGCTTCTTTGCGCTGGCTCCTGGAGGCTGGACTTCAGAGAGGTGGCACGCCTGCCACCATTGTAGCTCCCAGGCGGCTGGGGCCCCTGAAAGAGCCGCGCGGACACGGGGCGTCTGCGCCCCTGGCTGGCTGGAACTTGAGAGGGAAGGCAAGGAACTAAAAACTGGGAAATTTGCCTGTGAGTTCGTGTTTTGGGTGATGAGCCATATGGGTCCCGGTTTTCCTCACTCCAGTGGGCTCGGGCTATGCGGACCCGGCAGGCAAGCCCCCGCACATGTGCGCCAGTCGGACCCAGAGAAGGAAGCAGCGATCCTGACTCCACCCCCAGAGCTCCCCAGCGGGCCTGGAACTGCCCGAGGGGGTTGCCTGGGAAGCTGTGTCTAAGGCAATTTCAGCGGGGCGCACAGACTGGGATTTGGAGATTGGAACTGGCCTGGGTTGAAGAGCGCAACCAACTTCGGCTGCGTCCCCGGAACCGGGAGTTGACACGCCCAAAAAAGGGAGGTGCAGCGCTTGGTTCGAGAAGGGACTGGAGCACCGTCACTCTCCTCCCCACAACCGCCAAGGCAGAGCTCCTGCCTGAGGCATTGGATCACGCCACGCCTGTCCCTGCCTGAGAGCTGCCCTCATCCCTTTTTTTTTCCTTTTTTTTTCCTTTTTTGCTTTTTTCCTTTTTTTTCTTTCTTTTGTTTTTCTTTTTCTTCCTTTTTTTACTATTTCTTTTTTTTTCTTCTATCTCTCTTCTCTCTTTTTTCCCCAGAACACTGACCTGATAAATTCTGGTCGCCAGCTTGCTTAAACAATCACGAGTCCATTCTGTAAATGTAAATTCTACACCTACTGACATTTTCAGCTATTTCTCTCGGGAGTAATTAGACTATATAGTTTCTCTGGATAATTCCAGCATCCTTCTCTCACCTATACAACCATATTCTATCCTTTACGTCTTTGAAAAAAGCTTCTTATCCCTTCTGCCTGTTCATTCTATTTCCAATTGTGCCTCATCGCGCCCTGCCTTCTCTCTCTTTGTCTATGCTCTTCAACCAGGACTGCATACACACGGCTATTTAACCGTAGCTGGGAAATCCAGATATATGCCTTAAACCGTTCTTTGTCCATCGGTTTTCTTTTTTCCTTTTCTTTCCCCCTTTTTGACACTTTTATGTATTTTATACTCCCTACTATTGGCCCTCCCTCCTCCGTCTTTTCTCTTAACTTTTCGTTTTCCCTCTCGCTTTGCATGTTAGTTGAATTAGCTAGTGCGTTTGTGTGCTCCTGCTCCCTGTGTGTTTGTCTGTCTGTTTTCTTTTCCAGGGCTACCACAAGAAACAAGCTAGAGTACACAAGGTGGAGAGTCCCAAATATCACTACGAATAGGAAAATAAAATAACCAAGGTCCCAACAAGAGAGACCAGGGGATACCATTCAAAAAACACTCTCTGAAAGGATAGGCCCTGGATAGTCGAAGAGTCTTCTTGGATATAGCAGCGCTCATACAAACAGAGAGCATAAAAGGTCTTTAAAACCAACAAGAGCCGGAAAGCTAACTAAAATGATGAAACGAAAGAGCTCTCCTCCAAAGAAACTCCAAGAAGAAATGACAGCTAATGAACTGCTCAAAACAGATATCAGCAGCATAACTGAACAAGATTTTAGAATAATAATGGTAAAATTAATAGCTGGTCTTGAAAAAAACATAGGGGACATCAAAGAAACTATGGCTACAGACAGAATGGAAAAAAAATAGGCATGAAGAATTAAAAAATGCGAAATATGATATACATAATAAATTAGAGGGCTCCAATGCACGGATTGAAAAGGCAGAAAGGAGAATAAGTGATTTAGAAGACACCATTATAGAAAAACAAGAAGCTGACAAAAAAAGAGACAAACTGATCCAGGAACAGGAAAGAAGAATTCGAGAGCTCAGCGATACGGTCAAACGCAACAATATCCATATCATAGGAATCCCAGAAGAGGAAGAGAGGGAAAGGTGCTGAAGGAGTCCTGGAACAAATTATAGTAGAGAACTTCCCCGACCTGGGGAAGGAAGTAAATGTGGAAATACAAGAGTCTCAGAGCACTCCCCTCAGACGTAACTTGAATCGATCTTCTGCACGACATATCACAGTAAAAATGGCAAAATACAAGGACAAAGAGAGAATTTTGAAAGCAGCTAGGGAGAAAAGGGCCTTAACATGCAAAGGGAAACCTATCAGAGTGGTGACAGACCTATCTACTGAAACTCGGCAGGCTAGAAAGGAATGGCAGGAGATCTTCAATGTGATGAACAGTAAAAATATGCAGCCAAGAATCCTCTATCCAGCAAGCCTGTCATTCAAAATAGAAGGAGAGATACAAATCTTTCCAAATAAACAGAAATTGAAAGAATTTGCCACCACTAAGCCAGCCCTACAAGAAATCCTGAGGGGGACGCTCCGAAGGAAAGGTTGCAAGGAACAAAGATACCAGAGACACCACCACAAAATTGAACTCTACAAAAGATACAAAGACTCTAAACCCACATATTTCAATAATAACATTGAATAAAGGGGCTGAATGCTCCAATCAAAAGACATAGGGTAGCAAAATGGATTAAAAAACAAAACCCATCTATGTGCTGTCTACAAGAAACTCATTTTCGACTGGAAGATACCTTCAGATTAAAAGTAAAGGGATGGAGAAATATATATCATGCTACAGGAAATCAAAAGAAAGCTGGAGTAGCAATACTTATATCAGACAAACTGGACTTTAAATTAAAGACAGTAACAAGAGATGAAGAAAGGCACTACAAAATAATTACAGGGTCCATCCATCAGGAAGAACTAACAATCATAAATGTCTACGCACCAAATAGGGGAGCACCTAAATATCTACAACAATTAATCACAAACAGAAACAAGCTTATAGATAAGAATGTGCTAATAGCAGGGGACTTTAATACTCTGCTTACAGCAATGGATAGGTCAACCAGACAGAAAATCACTAAAGAAATAATGGACTTGAAAGACACATTGGACCAGATGGACCTGACTGATATATTTAGAACTTTACATCCTGAGGCCAGGGAATTTACTTTCTTCTCAAGTGAGCATGGCACATTCTCCAAGATAGATCACATACTGGGACATAAAGCAGCCCTCAATAAATATAAAAGAATAGAGATCATACCATGCACACTGTCAGATCACAATGCTTTGAAACTTGAAATCAATTACAGGAAGAAGTCTGGAAAATCTCCAAAAATATGGAGGTTAAAGAACACCCTTCTAAAGAATGAAAGGGCCAATCAGGCAATTAGAGATGAAATTAAAAAATATATGGAAACAAATGAAAATGAAAACACAACAATTCAAAATCTATGGGATGCGGCCAAGGCAGTCCTAAGAGAAAAGTACATTGCTCTCCAGGCCTATTTCAAGAGATTAGAAAAAGCGCAAGTCCAAAATCTAACAGCTCACCTAAAGGAACTAGAGGCAGAGCGACAAGAACGCCCTAAACCCAGTAGAAGAAGAGAAATAGTAAAAATTAGAGCAGAAATAAACAACATAGAGACCAAAGAAACAATTGAACAGATCAATGAAACCAAGAGTTGGTTTTTCAAAAAGGTAAACAAAATTGACAAACCTCTAGCCAGGTTTATCCAAAAGAAAAGAGAGAGCACTCAAATATACAAAATTATGAATGAAAATGGACTTATTACAACCAACCCCTCAGAAATACAAGCAATTATCAGGGAATACTATGAAAAATTATATGCCAACAAATTGGACAACTTAGAAGAAATGGACAAATTCCTAAACACACACTCACTGCCAAAATTCACACGGGAAGAAATAGAAAACCTGAACAGACCATAACGAGTGAAGAAATCGAATCAGTGATCAAAAATCTCCCAACAAATAAGAGCCCTGGACCTGATGGCTTCCCTGGGGAATTCTACCAGATATTTAAAGCAGAATTAATACCCATTCTTCTCAAGCTATTCCAAAAAATACAAATCGAAGGAAAACTTGTAGACTCATTCTATGAAGCCAGCATCACTTTGATTCCCAAGCCAGACAGAGATCCAGCAAAAGAGAACTATAGACAATATACTTGATGAATACAGGTGTAAAAATCCTCAACAAGAAACTTGCAAGTCGAATCCAACAGCACATAAAAAGAATTATCCACCAAGATCAAGTAGAATTCATTCCTGGGTTATAGGGCTGGTTCATTATTCGCAAATCAATCAATGTGATATATCATATCAATAAAAGAAAAGATAAAAACCATATGATCCTGTCAATAGATGCAGAAAAAGCATTTGACAAAATACAGCATCCTTCTTAATAAAGACTCTCGAGAAAGTTGGGATAGAAGGAACCTACTTAAACATCATCAAAGCCATCTATGAGAAGCCTTCAGCTAACATCATCCTCGATGGGGAAAAACTGAGAGCTTTCCCCCTGAGATCAGGAACACGACAGGGATGTCCACTCTCACCACTGTTGTTTAACATAGTGCTGGAAGTCCTAGCATCAGCCATCAGACAACAAAAAGAAATCAAAGGCATCAGAATTGGCAAAGAAAAAGTCAAACATTCGCTCTTCACAGATGACATGATACTCTACATCGAAAACCTGACAGACTCCACCAGAAGCCTACTAGAACTGATCCAAGAATTCAGCCAAGTTGCAGGGTACAAAATCAACGTACAGAAATCGGTTGCATTTTTATACACCAACAATAAAGCAACAGAAAGAGAAATCAAGAAACTGATCCCATTCACAATTGCACAAAAAACCATAAAATACCTCGGAATAAACCTAACCAAGGATACAAGAGATCTGTATGATGAAAACTATAGAAAACTTATGAAGGAAATTGAAGAAGACACAAAGAAATGGAAAACATTCCATGCGCATGGATAGGAAGAATAAATATAGTTAAGATGTCATTACTACCTAAAGCACTCTACACATTCAATGCAATTCCAATCAAAATTGTACCAGCATACTTCTCAAAACTAGAACAAACTATCCAAAAATTTGTATAGAACCACAAAAGGCCCCGAATAGCCAAAGTACTACTGAAAAATAAAACCAAAACGGGAGGTGTCACCATCCCAGGCTTTAGCCTCTACTACAAAGCTGTCATCATCAAGACAGTATGGTATTGGCACAAAAACAGACACATAGACCAATGGAACAGAATCGAGAACTCAGAAGTGGACCCAAAAGTATACAGCCAACTGATCTTTGACATAGCAGGGAAGAATATCCAATGGAAAAAAGACAGCATTTTTAAAAAATGTTTTATTTACTTCTGAGAGAAAGAGAGACAGTATGAACAGTGGAGGGTCAGAGAGAGAGGGAGACACAGAATATGAAGCAAGCTCCAGGCTCTGAGCCAGCTGTCAGCACAGAGCCCGACGCAGGGCTCGAACCCACGAACCGTGAGATCATGACCTGAGCCGAAGTCGGACGCCTAACCAACTGAGCCACCCAGGTGCCCCAGAAGACAGCCTTTTAAACAGATTGTGTTGGGAGAATTGGACAGCAACATGCAGAAGAATGAAACTAGATCATTTTCTCACACCATGCACAAAAACAAACTCAAAATGGATAAAGGACCTGAACGTGAGACAGGAGACTATCAACACTCTAGAGGAGAAAGCAGGAAACAACCTCCTTGACCTCCACTGCAGCAACTTCTTACTTGACACATCCCCAAAAGCAAGGGAATCAAGAGCAAAAATAAACTGTTGGGACCTCCTCAAGATTAAAAGCTTCTGCACAGCCAAGGATACAACCCAGAAAATTAATAGGCAACCAACGGAATGGGAAAAGATAGTTGTAAATGACATATCAGATAAAGGGTTAATATCCAGAACATATACGGAACTCACCAAACTACACGCCTGAAAAACAAACAACCCAGTGAAGAAATGGGCAGAAGATATGAACAGACACTTCTCCAAAGAGGACATCCAGATGGCCAACAGACACATGAAAGGATGCTCAGCATCCCTCCTCATCAGGGAAATACAAATCAAAACCACACTGAGATACCACCTCACGCCAGTCAGAGTGGTTCAAATGAGCAAATCAGAGTACTCTAGATGTTGGCAAGGATGTGGAGAAATGGGCACCCTCCTACACTGTTGGTGGGAATGTAAACTGGTACAGCCCCTCTGGAAAACAGTGTGGAGGTTCCTCAGGAAACTAACAATAGAACTCCCCTAGGACCCAGCAATAGCATTGCTAGGAATTTACCCAAGAGATACAGAAATGCTGAGGCATAGGAGCACATATACCCCAATGTTCATAGCAGCACTCTCCACAATAGCTAAAACATGGAAAGAGCCTAAGTGTCCATCAACAGATGAATGGATGAAGAAGATGTGGTTTATATATACCATGGAACAGTACATGGCAATGAGAAACAATTAAATCTGGCCATGTGTAGCAACATGGATGGATCTTGAGGGTGTTATGCTGAGCGAAATAAGTCAGGCAGAGAAGGACAGATATCATATGTTTGCACGCATAGGAGGATTAGGAGGAACAAGGGGGAGAAGAAGGGCGGAAATGGTGGGGGAAAGGGAGAGAGGCAAACTATGAGAGACTCTTGAATGCTGACAAAAACTGAGGACTGATGGATGTGGGGGGGAGGGGGGATCGGCATGGAGGAGGACACTTGTGGGGATGAGCACTGAGTGTTATGTGGAAACTAATTTGACAATAAACTATTTCTAAAAAAAAAAAATGCTATAACTGAGATCAATCTTGAACTGATGCCACAGCAGCAAGGATAGATGAAGCAGAGCAGCGAATCAGCTTATGGAGACTAATAAAGCAAGGAAAAAAGAGGGAAACTATAGCAAAAGAGCACAATATAAAAATTAGAGAACTCAGTGTTTCATTAAAAAGGAATAACATCTTAAAAATAAGGGTACCAGAAGATGAAGGGAAAGAAAAGGGAACAGTTTTATGTGAGCAAATCATAGTGGAATACTTTCCTAACTTGGGCAAAGAGACAGACATCAAAATCCAGGAAGCAAAGATAACTCCTATTAGATTCAAGAAAAATCAACTATCAACAAGTCATATCATAGTCAAATTCACAAAATACAGAGACAAGAAAAGAACTGTGGAAGCTGCAACGGAAAACAAAAAAGTCTTTACCCTACAAGGAAAGACAGATCAGGTTCTTTGTAGACCTATACACAGAAACTTAGGAGGACAGAAAAGAGCGGCAGGATATATTCAATGTGCTGAATTAGAAGAATATGCAGCCAAGAATTGTTTATCTAGCAAGGCTGTCATTCAAAGAGAAAGACAGATATAAAGTTTCCTAGATAAAAACTAAAGGAATTCATGACCACTTAACTAGCACCACAATAAGTTTTAAGGGGGACTCTCTGAAGGGAGAAAAGACAAAACAAAGATCAAAAGCTACAAAGACTAGAAAGAACCAGAGACCTCCACCAGAAATTCCAACTCTACAGGCCACACAAGGGCAATAAATTCCTATCTTTTAGTACTCACTCTACATGTCAATAGACTAAACACTCCTATCTAAACACTTAGGTACGGGGGCGCCTGGGTGGCTTAGTCGGTTAAGCGTCCGACTTTCGCTTAGGTCATGATCTCGCGGTTCGTGGGTTCGAGCCCCGCGTCAGGCTCTGTGCTGACTGCCAGCTCAGAGCCTGGAGTCTGTTTCAGTCTGTGACTCCCTCTCTCTCTGACCCTCCCCTGCTCATGCTGTCTCTCTCTCTCTCTCTATCCTAGAAATAAATAAAACATTAAAAAAAAATTAAAAAAAAAAATAAACACTTAGGTATGGGGTGCCTGGGTGGCTCAGTTATGCGTCCAATTTCAGCTCAGGTCACGATCTCGCGGTTCATGGGTTCAAGACCCACATCAGGCTCTATGCTCACAGCTCAGTGCCTGAAGCCTGTTTCAGATTCTGTCTTCCTCTCGCTCTGCCCTTCCCCCACTCGTGCTCTGTCTCAAAAATGAATAAACTACAAAAAATAAATAAATAAAATAAACAAATACATAGGGGCACACCTGGGTGGCTCAGTTGGTTAAGTGTCTGACTTTGCCTCAGGTCATGATCTCATGGCATATGAATTTGAGCCCTGCATCAGACTCTGTGGACAGCTCATGGCCTGGAGCCTGCTTGGGATTCTATGTCTCCTTCTCTCTCTTCCTCTCCCCTGTTCATGATCTGTCTCTCTAAAATAAATACACATTAAAAAAAAAAAAGACATAGGGTAGCAGAGTAGATAAGGAAACAAGATTCATCTGTATGCCATTTACAAGAGACCCATTTTAGACCTAAAGATACCTTCAGATTGAAAGTAAGGAGACAATACAGATTTTAAAATAACGACTGTAACACAAGATGAAGGGCATTATATCATAATCAAGAAGTCTATCCACCAAGAAGACCTAACAATCATAAACAATATGATACACCCAAATATGTAAATCAATTAATCACAAACATACAGAAACTCATTGATAATAATACCATTAAAGTGGGAGACTTAAACACCCCACTTAGGCAATGGACAGATCATCTAAATACAAAATCCTCAAGGAAATAATGGCTTTGAATAACACACTGGACCAGATGGACATAACAGATATATTCAGAACATTTCATCTTAAAGCAGCAGAATACATTCTTCTCGAGTGGACATGGAGAATTCTCCAGAACAGATCACATACTACAACACAAATCAGCTCTCAACAAGTAAAAAAGATCAAGATCATACTGTGTGTATTTTCAGACCACAATGCTATGAAACTTGAAATCAACCACAAGAAAAAATTTGGAAAGACAACAAATATTTGGAGACTAAAGAACATCCTACTAAAGAATGAATGAGCTATAAGTTAAAGAGGAAATTAAAAAGTACATGGAAAGCCAATGAAAATAATAACACCACAGCCCCAAACCTCTGGCACTTAGCAAAGGTGGTCATAAGAGAGAAATATATAGCAATCCAGGCCTCCCTAAAGAAGGAAGAAAGGTCTCAGATACAGAACCTAACCTTACACCTTACAGAGCTGAAAAAACAACAGCAAATAATACCCCAAACCAGCAGAAGACATAAAATAATAAAAATTAGAGCAGAAATCAATGCTATCAAAATGAAAAAAAAAATTTCAAAAAACAGTAGGACAGAGCAATGAAACCAAGAGCTGGATCTTTAAAACAATTAACAAAATTGATAAGCCCCTAGCCAGTCTGATCAAAAAGAAAAAGGACCCAAATAAAATTAAAAATTAAAGAGGAGAGATAACAACCAACACTGCAGAAATACTAAGATAACATTTACTTGCCAATAAATTGGGCAATCTGGAAATAACTGGTCAAACTCCTAGAAACATATAAATTCCCAGAAATGAAACAAGAAGTAGAAACTTTGAAGAGACCCATAACGAATACAAAAATAGAATCAGTAATCAAAAATCTCCAAACTAAACAAAACAAACAAAAACCAAAATCCAGAGCTGGATGGCTTTCCAGGGAAATTCTACCATATACTACCATATATTTAAAGAAGAGTTAACACCTATTCTTTTTTTTTTTTTAAATAAATAGTTTATTGTCAAGTTGTTTGCCATATAATACACGGGGCTCATCCCCACAAGTGCCCTCTTTCATGCCCATCTCCCCCCTCCCCCCCACATCCATGAGTCCTCAGTTTGTTCTCAGCCTTCAAGAGTCTCTCATGGTTTGCCTCTCTCCCTTTCCCCCAGCATTTTTCCCCTTCTTCCATTAATTTCCTCCCAATCCTCCTATACGTGCAAACATATGATATTTGTCCTTTTCTGCCTGACTTATTTCACTAGCATAACACCCTCAAGGTCCATCCATGTTGCTACACATGGCCAGATTTCATTCTTTCTCAAAGAGTTAACACCTATTCTTTTGAAGCCGCTCCGAAAAATAGAAATGGAAGGACAACTTCCAAACTCATTCTATGAAGCTAGCATTACCTTGATTCCAAAACCAGACAAAGACCCCACCAAAAAGGAGAACTACAGACCAATATCCCTGATGAATATGGATGCAAAAATCCTCAACAAGGTACTAGCCAACCAGTTCCAACAATACATTAAAAGAATTACTCACCAGGACCAATGGGATTTATGTGTGGATACAGGGCTGGTTCAATATCCAGAAAATAATCAATGTGATACATCACATCAAAAAAATAACTGCATGATCCTCTCAATGGATGGAGAGAAAGCATTTGACAAAATACAGCATCTTTCTTGATAAAAACCCTCAAGAAAGTAGGGATAGAAGGATCATACCTCAAGATCATAAAAGCCATATATGAAAGACCCACTGCTAATATCATCCTGACTGGGAAAAACTGAGAGCTTTCCCCTAAGGTCAGGAACATGACAGGGATCTCTACACTCGTCACTGTTATTCAACATAGTATTGCAAGTCCTGGCCTCAGCAATCAGACAACACAAAGGAATAAAAGGCATCCAAAGTGGCAAGGATCCATGCTCCTGGATTATACGAACAAATATTGTTAAAATGTTGATACTACTCAAAGCAATCTATATATTCAATGCAATTCCTATGAAAATAATTCCAGCATTCTTCACAGAGCTAGAACAAACTAAAATTTGGTTCCTAAAATTTGTATGGAACCAGAAAAGACCCCAAATAGCCAAAGCAATCTTGAAAAAGAAAACAAAGCTGGAGGCATCACAGTCTGGACTTCAAGGTGTATTACAAAGCTGTAATATCAAGGCACTATGGTATAGGCAAAGAAATACAGACACTCAGATCAGTGGAACAGAATAGAGAACCTAGAATTGGACCCACAAATGTATGGCCAACTAATCTTTGACAAAACAGGAAAGAATATCCAATGGAATAGTCTCTTCAGCAAATGGTGCTGGGAAAACAACAGCGACATGCAGAAGAATGAACCTGGACCACTTTTTTATACCATACGCAAAAATAAAGTGGATGAAAGCCCTAAGACAGGAAGCCATCAAAATCCTAGAGGAGAAAACAGGCAAAATTTCTTTGACCTTGGCTCCAGCAACTTTTTATTCAATATGTCTCTGGACTCAAGGGGGAAAAAAAGCAAAAATTAACTATTGGGATCTCATCAAAACAAAAAGCTTCTGCACAGTGAAGGAAACAATCAGCAAAACTAAAAGGTAACTGACGGAATGGGAGAAGATATTTTCAAATGACATATCAGATACAAAGTCCATATACAAACTCTATAAAGAATTTATCAAATTCAACACCTAAAACCCAAATAATCCAGTGAAGAAATGGGAAAAATATCTTAACAGGCACTTCTCTAAAGAAGAAATCCAGATGGCTAACAGACACGTAAAAAAATGCTCAACATCAGTCATTATATGGTAAATTAAAACCACAATGAGATACCACCGCACATGAGTCAGAATGGCTAAAATTAACAACTCAGGCAACAACAGATGTTGGCAAGGATGCAGAGAAAGAGGTACTCTTTTGCACTGCTGGTGGGAATGCAAACAGGTACAGGCACTCTGGAAAACAGTATGGAAGTTTCTCAAAAAGTTCAAACTAGAATCACCCTCCAACTCAGCAATTGCACTCCTAGGTATATCTATCTAAGGGATACAGGTGTCCTGTTTCAAAGGGGCACATGGACCCCAATGTTTATAGCAGCACGATCGACAATAGGTAAGGTATGGGAAGAGCCCAAATGTCCATCGGCAGATGAATAGATAAAGAAGGTTGTTTATATATACAATGGAATATCATTTGGCAATCAAAAAGAATGAAATATTGCGATTTGCAATAATGTGGATGGAATTAGAGGGTATTATGCCAAGCGAAGTCAGGGACAGACAAATATCATATGACTTCACTCAAAAGAGATTTAAAATACAAAACAGAGGGAAGGAATGCAAAAATAATATAAAAACAGGGAGGGGGACAAAACATGAGTCTCTTAAATACAGAGAGCAAATTGAAGGTTTCCAGAGGGGTTGTAAGTGGTGGGGGATGGGCTAAATGAGTAAGGGGCATTAAGGAAGACATTTGTTGGACTGAGTGCTAGGTGTTATACATAGGGTACGAATCACTAGAATCCAGTCCTGAAATCATTACTGCACTATATGCTAACTTACTTGGATATAAATGAAAAATAAGAAGGATCGAACAAATGAACAAAAGAAAGAAAGGAAGAGTGATCATGACATCATGGGTTTGGGGTGGGGAGAGTAGAGTGAAGGCTTAGGTTGGTACCTGGCAGGAAAAAAAGAGAAATACAAAGAATAAGTAGGACTTTTAAGGGAGAAGAAAATATTTAAAATACCATTAATATTTTTAGAGCAATGGGAAAATATGTTAATTAAATTAGAAAAGCTACCAAAAAGAACATTTACATGTAAAAGTGAGCTCGTGAATATTGAAAATATTACAGAAACGAAAAACTCAAAAAGTAATAAGATAGGCCACCAGAAAATAGGACAAGGAGCAAAAGATAGGAAACCAGGAGCGAAAAGGTAACAAGATTAAAGGACCAATCCAGGTTGTCTAATATCAGAATAGTATGATTTAGCAAAAAGAGAGAAAATAGAAAGCAGAGAATAGAAAGTCATCAGAGATAACACTCAGGTAAAATATGTAGAAATGAACATCACTTCCAAGATGAAAGTGCCCCCTGCAGGTGTACAGCGTACTGGAGGAAACCCGAGATGCACGTTATTCTAAAACTTCCAAATAGTACAAATAAGGTCTAATATTTCAAGAGTCAAGCATAGCATTATATAATCTCAATAAGCACATTGGGAATTACAAAGCCATTGCTTAACATTGCTGAGTTATTCAATGGAAAATTATTTCCTATCTAAAATTTGTATTTCCAACTAGGGGAAAATAGGAAATGAAAAATACAGGCCTCGAAAACAAAAGAGAAGCAAAAGAAATGCCCAAGATATAAGTGAAAGGAATTCCCCCTCCCCATCAAAACAAGAGCAGCAATGCATCAGCCTGCAACCAGGCTAACGCAGAACAAATGGTTCTGGAAAAGATTTCTTTAGAAAAATGAAATTATGGGGCGCCTGGGTGGCTTAGTTGGTTAAGCGTCCGACTTTCGCTTAGGTCATGATCTCGCGGTTCATGGGTTCGGGCCCCACGTCGGGCTCTGTGCTGACTGCCAGCTCAGAGCCTGGAGCCTGTTTCAGAGTCTGTGACTCCCTCTCTTTCTGACCCTCCCCTGCTCATGCTGTCTCTCTCTCTCTCCTAGAAATAAATAAAAACATTTAAAAAAAGAAAAGAAAAGAAAAATGAAATTAATGCAATAATGAATTGTTTCAGTGTATTGAGGAGAGGCTTACCTATCAGAAGATCTAGGGGGTTAAATTAATAGTAAGTCCATAGAGAGCTAAGAAAATGGGGGAAAATTCACTTTAGGGAAAACAAAGTATTGTTCAGGAAAATAAAAAGTCATGGTAGAGGACAGCTCAGCTGTGACTATCATGCAGCTAGTAAAGTAAAGTTGAGAATTATTTAACTAAGTTCAGAGATTACAAGATTGGGAAATATGAGTGTGTGTTTGTGTGTGTGTGTGTGTGTGTGTGTGTGTGTGTGTGTGTGTAATGGGTGGACATTACCTACTTACTTCACAGTGCCTAGAAATGGAAATAAAATTGAACAGTATCACTATGAGCAATTATTTAGAGACAAGGAAGCAAATGTGCGAAGATTTAGCTAAAATGAATCCCTGGAGAGAGGAAATGGAGCACACAAAAATACTATTAATACATCTTGCTCATAGAACTAATTTGATTCCTCAAATTACGGGTACACTTATTTTTGACAAAAATAAAAACCAAATTAATTAAGAAAAAACACTCATGTTGTGATCCTTAAAAAGCAAGAAACATTCAGTATTTTGTCATCAATTCATAACAAGAAATCCCTAGGCATATCTACAGTTCAGTCGCTTTTTGATTTTTCTTGGAATTCATGTATCTCTTTCTTGCAATTTATTGTCAAAGTCTTTGTCAATATTAAAGACATCTCTGGAGCTTAAAGCCAGTGCAGCTTCAGAAGTTTTTGTAGTTTCCTGTATCTGGGCCTTTAGGCAGTTTAGCTCAGAGAGTGACTTGTGGTTATTTTCTTTGGCATGTGGATGCTCTAATAATTTCACTCAAGTTCCAGCTCCCTTGTTTTCCAGACTTTACTTTGCCTTTCACATAGTTAAGTGAGCAGAGAAATGCTGCATTTCAGGGTGTTGATGACAGTTTGGGTTTCCCTTAAATAGGAAGAACTCTCACCTTTCCTAGTTCTCTCTGAGATTTTTTTGCTCTCTGCAGGTCAAAATGTTAACAGGGTTTAGTGTGAACTAAAATTGGAAGCTATTTATTTTCACAGCAATCAAAACTCTTGTAGTTTTCTTATGATGATGCTGAGAATGACAAATGATTTACCTTACCAGAAACAAATCTCTGAAAGAACTAGCTTCTTTTTTTTTTTTTTTTCGGTCAATCTTAAGACCAAAATAAAATTACTAAGATGTTAGAAAAATAGACTATCTATAATCTCAACATCTTAAAATGATTTCTCATTTTATAAATCAACTGCTTATCTTTTGAATTCTATGTATTACATTATTAAAAACATCATATAATTTCTTCCTTTCATTTATTTTTATTCTTTTTCCATTTACTTTATATCATAAACTTTGTCTATGTTGGATTTGCTACACAGTCTTTCCTTCATACACAGTCTAAAAATTACGATTTTAATGTTTACATAATATTTCTCTCAGGGTTTGCTATATAATCATCAAAAATGTAAGGGGTCATTATCTGACAACACTGTAAAGAGCTCCTTTCTACCTATGGATCTTTTCCTTCCATTCAATTATCTTCATGATAAATTTCCAGAGATGATATTCCTGGGACAACATCAACATTTTCTGTATTTGTCACATATTGTTATATTGCTTGCCTACAGGGTTTTGGCAACTCAAAATTCAACAAGCATTGTATATGTATCTATATCCCTACATAAAGAGCTCTGAATAGACCTCTCCTTCCACCAACTTAGAGGTATTAAATGGCATTTCAATTGATTTTGCATGCATTTCTAAGTTTAGCAGTGAGGGTAAACAACTTTTGCCTTTACAATATACACTTCCTTAGTTAATACTAATCTATTCATAATTCTTGCCAACATATCTCTTGGGGTTCCTGATATTTTCTTCGTAAATTCAAATGCAATCTATGCATAACAGGGGTTATTAATTCTTTGTCATACATGAACTTTTTTTTTTTTTTACCAGGATTTGCTTTCCTTCATGACTCAGTTTTGTTGGTTTTCATTATAAAGGTGCTTCTGGAATTTTTTTAAGTGTTTATTTAAATTACAGTTAATTGAGGCATCACAATTCCAGAATTCAAGTTATATTACAAAGCTGTGGTGACCAAGACAGTATGGTACTGACACAAAAGCATATACATAGATCAGTGGAACAGAAGAATCAGAAAGGAATCCACAACTATATGTTCATTTAAAATTCAACAAAGCAGGAAAGAATATTTAATGGAAAAAGGCAGTCTCTTCAACAATGGTGTTGGGAAAACCGTATAGCAACATACAGTAGAATGAAACTTGGCCACTTTCTTACACATACACAAAAGTAAATTCAAAATGGATTAAAGATCTAAATGTAAGACAGGGAATCATCAAAATCCTAGGGAATCCTGGAAAAAATCTCTTTGACACTGACTGTAGCAACTTCTTACTAGATATGTCTCCTGGGGCAAGTGAAACAAAAGCAAAAATAAACTATTGGGACTTCTTCAAAATGAAATGCCTCTGCACAGCAAAGGAAAAAATCAAAACTAAAAGGCAACCCACAGAATGGGAGGAGATACTTGCAAATGACATATCTGATCAAGGGTATCACTGTATCCAAAGTGTATAAAGAATTTATACAACTCAACACACAAAAAACAAATAAGCCAGTTAAGAAAAGACATGAATAGATATTTTTCCAAAGAAGACATCCAGATGGCTAATAGACCCATGAAAAGATGCTCAACATCACTCATCATCAGGGAAATACAAATCAAAACTACAATGAACTATCACATCACACCACTCAGAAGGGCTAAAATTAACAACACAGGAAACAAATGTTGGCAAGGATGTGGATAAAAGGGATCATTCTTAACACTGTTCATGAGAATGCAAACTGGCGTAGCTATTGTGGAAAACAATATGGAGATTCCTCAAAAAGTTAAAAACAGAACTACACTCTGATCCAGTAATTGCACTGCTAGGTATTTACCCGAAGAATACAAAAATGCTTCTGGGATTTTGAAACTGTCAATCTTTCCTTCATGACTTCTTTATTTTTCCAAAGCTGAGAAAATTATCACTAGTCTACATATCTAAAAATATTTTTCTGTATCTTCTGCCAACTTTTCTGTGATTTTATATTTGTATTTATTTATTTTACTATTTTTAAAAAAAATTTTTTAATGTTTATTTATTTCTAGGAGAGAGAGAGAGAGAGAGACAGCATGAGCAGGGGAGGGCCAGAGAGAGAGGGAGTCACAGAGTGAAACAGGCTCCAGGCTCTGAGCTGGCAGTCAGCACAGAGCCCGATGTGGGGCCCGAACCCACAAACCACGAGATCATGACCTAAGCGAAAGTCGGACGCTTAACCGACTAAGCCACCCAGGCGCCCCATTATTTTACTATTATTTTAAAAAAAATTTTAATGTTTATCTTTTTTGAGAGAGAAAGAAAGAGAGAGAAAGAGCGTGCAAGCAGGGGAAGGACAGAGAGACAGGGAGACAGAATCCCAAGCAGGCTCTGTACTATCAGCACAGAGCCTGATGCGGGGTTCAAACCCACAAACCATGAGATCATGACCTGAGCTGAAACCAAGAGTTGGATGCTTAACTGACTGAGATGCCTAGATGCCTGTGTATTTATTATTTTTTGATTTAAAAATTTTTTTTGAGAGGGAGAGAGCAAATGAGTAAGCACACAAGTGCGAGGCAGAGAGAGAGAGGGAGACATAGAATCCGAAGCAGGTTCTAAACTCCAAGCTGTCAGCATAGAGCCCAATGCAGGGCTCGAACCCATGAACTCTGAGATCATGACCTGAGCCAAAGTCGGATGCTTAACCGACTGAGCCACCCAGGCGCCCCTATATTTGTATTTTATGTTTTGGTGTATAACCAGTAAAAAACTGGGGCACTAGATCCCCTCTTGCCTGCAAGTTGAGGAGTGGGCACCGCCAGGATATTATTGAAAAGACAGCATCAGTGGAGCTGATTTTTGTGGGGTAGGATATTTGTATCAGTTGCAGGTTAGGAGAGTGTTATAATATGCATCAATAGATAAAAATATTTATTCAGGTATGGAGAGAACTTCTCAAACTACTCGTAGTAAAAATATGTAACCCACTCAATCATTAGGGGAATAGCATTGACCCAAGTGAGAGACCAAAGTAACAGCCTGGGCTCCCATGGGCACAAGTGCTGGAACAGGTATGTTTAATTTAAGATATTGGGAGACACTGAGTGTTGAGTAAGGAGAAATAGAAGAAATAGAACAGACCTAGCCCAAACCCCCCAAAGAGAGAGATGGAAGGAGTCAAATTCTCACCACCAAGGAAAGCATGAATAACTTGTGAACTTGGAGAACCTAGTGGTCACTGCCATTTCCTTGGCATTAATAAAAAAAAGTATGTTTCCCTATAACTCTTAGTTGAAGAAGAGTAACTTACCAAATAGGAAAATCTCACAGAATTAGGCTTTCCCTTTTCCAGTATAAACACATTAAAATAAATGCAGAAATAATCAAGATTTTAAAAATACCTGAAGCAGTTTAACCCTAGATTATTTTTTGAGATACAAAAATTCTCTGCAATGATGCATTTGAATATAAAGTAGCGTTTTAGCTATAGAGTGTTATCAATTATTATCAATTGATCAATATTATCAATTATCAACTGATCAATAACTATCAAACTAGTTATCAATTATTAACTCATGGCTTAAAACCCATCCCCTTTCTGCCCTTAGTGATACATGAGCTGGACTTAATCAGGGCTTCTTCATTACCCCTCTCCTCCTCCTCGCCCCTCCCCCCCCCACCCCAAGCATAACATTCACCTTATAGGTAGAGGGTGCTTGAGAGAACACTGAAAGAGGCAGGAGCTTCTCCTCCTCACTTCCAAGTTGCCAATTTCCTTCTTGGTCTTAGGGCATGGCTGTCTGACACACAGCTGGCAATAGTGGTCTCTGTGCTAAGTATATACAGACTCAGTGGTGTACACTCTCCACTGGCCTCCCAACTGGCTGTTTCTCCCCTCCAGCCTGAGCGCATAGCAGCCTGAGCGTCAGCAGTCTCCTCTGCCATCCAGTGGACCAATGCCCTTCTCTCATGACAGGTCTGGATCTCAACTTGGTGGTGTGGGGCTCCTACAGATTTGTTCCTTCCTAGTGAGGTCTCCCTCAGCCTAGAGTTAGTGGTCCCTCCCTGTTCTGCTATTCCTGTGTTCTCTCGTTTTCTGTACCCCTTATTAATGTTCTACTCTTAGTTAACAATTCTTCTTTAAACTTTCCTGTTCAAATAACTGCTCCTGTTTCTTAACTGGTCCCCGACTGATTTGTGGGTCCAATCAGTTTTCCTTCATATGTGGCTAATATATCAGTACCCATTATCAACTCAATTACAGGTTACTTAAACTTTATGTGTCTAGGTTTCTCTCTAGATAGAATAATGGCAATTTCATCACACTATTTTGGAAATTTCATAGAAAAATGCATGGAAAACATTTGATACATTCCTTGGTACACTATCACTAAACTTTAATTATTGTTACTGTAATGAACATTATCATTGATGGTTTTAAGTGCCTCAGAAATGCTTTCTATTAAGGCCATTTCATTCTTTTGTTGCATTTCCTTTCTCCCTTCCTTTGTTAAAAAGGTCTATTATCTATATTTTTGACAAATTACAAACTAATTTTCCATTTTCCCCCTTTCAGAGCTTTCTTTTTTCCTTCACCTGTTTAGCATGAAATTATGTTGACATTTTCCAATAATATTTTTATGATCACTTTCAACAATCATAAAACTCATTCTTCTTGCAATAGATTCCTGGAAAGTATCACCATGGGGAGAATTTGCTCCCAACTTTAACCTTCTAGTTTTTCACAAACTTCTGTGGACCAGAGCTTGGACATTTAAAAGGACTCTCACTGCTGTTGGCAGAGTGAAAGGGAACATATTCTTTTACTCACAGCCATCTTGTGAATGGCTTCCTCAGATCTTTAGAAGTAAATTTACAGTCTGATTTCAAATTGCTTTCTCTTTTCTAAGAAGTATTCCTTCTCTAGTGTGGTGAAGATTATGAGTTGAAAATGACCATCGACTCTTTGACATATAAATCATGCCCCTAAAACGTAGTAATATCAAATTCTTTCTTTCCTCCATTTTTGCTGAATGGTAATACATGGTGATAATTTCCCTCTGTACTATTTTGGTAGACTATAACGAAAATTTTTAATTGACTGTTATTGAGCTCTGAGGTACAACAAACATACTAGAAGAAGTGCCTTTGATATATTTATAGTTTATCTGACAGATGAATCAATCAGCTCTGGCCCTTCAGGGAGAGAGATCACGGACAGAGGTCTTTAGAAATCAGTCTCTCCAATGGAAACAATCAGGATGACCAGATGTCATGTCTGGAACAGTCTACAATCATTCTTCTGGCAAAGTGATCCACACCTTGTTTTCTGGGCATCTTTTCTTGTTTCCTCATTTACTTACATTTTCTTTTTATCATTTCTTATAGGTTTGTTTATTTTATGCCTCCTTTACTTTCTGTTCAGAATTTTGCAAGTTCCTGCAGTGGTTTTATTCCTTTTATGCAGCATTTTGCATTTAAACACTCTCATGTGCAAATATAAAAGAGTCTGTCCCACGGAGAGAAAAATTCATTATTAATAATACATGGAAGAAATAGATATTTAGGACAGTTTTATAAGTGTAGAGAATTGGCTCTGCATCATGGTCCCACACCCTAGAACATTAGTTTGTCATTTAATAAACAGAAGGAATGTGAGTATTTTAAAACACTTTGAGTACTTGAAGTGTAAAACTGAAATAACTTGCCATGAAAACTTAATAACCAGATCCATTTATGAAGTGATACATTTGCTCTCCTTTTTTTTTCTATTTTCTTGACTTTTTCTTTCCTTCCAACTTCTAGTCTCCCTTTTCTTACATTGCTTATATATTTATGTGATGAATAGTAATATATGAAAAAGAGAAAACCTACCTAAAGTCATTAAATGGTGTCAACTTTCATACTTCCACAAAGAAGATGTTTCTTTTGAATTGTAGTTATTACTGCTTATTTGAGGAAGGAAGGAAGGGAGGGAGGGAGGATGGAGGGAAGAATATATGTTATATGTTGTGTCCTATTCCCTAGTTGAGGTCTATTTTTAATATTAACTTTATAGAATGACAGCTTTAGAGAGATAGGGAGTCAAACAAACAAGGTCTATTCAGATTTATAGGGTTAATTCACAAATAATCTTTAGATGCTGGTATTTAGCACATCTATACCGATTGTAAACTTTAAGAAATAGTATTTTGGCTATGCACTTTGGGATATTTGAGTGATTACTGCATCATTCATCTTGATTTTAATGATTTGGTTTCATTATTTTTTTTCCTTATGTTCTATGTTTGGGGCTCTTACTACATTTTCCCCTTCTCACAGGAAAGTCTACTCACTTCCCCACACTTCTCTCCCCTTGTTCCTACTCTCCTTCCCCTTAGGATTCTTCAGTGGATGAGCATTCATCATGGCCCTATAATATTTAACTGAAATGTAAACAGGTCTGAGCCAAAAAAAAAAAAAAAAAAAAATCCTGACAGCCTTCTTCATGTGGGATTGGTATTAATGTAGTATTTCCATATCGAGTCTTTTTTAATTAAAGGAATCAATAGCTCCCACTTTTGGAGTGGTGAGTAAAGATTCAGTGATGGGAAGTCTGATTTTAATCAGATCTCCTTCATCTCTACTTTAGATGATAGACATCCTTTGTTTGACTTCAAGGTTATTTTCTCTTTGACTAAAAGAATTACAAGACTACTTTGCCTTTCTTAATGCTTCCAAGAGAGATTTTTAGAAACAGATGGAAGAAAAAAAAAGAAAAATAAGAAATGCTACAGTTGATTTCTTCTTTGGAGGAGATGTGATACATGAGGTGAGAATACCTTAGGGTTAATTTTTTTTACTATATTAGGAAATTATAATTATTTTGAAAATAAAAACAATACAGGGGCACCTGTGTGGCTCAGTCTATTAAGCCTCCGACTTTGGCTCAGGTCATGATCTCACAGCTTGTGGGTTTGAGCCCTGCATCGGGCTCTGTGCTGCATCGGGCTCTGTGCTGACAGCGCAGAGCCTGGAGCCTGCTTCTGATTCTGTGTCTCGCTCGCTCTCTGACCCTCCCCTGCTCACACTGCCCCCCCTCCCCACCAGAAATAAATAAAACATTAAAAATTTTGAAAAAAGAAAATTAAAACAATACAGCACTTTGGCTCCCTCTGATGTGCTAATTTTAGTTACATTTTATAATAATTTAGAAGAAAACATCCCTGTCATTCATTCTACCACCTTTTTCTGAAGGTTAGTGTTGTCACATTTTATCAGATTTTTTGTGTCCTGATAGTCTTTGGAAGCTCCAAATGAGATGTAGTTTCTATGATTTTCATAAGACAGTCTGAGGCAAAAGAGTATAGTCTGGACAAATATAACTAGACAAATCTTAACAAAAACATTCCTAATTTCTGTTCCTGCCTTCTCACCAGAATTTGCCAGCCCTGTTCTTTGTTCTTCTAGTTCTCATCTTTATGCCTTCTCGTATTTGCTGCTATATTTAAGTATGATTTCAGTGAATCTAGGCCTTAGATTTTACTCCAAGCGCTAGATTGGAGCATGTCAGCTCTACTTCCTGTGGTACATGAGATATGTCAGGCTGTTCTTGGCTCTACGACTTCAATGTGGGATCAGAAAACTGTGAGGGAGCCCAATCAAAGACCTGGCATAAAATAGGAAGGGATAGTTGCTCAACATAGATAGTCATTTCCCCTTTGTATAAACCTATGGGAAATGTGGTTTGTGTAAGGCTGCTTTGTTTTCCAAATAGTATACATTTTTAATAATATAATTCCTAATAAAACACCTTAGTTTATCCATTTATCCACTCTAGCATCTTCTTTCATTTAGTAACTATTTATTAAGTTTCTAGTAAATGCCATTCACTGTGTAAAGTGATAAACACAGAGGGGTGAACTAAACAGGTAAAATTTTCACTTCATTAATGAAATGAGTGCAACCTTTTCTTTCTTTTCCTTATATGAGTACACCCATCTCACCATTTGATGATGATTGGAGAATTAGTGGATATATAGAACTTTATTCTTCTTCACACTGGCCACAGCTATAATTAAATAATTCATTCTATGATTAGTAGTTTCATTACTGATTAGAGCTTTATCTCTGTTTCTTGGTAAAATGTGCAGTTTATGAAGACTACATCAGTCTTTATTTCCTCAGAATAAAGGAAATGCCTTCAAATGCCTTGAAGACAGTAGACTTAACTCATTTATGTTAAATGTCTAGACTAATCCTCAGCCCATCATGAATGAGACCAAAACTCATGATCAGCAGAAAAACCTGTTAAGACAATGTTGCTGTCCAATCCACTGTGCAGATATAGTACCTGGATATTCTTAATAGCAATATCTAGTCAGGAAAACTTTAATCTGATAACCAAATAGTAACATCTTGGCTAATATTCCAGTATTAAAGTTGTTAAAATTGAGTTCCAGAGAGAACACTGTGAACCAGTTCTTTTGCTTTTAACCCAGTGAGCCTTATCACACACAAAACAGATTGAACAGATGTACCTCCTGAGAGGAGGTTACATCTCCCTAATGCAAGGGAAGATTAAGGTTTTCATTAACCATTTTACTGTTCAGGATGCTACATTTTCTGGGGGCAGACAAGGTGTCAAGTGTTGTTTCTACTTTCTGTGGAATCCTGAAAAGCTGGTTCTGTCTTGTCCCACCAGAGAAGGGCAGAAATTTTAACATTGTGGTAGACATAATAATAGTCCCCTAAAGATAGCCACGTTCTAATTCCTGTAAGTTTTTAATGTGTTGGATAACATGGCAAATGGCAATTAAGGAAGCAGATAGAATTAAGGTTGCTAATCAACTAATCTAGATATGGGGGAGATTATCCAGTATTATCCAGGTTGGCTCAATATAATCCTAAGGGTCATCATTAGAAGAAGAGGGAGGCAGAAGAGAGAGAACCAGAGAGAAGGCAGCATGGAAAGGACTCAGCTCAATGTTGCTGGCTTTGAAGATAGAGGAATGGGGCCACAAGATAAGGAATATGGGTGGTCTTTCAAATCTGGAAAAGGAAAGAGACAAATTCTCTCCCTAGAACTACCACAAGGAACTTAGATCTTCTGATATTTCATTTTTAGCTACTAAGACCCATTTTGGACTTCTGACTTCCTGAACTGTGAGAGAATAAATTTGTGTTGTTTCAAGCCACTAAGTTGGAGGTAATTTATTAAGACAGCAAAAGGAACCTGATATAAGCACATTCTAGCAGGTGCAAGAAAAAATGTCATAATGTGGAGGGTATCTTGTTATTTGAGATTGCCTCTGCAAAGAACTATGAATCTCTTTTTTAAAGGGTCATACTAGTATAGCAGTCAGACATTCAGCATCTAGGCTTCAAATGAACACACAGCCAGAAGATATTTCTAAACTATAATGCTAAAAGTGGACATACACTTATTTTTCAAAATTGGAATTTGTGCTTATGTTAATCGATCTGCATCCTGTTGCGCATTTTAACTAATTCAGAGAAACGTAGGGGAATTGTATACCAAAAATGGATGTGTAGAAGAGGTGATAAACTGACTCAAAAATATTGAGAAAGAATATATATGTGAAGTGGATGAGAATTTGAGTAATTTATAAGTATTACTTCTCTTTAGAAATAGTCTTTAGTGTTATTTTTTAAGTAAAAATTTTCTTTTAGACCATTGTAGATTTACAGAAAAATTGCAAATACATTATTTTTCATGAGAAAAATATATAAACATTCTATCAGTAGGCCACTAGATGTTTAATATTGTAGTATTTGCTGTGAGTTTAGTAGGTAAAGAAGAGATCTACAGAAGTATATGTGTCACATGAAATAGCTGAATACAAGTAGAACATGACTGATTCTAGCCTCTGGTCCTCCTAATGATACTTCTGGAATACATTTAACATAGCATTTTCCTTGTAATCTTTTCCTTGTCTGTCTCCATTAGCAGACTGTGAGCAACTTGAGAGAAGGCATCATGCCTTATTTACCATCACCTCTGTGGCATCTAGCAAATGACACCAAGATGAATGATATTGATAATACTGGCATTTATAAGAATGGGAAGACAGACATGGGTGAGAATGCTCACAGAAAGTTTCACAAGGACAAAGACTGAGGAGGCTCTTGAAGGAATTGGGTCAACCCTTCAACCTCTGAAGTTCTATAAAGGAAAGGAAGCTGAATGACTTTGGCTATTTGCAGGGAAGTCACTGAGGATAAAAAGTATAATAAGAAAGAGAGTTTATGTTGAAAATACAGGGTTTGCTACAGAGAGCACAAATGTACTTAATATTATTGATACCATTTGAATTACTGAATATTTCCTGTGCCAAAAAGACCATTTTGCTTGCCCTTTCTGACCCTTTTGAAGTCTTGGCTTTTTCCTTTTCTGCAAGCTCTGCATATTAAATATTTTAGTATATGCTCAAATTGTTAAGTGTATCACAATTCTTTCAGCTTGTCTGTGTTTGGAAGAAAATACTCCTTACTGAAACCTAACTTACTCAGTTATTCAACTAGACCATATTTATTTAGTTATTTTTAGGTGAATTCTTAAATATTTGGGTAAAATATAATATTGTTTCAGCATCTCTAAATGCCTTAAGGATAAAAAAGAAAAGCCCATATAGGAGAAATAATAAGACAAATATGTTTTGAGGTTCATACAGTAACAAACTTTGGTATGTTAAGACTCTAGAGTATAATTATATCTGTTCCGTCAATAGGCATTTCATTAATGAATACTGAAGACGGACTTTTTCTTTTAATATTTGCAAGCATTGTGTACAGTGGGTTAAAAAAGCAAAAAAACAAAAAACCCACAAAAAAACAAAAAAACATGCAAAACATCAAATTCAAATATATATCTTCCTTGGCATAGCACTTATAGATGTTTGAACCTATCACACTCTTTCTCACCCTAAGGTATCTGGTCTGAATATTTTCCCCACCTTGCATACACTAACTGCTATTCCTCCTTAGTTCTCAGTTTAACATCACTTCTCTGAAGCTTTACCTGAAACAACACATTCCCCATCTCACCCAAAGCCTGAACAACCAAGAAGCCTGTTCTACACCTTGAGCATGAATCTATAAGTTGCCAGTATTACATCTTGTGTTTTAATTGCTGGATTACTTGTATGTATGCTCCAATGTTAGTCACTTTTATATTCTCAGCATCTAGTACATTACCTGGTACACATTAAGCATTCAAAACTGTTGTTGAATGAATGACTGAATAAGCATTTGTTGAATAAATTTTGTACACTCAAGAAAAAAAAAAAAAGAAAGTGTAGACTACTTTATTGGTTTGGGTTATAATACTAATTTAGTTATACCATAGTTGTGTTTTTTGCTTTTAAATTTTAAAAGTATTTTATCATAGATATTTATCTTAGAAGTTATCTCAAATACAAAGACATTGTTAAATGCTAATTATATGAAACATAGTGATTTAATAAGCTATACATTGAGGAATATACTATGTTCTATCTAGAAACTTCCCAAAAGACTTAACAAAACTCGTAACTGACTTCATTTTGGTGTTATTTTTCTTCATACACATTTAAAAATTATTTGCATGAGACAAAACAGAATAAAGAAATGGGCTAAAAACCAAAGAACTTGAATAAGGCGTCGAACTTGAATAAGGCGTCGTTTACAAATTATAAGGACATGGAATACATTTTGCATTAAAAACTATCTCTAACCACTAAAGCATGTTTCTAGTCACTGAAATGTGTTTGATAGTTACTGAATTATTCAGGCTCAAGCTTAGTGTATTGAGTTAAATTTTGTTCAACTAAAGCTAAATCAGGTACTCATTTTATAGCTGCATAACCCATTCTCAAATTTAAAAAATGTACAAAACTGACAGGAAGAAAATGAGATCTTTTCTGATGTCCCGAAAGATTACCTGCATAAATAAAAATACCTATCTTTTTGGAAAAAACTTTTGAATGTAGTGAAATTCTAATTTTCTCTAAATAAAACTGCACATTAAATCAAATCCTAATCAAATGTCCAGTAAAATTTTCTGGAATTTGACAAAATTATACTCAAGTCTATATGGCAAAATTTCCATTTGGTAGTATATAAGAAAATGAATATAAAAAGTAATAATATAAAATTTTAATTATGTAATAGATTGTTTTATAAAGCTACAGAAAAGAAAACAGTGTGGTAGCAGTACAGAATGATATGGATCAATATGGAGATTTCATGTAAGATAAAAATATTTCAAATTAGTGGGTGAAAAGGTGAAGCATTCAATATATGATGCTCAGATAACTAATCTTTGGGAAAATAAATCAAGGTGCGATTTCAATTTTATTCCTTAAATTAAAATAAATACAAGGTAGAGAAATGCTATGCTTACTTTTATGAACTTTTTATATTTAAGGTTTTACTTTATTAAATTCTTTTCTCTATTGCAAATGAATTTTGCATTCAAACTCTCCTCTTTATGTGTAGAATTATCAGTTTGAATGGTTTCATCCATATAAAAATTTCCTCTTGCTAATATAATTATACACAAACATATGACCCCATTCAAATAGTGCTCTTAGTTTTGCAATTGTTTTTATTAAAATGAGATCATTCAATGCACACTATATTCTAATTTTTTTTCTTTTTAACAGTGTATCCTGGGTATTCTTCTATATGAGCAGCTATTAATTAAGTACAGTTAAATTACTGTTTAATATCCTATTGAATAATCATATATATTCTTATGTACTAAATCTTTTATTTCTATGGTAATGATTCCCAAACTGGGCAAGTTCAAAGGATCCATTCAATTTTAATTAAATAGCTATTACCAGCCTGGTTTCCAAAATGTTTGTAGCAATTTTACACTTCTGATTAGTAGTAAATTAGGATGCACATTTTTCCATGTTTTCCCTAACACTGAACATTGCATCTCAAATTTCTGCCAATCCAAAGGCTTAAAAATAGCATCTTATTATTACTTTTATTTGCATTTCCCAGGTTATGAATGAACTTGGGAATTCATAGATTCATTGAGTATTTGAATTTCTACTTCTATGAAATTCTCACTATATCATGTTAATTTTTTTAGGTTGTTTTTTTTTTTTTATCCATAGACATCTTGTAGTGTCTCAGTCCTTAAATTTAAAAAAATGTACAAATCAATTCAATTCAAAATTCAATTTGTCTTAATTCTATTCTTAATACATTTGAATTCTGTAAAACACCTTTATTAATGATGTTATATTTGGGAACATAATAATGTTATGACAAATGTTCGTAACACTTCCTCAAAACAAAATAGCATCTTTAAGCCTACAAAAAGTATTTTCAGTAATATTCAAACTTTCTACCATTTTATTGTTAAATTGACCAATCTCAAATGCCAATACATAAATATCAGCAATTAATATCTTGGGATATTAAAAGATAGGTACAAATATAGAAGAGCTTGTGGAACATTTAAGAGAACAAGCTTTGAATTCCTGACACCTACTACTCTGTATGTAAAAGAAATTTTTTTTAATTTTATACGTGGCTACTTAAATATGGGTCCTCTGAGATCTGCCATTCAGGACTTTCACAGGATTCATTTTAAATCGAGAGCATCACTGTTATAGCTCTTCTAGATCTAGGTCACAGCTGTTCCCTCAGCCATGATTTGGCTCTTTCATTACTTTTCATCTTGTGCATCTCTTGATTCTTGAGACATTATCTGCTTTAAACAGATAGTGTTAAGCATGGAGTACTTAATGAATAAGTTCTACTCAACTTCTAAAGCCTATGGAGAATATTATTTTCTGTGTAGTTAAAAAATAGCATACTTGAAATGGTATATATTCAGAGCTCGCTAAAAATGAATGTATCTGAGGATGTTGACACAGCAGAGAATTTGTGGCAGCAGGTTCTGATTACATTGATAAGATGCTCACATTTGGTTTGCTGAGGCAGAGACTAGAGTTTCAGGGTGTGGTAATGGCGTGAGAGCTAGAGGTTCAGAACCAGGTAGACAGTGCTGAGTGAATGCATTTCCAGGTTCTGAAGTTCAGTGAGGTTCAGAGTAACAACAGCAAAGTCAACCAGCAGTCAAGCATCCACAAGAAGGCTGAGAAAGCATAAAACTATACATCCCCAAAAGACTGGAAAAGCTTAAAATATAGTATAAATGCCTAAAGTTAGAGTAAAAATCTAATCTACTTAGTAGAATGCTTAAACAAATAACAACCCTGGGATCCAAGGATGCCCTTCTGATGACAGAGGCCGTAAATATGGCCACCAGGCAGAATAAAAGGCATGTATTTAAATGATTTTGTCCAAAGGCAGAAAAGTGCTCTCCTATGTTTATGGGGTTGTTGGGGGAAAGTAGATCAATAGCAAAACAACCTTGCTTAATGGTCACTAACCTGTTTGATTCAGTTTAGGAGATAGTAATGGTAACTTCTAGAATTCCTGGTGGAGCAGAATCCAGCTTACAAATGTGGCTTCCCTGGAGCCTAGCATCAGAACTAAGGAAATAGCAGTAACTATGTGGAGGGAGGAATAAATAGATGAACAGCCAGCTGTTCATCAGTTAATGATAGTAGTTTCTTAGAAAGTAATTTTATCTATAGTAAAAATACATCCAATGTTTCCTGCTAAATGAAAACATTTCCAGACAATATCTCCTTTAAGGATGATGGGGTAAATTTGGCTTTTTTATTTTCTTTCTGGGAAATACCCAAAAGCAACAGGAAAAGCACAAAATTAACAAATCCAATTTTTTTGTGAAACCAGGAGACAGCTAAAACCACAAAATACAGACTAAATGGAAGGGTTAACAAGGCTTAGGAGTACTGAGCAGGAGTGAGTAGAGGAGGAGAAAGGATATTACCTTTTCATGTCTCTAGGGGAACTGGTTCTTGAAGCTAGAGGGATTTCCTGAGCTGCATGCAAAATCCAAATCCTTTCTTGACAACAGCCTGAGCAAGATACTTGCTTGCTCCAGTAGCTGAAATTCCCCTGAATCAGTGGGTTAAGCATGCAACTTCAGCTCAGGTCATGATCTTACGGTTTGTGAGTTCAAGTTTGTGAGCCTGTGTCGGGCTCTGTGCTGACAGCTGGAGCTTGGAGCCTGCTTCGGATTCTGTATCCCCCCCCTCTCTGCCCCTCCCCAGCTCATGTTCTGTCTGTCAAAAATAAATAAACATTAAAAATTTTTAAATAAAAAATAAATAAAAATGAAAAAAAAATTTAAAAAGAAATTTCCCTAAACCAAGCCAAATTCCTAAAAGCAGATGAGAAGGGACTCTTTGAGAAATCATACAAGCCATAACTGTGGGATTTCTTCTGTGGCTGTGTCAACAGAAAAAAACTAAGTTTTGGCATTGTGCATAGCTCTATAGCAGGGACTACACACACACACACACACACACACACACACACAGACACACACACACACACACACACACACACACACAATCCTAGGTCATAAGGAAAATTCCAGCTAGCTAGGAACATAACCTTAGCCAATACCCAAATATTTTGTCAAGGCCTATATTCTATACACTCAGATATGATTTTGAATAAGTCAGATACCACAATATCTAACATTATTATAACTTTTAATCTTTTCTTTTCAAAATATAGATATGGATTCAGGTCAAAATGTTTTATTATCTTCAAGTGAATGTAAATGTTCACACAATATTATTAAATGCAGATTTTAACATAAGAAAAATTATTCTTTGAAAAAGCTTATATGGTTAAAAAATCAACCAAATGACTCCTTACAAGGTACCTTTTGTTATTTATGGAATAAAAATACAAATTAAATTGAAGAAAGGAAAAATGCTTCCTTTTGTAGCTGGTCTCATGATCATGTCTCTATTTATTCATAAATGTATAATAAGTACCTATTCTCCCTATGTCTGAGGAAACAAAAAAAGAATACACTGTCACCTTTTGCTTTAAGAAGCTCACAATGTGAGAAGTTAAGGTGTTTGCACATACACACATTATAAAAGCATGACACAAATATTAACATACGATACCTCACATGATGTATTAGCTAAGGGATCATGATGTACTTATATCTTTATATCCCAGACTCTTCACACCATTTTAGTCTACCTGTTCTCCTTTAAAAAGTGTTATGTTAGGAAAAGGGATTAGAATTATCGTGTTTCATTACAGTTAAAATGCCATTTGTTATAAGGGTACCACAATGTCAGAAGTGGTAAAATGTAACAACAACAGCAGCAACAACAACAAACTCGCATCTTAGAAATACTGCATTAAGACTCTTGAGGCCCTGGAACATTCATTATGTTGGTGTGGCATCCAGCCCATAGGGAGTTCTCAGAGCACCTGCTGACTGAAGAGCTTATCTTCTTTCTAATCTGACTCTGCCCACACTTAACTACACTGCCTTTGAGTGAGCCAGCTACTGTGAACAACATTTTAGCCTATCCATCCATTCAGCCATATGGGATAGGGGACTGACTAAAACCTACAGTTCTCTTGACAAAGTGTTTAAAAAGAGACCAGATTCTTCCCGAATAAGGTATATCTTGGTGGAGATTTTTGTTTGTTTGCTTGTTTGTTTTGAGAATCTTAAGATCCACACCGAGTTTGGAGCCCAACCTGGGGCTCAACCTTATGACTATGACATCATGACCTGAGCTAAAATCAAGAGTCGGATGCTTAACCAACTGAGCCATCCAGGCGCCCAAGATGTATCTTGTTTAATATTTATACTTATTTGTATTTATAGTTTCTCCTTTAAATAGACACATGTATTTACTTAATGTCTTTTAAAGTGATGAATAATAAAACAACCAAACTCTCATTTTATAAGTAAATTTTTGATAGTGATTGCAATTTCTTTGCCTTCCCATTGTCTTGAAGTATATAATTTAACACTTTCTGTCAAGTATTTGGTTCAGGGAGATATAAATTATATACATATATTACTAGGAACTAATGCAAAGGAAAGAAAATTTATAAAGCTTATTTTTTAAATGTCAAAACAAATGGCAAAAATCATACTAGTTCCAAAACATGTTGTAGTTGAATTTATTTAAAAACTCTGGTAGATAAATTTCCATCTATTTTACTTAAAGGTCAAATTGTTCAATTGTACTATTTATTTATTTAAACTGACAGCCTAGTAATATTTCCTTGAAATAGCTTAAAACTCTGGATAACTAACAATGCATTAGAATCAAGTGGTTTTCTATAACTTATATGTGCAGCTCATTATTATGAAAATAAATATTTTTTAAAAATAAAATGGATTAGAACTTTGATACTAAAAACAGTTACTCCACAGGATTATGCTTACTTGTCTTTATTTTTCTCCCCAAATCTATGGCGACTAATTTTTAACAATGAAATATCAATAATGGCTTGCTTGAGTACATCATACAGAATCACAGCATCATGTGTTAATGAAACGATAACCTGATTTTCTTCCACTCCATTAGTATGTGGACATGCCAACAAATATCTCCATAGTTAATAATATGCCTTTGGGGGAGCACCTGGGTGGCTTAGTAGGTTAAGTACCCCACTCCTGATTTTAGCTCAGGTAATAATTTCATGGTTTGTGAGACCAAGCCTCAGGACGGGCTCTGTGCTGACATCTCAGAGCCTGATTGGGATTCTCTCCCTCTCTCTCTGCCCCTTCCCCACTTGTGCATACACTGTCTGTCTCTCAAAATAAATATATAAATTAAAAAAAATAATATGCCTCTGGGTTCTAGCATATGATGTTTGGGTATTTATATGTTATCTGTAATTCTGAAGCAGGACTACACTGGGACAAGTAAGAAAGACAAGCATCTGCTTTTTTTAAAAATAAACTTAAAAAATTATATTGATGTGACTTATTTCAAAATAATTAAAAAGATTTTTTAATGTTTATTATTTTTGAGAGAGAAAGAGAGAGAGCACGTGCATGAAACGGGGGAGGGGCAGAGACAGAGGGAGACACAGAATCTGAAGCAGGCTCCAGGGTCGGAGCTGTCAGCACAGAGCCTGATGTGGGACTCGAACTCATGGACTGCAAGATCATGACCTAAGCCAAAGTTGGATGATTAGCCAACTGAGCCACCCAGTCATTCCTATTTCAAAATAACTTTTATTTGTAACAAATAACTAAGGTCAAACTCTAAGATAGTACTGGGGAAGAGTCAACTCTTTCTAATTTCCTCCAAGTGCTCTGCCACATAGAGGATCAAAGATGAATAAAAATTAAGCACCCAATTAGGAGTATGGAATACTGAAAAACTATGAAAGGCAAAAAGCTCTTCTAGAAGATGGTAATGTATAAGAAGTGATACAAATAACAAATGACGTCTTCTGTAGCACACATGATCAGTTTTGACCTGAATACTAACTGTGAATGAATTTGGGAGAGTAGAAATTAATATCCTAATTCTATGACTGAAAAAACTGCGATTAACAGAGGTTCTCGTTTACATTAGACCAAGGCTTTACGTGTTATTTTTTAGGCTAAAGTCAGAACATTTAGCTCAGAATAAATTACTTAAGTACATTTATAAGCCATGATAGAGGAAGCCTACACAAAAACACTGTAAAACTCTTGAATTCTATTCTAAAATTTATGATGTCAGATGTCAGAAATAAACAGAAAGGAACCTCGGGGTGTTTAGAGGTGAGGTATAGTTAATACTGGTCTTCTGTGTCCGTCTTTAGAAGCAGATGAGAGCTATGGGGCGCCTGGGTGGCTTAGTCGGTTAAGCATCTGACTTTCGCTTAGGTCATGATCTCGCGGTTCGTGGGTTCGAGCCCCACCTCGGGCTCTGTGCTGACTGCCAGCTCGGAGCCTGGAGCCTGTTTCACTCTGTGACTCCCTCTCTCTCTGACCCTCCCCTGCTCACACTGTCTCTCTCTCTCTCCTAGAAATGAATAAAACATTAAAAAAAAATCAAGTACAAAAAGAAGCAGATGAGAGCTAGATGTAGGGGCCAGAGAGATGGACATCAAAATAGCACTTTCAATACTAATTCCTTAAACTTGGCTCTACTTTCAAAATGTATCCAGAATCCAAGCACTTCTCACCACTTCTGCTACCTACCCTTGTGGCATCTCTTGTCTTGAGTTATTGTAACAGTGTCCGACTGGCTTCCCTGCTTCTCCTTGTCTCCCTTGCTCAACATAGTAGCAAGAGCAAGCCTTTTAAAATGTTATCCTTGCCTTCCTCTCTCGCTTAAAGAGCCAGCATGACATTCTATTATCTTTCTTCTGTTTCCTTGTTCACTCTGTCCAGTCAGCTTGGCCTTACGGTTTCTGGACTGTGCCAGTGTTTTGTTGTTTTTGTTTTGTTTTGTATTTTTTTGTTTTGTTTTGTTTTGTTTTTGCCTCAGGGTATGTGGATTTGCTGTTTTCAGTGCCTGAGATTCCAGTTACCTGTATCACTTGGACTCTTATGGCTCTCAGATCTTCACTCACCCTTTAAATAAGGCCCTTCCCTGTCATCCTAACAGAGAAGCTCCGCTTCCTCCTATTTCTGTGTGTTTTCTCCTTACCATTTACTACCAGTTAACGTGCTAATTCACTGATTTATCTTGTTCATTCTAATTGCCCTCCTTAACTGAAATTCCATGAAGGCAGAAAGGTTTTGCCATTTTATTCAGGGCTGTATCCTTAGCACCTAGAACAGCACCTGTAGCACCTGCCATATAGAAGTTGCTCAATGAGAATCAGCTGAAAAAAAAAAAGTTTTTAATGGGAAGCCACTAAAACTATAAGTACAAGAGTATTTGGGGAAAAAGTGAGATAGAAGCTGCAAAATGTGTTTGAGCCTCATATACTTAAAGAATGGCATTCCTGGTCTTCTGACTTCATTCAGCAAAATTCCCTATGCCGTGTGAATCTTCCTGAGGTCAGCCAACTTTCCCAAATCCCCATCCTACTTGCTAGACCTTCACCATGAAGTGGACATCTTTAGGTGACTGTCTCTTTTTTTTTTCTAAACAAAATGATAGCTTCTAACATGAATTGAGCACTTACAATATAATAATTACTTGATTATTATATCTATTCATCATATACATTATCTCAATTAATTCCTTATCACCCAATTTTTCCAAATAAGGAAATAGACTTGAAAGTAACATTCCAAGCAATGTGTTTGGGACTTGAACCCACATTGCCTTTCTTTAGAGCCCTAGCTTATAAAAATTTTATTATTCTGCCTACCAACAGAGGCCATTTGGCAAAAATGTTTCTTTTCTTATTCCAAACTAATAACATTACCTGTATTTTAGAAGCCCGTTCTTCTTCTAAGTCTTTCTTATATTATTTATTTTCAACCGTTCCATACTGCCTCCTTTTACACAAAATACAGATCTAAGGGTCTTGTCTCCCATTTAAAAACAAAATAAGAGAAAACAAAAGTAAACTAAAACTTCCGTTTCATCCTGCATCTGTGCATTTTGCATCGCCCTGCAGTAACAGCCTTTCTTCCCTAACTTCCTTTCAGATCAAGAATGAACTACATGTCTAGATCGTGTCTGAACTATATCTTTCCCCTTGTCGTTAGCATTCCCTCCCAAGTAACTCCCATTTAGCCCTGCTAATTTTGCGCCCAACATTCTGCTAAAACTGTTCACACTTCCTAATTATAAATGAAATGTCATTCCTTTATACATGTTTTCCCTGTATCACCTGTCACTGCTTAAATCTCTCCCCTTTGCTGTCTTATCCTCCCTTACATCCTGTTATTTCAATCTCTCAGATTCCCTTTACCCTCTTATGACAGATCATTCTCCACTCCTCCCCAGTTACTGTTCCACCACTTGCCCCTTCACATAGGGGTAACCAGGGTTCCATCCTAAGCTTGAAACTGCTCTCATCCTATCTCACTCTCTCTGGCAATTCTCTCTGTCACCTCTGTAGCTTTAAGTTAAAATTTTATGACTCCTATTTATGACTTGAGATTTTATGACTGATATTTATGTCTCCAATATCCCTCACTCAGACTTCTTCCCTCAGGCATCTATATTTCTCATTGCCTACTGGACAGCATGCACTAGACAGCAATTGACATCTCGCAATCAACATGACCAACAGTCAACACATGACCTATCCTGTCCCCTCCCTTAGGCAAAGAATCTACTCTTCCTCTGGCTTCCTGAACCAATGATTGTCCACCTTCCCCATTCAGTTGCACTACTTCGAAACAAAAGCTTCAGAGACTCCTTTCTTTTATTCACACCCATTTAATTAACTTAACCCCAAAACTCAATTTTGCCTCTCAAATATTTCTTTAACCTCTCATTTCCTTTTCCTTCTATTTAAAAAAATTGTGGTAAGATATACATACAATTTACCATCATAACCATTTTAAGTGTACAGTTCAGTGGTATTAAGTACATTCACAATGTTGTGCACTTATCACCACCATCACCTCCAGAAACTTGTTACCTTGTTCTCATTCCTCTTAACGCTATTGGCAATGCTTAATTAAAGCACAGGCAATCTCTTGATTAATTCTTGCAATATCCAAGACCTCCTTGCTGATCTGCTCAATTTCATTCAGATCTTTTCCCCATTCATCTCTCCTGCATTGAACTGTGAGAGCAAATTTTCCAGAAACCAACACTGTTCCCCCATACTTACTCTCAAGTGTACTCCATCTAATATCTAGTATAAAGTTCAAATTTCAAAATTGACTAAATAAAGCCAGTGTAATAAATCACTTCCTTACTGGGTAGCTTCATGTTTCACGACTCCCTACTTCCACTCAATGTCACAGCACAAATCCCATACAAACACATGTGTGCATACACATGTGTACGTTTATGTTCTAGTCACAATGAAATGAAACACTTAGCTAAGTGATTACATCATATTCTGTTTCTTTGCTGCAAATGTTTCTACTAGGCCTATTTCTTTGAGGTCTGTTTCATATCCTGGACACACTAATATATGAACAAAATTCGGTTAGAAATTTGTTATTATAAATTTCTAGGATGCTATATATTCTGTTTGCCCTAGAAAGAGTGAGCATATGTATTCATAATAGCCTGATTTCAGTCCAAGTTGACGGTGGGATATGCTTCAGCAAATGTTAATGAAATTGTATTGTTTCCCTTTGTTCTCTGATAACCTTTCCATGCAGTTTTCCTTTCTCTTCGTTAGAATATCAATGAGTTCTGCAATGGACACTCCAATTTCAGACTTTTTCTCCTATCATAAATCCTGTCAGTAATTGGATTTACCACCCCATTCTTTCTTGCCAGTAATGGGAGGAGACGAGGGCTTTATTATTGAATAAGTGAAGCAAAGACATTTTGAGCAACTATCCTCCATTCTATGGAAACCATGATGCTAATTCAAACAAATAAACAGGAGACACCAGGACCAGGATCAGAAACAATGATAGATGACTCCTGTGTTACCTCAGTACAAATTTACCAGCCTTTAATTTCTCTTTCTTGTCCAAACTTCAGAAGGGCTAGATATAGGACCTTAAATACCTTGCAATGGTGTCAAGCAGAGAGCAGGACTTGACAGTCCACTAAGATTTTCAAACTGAGAATGGCTTGCTTTAAATGCAAGAATGATAATTTGCAACAAGAATCTTATTAGTTAAATGTTAATATAAATTCTTAATTAAGAGACAAAAGTAGGATTGCATTTGCTTCTGGCAAATCCAAAAGAGGAAAATTCAGCTCCCTTGATGGGTAGAGTGGCATTAAGTCAAATACAATTCCATGCCATGGGCCATAGGCAGGTGCACCCTCTCTCTCCAGATCTATTTGAATAGACTTCTTTTCATAAAGGCTCACCTTCCATGCTATCATCACTTCTAGAGATACTCTCTAGAAGGATATAGAGATCTGAATTAGAAGACATCTTTTTGTGATTCCACTATATATATCTATCGTAACATCTAACACACCGTGCCATAATTCTTCATCAACTTTTCTCCCTACTACACCAAAATATGAAAGAGGTAATGGTTTTTATTCAGCCTGTGCTCCTAGGGTCAAGCAATATACCTAAGGCCAGTATAAAATTGTTAATAAAATTAAAAGGAGAAAAATGACACAGGAAGGTAGGAAGGCAAAGGAGGAGAGGAGGACAGGGAAAAAAAAGTGAGAAGGAAGGAAATTAGGAGAATGGATTTAATTCATGAGGTTATAGTAATCTTTACACGTAAGCCTCCAAGCCATCTTGACAGGTAAATTCTTTCCTACTGTGACATCTTGATGTTACAATGTTTTTGAAAATTATTCACAGAGTGGGAATGAGCTGTTAATTCTGCTCTTTAATCAACAAATGGTAGTAGTGATTATTTACCTTTCTGTGACAGTACAAAGAACTAATGATTCTACTTTTAAAAAAGTCTGTAACCAGATATGAGATGATATGTCATAACTCTACTAAAGCGACTGTTATGGTCAATTAGGTGAATAACTATTGCTTTAAAAAGTCATTAAATATTTTTAATGATGGACATTAATAGCTCCTTTGGAGCTGTTAGTTGGATCAATAGTTCATATTTTAAAAACATCCGAAGTACATGTTCTTACACTAGATTATTAGGGCTTTCTCAGTCAATATCTTCTGAAGAAACAGATTTACATAGCAGTTTGGTAAGTAACTCGATATATTCCTATGTCAAACAAATAGGCAATGGTAATTAAAATTAGACAACTCATTCCCTCCAAACATCTCTGATTAAGAAAATGACAAATATGTAGAAACTAAAAAAGCAGAACATTTTATCACTGTTTTATTAATAATTTTTAATATTTAAAAATATTTAAAGTCATAAGAATTCACAATGTTGCTGGTGTTTTTAGTCAAATATTTCTTAAATTGAACTTTTTAACTATTTGAAAGTAAAAGGTAATGACTGAAAAAAGAAAAGCTTATATTTCATTTATAGCAACTTTCAAGTAAGTTTTCAGTTATATATAATTTTATACAGAAATTCAGTAAGATTTTTGTGAACAAGAGATGGAATCAAATTAATATTAACTAACTTGGGCAGTGCTTATTTTACAGAGCTGCAAAATTCCTTCACCTTTTATCTAGTTCCCATTGGTTTATGTATTTTATTCTGTGTGTTTTTAAGAATAATGGTCTTTTTGGATTCTGCAAACATTTATTGATTGACTATTATGTGGAAGACATTGGTCAAATACTTTTCCCCCATCAAATATTATATACTGAATCAGCCTAATAACTGGAAAGTTTCAGTATTATCTTTTAAAATTTCCCACTGAAGAAATTTTGGTTCAGAGGGCTTTAAATGACTCTCAGTACCACTGAGGAGATGACATCAGAACTTATATTTGGACTTTTGATCCCAGGTTGAGTGCTTTCCCACTGATCCTAAGCTTTCCCACTGATTACCCTTTAAGTAATTTACCCTGAAAGAAATGTTGACAAAACCCTAGGAATCACTGCTAAGCAGATGAAAAACTGAGGATTCAGAAATACGCCAAATTCCTTCTTCTTTTTCATTTGACAATGGCATTAATGTAAAAGGTTGACTTTATAGAAGATTCTTTTTAATGCCTATATTGCAAACCTTACCACAAACCATTTAAGAGCTACTGCTTCTCTTTCTTTGCACGTGTCCTCATCACCTGTGCCAGACCTGGTTTTCCACTTTAACACTGCTCTCCTGACTTTGAATATACTGGTTTTGCATTAATGTGAATGCTCACCTATGCTCACTATTCTTCCCTTCTATTCCTCTTCTTTGTCTGTCTCCTCTCCCTCTTCCCCCTCTGCTCATGTAGGCATTCCTTCTCCTTCACCTCTGCTCTTTCTTCTCACTTTCCCCTTCTGGTCTCCAGATCTCTGAGAATCTCACAATTCCTTATTCATTCTTGTGTAGAAAAATCAGCTCAGTTTTATCTTTTATCTTTTACTCCCAAATGTCAACACTCAAATTCATCAAGATCATTAAAAAACATATAAAAGAATCTTCCATTTAAAAGGACCAGACACCTAAGAATGCAGTTTACTGGTATTCCTTTAGTATTGAAATAACCTTGAGGTGGCAAGGAATAGATTTCTCCAAGGAAGATGTTACTGAATGAAATTCTTCCATTCTTGTTATGTAATACTGGTGAAGGTATGAAGAAATATTAGTGGCAATATAATCTAGGATAATATTTCTTGAGGTGACAATCTCTTTATACATCTAAGGCTTTAAACATTATATATCTTCTGGCTCACTGAAATTCAATTTTAGTTCTCTATTCTAAGAGAGTCATCAACAAATCACACAAGCACATTATTTGGGAAATCACTAGAGTATTGTTTACAGGGGAAATTGGAAACAATTATCTATAGGTAATTGATTAAATTATAGTATAATCTAAAACTATGCTGCATTATAAAAGTAAAAAAATATATAGTTTTTGATATGAAATATACAGAGAATCTATAAGTTTCTTTAATAATGTTCCAAAAGGGTAGCTATGCAATGATCCATTTCCTTTTTGGTATGTTTGTGTGTGTGTAGGATACATATAAAAGAAATAGTAAGCCTCAAAGAAATGTTAACCGTAATTATCTTGGTGTTGGTATTAAAAGTGCACTCTATTTTCTCTTTTGTGTATCTCTCAATTGCATTAATATATCCAAAGAATTTGTATTAATCTTTATAATCAGTGAAAAACTATAAATGCTCAAATAACATAATTGCTTAATTAATAGCAATGTACAAATATAAGAGACTCTTTTAAGTGCACTCAAATGAAGGCAGATTTACTCTACAGAGAGATAGCAAACCTAGGTCTTAAACAGGATCTGCTAAAACCATAGCCTGAGATAAAGGCTTTCTTCATGTAGTTTATTTGAAAAGTGATTCCAGGGAGCTGGAATAGGGGACATTGGGACTGAACAGAAAAAGATAGAGAACACAAGGATGCTCTATCAATCTGTCTACCATAGGTGCTCAATCCCATAGCACCTTCTAAAGAACCACAGCAAACATGTCTTAGAACTTTTTGCCAAGAGGATAAAAGGGCAAACTTCACCCATCTTTCCCAATTCCTATAGTCAAGGGTGACCCTGTAGGCATCAACCCTTTTGCACTTATAAACTTTGCCTGTGTAAGTGCTGACTGGGTAACTCTAGGTGTCCTGTGCTTGTACATCAGAGAAGACCTGGAATAGGAGGTATGGAGTACAAGCCTGAAGTGAGGCATTGGAAATAATACTGTATAAACCAGCGTGAAGCCTGTGCAAAACTGGTCACTCCACAGTTGTTCAGTAAGAGGTGGACCTGACAGGCTCTGCGATGTTGCTCGTGTCCTTTACTAAATCTTGAATATTATCTAGTCTTCTTTAACTTGTTGTTAACCATAAACTCTGTAGGACTTAATATAAGAGTCTGAGTGGAAGTACAGTCCTCACCGCTGCAGGTGGTCCAGAGGCTGTAAATAATGAAATTCATTTCCCTTTTCAATTAGTCATTTTCCATTTCCTTTACCGTTGGTTGGCATATTGTCTGATTTAATTGTTTGCCTAGTGGGATAGCCCCAAGAGATCTGAGCAAGGAATGCTATGTGACTTACTATACCAACAGATTAGGTTTTCTCTAAGTTCAGATGCTGCTGGCAGAAGAACTGTAGGTAGCAGAGGTTAATATATAACCATGGTAGGTGTCGGTTTTGATAATGATCTATCAATGTCTCTCTAGGGTTGAAGGGGTCCATGCAGAAGGCGGAGTAGTCTCCTTGATAAATGATAGCATATTGGAGGCTCATTGACAGCCTTTACTGTTGGAAGTTCAGGCCTTCATTATGGGCTGTAGCTAGATCAGCCTTGATGATGCTGAGCCAATGCTGCTGGCCTCATGCATGGCCTCCTTCTCTGCCACCAATGTCTTTCTATTCAGAGGCCAATTATGCCAGCATTGCAGTGACTGTGGAAAAAGGATGTTGAGTCATTCCACCCATGGGGTTTTGTACTGCCTCTACTGTGTTGTTTGCTCTCTGCTGGTACTCACATGATCTTTGTGTATCAAAGATACACCTGCCTCTTTCCAAATCCCGATTTTGTTCTTTTAGACCTTTTAACCAACCCATCCTTTTGCTACTACCCAGGGAATCTATCTTACTTTCAGACCATTTCTTCCAACAAACTGAATGAACAAATATGCTTCACACAGATCTTCCACTGGGGGATCTCCCTTCACCGTGAGGTCTACTCTGAGAGGGTTCTAGTATGGCCGCAGTGACTTTGTGGCAATAACTACACATTGTGATGAGCAATCTTGGAACCAGACAGGCATTCTTTTAGTCCTCGTGCTGTTGGCAAAAGAACAGTGAGAAGGGAAGAGAAATACATTTGCATGGTAGGCGTGAGTTTTGATAAAGATATTTTTTTTCTCTCTTCTATCAGTTAGCTATAATAAATCCTCCATAAGGCCAATGACTAAGTTGGAAAAAAAAAAGTGAGAGTGCAGCAGGGATGGGTGACATAGAAATCTGGGCTGACCTTGTTCATGTGATTTACTCATAATTTCTATAATTACTTGTACCCAATTCTGAGTGTATAGTTTCCACCATGTAAGGAATTGCTGTTTAGTCCATCCACCATTATGACTTGGTATCATAGGATATGGTATGATAACATCCAGTTCCTAATGATTTTTTTTTTCTGGTCTCATGATTACTTGTCTCATTGCCAGATACTCTGTCTTTACTAGAGATGAAGAACATAACAGGAGCTTTTTTTTTTTTTTTTTTTAAATAGTGAACAGTTCTCTAGAAGAGAAGGCATAGCCTTCCTCCAGAATCCTAGGAGTATGTCTTGAAATTTTTCTCTTCAGCCTTGTCAAAATCTCTACAGTATCCTCATCTACTGCAACTACCCTTATCACTATTTTATCTGCTGGCCATAATGCCGACTATCAGGGCAGCAGGCAGCACAGACTGACAGTGCTGCAGAGCTTTCTCTTTCTCTAGAGCCCACTCAAAACTGGCACTCTGTTGGGCCACCTAAAAAAACGGGATCAAGTGCTGCTCCCAGTGCTTGTGGTACGACTGCCTCCAAAATTCAAGACTATCAAGTGCCTTTTTCTTAGTGGCAGCATTGTCCAAACTGCAATACTTTGTATGCTTGTATGCTCCAGATTATTGGAGTCCTTAATATTTTACCTATATGGCAGATACCTGAGTACATCTAAGATTTATCTCTTATGCTTTGTTATGCATCGGTCTTATTAGGCCATATAGAACGATTCCATATCTGTTCACATAACATCAATTTAGGAAAAGCATGATATTCTGTGTAATATCAAGATAATTAAGGGCTCTATTATGGGAGACAAGGAGAATGAATGTGGTCATGGAGCAAAGAGGATCAATGTGTTTTCCTATGCAATAAAAAAGAACTGCTTTTGATTCTGCTTACTGATGGAGATTTAGAAGGGTGCATTGACCAGATCAATAGCTACACACCTAGTACCATGTGCTTCATTATCCTGCCCAGTAAAGATACTTCATTTGACATGAAGTCGTGATGTGAGCTACCACTTGGCATAATTATGGAGTTCAACAACACCTGCCATTATCCATTTAGTTTTTGTAGAATCCAACAAATCCACCAATTGAGGATATAATGGGCATTGCCACCGTCAAATCTTTTAAACCTTTGATGGTGGCATTAATTCTCACACTTTCTTTTGAGATGTATCATTGCTTCTAATTTGCCATATTGATAGAAGAAGGAAGTTTCAGGGACATCATAAAAGGGGCTTCATACTCTTTTCAGGTGAGAGATTGCTGTTTTCATAGTTACAATGGTGCGAGAAAATATTGAGACACACCTATGTGGATCGCTAGCATTCAACTCCTATTCCCTCCTGCCTCCAATGTGTTAAAACAGTACTATACCCCCATGATTAGGGTAAATTACTCCCCAAAAGAGGATTTTTCTCATTGCATATTGGTTCGAGACATAAGGAATAAAAAGTATCCTGGGGGCCACCACAGCTTATAGTTCAATGGGATTTTTACTGTGTTCTTTGGCATTCCAAAGGATCCATCTCCTTCGGAGCAGTAACCCCACAGAGCCCAGGGTTGTGGGAACAGTAAATATTAAAGTCCTCAGTGGGTGCCTGAAGATAATGGCACTCCTGCTTCTATCCTTTTGTTCCCGGACCCACAGTTTCTTCCCACTGGGGAATCAGCATATATCCCTGATTTAATGCACATCCCATATCCTGAAGGATAGCACGCCATCATTTCAGAATGGATGAACTTTTGAAGTGGCAGTTCAGCTATGCATTTGGAAGGACACTGCAGTGCTTTATGGGCTAACTTCTTCTGGATGGTGCAGGATGTGATACAATCATATTTGATCCCATGGTATTGGGTTCACTCCTACACTTTCTTTGCTATGAAGTACATCCCCTGGTTCGGTGTTATGTTGTATAGGATTACATATCTGTGGATCAGCATTCCATAAGTCCTCAGACTGGTGTTTTTGTTAAGACTCTGAAAGCAATAAAGGTGAGCACATACCTATAACAGGTAGTTATGTCCCTAAGGATGAATTTCTGGGCCTTTCAAACTGATGAAGACCAACTGAATCCATCTTCCACTATACTAAAGGCTCTGTAATGGTTTCTGTTCTTGACAGGTTGGACACTTAGAAGCAGTATCATTATTTGATAGACCTTTGTATGTTGGAGTCCCTGCTGTTGCACCCATATATAGCCACCACTTCTGCCACCAAGGATATTCCCCTTCGTGTACCCATTTTGTTAGTTCTAGGGTGCTTAATGATGAAAACAAGCTGATAGCTTTGTCTTCTGGTTGTTTAGTACCTCTTCCATTATGGCTACTTTCTGGTTATATAGAAATCTTCACATATTTATTCAAATCCTATTTGTCTATCCATATTCCTCTACTCAGACTTCCCTGTCACTAATCTTCCTGTCTTTTCCTATCAAGCATCTGCTCAAGTGACTAGACCACAGACCATTTACCAGGATGATATATGTTCTTACCTCATATTTATTCTTCGTCCACACAAAATATCCTTTCACATGTATGAATGCCAAGAGAGTTCTTGTGGGTGCCCTACATAAAGTATTCTGGGGGTGACTGGGTGGCTCAGTTGGTTAAACATCTGACTTTGGCTCAGGTCATGAGTTTGAGTCCACATTGGGCTCGCTGCTGTCAGTGCAGAATCTGCTTCGGATCCTGTCTCTTTCCCTTCCCAGCTCATGCTTTCTCTCGCTCAAAATAAATAAATAAACTTTAAAAAAATAATAAAGTATTCTGGAGTCTCTGGACACAACGTAAAGTACATGGCACAGAGCTGAGTAAAACTAACTTTTTATTTCATCTGATCAGAGTTTTCCAAATTTCATATAACTTGTAACTGATCCAGTGACTGGAATCAAACATGAAACTGAGAAGATGTGGAGTGATACACAGGAGGTATCCTCACATATTATGTGGAATAATCAAAACTAAGACTTGAACTGAAGTTCTATAATGAAAATGTCTTTCTGAAAGATTATACCTTTTGCCTCTATTAGCTACACTTAAAATTAATCACTGCCATGGCTAGTTTAGTTTGTTGAGAACAAGACTCCATTAATGAAATCTAGGGAAGGTACTTGGAGTAGGAAGGAGAGTGGTTGCATGGATGCAAAGGGCATATGCTGAGGAGAAAAAAGTAATGGCTTTCATCAATAATGTGATTTTTCTGCCAGATTTCTGTCACTAATTGCAGCCACCTCTTTTGATGCCTCATGTGCTGCTTCTGTGACTGTGGTTAGCATGGGGATTTGATGCTAAAATAGATACCAAAGGAGTTCTAATTGCAATTAAAGTCTTTAACTCAGGAGCATTTTTAAAAATTTAACAATCAAAGAGAAATGGGTGAGGCCTCCAGGACTAGTTAACTCATAAACTAACCCTCTAAGAGCCAGCAGTGGCTTACATTTCTACCTTATTCAGATGATCATATAATCTATGTGAGAATGTCAGGGTTTTCAGGAAGTTTGAGGTGATTGGTCTTGACAATGACTTCCAGACTCCCCACATTGTAAATGGGATTCTGTAAGTGAAATGACAGTTTTTACTGGGTTTGGAGCAAATCTTTCTATCATTTAGCTCTGCTCTGGGATGCCATAATTCCCATATCATTTGGGTCACACGATTCATAGAAATTCAATTAATTAATTGTGATTGGTTGAGATTTAAGCATTCAGTAGAATTTGCATTTTTTTGGCATTCAGAAGACACTACTGGTAATGATAAATGGGTACCTTAAGCTTTGTAAAAGGAGAAATATCTCAGAGGGACCTAAAATTCCAAACAATGTTTATATTTACTGGTCCCACATTTATGTCCCTTCATCAGGCAAACTTCCCAGTACAAGCCCTGTCAGAGACTTTTACTGTGTGCCTGAAAGAAAATAGTTCTCAGTGAAAATGATAGCAAATGTTTCTCTGAGACCGGTGCACATGCATCAATGGTCCCTGGACAGATGCAGGGGTTTTGATGCCCTTTCCTCATTGGATAAATGGCTTACAAAAGTTTGACACAGCCACTAAAAGAAAACATACCTGCCTGACCTCTATGAAGTGACCTTCACTAGTAAGTCTAGCTTTACATGGTGCCATATTATCAGCTCTTCACTGAGTCAGCTCATCACAATGGGGGCATTTTTCTTCTGAAGGCTGGTGTTACTTCATGAGGGCACCAAGCAGTGGGGGGCTGTCCTTTCTCCTGCTTGTTTGGTCTCATAGATTTTCTATGATCAGTGGGAACCTGGATCCTGTGGTTACTTGATTTGTACTATGAATGAGATAGTCTATTTAAATGCACTTTGCATTTTTTGAGGGAACACTCCATAAATAGTCCAACTTTTGTTCCTTGTAGATTCAAGCATTCATGGTTTTCTTTCCTACTTTTATGTACACATAACACATAGAGCCAATCAATATGAAAGTTCAGCACGTGGTTATTATTAAGTACAAACAGATAATCTATGTCTTACAGTGCATTTATATACATGTTTATGTTGTAATTTCTCTATAAATAAGATTGAGTACAGTATTTTGGTCCATTATAGATTCCATTATCCTCTCAAATACTGAGCAAGGATATAATTCTCTTTTATTAAGTGGGTAAATTGTGAAACTAATGGAGTCAGTAGGTTTGTTTGTGTAGATGCATTTGATGAGTAGTAAGAAGGTGTTAAATTGAGTTCAATGGAAAAATTATTAGGAAGGTTGACTATTGTGACCTTGAGGTTGTTTGTTCTCAGTCATTTTGTTTTGGCAGCATTGCAATAAAGGTCTGTCTTTCTGTATACCTAGCATTTCACACTTAAGTAGTGCCACAGACTTAAAGAAAGACTTTCTCTCTTCAGTCCTTCCATATTCCAAATACACAGCATTTGCAACTAAAACTTCCCAAGGAAAATAAAATTAGAAGGTGGCTGACTTTTCTACTTAAATATTATTTTCTTAAATGATTTAAAACATTTTTTATGTTTATTTTTGAGAGAGAGAGAGTGAGTGAGCACGTGCAGGGGAAGGGAGACACAGAATCCGAAACAGCCTCCAGGCTCCAGGCTGTCAGCACAGAGCCCGATGCAGGGCTCAAACCCATGAACCATGTATAAGATCATGATCTGAACTGAAGTCAGACACTCAACCAACTGAGCCACCCAAGTGCTCCAATGATTTGTACTTTTAAACTCTTTTGCTGCTTTAAAGATATTTCTCCACATATTTTGGATGTTCTCCATGAAAAGATGACTTTAAACAAGAGTAATACTTTTTAAAGTTCACATGGGATTTATTAAAAAATGAATGCATCTGGGTGACTCAATTGGTTAAACGTCCAATTTTGGCTCAGGTCATGATCTCACAGTTCATGGGTTCGAGCCCTGTGTTGGACTCTGTGCTGATAGCTCGGAGCCCATCTCCTGCTTCAGATTCTCTATTTCCTCTCTCTACAACTTAGTTATGTATTAGTGCCGCTTTAGTAGATGAGAAAAAATGTATTAGTATTATTTTTACTTTTAATAATGCATTGATACTCATGTAATAATGGAAGTACTAAGTATATGCTGTTTATTTCAAAGTATCTAAGACATATTAACGATGAATACGTTATTGCCACTGATGTTTTCAGAAGGCTACTGACATTGTTTTTTTTTAATTTATTAGAAACTGATCTTGAAAGAGAAGTTGCTAGATATGGATCATTTTGTAATAAACTTGTATCAAAGCTAGTCATGAAAGATCTTATAACACAGTAATAAGTTATTCAAAAATAGAACCCCAAACTATTGTAGTTTGAGGTGAACATTATTAGAAATTTGGGGAGCATGCCAGTTATCAATTGATTGCCTCTTAGCTCTAAATGTACCCTTCATTGCCCTGCTTGCTATACTGCTGTTTCTCCTTGCCCAGCTGGCTCAATACTAAGATTTATCAGCAGGGGATACAGCAGGAAGAAGGGCATTTTCATGAAGTCTGCTGTGCTTTTTCTAGTGGCTCTTGTAGTGCTAGACTGGCATGCAGAGCACCCAGAACAGCAGATTCTCAGGTCACATTTGGTTGCCTGGCTGGTACCCCATCTTCCCTGAGTTTTGTAGGGCCCTCTACCTCAACTCCCATCCCCGAGTGACTTCAGGAGTTCCACTGGTATCCAAACAACTTTCTGCTGGGTCTAGCAACATCTTTTCACCTCCTCCCACCCATGCAGCAACTTCTAGTAAGTTCTGTGGAGTCCAACCAGTTTCCAAGTGAATTTCACTGCCATCATTGGGAAGCTCTTCACCTACCAGCCTCAGATCACAGACTATGGGCTAGCTCTAGCTCCGGGGAATGCAGTTAATTTCTTCAGCCGTCAGCGTACTTCAACATTACTCCGGAACAATAACTACACTCCAGCCTTGGGAAGGAGCCTCTTTCCAAATTTGCTTTATCCTTGGTACTCTTTTTGATTTCTAGTGTATTCTTTAAAGTCCTCTTTTTTAATCCCCTGGAGTAGATAATTCCCTAAAAGTAGATCATATTCCTTCATATATTAAACATTATCGGTTGCAATTACTGTGTGATTTCTGTCTCCTGATTGGACCCTGACTGATATATAGGATGAAGAGAATTTAGTGGTAACATACTAGTTCACAGAACACTAAGAAAATGATTCAATCATTTGACTGAGGAATTCTTTAATTTCTTAGTGTAAAGGCACTATTTGAAAATATGACTACATTTTTAAGTGCTTTCAAAAACTAGGAGGAACTAGATGTATTTAAACTAGTTGAGTTGGTTATTTTGCTGTGGTTGAAATCTTATTTTCACATCTTATTTTCTTATTTTCATATTGTCTATTACCATATTCCTATTTTTTCCCCATCTAATATTTGATGTAAATCTTGTTTATATTTTATAAATTACTTTGCATATTTGGATATCACTTGCCTTTAAATGAAAGAAATACTTTCCAATAAATGCATCTTTTTCCCTGCTAGGAAGACATATTCCCATTTCCAAAGGTATATTCTTGGTACTATGAAAAACTGTCTCCTAATATATATGCTTTGAAAATGTAGGGTTTTTTTTCCTAGCAACCATATTAAAAAGTTATTTCTAACTTGCGGTCAGTTGCCTACTTAATATTGAAATTATTGTAACATTATGGGGCGCCTGGGTGGCTTAGTCAGTTAAGCGTCCGACTTTCGCTTAGGTCATGATCTCGCGGTTCGTGGGTTCGAGCCCCGCGTCGGGCTCTGTGCTGATTGCCGGCTCAGAGCCTGGAGCCTATTTCAGTCTGTGACTCCCTCTCTCTCTGCCCCTCCCCTGCTCACGCTGTCTCTCTCTCTCTCTCTCCTAGAAATAAATAAAAATATTTAAAAAAATAAAATTATTTTAACATTAATAATAATTATAAATAGTTTTGGGGGTTTTAGCTTGTCTTCATACAACTTTTTTTAAACAATGTCCACTGATTTAGACTGACTGAACCAAAAAGTAAAGTCAGGCCAAACAATATTCTTAGTAAAAAATTAATTCCAAACATATGTGCATCATGTAGACAAAGTCATTACATGATACATATTTTTTGCTTTGTTTAACTTTTCTCCTTTCACTGCTTTATTTTATTTTCAACACTGGCTTTCAGGATGGGTAGAATATGGTTGACATAACAGGAGGTCATGTCTATACCTTAGGGAAGCTGCAGATGAGACACTGTCCACATCATAGCACTTAGAGTATCTCTAGCTTCACATCTTCTCTTTCAAATGCATGCGCTTGATTTTCCTGACTGTCCCCTTGCTACCATATCTCACCACTTAACGCCTGTTTTTGACTTCTCTCCCCGGCCTCAGACTGAAATTTGTTTTCAGCTATTTACTTCTGAACAGGAGGTTATCTCAGAGACATTCTCGCACTCTCTGCAACCTGCAGTCCAGACCTGATGCCACCCCAGTAGCTGGCACTGGATCTTAGAGTAGCAGCTGAAAGACAAGGGGGTATTGTTCTGGAGGCTATTTCTTAACAATACATTAAAAGTCACGCAACCATGTCAACCAAACAAATATCACGGCACTTGGATAAGTTATTAAATTATCTGACTGTGCCGTGGGTCTCTCTGAACGAATCCAAAGGCATGTTTCAAATATTTACAGTGGTAAACACACAGACTCTTTCTCAGAGACACATGCTTATTCACTCACAGATGCATAAATGGACACAAACTCACAGACATCTGATGCTAATATAAATGCCTCATAAGTCTTCCTTGCTCTTTGCCTGGGGGATTTGATTTTTAAAGTCAGGGAAGTGGCCACTGTTTTTGGCCTGTGAAGATATTGAAGAGATGCCTCAGCAAAACTCAGAGAACAGAGGTGGGCTGTTCTTCCATCACAGTGGTTCTCCTCCCTGCTTTCATTTAACAGCACCGGGGGATCTTTTAACAATTAATGTCTGGGCCCAACTCTAGACCAGTTAAATTAGATTCTCTGGTGACAGGGACTGGATATTGGCAGTGTTTTAGTTAAAAGCTCTCTAGGTACTATTAATTTGCACCCTGAGTTCAAGACCACAGCTCTATAATCCTGTAACTTGAATTTTATTGTGTCCAATTTCATCATCAGGCCTGCACAGCAGCAATAGCTTTCTTTGCTTACTACTGTATATTAACTTTGACTTTGCATTCTTTGGGTTTGTTCAGTAAATATTATTGACCTTATACATGTGAGCACCAGCATGTTTTTGGCTTTGATGATACAAAGCCGTGGGAGAAGGTAGACAATAAATAAATAAATATACATATATGGCACGTTCACGAAGAATCTAGATTGTCAACATACGATGTAACATTTTTCAGTGAGTACCACTTAAAAATAGTATGTTTCCTCAGTGCCTTTTAATTTTCTGTTTCTCTTTGCCTGCAATGTTCTTTCCACATTCTACACATTCAATGCAGTCCCAATAAAAATTGCACAGGCATTCTTCTCAAAGTTAGAGCAAACAACCCTAAAATTTGTATGAAACCACAAAAGACCCTGAATAACCAAAGTTATGTTGAAATAGAAAAACAAACTGTGAGGCATCACAGTTTCGGACTTTAGCCTCTACAACAAAGACAGTATGATAATGGCACAAAAACAGACACATAGACCAGTAGAGTGGAACAGAGAACTCAGAATTGGACCCACAAATGTATGGCCCATTAATCTTTGACAAAGCAAGAAAGAGTATCCAATGAAAAAAAGATAGTGTCTTTAGAAAATGGTGCTGGGAGAACTGGACAACAACATGCAGAAGAATGAAACTGGACCACTTTCTTACACCATACACAAAAATGAACCCAAAATAGATGAAGGACTTTAATGTGAAATAAGAAACCATCAAAACCCTAGAGGAGAAAACAGGCAACAACCTCTTTGACCTAAACTGCAGAAATTTCTTGTTCAACACATGTCTGAAGGCAAGAGAAATCAAAGCAAAAATGAATTATTGGTACCTCATCAAGACAAACAGCTTCTACACTGCAAAGGAAACAATCAACAAAACTAAAAGGCAGTCGACAGAATGGGAGAAGGTATTTGCAAATGACATATTGGATAAAGGGCTAGTATACAAGGTCTAAAAAGAATTTACCAAAGTCAACACATGAAAAAACAAATAATCCAGTGAAGAAATGAGCAGAACACAGGAATAGACACTTTTCCAAAAAAAGACATCTATATGGCTAACAGACACATGAAAAGATGCTTAACAACACTCATAATCAGGGAAATACAAATCAAAACCACATTGAGATACTACCTCTTACCAGAGTAGCTAAAATTAACAACTGAGGAAACATCAAATGTTGGCAAGGGTATAGAGAAATGGGAACCCTCTTATACTGTTGGTAGGAATGCAAACTGGTGCAGTCACTCTGGGAAACAGTGTGGAGGTTCCTCAAAAAATTAAAAAATAGAATGACCCAATGACTCAGCAAGAACACTACGAGGAATTTATCCAAAGGACACGGGAGTGCTGATTCATAGGGGCACATATACCCCAATGTTTATAGCAGTACTTGCAACAATAGCCAAATTATGGAAAGAGCCCAAATTTCCATCAACTGATGAATGGATAAAGAAGATGTGGTTTATATATATGATGGAATACTACTTGCCAATGAGAAAGAATGAAATCCTGCCATTTGCAACAACATGGATGGAATTGGAGGGTATTATGCTAAGTGAAATAAGTCAGCGAAAGACAGATATCATATGTTTTCACTCATATGTGGAACTTGAGAAACTTAACAGAAGACCATGGCGGGATGGAAGGGGAAAAAATAGCTTCAAACAGAGATGGAGGCAAACCTAAGAGACTCCTAAATATGGAGAACAAACTGAGGGTTGATGGGGGGGAGTAGGGGAGAGGGAAGAATGGGTGATGGGTACTGAGGAGGGCACTTGTTGGGATGGACACTGGGTGTTGTTTGTAAGTAATCAATCACAGAAATCTACTCCTAAAACCAAGAACACACTGTATACAATGTATGTTAGCCAACTTGACAATAAATTATATTAAAAAATAAGAGAAAATAAATAAAATTATAAAGTGGGTTACACAAAATTTAATTTGTGTTGACTTTAAAGTACTGTGATCACAATGCAGTGATTCTATGAAAGATGTGCCCAAAATATCTATTTAAAATTTGAATGTCAGTACATGAAAACTTGTTTTGGAGGATGAATCTCTACAACTACTGATGAAATGATTCATATGTGTTTAATTCTTTATCTTATCTTCAAATAAAAATTATATGGTTAAAAAAAGAATGAAGGTTGTCTTTGTAGAAAATTTTGCCAATTGCATTTTTCTATTTTAAACAAACTCTATTGAGGTCTAATTTACATTAATAAAATGAACCCATATTAAATGCACATTTGATAAAATTTTCATAAGTAAATATACCCATCTAATCATCGCCAAAAAAGCATAATGTTCTCTTGTGTCGTCTCTTTTCACTCAAATTCCCATCCTTACCCTAATCTACCAATGATCTTAGTTCTATCACTATAGATTCACTTTATTTGTTTTAAAGTTTCATTGAAATGGAATCATACCATATGTACACTTATGTGTCTTTGGTTGCTTTCAGTAACCATATTTATTTTGAAATTCATCCATGTTAATTCATGTATAAATAGCTATTTCTTTTTATTGCTGAGGTTACAGCAATGCATAAGTGTACCACAATATGTTTATCCATTCACATGTTGATGGACATTTGAGCTCTTTTTCTGTTTTTTGTTGGCTATTATTAAATAAAGCTGTTATGACATTTGTGTATAAGTTGTTTTGTGTACATAAGTTTTAATTTAATTTGGGTAAATATGTAGGAGTGAAATTGCTGTTTTGTATAATAAATGTATATTTAATTTGATAAATTAATATTGGAATTCTATTCAGAGTGGTTGTATTGAATCATATTTCCACCATCAGTGTAGAAATATTCTAGTTGCTCCTTCTTTTAGTCAAGAATTGGTATTGTTAGTGCTTTTAATTTTAACCATTATAATGGATGTGAATCTTTATATCATTGTCAAGTTTTCTAGATGTGTAGAAACCTTAGTGGGTCTCAAGCTTATATTGTTAGTAGAAACAAGTCCCTCACCAATACCATTGTACTATATATAATTGTCTCATTCGTATTGACTGCTTTAAGAATGATATTTCAAATGCAATCATTACAAGAGTACACTATTGTAAGAATGTGCATTAGTAATTGTTACAGCATATCTGAGAGTTCACAAAGAAAAAGTTAACTTCATCACTCAGTTACCTCTAGTTGTTAAGCCCCAGTCTGGTCACTTAAAAATTTTGAGCTGTATTTTCCTAGCATGCGAAACTGATTCAATAAATAGCAACTTGAAGATTTTTTTCTCCTATGTTATCAATAAAATATATGGCTTACGCTTATTGAACAGTTTCTATGTACCAGGTTTGCACAAAGCATTTAAAATACACTGTCTTGTGCTATTCTCAGAACAACTCTTTGAAGTATGGTGTATGATTATCCTTTTTGTCAGATGCTAAAACTGATGCACGAAGAGGTGGCCTAACTAAAGTCATTTAGGATACAACTGGTAGAATAGGGCAGACCTGAAACCAAGCAGTCTAATTTCATAACCTGGGTACTTAACTACTATATTTACGATTTCAACATATGACACAATCATTTTACTAGGAAAGTGACTGCTTTTATTTAGATGAGTAAAGCCTAGAGAGCCTGAGTGAAGAACAAATCAGCAAAGAAAAGATCTGAACTATCATACCAAAAAAACCAAAAAAAAATTAGAAGAGCTCTATTCTTGTTTTTATTGTTACACAGAGGTAAATGTTGAGAAGAGTCAAGAAGGGAGAAGGGCTTATAACAAGAGTGAAGTGATTGAATGAGAACCTTTCCGGGACTATGAGGGTGAAGAGTCAATGAAACTCCACTGGATAGAAAGCCAAAATGCATGTGAAACCAATGATGCCTATTTTCCCGTGTGAAGTTAAGTGTTTTGCTATTAAAGGTATAAACATACGTATATCCTCACTTCATGCAATGTGTAATACTAAGGGTTAGATAAGATTCAGAGGAAAGTGTCCTTAATCACAATAGTTTATGCAACTTCTGCTTCTAGCCACGAGGATGAACAGTGACCAGATTTACCATTTCACATGAAATGCCTAAAAATTGGAGAACATATTAAACATCTATTTTCAGGTATCAGCAGTCTTTCTGGGTTGAGGAGATTGAATTGAGAGTCCAGGAAAGGCAGGGTAGTTAGAATTCACATGGCAGACTACAATGTTTCATGGAAAATGAGAGAAAAAGACAGAGAGTGAGTTTCAGAGATTTTTCAGAGCTTCTCCCTGGAGTCTTCAGCTAGGCACTGATTAGTACTTGCATCTAAGGAAACTACTCAAAGGGAGGAGAAGACCCATCTGAAAGGAGCAGAGGGAAAAATCCCTCTAAGCTCTCACGGGTCCAGGAGCAGTTTGTGTTTCCACTTCCCAGAGTGTAACAATCTTGACATTCAAAGTGCATTATATAGAGTACTCAGAATGGTATCACCTCAGTAACAAAATAAAATTATCCTTAGACCAAAGACAGCTCTGGTTCTATTGAACAAAACTTTAAAACAAGCCTAGAAAGGACAACACTCCTTCCTATGAAAGCATATCCCAGAAAATAATCTAAGAATATTTATGCAAACACAAAATTTCTAGATTCAATAATTCAATAAAATTCAATCAATATTATCAGGCATGAAAGGAAGCAGAAAAATACAACTCGTAATGAGGGAAAAAAATCAATCACTGGAAACAAAATCAAAAATGACATAGATTATAACATTAGTACACATGGGTATGAACACAGTTTTATACTATGTTCCATATGTTCAAAATGGTAGAGGAAAGATGATTGATATTAAGTAGAAACATGGAAGATACAAAAAAGACCAAGACTTCTGTAGATGAAAACTGCAATGTCTGAAGTGAAAATTTCATTAGACAAGATTAATAGGAGATCAAACACTGCAGAAGAAAAGGTGATTATATTTGGATAATTAGCAATGAAAATTATAAAAAATAAAATAGAAACTGAGAAAAAGGAGAGGAAAAATTCTATGTTTCAGACATTACTTTAAGCATTTTACATATATTACCTCATTTAATCTTAACAAAATAGTAGGGAGGCACTATTATTTTCCTTTTTTTAATTAGTTAAGTCATCATACAAATTCACACTGCAAACTAAATGCCTAAGTCAGTGTCAGAATACACACTTGATGGCAGAGGCTGGTAGCCATACACTCTGCTGAAGGTGGAATCAGTCAGGGAGAGTTAGTCTTAAAATAGTAATTCGAGTTCTGGAAGCTTCATTTAAATTTGAGAGCTACTGGATAATATATAAACTCAGTAGAGGAGAGTATTTTGGGCTTAGTGTGTGTTTTACCAAGAGCTGCTTTCTAAAACGTGTTATGGGTCATTTCTTCAGTACTATATTCCCATTAATTCTCTTGATAGTGCAAGAATAGAATTTTTCTAATTACTTTCTACATTAATAGCTTTATTTTATTTCTATGACTTTTTATGGATCTTTTATCATTTCTACTTACAATTAGTTGATATTGTTCTGGATTCTTTATGATTATAGGTCATCATTTCTATTTACTATTAGTTTATATTGTTCTAATTTTATTTTTATGAGTATCTTATTTTTATGATTATCAGTGCTACTTTGTCTCTTTTACTTTTTAAAGTTTAATTCCCACAAAAGAATAATTATTGCATAAGAAATAACAACAACAATAATGATAACACCTAAATATTCACCTCTATCATTCCATTTGAAATGCTCTCCTTCACTTTTGGAGGCCAGGATTTATGTTGGGCACATGGAATATTGCTACTATGCTACTGCATACATGCTTGTATGTCCTGGTGTGCACATGTGTAAGTTTCTTCAGGGTGTATGCCTAGAAATGGATTTGCTGAGCATATGTTATGTACATATTCAGCTTGACTAGATAATGCCAAAATGTCTTGCAAAGTTGTTATACACTGGTATGTAATAATTCATGTTGATCCAAATCCTCCACAAAACTTAGTATCTTTATACTTTTCAGTGTTTTTCATTTTGTGAGTGTGAAACGGTGTCAATATTTTCTGTTTGGAGGTTGTCTTTTCTGACCTTTGTGTCCCCAGATGCTAGAGCAATTCCACTGAGATTCAGTTGGCAATCATTGGGCATTTATTTGTTGAATGGATGAATTAAGTTCAAGGTGCATTAGTGGTTAATTAAGAGAATGGTGATGCTGTTAATAGAAACTGGGGTACCTGGGTGGTTCAGACGGTTAAGCGTCTGCCCATATCAGGGCATGATCTCAGTTAGTGAGTTTGAGCCCCATGTCGAGCTCTGGGATGACAACTCAGAGCCCGGAACCTGCTTTGGATTCTGTATCTCCCTCTTTCTCTGCCTCACCTGTGCTCACACTCTGTGTCTTTCTATCTCTCAAAAATAAATAAATGTTAAAAAATATTTTTAAAAAAGAAATAAAGAAAAATGGGGAGAAATATGATGAGGCTGTTGCTGTGAAGATCAGGTACAGTTTAAAAAACTAAATAAACCAAAAACTAGACTGTCAATGAGAGATACAGTAGCCACGTCAGTTGAAAAACACCATATACTACTGCAGTCTCTTCTTTGTAATATTAGCTCCCCAAACTCTGTTCTGTAAGTGAGGATAAAATTATTTGCTACAACTTTTCTTAAGATTAACTGTTTTCTTCATAGTAGACAAAGAAAATAATCGTCCTCCTTTAATATTTTAAAATTTGGCAAGAAAGCATATGTAAGTTGCATGCATGTGTATGTCTTTTTAGTAATCACTGATATTAAGTCATTGAATTTTTTTTTATGCTTAGACTGCATGGGGAGATAAATGAGTCATTTATATAAAAAAAAGGAAAAAAAAAACCTGTCCTGATGATGAATCACCCATTATTTCAAAGAGAAGACATAAGCATTGCTAATGCATACTTCAGTGTAAGAAATGTTTTGGTATTGAAAAAGGAAGTGCCCTTAAAGGTGGAAAAAATAAAAATAAAAAACCTGAAGCCATAATAAGCTGACCTGCTCACTGTGGCTTATAAAACAAAGCAGAGTTTGATGACTACCAGCGGATTAATAAGAGCCTGTGTAACTGGATGTTTAAATTCACGTAATATATTTTAAATGGCTATATGATAAGCTCTATGTTCAATGAATAATTGCTCAGACTTTCACTTTAATTTGGTTATGCCTGCCTGAGCACTTAAGCATTTTAGCATGTCATTCAGATTGCCATTTTCACACAGATATATCTGTTACCTTATTATGGAAATAATGGTTTAAAAATAATTGATATTGTACTTTGCTATGTTGGGAAGAAGGATTCTTCAAACATATTGTGTTTATCTTGAACCAAAATTGTAATCCCATTTAATATTTAGGTATGAACTGTAAGTATAGAGTGAAGTAGCACAAAAAAAATGATAGAAATTTATTCCACTAAAAGAAATAGTTAAATTTGAGAAATAAAACAGCTCTGTAAAGTTCTTAAATACTTATATCTGCCCATTTGTGTCTTTAAAGAGTTGACTTATTAAATTCATTACTGTTGGCAAACTAAATTTGACTTTTGGAGGATAAGCCACAGGACTAGCAAAGAAATGGGAAAAGGAAGCAGTAGGTATTATACTTTTACCTAGTCACATATTTTCTTATTTCCTTCTTAGTATTTCTTTTATTAATATACTATGTTTCTATTGTATTCCCAGTTCTGTGCTGTGTTAGGTAGCATTAGTGTTGAATTATGCCCATCCAAAATTTGTATGTTGAAGTACGAACCCCTCAGTAACTCACAATGAGCCTTATTTTAAAATAAATCACTACAAATATATCAATTAAATGAGGATGGGGTCATGCTGGAGTGGCCCTCTAATCCAATATGACTGGTGTTTTTATAAAATTGGGGGAAATTTGGACACAGACATGTACACAAAAAAGAATGCCCTATAAAGATGGAGTTATGTTTGCCACAGCCAAGAAACTTCCAGAAGCTAGGAGAGAGACCTGGAACTTGTCCTTCCCCAGCACCCACAGAGTGAGCATGACTGTGCTGACACTTTGGTATCAGACTTTCAGCCTCCAGAACTATGAAGCATTGTTTCTGTTGCTCTAAGCCACTCAGTTGATTGTTCTTTGCTATGGCAGTCCTTGCAAACTAGCATGGAGGCAGGAGGGGGTCCAGGGGGTTGGGGGCAGCATTACACAGAATTTCAGATGACCCTTGAACCACACAGATCCACTGATCCTTGGGTGTTTTTTTTCCTTAAACACAGTATTGTATGTACATTTTCTCTGCCTTCTGGTTTTCTTCATAGCATTAATTACTTTGTTGTAAGAATACAGTATATAATATACACAACATAAAAATATATATTAATCTACTGTTTGTATTTTGTAAGGTTTCTAGTCAACACTAGGCTATTTGTAGTTAAGTTTTATCTCCTTTAAGGAGATAAAAATATATGATTAATTGGAGAATATAAAGCATGGATAAATTGCTTTATACAGTGGTACAGAGAAAATGCTACAGCATTTCAGAGGACAGAGAGCATACACGGAAATTACTTCACCTCCAGAGAATCCAAGCTAGGTAGATGGGATGATATTGAAAATGGTTGTTTCATAGTTAGAAGTAACTTTGCTCTTATTTTCTGGATTTTCTTCATTTTTCCTCTATTAGAGACAAATATTTATTCTACATGAAACAGGTTTATTTGCCTTCACAGCATTTTTTTAAATTTTCTAATTCTTTTAATGTTCGTGCCCTATTTTTCTTCTTTCTCTCCAGCTTCAAGTTCATTTTACCTTGGTGATTTTTACGTGCTCTTAAAAGCAACTCCTAAGTCCAACCCCAAATAGGAGGTGAGATTTGGAAACATAAATGAAAGTTATAAGTGAAATGAAAAGAGGGCAGGAAAATGACAGATATAAGACATTGCAGAGCAGGGTGGGGACAGCCTGTGTGCTGCTCTAACAAGGGAGCATGACACCAGGCTACTAGGGGAAATAGGAAGTGTTTACGTCAAGAACAGCAAAAGTATAGCACCGGGATTACAATTCTCTCTTCCATATCTGTACCTGGTAACCAACACATTTTCCCTTCTGAGTGCACTGGTAGCTTTAGAATTCTTTTTGACAGACAAGTAAGATCAACCATTTTATATGCACGATGAAACTTTATCTTCATCTGTGTCAAGATGAAAGAGAGAAGAGCAGACTATGGAAATTCTATGGGGTTAGGTTAAGGAGAAACCAATACACTTAAATTCTACCAGAGTTAACTAATGGACAAAATAGTTAAAATTTTGAAATGAAAAAAAGGTATAAATTCTCTGAACATTTTAACTTGAAACATATAAATGTACATTTATCAATTTTTTTGATGCCTATGCAAGACTCCTTTTTCACTAAATGAAATTCTACATTATTCTTTTGGTGTAAACCACACTCATAAAGCACCTAAGACTTTCCATTCGAACATATTTAAAGTAGAGTTATACATACATACATACATACATACACACACACAAAATGAATAAAACTGTATATTTATGACATTTTCCCCTCTCATTCTTTTAATGTTGACAGCCAATAGCAATGTTTAACATAAATCCCATTTATCAAGTCTTTCCCTATTACTCAAACTAGTTTCTCAGAAACTACATTTTTTTTTTACTTTTCACTCTCCTATTGATTTACATAATAATAAATTACTTTATGTAATGACAGTGACAAGTCCAACTGGTAGAACAGAAGCAAATAAGAATGTCAGCATGTCGTTCAACAGCTGTGAGTGTTAGTATTCTCTGAACATCAGACTTTATAGAGGGGACAAATGGCACTAGTTAATCTGTAAAGTTAAATTAGTAGAGATTGATTAAAAGAGTTTCTACTAGTATTTTAAAAGGGCACAGGTATAAGAGAAGAGGAAATTGGTGAGAAGTGCTGAACAAAAGCTATAGTTCAATGGACAAGTATGAATTAAGAGCATACTGTACTGTGTTCTATGCAGTGGAGTTACATGAGGGAAGGAAATAAAGTCATTATTCTCAAGGAACTTATATTCTTAATAAATGTAAGAGTATAACAAATCAGGTTGTGATAATGACTGAGAAGGAAAATAAACCGGAGTAGAGATAGGGAAAATGAGTGTTTTTTAGGTATGTTTGTTAATGGGGAACTGATGAGATTTAAGTAGAGACTTTAATAAAAGTAGTGAGTTATCCATGAGTATCTGGAGGATCATCCTTTCAAGGGCAGAGATAGGAATGGCTTGGCCTTTATCACAGACAAGTAAGGAGAATCACTGGGACTGAGGAAAGTGAACAGGTTGGTAGTGAGAAGAAATGAGAACAGTGATTGCAGACACTGGAAATGAGGGTGGAGGATGCAGATCATGAGAGAGTACTTGTAGGAAGATGGGAATTCACTGAAGGGATTTTAGCAGACAATAAAACACCCCACTTATATTTCAAAGGGATCATTCTGGTGCTATGCAGAATAAACTGGAGATGAGGGCTAGTGATAGTGGAATTCACATTCATAAACTAGACTTTATTTGGCTCAGACCATCCCAGTCTGATCCCCATTCAGCTCATCGGCATCTTTACCTTCTCTGCTTATTCCCTAGAACCTTCCAAACCTGCTTTAATCCTGGTGAATCCTATGTCACTACATGACTTTCCCAGTCACTGCAATTGTTGATAACATTAACTGAAAATTCATTGCCAATGTATCTCTATCCCTTATTGCCTGTATCCAATCCAACACCAAGTCCTGTTCTTTTCTGTCCTTCCATGGTTACGAACTGGTCTAAACTAACCTCATCCCAGGCTCCTAATCCACGTCCCAATATTCACTTTTGCCTCACTCTAGAACATTTCCAACTCAGTTACCAAAGTGAAACTTCAAAAGTGTAAATCAGAGTTTTCCAAAATGCATTTCATTCCTGTTTAAAAAACCTTTCTGTGGAATAGCTAAAACATGGAAAGAGCCTAAGTGTCCATCAACAGATGAATGGATCAAGAAGATGTGGTTTATCTATACCATGGAATACTACATGGCAATGAGAAACAATGAAATCTGGCCATGTGTAGCAACATGGATGGACCTTGAGGGTGTTATGCTGAGTGAAATAAGTCAGGCAGAGAAGGACAAATATCATATGTGTGCACGTATAGGAGGATTAGGAGGAACTTGACAGAGGACCAAGGGGGAGAAGAAGGGTGGAAATGGTGGGGAAAGGGGAGAGAGGCAAACCATGAGAGACTCTTGAATGCTGACAAAAACTGAGGACCGATGGATGTGGGGGAGGGGGGGATGGGCATGGAGGAGGACACTTGTGGGGATGAGCACTGGGTGTTATGTGGAAACTAATTTGACAATAAACTATTTGTAAAAAAAAAAAAAGCAGCAAAAAAAAAAAAACAAAGATACAAACTATCAAACAAAAAAAAAAAAAAAAAACCTTTCTGTGGAGGCACCTGGGTGGCTCAGTTGTTTAAGCATTTGACTTTGGCTTAGGTCATAATCTCATGGTTTATGGGTTCTCACGTTGGACTCTCTGCTGTCAGCTCAGAGCCTGCTTCAGACCCTCGATCTTTCCCCTGACTACTCACCTACCTCTGAATCCCCATAGCCAACCACCCTTCTCTTCTTGTTCAGTATGTAGCTACTATTTGGTCTTCTCTCCTTTTGTTAAAATTCTAAAATCTTTCTTGAGTCAGACCATTCGGCTTTAGCATAAAATCACCCACTTCCCCTAGGATCCTCCTCTTTTTAACTCTTAGTTTCTTATTCTCAGTTTTGTTATTACAAGACTTCACAGACTTCATGTGTGGACCTGGATTATATCTGCGTACTTCGAAAGCAGGGTGTAGACTGACCTTTGTGGACTATAAACACTATGAAGATGAGGCTGTATTTCTCTTGTGTCACCAGAATGTCAATACCTAGAATGTGGTAAGGTGGTTAGTACATAAATGGATATATGAATGCGTTCCCCACTTATCCTAAATTAGCAATTTTTATTAACAATCCTTTAGCTCCCTTTATGATTATGTCCATGATACTGTTTGGTAGCAAACACTTCTTTCTTCCACAAAGACAAAAGACTTTATGTGGACTTATTCTTTCTGAAGGTTTTCAGCACAAAACCAAATCCTGAATTCAAGAATCAACTGAGGGAAATAATACAAGTATGATAATAATGATCATACATTGAGTTTTCTTACTCCTTATTAGAGTAGTGGAGGAGGAAAGGAAGGACAAAGTCTCTATTTCTTTAATTGTTTGCTAAAATAGAACCATCTACTGAGTCTTTCTTTACCATGTTATTTAAAATTGCCAACTCCCACATATCATAATATTTTGGCCAGTATGAGATCTTTTCCTAAAAGTCCTTTTTTTTCTTCTGGGTAAAATTCCTAGAGTATTTTGGGCTCCAGCTGACACCTGTCCTGTATCTTCTGTGTGCATCTAAGCCCTGTTTTTCTACTTCCTTTAATCACCTCTCTCTCCAGACCCCAGAACCAAGCCTGGAACTTTATATGTCAGACCCTTACTCACACATAGTTTTAACTATCTCTGACAGGTCAGGGAGAGCATATTTACTTTGATCTGTATCTTTGTCTTTTTTGTGGCTTCTAGCTAACTTACATTTTTTAGTCCTAGTGCTCACTAGTTCCTCACTGCATGGTCAGCACATTTACGCTGGGTGGTTTATGCACCAGATGCCCCATCAGCATTTAGTCCTGACAGATAATGGTATACTCACTGCACAGTGCCTTTTCTAGCTACTCTTGCACCTACATGCTCACACTTGCATCTAGTGCTAAATATTGCTCACTCCATTGCTCACATTGGATTTATCGTGTGATCCAAGAGGTAGGGTTGGGAAGGTTAGTTGGAGCTGATTATGGGATGTTCACAGAGATCTATTACAAAGCAATTGTGAAGCTGCCTGTGTTTGGACAGTGAGCATCTGGTAGTTCAACAGAAGCAAATGAGGCCCTTGAGTCAGGAACAGAAGCAAGAGGCAATCCTACTTGGAAGAATCCAGACTTTAGCCTTGAGTAGCTTCTGATGGACCACACCTGCACTGTTACATCACTTCTTATTTAAGAAGTCATCCCAGTTTAGAGGAATGAGATCTCTTCCTCTTCTAAACATCTATTGTTGGTTGAGGTGCTTTAATATTTAATTGTTACTAAAGTTTCCAAAGTTTCAATGGAATTAGGTCTTGCCTCTTCAATTGTAATTTTGTTGCAGATAGGCATACCTCCAGCAACAGAGTACATCTACCTTAGAGCACTCAATAAATACACCCTAAATTGATTCAATATTCTTCTGTGACAGTAGTGGTTAGAGTGCACACTAGGGAGGGTGGCTGGGGGTAGCATCTAAAAAAGACGTCCAAGATTAAAACTGAACACTAGTAGGGTTTACATGGTTTTATTCTCCTATTTGTTTATTTACATGTGCCTGGTAAGAAGGCTATTGAGGAAATGCTAGAAGGCCACTTGGAAAGCAATTCAGAGGCTGGTTGGGGGGAAAGGTGATTTAATTATTTAAAGTGAGCTTGAGGAGTTCAGTGGTTTCCTTAAGCACAATTTATGATTTTTTTAACCATGCAAGTAGAAAATGATAAAAGCAGCAGTTTCATTTTATTGCCATGCCTCTCATCATTTCAGAAAAAAAAAATCTAGGCCACATCTAAATTTAGGATAATATGTAAGTGATTCTAACTTGTCCCTCAGTAAATCTCTGACCTCTATGTCAACCAAGCTAAGGGATATAGAACACAGGCTGTTCCAGTTCAAATTAAAGAAGTCCTGTCTCATTGAGAGGTTGCAAACAGGCATTCTGTTGAGTGTACAGGTTTTTAAATGAGAGTTTACCACTCATCCTTCTGGCTTTTTTCCTCATTGATTTTTTTAATACCAGAAATGCTTTCAAACTTCTGCCAGAAAATGAGTTTCTCTAAAGGACAACAAAGCTCCTTGGAGTAACAAATATAAGATATTCGACCAAGATTGTATCAGTGGCCACAGAAGCAGCTTTTAATTGGATGTATGTGCATTGCTTTTTTACCATTCTTGCCTATTGTAATGTTTCTGTGCTTCCAAGTACATTTCTTAAAGTTTAAAATAGTATCTGAAGAGATTTCATTGCAAAGTGTGCTCCTGCCTCACAGGACACTTCAATTCATAACCTGAAAAATGGGCACTAATTGATACAAACCTGGTAATTCCCATTTCACCAAACACCTTGACTTCTCTTAAACATGTTTATATTTCCCCCACATCCTTGGGTAGTAGCTTTAATCACTGGCCTGCTTCTCTTTTCTCTATTTATATTCCTTTCCTTAGGAACCTCTTTTACTTCCAAAGCTTTGATTGCCCTTCTATCCATATGGTTCCAAAACCTTCATCAACATCAACTTTCTTCAGTACCTCAGACACATAGCTATATTTAGCCAGGAGGCATTTCTTATTATAACTCTCTTTGTCTCATTTTCAAACGTCAACAATCAAAGTCAGTATTTTATTTACTAACTTTATTTCCTAATAATAATAATAATAATAATAATAAAAAGTGCTGTGGATCATGATGGTGATAATGAGAGAGAGGTATACTGGAGCCAGCCCAATGTAATTAATCAGACATGCAATAAACAATGAAAGTTCTCAAAGATGTCCAACTTAGCTATTGATTGGTGTTAAGAACATAGCCATTCTCTTCATTGGACCAAGAAGGTGGTAATACTCTTCCTCAATGACATCATATTCCTCTCTCCTTTTATATGATCCCACATGTTGCTTATGGTTTCAACCATCACTTCTTATATCTTCTAGAAGATGACATGTGCAGTAAGAAAAGCCAAGGATTTATCAGATAATGTTTTTAGCTGAATAAACTTTCTGATAAGCATTCTTCTAAAGAATTAAAGTTCTCTATCATCCCTATAAAACACCACAGAATTGGAGTGCACTGTTCCATGGGTTTGTATTTCATTTAGGGATAAATACACGCAACACTTTCTCATGGAGCTAGATTTTTAAATAGGGAATATTCTTCCAAAGACATATTCCAATTCTATCCTTTTAAGACTGAGAACAGAAAGGAAAACGCATCATATTGTATGATGATTTCAAATTCAAATTATAATAATTGTGAATTTGTTGTTACCTGCCAAGCACCATCAAGATGTAGTGGAAAAAGCAAGGTGGCTATACTTCAGCAGATCTGGCTTTAAAACCTAACTCCACATGAAATCCTAGATCCACAACTTACTTGGGAGTCACCTCAGACAAGTCACTTAACTCTGTTAATATAAGGTTTCTTTATTTTTGAAGAGGATAATAATGCCTATTGTATATGTTCATTTTAAAGATTAGAGGCACTTTGTGTAAAGTAGCCTGAATGCAAAATATATTCAAGTTAAGAGTAGCTATGATTTTCTGAAGTCATTAGTATTATTTCTAACCATCAACTCAACTTATTTTTAATGAATAATTCTTGTATTCCTCCCATTATGAGTTTTCATCCTATGGCATACATGGTGGTAACCATTTTTTAAAAATTCATTTATTCATTCAACCAAAATTTACTGGGCACAGATTTACTGTGCCAAGAACTATGCCAGGAAATGGATGAAAAAGATATGTTATTTTCTTATAGGAGATTCAAGTCTAAGTGGGAAGCAGATAAGTAAAATGAACATTAAGAAAAAAATATGATAAATAATTGAAGTAGCCACAGAGTTACTATATAATTTACAGTAATAGGTTTCCCAAAGCTATTTGGCTGTTCTCTTCTTTTTGATTAGCCAGGTCTCCTACCAAAGTCCTTATCCCTAGGATTCAAGAGATGCTTTCCATCCTACAGCATGATCCTTATCTTCTGGGCTCTTAATAGTTGAGAAATTTCAGTTTTGTTTTTTATTAGTGAGTACCATGATTGCACAGAGGCAAGATCTAGAAATGCAGGATATTTATCATCCAGCAAACTGTTGGAAGCTTTGTTCAAACTGAAAGATTCATCTGGTATATTTTTCTAAGTCATATTTACTGAAATATAATTGGCACAAGAAACTGGACATATTTAAAGTGTACAATTTGATAATTCTTAAATATGTATGTATCCACGAAACCCTTAATAATCTTTTTTTGAAACCCTTAATAATCTTGATAATGAACATAGTCATCATCCTTTGAGTTTCCTTCTGCCCCTTTATGAACACTCCCTGCCCCCTCTTCAGCCCTAGGCAGTCAGTGCTCTGCTTTGTCATGTATACATTAGCTTAAAATTCTCTAGAATATTATTCAAGTGGAATTAATAGATGTACTCCTTTCATCTGGATTTTCACTCAGCATGATTATTTTGACATTAATCTGTATATTTATATGTATCAATAGTTCATTTCTTTTCATAATATCTCATTTTGTAGATATACCACAATTTGGTGGTTATCCATTCTGCGTTGTTTCATTTTTGGTGATTATAAATAAATCTGCTATACTGAGGAAACTGGGCGGCTCAGTCAGTGAAGTGTCTGATTCTTGATTTCAGCGCAGGTCATGATCTTTTATAGTTTGTGAATTCGAGCCCTGTATCTGGCTCTGTGCTGACAGTGTGAAGCCTGCTTGGGATTCTCTCTTTCTCTCTCTCCCGCCCCGCGCCCCTCCTGCATGCCCTCACACAATATTCATATTGCATGTCTCTAGCTAGCTAGCTAGCTATAGATAAATATAGCTTTGTATGGAAACCTGCTTTTCTCTCTTTTGGATAAATACCTATAACGGACTGCAATATGTAAGATGCTGCTAAACTGTTTCTCAAAATGATTTTATCATTTTAATACAATTTCCATCACAGTGTATGAGTGTTCCAGTTGTTCCACATCCTCCACAATACTTGATATGGTCAGGATTTTTAAATTCAGCTATTCTAACAGATACATAGTGCTATCTCATGTAGTTTTAATTTTCATTTCCCTAATGGATGATGATGTTGAATATATTTTCAAGTGACTATTTACCATGTGTTTCTTTGGTGAGGTATATTTTAAAATCTTTTGCTCATGTTTTACATCTTTATGTATTTTGGATACAGGTCTTTTATTAGAGAAGGATTTGAAATGACTTTCTCCCAAGCTGTGGCAGCTATGTGTGTTTTTTGGAAGGGCAAATTTTATTAACTTTGAAGTCCCACTTATTGTGTATGTATGTGTATGTGCTGTTTTGTTTTTGCTTTTCATATTTTATATAAGAAACTATGGCCGAACCCAAGGTCACAGAGTTTTCCTGTATTTCCTTTAGAAGTTTTGTAGTTTTAAGTTTTATCCTTAGATCTATGATCTGTTTTAATATTTGTATGTGACATGTGACATAATAGCCAGTATTTTGAATACTGTTTCCTAGCCACTATTCTTCATGTTATAATATGATGAACAAATTTGGGAAGTATGGGAAAATGGGAATGTAGGAAAATTTTTAATAAAATCATAACAGAAAAAATTGTAATATAAGCTTGACTGATGACTTATGTGTTAGATGTGATTAATTAAGTGCTTAAATTTAGGTTGGGTAAAACAACTGCTTGATAACAGAAACAAGTATGATCAAAATAAATTAGCAGCGTTAATAGTATTTTTTTTTTTAAAGAGACAGAGAAAGAGAGAGCAAGTGTGAGCAGGGGAGGGGCAGAGGGAAAGTGAGAGAATCTTAAGCGGGCTCTGTGCTCAGCACAGAGACTGATGTGAAGCTTGATCCTAGTATCCTGGGATAGGACCTGAGCTGAAATCAAGAATCAGATGCTCAACTGACTGAGCTAAACAGGCACCCATTTAGTAGTCTTAACAGTAATAACAATAAACCATTTCCAATTTCATGTAACAGATAGGTTATTTTTCTACAGTGTTAGCGTACTAGACAGTCATTCACAATCTGCTCTCATATTCTTTTCCAGCTTTGCTTTCCAGCATTATTCTTTGCAAACTCTAAATTTCATTCATCTAAAATGGATTTACAATTTTTCTTTAGCATGCTGTGCTTTTTCTTCAAACCCCATGCATTGAAAGATATGACTGATGTTATTCTAACTCAGACATTTCTAATCCAAGCCTAGATCTGACCCTATTTTGAAGATGTCTGTCTTTAGAGAAGTCCATCTTCTCCAGGCAGAGCAAAATCATACTTCTGCATCTCCCACACCTTAAGCATATCTCTGTTACAGCACTATATATCACAGTAGGTTACCTATATCACACTAGCATGTGGACACTCTTCAAATAGACAGGTCATATATTGAGCTCCACTCTTTATAAGAGAATATGATAGATAAGAGCTCATTAAGAGAGAACAAGAATGGTGACAAGATTTTAAAAATCGGCTTACAAACAACTAAACCAGCTGAGGAACTCCATTTGCAGAAAATTTAGGGGAGCCAGGTTATCTGAAGAGCTCTGTGGAAATGGGATCAGACAGCACAGGCTCAGAAACTAGTATGAGGACACTAAACAGTTATGAGATACTTCAGGTCACTATTATGAGAAATTTGCTTTTATACAATTAAAGTTGCTTGAAGTAATGATATATTTTAAGTGCTTATTCCTGTCACCAGTTTTGTTCTATAATGTTGGCAGGAATGTTCTAGATGAAATTAAAACATTTGGTGAGTCTAGATGAAAGTCTATCCATTCAACTGATTATTTAAGTTTGGAACCCTGAACTCTACTCAGACCTTGTCCAAGACTTGCAGATATTTCACAAATGTCCCTTTCCTCTCTTTTTTTCATGCTTTCCATTATAGTCCATCTCACTGCCATTAATGAGCCCTAAAAGGAAGAATTCCAGCCGTTAATACTCCTTAGCTTCTTAATAGGCATTGCTACATACAATTCAGGTCTTTTCTAATTTATTATTTACAGCAGAGAGATGTCTTGAAGACTTCTGCAACATTACCCCCTGCTCAAAAACCTTCAGTGATTATCCTTTTTCTATAGAATCATGATTGATGATAGGGTTATTAAGCATGTGCTAATTGCTTCCATAATCCATCATCTTGTTCCCAACAATCCTATAAAGTGTTAGTAATAAATACCCTTATTTTATACCCAGGGAAATTTCCCCTAGATCATGAAACTAGTAATTGATAAAGATGGGAATCCTGGTCGGATCCCAACATTAAATTGTTAAACATTCTTTTCATTCTTACCAAATACCTTGTTTTGCCTCTTAAAAACTAAGTTTGTCCAAAGTATTTATCAACCCTAATTTCTCACTGGTTTTTGTCCTCTATTAACTCATTTCAAATAAGTCTATTTACTATCCACCAAATATTTCTCATATGTTGTTCATTTAAAGGGAAAACTTTCTTAGCTTTTCTGAACTTCAATTTCTTTTATAAAAATAAGTATAGTAGTACCACTTACTTCATAAGGCTTTTGTGAGAGATAGAGGAGAAAAAAATCTTGTATAAAGTCTTTGAATGGGCTAGACCTTCTTTAAGCTTTTAGTAAATATTAGTAGTTACTATCCCTAATAATTATTGTTATACATCACACTGGCAATTCACAACTGGGAAATGTAAATACATTTTGGAAATATATAATATAAAAGCACCATGAAAATGTGCACTTGAACCTAGAAGGAATTCATAAGTATATTATAACCCACTCTGAAGAGGATCCCTCAATGTAGATTCACGGAGTTATTGCTAGTCTAGCTTGCATAGGTGCCTTCTACAAAAAATCCTTTGAGTGGCACTTATTTAAATTAGCCTACATTTAAAGATCATTTTATATGCTTATTGCTTAATATAGTATTAACTTATAGTAGATTCACAATATTGTATATTGAATTTTAAGTACAAACTCAATTTTGAGATAATTTGTCATTTCTTCCATTTATTTTCAAGGCATATTAAAACAAAATTGATAAATATTATTAAGATAAATGACAAAAATATCTAGAAAATTAGAAAAAATTGTAGTAAATATATTCTGAATTAAAGAATGTAAAGGAGTTATCCTATTTATTTTAAATATTGTTCTAAAGAAATTTCACCCGGGGATAAAATGAATGAGAAAAACAGTAACTTATAGTAGCAGCTTTATATTATCAGATCTTTTACACTTTCCATTATGAGTCTTAAAACATGAGACATTAACTTACAAATAACAGGAAACATAAAGATATATCAAGTAGTTGAAAAATGCAATGGAGCAAGATATTGAGATAAAATAGGCTGGAGATTGAAGTGGGATGGATCAAAAGTAGAAGGATTCAGGCCTTAGAGAGTACAATCAGCAGACTGTCAAATTTCACGGATATCTCAGTGCAGCTTGGAGACTGATGGATGCTACTAACAAAATATCAATGGGAATGTCTGTGGCAATGCTGGATATGTTTTTATCAGTGCGAGAGAGGATGTCTGTAAAGATTGATATAAATATTTTGAAGTCTTCTCTCATTGTTCAAGAGTGCTTTTGATCATCAATTATAGGGCCTATGCTCTAGTCTCTTTGTGATTTTTATTCAGAAATGGTATATGAACATGATTTACCTGCTGTTCTTCTATTTGCTATGTGTTTCTGTTTTAGGTTACATTACAGGTGTGAGCATGTGTACATATGTATGTATTTATGTACAGGTAGGTGATAAATCTATATGCATGTATGTACACTCTTTTCTTGTTCATACTGCAGTCATTGCCTAAAACTTTTGGTTTCCTTCCAGGTGACTAAAGCCTTTAGTTAGACATGCAAAATACATTATTAGCAACAAAATATAGGTTATCATTCATGTGCTATGTGTTGGGAAAAGACCAATATGTCATATAATACCAAGAATTTAATACACTCACCTGAATACTTAACTAGGAAACAAAACAAGAAAAAAACTTTCAATTCTTCTTCTTCTTCTTTTTTTTTTTTTAAATAAAGCCATGTTCATTAAAAAACAAACAAAAACTTTCTGCTTTGGAGGAAATCCTAAAGCACTACTTAAAACTGTCAAAATCTTAGAGCAATCTGAGTGTATATGCATGGGATTTCATAAATGTATGAATCCACTTTTTGTGGACAGACTCAATTCTAAGAAACATTTATCATTTAAACTATTTCCATTTGGGCTGACAGTAAATTCTTCCTGTGAAAACTGTTCAAATGGATGAAATGAGCTCTTTTTTTACTCTATATTTAAGTGATGTGCACATGACACAACATATTTTAGATAAAAAAATGCCTGAGTTTGGTGGATAAAAATGTAGAAGTAGATTTTTCATTCAACTTGATTTTCTAATGAAACAGAAAATTCTTTCCTTCTTAGTACAAGCTGTGTAGCTCTGTTGCAGATATAATTTTCCTATACATATTTATTATTAGGCAGAAAATATTTCATTTAAAATACTAGTTGAAAAATTTATAAATATTTTAGCATATTCAGTAAATTGACTTACACAGTATAGCAAAGTTTAAAATAATGAAAGATAAACAGCATTAAAATACCTGAAATTTGCTCAATTAATCAACAGAGTTTTAATTGACTCTCTTGTGGGTCAAATAAGGTGCAATAGTTCTAAGATATTCTTCAAGTGAAATTGAAATTAGTAGAAATCATACATTAATTTACTCCAAACACCTGGCTTAATTCCTGTTTTACTACACTAAAGACACAGTGAAAAACATGTGGCTATATATATATATATATATATATAGCCAGAATACAGTAAAACTCTTACAAATAAATAATAATGCCTAGGAATAATATATGAAAGACAAAAATTAGACTGTATTTCAAAGTCAAGTTCTTTGATAATATATTTTTGAATGAGCCTGACACAAATTAATTTACAAAAATTAAAGGAATATTAACTGATTTTTATCATAGCCATCTGGTGCAGGCTCTGTTTATTCTATGGTTACAAAGCTGAGACCTGTCTATTATCTGACAGGCACATTTGGGAATCCATTTACAGTTTCAATAAAAAGCATTATCATCAGACTTATTAAGGCAGTAATATCATGTCCAAGCTTCATCTACTCAAAGTAAGCAGAAGAAATAGCCAGCAAACCATTAGAATGGGTGTATATATCTTTCTCTTTCCAACTAAAACTTTAAAACATATTCTGGTGGTTGAATTTTGCTGGTGATATATTTACTCAGCTTTGATTTTCTGAAAGAAAAAGTTATTCTGATATAATTTGTGAAGAATATTTTTATATAATAAAAATTCTAAGTTTAAGGTTTTCTTTCTTTTAAGAAAGATCTATGGATCTATGCATGTATACTGTACTTTCATTACATTAGGAAAGCTCTCAGCCAAGATTTCTCCATATATTTTTTTTTGAACTCCTCTCTACCTCCCAAGTATGTGAAAATACTTGATACTGCCATTTAGATCATTGAACCTTTCTAATTTTTCAGTCTCTAATTTATTTTGGATAGTTTCTACTGCTGTATCTTCAAGTTCACCGGTCTGCTTCTTCTGCAGTATCTATCTCTTGTGCTAGTAATACCTTGTAGTGAAATGATTTCAGACATGAAATTTCTCCTCTTGGGAAGTTTCCCTTAGGTGAATTTTTAAATTTTTAAAAAATTTCTCTTTCCATTAGGTCCCTTCTTTTCTTTGCGTAACTACCTTCACATATTTATAATAACTATTTTAAAGTTCCTGCCTGGACAGCGGCAAAATGGCAGCTTAGATTTTTCTACCATACGTGTCAGAACCCTCCCCCAACTAACTGTAGGCTCAGAAAATGCCTTCACAAAAGCCCAGAACTCTGGGCAAGGGATTACAGAAGTTGAACGACACACAGTAATGAGAAAGGGTTGAGGAGGGTAGGAAAGATGGATTCACATCACTACCCGAAGCAGAGACACCTTCCCTCTCCAAGAAGGACAGTAACTTGGACCCCAGAGGGGACATCACGCACCATCCTGTCTCCCACAGAGGCCTAGGTGGCTGCCAGAGGGCTCCCAAGAACGCAGTCCCCCCACCCCATACGGCGCCAAAGGCTCCACCGCAGCTGCCACAGCAGGGCTTCCTGGGGGCTTCTGAAAAGCCAGGCCCCAGGCCCTCTCTGGCACCTATTGGCTCCAAACACCCTAAGAGGTTCTATGACATCCCGCCCCGCGGTTCTCATGAATCAAGCAGTAGACGTACCTGGCATCCTCCACTCCGGATCCCCCTCCTCCCTTCCAACCCCTCCCCTCGTACCTGTCCACTCCTGCAGCTCCAGTGGCGACCTCGCCCTCAGGCTCTCGGCAGGCCCCGCGAATCTGGCTCCTGCAACCTTAGGTAACTCCATGACACAATCCCAGTGGGCTCCTGCCAAATGTCAGCTCACCCCGAGGGCTCCAGCCGCTCTGCACTTCCCCCACGAAGGCAGCTTCCTCAGCACCACGCCTGTCTCAGGCTCTCGCGCAAGCCCAAAAGCCCTTCTCATCTGTGCACCTGCAGGCTCTGGCTGCCCCAAGCAGCTTCAGCTGCCCCAGGCAGTTGCTGCCCATCAATGCTAATGCTTTCTATCATCAGCCTCCACATGGAGAAAATATAAAAGACCTAAGAACAGAAAACTTCTGCTAAACTACTTTTTTTCTCTGTATACACCAAAGGTTAGATTTCTTTATTTTTTTCTCCTTTTGCCTTATTATTAGAAACATAAAGTTTTGAAACTACATTTTTAGGTTAGATTTCTTTAAAACAGCAATTAAAATAAAGAAGATACCTCCTTTACATTCTTAATTCAGAATTTGTGTTTACTAAGCATTTTTTTTCTATTTTTCCTAGATATTTTCATCATTTATTTTCATAATATTAAGATTCATTAATTTTGTTTCCATATGCCTTAAAACTAAATGGAAGAAATGTCAGATTATTTCAAAATTGAGTTTTTAGTTAAAAATTCAATTACACAATACTGTAAATCTACAAGATAAGCTAATGTTATATTAAGCAATAAACATAATAGGACATTCTTTTCTTATGGGCTAATTTGAATAAACACCACTCAAAGGATTTCTTTTGTAGAAGGAACCTATGTAAACTAGGCTAGCAATAACTCAGTGGATCTACATTGAGGGACCACTTTCACAGTGGGACTACAATGTATTTATGGATATCTAACAGATTCTAATGCCCATTTGCATGGTGCTTTTTAAATTTTATGTTTCTAAAGTTTATTTACATACATTCCCCATTTATGAACTGTTGCTAGAATGTGTAACAATAGTGACTGTAAGGATGTTTTCACTGATGATGAATATAAATCTAAGTCTCATTGGAATATGTGGGAAAATGCAAATACTTTCTTTTCTGGTTAAATTTACCATTCAGAATTTTGTAACATAAATATAGAACAACACTATTTCTTCTCTCAAACTCTTTATGCTGCAATGACTGCATTCATAAAATGCAATATTTTCCAAGGTTGAGAGCACTCTTGACCTCCATACATTGCATTAAAGAGAAGGGTGGGTGAAAGGTTTGTGGAGTGCTAACAGCAGTGCCATTTGGTCAAGGAATAGCTAAGTGTTCTTCACCTAGAATAGCATAAAGCCAACCCAGAAAAGTACAACATCATCATAGAGATTAGAGTCAAGAGTAGGCATAATCAAACAAAGTCATTGGTATTGCAGAACAATAGTCTGAAAATTCTTGGAGGATAGAGGTATGGCTACCCCATGCCTGACATAAGATCCCATGGATGTAATGAAATATTGTCTTAGATGCCAGATGTGATGGTAGAATGAATAGGGTAAGGGATACCTGCTTCTTCCTTGCTACCCTCAGGTGCTGAAGACCAGAGATAGTGACCCAAGGTTGGAAGAGTTGATCAACTAGCCCACACAGCTTCTCAAGTCCAAGGGTTAGTGGAATTTCATTATACTAGAGACTATTGAATTCACCTGTGTCCAGCATGAGTGAGCATCAAAACAAATAAACATGTACGCACCATTTTAGTGACCACACAATATTGTCAAGGGAATACTATGCCAGTCATCAGAATCTATAAATCATGCAAGGGCTCCTTTGTAGAATCACACAGCCTTTAGACAATTACCTACACATGAGTTCCAGAACTCCTTGTGGCATTTAATAGATACTATACATGGGAAGGTTCTGAGGGCCCTGAAAGGAGAGATAGGCACTGGGGCCAACATAAATTTTTGTCAGGGTTCAAGGGAATCCCACTCATATGTCACTATTAGCCTCAGCTTTCCCAGGCAGTGGAAGGGAACTTTTTGAATAAAAAAAAAAAAAAAAAAGCAAGGGGGACCCCCTGAAGCATGGGACCAAGAGCAGGGTTTGTATCTGTAACTACAGACAACTTCTTTTTACTCTAGTACAGAGTTTTTAACCTCAGAGCTATTTACCTTTTAACTGGATAAGACTTTGGTGTGGGTGGCTATCCCATACACTGTAGGATGTTTCTCAGCATCCTTGACCTCTACTCAGAAGATGGCAGTAGTACCCCTCCCTCCCCCACTGTGACAAACAAACATGTTTCCAGATATTACCAAAAGTCTCTGAAGAAGTTAAATCATCCCTGATTGAGAAGCACTATTTTAGGATTTGTTTAGTTATACGAGTAAAGTATAACCCTTCTAGTATTCTACTAAATCTTCTGGGTATTGAAAGAACTCTCTCCTTTTTATTGGCCAGGACTGTACTGTCTTCCAACACTGTATTATTCTGAAAATTGCTTTTCTTAAAATTCCCTGGATTATTATTATTTTTTTTTGCAGTTAACCTCATGGAATTTCCCCATTTGCATTTGTGATTTTTAATATCAACAGCAGATTGAAGAAAGGCCCTGTGCAGATTATTTGAGCTCTTCCCTTGTCTAGTTTCCTTCTCTCAGTTAACTTAACCTGCACATTTCATACCTACCCCCTGATGAATGCTTATCTCTATTCCCTCCTTAAATCAGGTTCTATAAATATTTCAAGATATCCCTTCTTGTCAAGGAATCTCTAGGTAGAAAGTCTGGACAAACATAGAAGACACCTCATTGTCTCCTGGGTCACACCATCTTACCAATAACTGAAAATAATCATTATACTTGCTGTATCTGGTGTTCTAGTTGTTTATATCAAGAGGGCTAACTTCATTCCCAGTTACTTTATAATAGCTGGGAGAAGAATCTCTCCCCCAACCTTATTCTAAAGATAAACTTCTCAACCAGGTTTTTAATTTTTTCATTGTTTATTTCCTCACTTTCACTGTCACCTCAACCCATGCTAATCTGTTTTCTACTTTCATCACTCTGCTGACTGCTTTTGTCTAAGATTATTAGATGGGCCTTACATTCCCAAGCCATCTGGCACTTTTTTTCATTTCTCAATTTATCTGACCTTTCAGCAGGGTAAGGCATTTGTGATTATCATCTCACTCCATGGAAAAACAAAAACAAAAATGAAATTAAACAAAAGCAAACCTTCCTTCTCTTTGCTTTCAGGGACTGGACCTCCAGCCACTAGCTGACTATATATTTTTTGCTATTCTAGTCTTTCCCACCCACCTATTAGAAACATCACAGCTTGGACCTAGACCCCTCCACTAAGCTCTAAACCAGTATATATACATTTGATTAACTTGACACTGCCACCAAGAAATCTCAAAGGAATTCCAAATGTGATATCTCAAATACAAAGTATTTCAGTTCACTTGCTCCAAAACATGATGTTCCTTCTGAGTTCCCTATATCAATAAATGATATCATCATTCATCAAGCTATGACAAAAAGGATAACCTTGAAAACTGCCTCACGTTCACTCCCATGACATCCATCACTAAGTCCTGTCAGTCAGTTGAAACTCCTAAATATTCTATAAATTCATCAACTTCTCTCCCTTCCAACCCTTGATCAAATCAACTTAGTATCTTCTAGTCTATTGCAATACTTTACTAAATAATCTTTCTTTATTTGCACTGGTTTCTATATAACCTCTTTTCCACACCACAGCCAGAACAATCTCAAAATGTAAGCTACTTCTGACAACAACCACTCAGTGGGTTGCTTCATATCTGATTGCCTGGTATCCAATCTGCTTTTGTTCCAGTGAATCTATAGTCACCTAGAATCACCCTTCATTCTTATCCACAAGATTTTATTCTTTATTGGATCCCACTCTCCAGGAATATCTTCTCTGTTCTCTGCTACGACCAGTAGGTCCTGTTGATTTGATTTCCACAATGTTATTTACCTATGCCTCCTACATCCCATGCACATTGGTTAGACTCACATTATCTCCCATATAGATTCATACTTGTATATAAGTAACTTTGTAATTGATGCTCTTACTTTCACTCTTTCTTTAACTCAATGTAGATTACAAATCAAATAAAATCTAAATTGTAGCTTCAATATGCCGTTTCTACTGTTCAAAAAGAAAAAAATATTAACAATTTCCCCTTGTCAATGAATAAAATACAGACTCTTTATCCTGGTGTTTAAGTTTGAAGCAAATGCTTTTCCTTATTTATCCTCACTCCATTATGCATGCCCTTTGCTTCCAATTACATGTCTCTCAGGTCTGTGGACACACTCAGCCTCCAATGCCAACCTTGCTAATCTCAGACTTTAAGGTCCACTTTAAGAAGTGTCAGTATATCCATCTTATTACAAAAATACAAAGCCTACGTGGCAAAATAAGTCTCCCTTTACTGTTCCAAGGCCCTTTCTTTGCGGCAGTATTTGTAATACTGTACTGAGTTTTTATATAATTAACTATCTTCCTAACTAAAGTGTAAAATTTTGAAGGCTGAAACTAATATTTACTCATTTTTACAATTCAATCCAGCTAAAAAACTGCCACAAAGAATGCATTTAATAAATATTTCAAGAATGAGTTCAGTTAAAGCCATTAGGTGTATGGTATTTTAGCTTATTTCTAGTCTCTCATCCTTATAATTGAATAGTTAAGAACCAGAATTGACACCTTTTGCTGGTATATACTTAAGAAGGTATGATAAAATATTTGATGAGGATTCCACCTAAATTCCATGAGGATTCCATGAAATTCTTTTAAAAATGATAATGATTACAGTAGAGTTTTAAAGCCCTCATTATTTATAGTGTTTTAAGTATATTCACTCATTTAATCTTAATAATAACCTGATGAAAGAAGCATTATTATCTCTATCACAAATGAGGAACCTGAGATACAGAGACATTAAAAATTTATACATGGTTACAGAGTTAATAAGTAATAAATTCAGGATTTGAACTCATTTTAGTTTTAATGCATTTACCTTAAATCTATATGATTTCTGTCTATATTAACTTACTTAGAATGATTAACACTTGTAAAAGAAATCCACCCACAGAACTATTTTCTTACCATTGAAATGTTCTTACTTGTATCCTTTTTTGCTTAATTAAATCATAAAGTTAAAGCTACATGAATTCACACATAATTTAAGACCACCAGTTATATAATAAACACATGCATGCTTTTATATTTTGATGATTTGATACCAGTCATTCAATGTACATACTGTTATGTGCACTTTTCTTATTGATATTTACATTATTCAAATAAAGATTAGCTTACAAACTTTCATCTTGTTTTCTTTAAATACTCTTGCATGTTTGTATTGAGAACACATTAAGTTACTGTACATTCTGTTCTTTTAACCAGCTTTCTATTATTTTCATATTTTTTCCTGTGATAATTTGCAAAATAATAAGATCTAAAATCAGTATTGTTTTAAAACCAGTAATGACATAAATTTCACTTCAACAATATATTTAACCATAAAAGGAGAAATGGATAATCTATATACCATATGAATTCATACCGTATGAATACCTCTAAAGACATATATATCCACAATAATGTTAGATTGCATATTTCAGATCTTATGTGACTTCATTAAGATGGACCAATGTGAGGACACGGTTCCTACATATGTGAACTTAGTGGACTTAAAGGTGGCCTCTCAAAATGTATGCTCATGTCCTAATCCCTGGAACCAGTCATGGTTTACCCTATTTGGAAAAAGGGCCTTTGCATTATAAATGAAAGATCTTGAGATGAGGATATCATCCTAGATTATCCAAGTAGGCCCTAAATACAATAACAAATGGCCTTATAAAATAAAGGAAGAAGTAAATTTGAGATAGGTAGAATAGAAGACAGAGAGAGGTTGAAAGGAACACAGTTATCAGGGAGGCAAGGATTGGGGTGACGTGCCCATAAGTTAAGAAATGCCAGGGGCACCTGGGTGGCTTAGTCAGTTGAGAGTCCAACTTTCGCTTAGGTCATGATCTCGTGGTTCATGGGTTTGAACCCCGCGTTGGGCTCTATGCTGACTGCCAGCTCAGAGCCTGGAGCCTATTTCAGAGTCTGTATCTCCCTCTCTCTCTGACCCTCCCCTGCTCACGCTCTCTCTCTCTCTCCTAGAAATAAATAAAAATATTAAAAGAAAAAAAAGAAATGCCAACAGCCCCCAGAAGCTATCAGAAGGCAAAGAATAGATTCTTCCCTAGAACCAGAGGGAGTGAGGCCCTGATGACAGCTTGATTTTGAACTTTTGGCTTCCAGAACTCTAAGAAAATAAATTTATGCTAATTAAGAATACCAAGTTCATAGTCATTCTTTTTTTTTTTTTTTTTAGAGAGAAAGAGAGAAAGTATGAGCAGGGGTGAGGGGTAGAAGGAGAGAGAGAGAGAGAGAGAGAGAATCCTAAGCAGGCTCTGTGCTCAGCACAGACCCCAAAGTGGAGCTCGATCTCATGAAGCTGGGATCATAACCTGAGCTGAAATCAAGAGTCAGACACTCAACCAACTAAGCCATGCAGGCATCCCTGTAGTCATTCTTTATGGCAGACTCAGGAAACTAATGTAGAGACCATCATTTACAAAGTGCATGCAAAATCAAGGAATGTCTGTATTTGTTACTATGTAATTTTGTCTCTTACTCTATTAATTTAGACTTCTATATCATGTCCATAAACTCTTTTCAGTAATTTTGTCTTTTATCTCTTAATCTAGACTTCTATATCATGTCTGTATACTCTTTCATATGATATAGGATACATATCTAAATCATTTCAGTCTATGTGAATGAAGATCCTTCATTCACTAAATGGGTGTTTTGGTATTGGTAAGATTCTTGAAAATTTCTTATGAGGCAAGCATTTTAAATTTTGCTTGCTTATTGTTTATTTAGAGAGAAGACAGGAGAAGTGATTACAACATCTAAACATTAAATAATCCCTCATTGCCAGCATATTGCTTCTGGGCTAAATGCTCTCAATTACTTGGAACCTTTCTAATTGGCAATATTTTTCAAATTTTTCAAATACTTATTATTCTGCTCTTCTTTTACCAATTGATTGGTTCTTTTGAGAGAGCACTCTCCAATCCATATTCATAGTCAAGCGTTTCAGAACCCATTCTAATTGCTATCTTTTTTTTTTTAGCCTGGCAAATACAAGTATTTTTTTTAACAAATAGATTATTGTTAAGTTGGTTTCCATATAACACTCAGTGCTCATCCTCACAAGTGCCCTCCTCCATGCCCATCACCCCCCTTCGCCCCCACACCCATCAGTCCTCAGTTTGTTCTCGGCATTCAAGAGTCTCTCATGGTTTGCCTTCCTCCCTCTCCCCCAATATTTTTCCCCTTCTTCTCACCCATGACCCTCTGTTAACTTCCTTCTAATCCTCCTATAGGTGCAAACATATGGTATCTGTCCTTCTCTGCCTGACTTATTTCGCTCTGCATAACACCCTCAAGGTCCATCCATGTTGCTACACATGGCCAGATTTCATTCTTTCTCATTGTCCTGTAGTATTCCATTGTATAAATATACCACATCTTCTTGATCCATTCGTCTGTAGATGGACACTTAGGCTCTTTCCATGTTTTGGCTATTGTAGACAGTGCTGCTATGAACATTGGGGTACATGTGCTCCTATGCATCAGCACTCCTATATCCCTTGGGTAAATCCCTAGCAGTGCTGTTGCTGGGTCCTAGGGGAGTTCTATTGTTAATTTTTTGAGGAACCTCCACACCATTTTCCAGAGGGGCTGCAGCAGTTTACATTCCCACCAACAGTGTAGGAGGGTGCCTGTTTCTCTACATCCTCGCTAGCATCTAGGGTTCTCTGATTTGCTCATTTTAGCCACTCTGACTGGCGTGAGGTGGTATCTCAGTGTGGTTTTGATTTGTATTTCCCTGATGAGTAGGGATGCTGAGCATCGTTTCATGTGTCTGTTGGCTATCTGGATGTCCTCTTTGGAGAAGTGTCTGTTCATATCTTCTGTCCATTTCTTCACTGGGTTGTTTGATTATTGGGTGTGGAGTTTGGTGAGTTCCTTATACATTTTGGATACTAGCCCTTTGTCTGATATGTCATTTGCAACTATCTTTTCCCACTCCATCAGTTGCCTACTAGTTTTATGGATTGTTTTCTTTGCTGTGCAGAAGCTTTTAATCTTGAAGAGGTCCATACTGTCTTGATGATGACAGTTTTGTAGTAGAGGCTAAAGCCTGGGATGGTGATGCCTCTCGTTTTGGTTTTCTTCTTCAATATTACTTTGGCTATTCAGGGTCTTTTGTGGTTCCATACAAATTTTAGGATAGTTTGTTCTAGTTTTGAGAAGTATGCTGGTGCAATTTGATTGGGATTGCATTGAATGTGTAGATTGCATTGAATGTGTAGATTGCATTGAATGTGTAAATAACTATATTTATTCTTCCAATCCATGAGTATGGAATGTTTTTCCATTTCTTTGTGTCTTCTTCAATTTCCTTCATAAGTTTTCTATAGTTTTCATCATACAGATCTCTTGTATCCTTGGTTAGGTTTATTCCCAGGTATTTTATGGGTTTTTGTCCAATTGTGAATGGGATCAGTTTCTTGATTTCTCTTTCTGGTGCTTCATTGTTGGTGTATAAAAATGCAACCGATTTCTGTACGTTAATTTTGTACCCTGCAACTTGGCTGAATTCTTGGATCAGTTCTAGTAGGCTTCTGGTGGAGTCTGTCGTGTTTTCTATGTAGGGTATCATGTCATCTGCGAAGAATGAAAGTTTGACTTCCTCTTTGCTAATTCTGATGCCTTTGATTTCATTTTGTTGTCTGATGGCTGATGCTAGGATTTCCAGCACTATTTTAAACAATAGTGGTGAGAGTGGACATCCCTGTCGTGTTCCTGATTTCAGGGGGAAAGCTCTCAGTTTTTTCCCATTGAGGATGACGTTAGCTGAGGGCTTCTGATAGATGGCTGTTATGATGTTTAAATAGGTTCCTTCTATCCCGACTTTCTCGAGGGTCTTTATTAAGAAGGGATGCTGTATTTTGTCAAATGCTTTTTCTGCATCTACTGACAGGATCATATGATTTTTATCTTTTCTTTTGTTGATGTAATGTATCACATTGATTGATTTTTGAATATTGAACCAGCCCTATAACCCGTGAATCAATCCTACTTTTTATGTGCTGTTGGAATCAATTTGCAAGTATCTTGTTGAGCATTTTTGCATCCGTATTTAACAAGGATATTGATCTACAGTTCTTCTTTTTTGCTGGGTCTCTGTCTGGCTTGGGAATCAAAATGATCCTGGCTTCATAAAATGAGTCCGGAAGTTTTCCTTCGATTTCTATTTTTTGGAATAGCTTGAGAAGAATGGGTATTAATTTTGTATTCAATGTCTGGTAGAATTCCCCAAGAAAGCCATCTGGCCCAGGGCTCTTATTTGTTGGGAGATTTTTGATAAATGATTTGATTTCCTCACTTGTTCTGGGTCTGTTCAGGTTTTCTATCTCTTCCGGTGTGAATTTTGGTAGTGAGTGTGTGTTTAGGAATTTGTCCATTTCTTCTAAGTTGTCCAGTTTGTTGGCATATAGTTTTCATAGTATTCCCTGATAATTACTCATATTTCTGAGGGGTTGGCTGTAATCAGTCCATCTTCATTCATGATTTTGTCTAATTTGAGTGTTCTCTCTTTTCTTTTTGAGAAGCCTGGCTAGAGGTTTGTCAATTTTGTTTATTTGTTCAGAAAACTAACTCTTGGTTTCATTGATCTGTTCAACTGTTTCTTTGGTGTCTATATTGTTTATTTCTGCCCTGATTTTTATTATTTCTCTACTTCTACTGGGTATGGGGTGCCCTTGTTGCTCTCCCTCCAGTTCCTTTAGGTGAGCTGTTAGATTTTGTACTTGTGCTTTTTCTAATTTCATGAAATAGGCCTGGAGTGCAATGTACTTTCCTCTTAGGCCTGCTTTCACCGCATCCCATAGGGTTTGGATTGTTGTATTCTCATTTTCATTTGTTTCCATTTATTTTTTAAATTTCTTCTCTAATTGCCTGATCAGCCCATTCATTCTTTAGTAGGGTGTTCTTTAGCCTCCATGTTTTTTGGGGGGGGTTTCCAGACTTCTTTCTGTGATTGATTTCGAGTTTCATAGCATTGTGATCTGAAAGTGTGCATGGTATGATCTCAATTCTTTTATATTTATGGATTGCTGCTTTATATCTCAGCATGTGATCTATCTTGGAGAATGTTCCATGCACACTTGAGAAGAATGTGAATTCCATAGCTTCAGGATGTAGCATTCTAAATATATCTGTCAAATCCATCTGGTCCAACATGGCATTTAAGTCCATTGTATCTTTATTGATTTTCTGTCTAGTTGATCTGTCCATTGCCATAAGTGGAGTATTAAAGTCCTCTGCTATTAGCATGTTCTTATTGATAAGATTGTTTCTGTTGGTGATTTATGTTTTAGGTGCTCCCATAGCTGGTGCATAGACATTTATAATTGGTAGCTCTTCCTGATGGATAGACCCTTTGATTATTATATAATGCCCTTCTTCATCCCTTGTTACTATCTTTACTTTAAAGTCCAGTTTGTCTGATATAAGTATAGCTACTCCAGCCTTTTTTTTTTTACTTCCCATAGCATGATAGATATTTCTCCACCCCCTTTCAATATGAGGGTGTCCTCCTATCTAAAATGAGTTTCTTGTAGACAGCAAATAGATGGATTTTTTTTTTATCCATTCTGCTACCTATGTCTTTTATTGGGGCATTTAGTCCATTTACATTCAGTGTTATTATTGAAATATATGGGTTTAGAGTCATTGTGTCATTTGTGGGATTCATGCTTGTTGTGTGTCTCTAGCATCTTGCATTCCTTGCAACATTTCCCTCAGAGAGTCCCCCTCTGGATTTCTTGTAGAGCTGGTTTAGTGGTGACAAATTCTTTCAAATTTCGTTTATTTGGAAAGAATTTTATCTCATCTTCTATTTTGAATGACAGGCTTGCTGGATAGTGGATTCTTGGCTGCACATTTTTTCTGTTCATCACATTGAAGATTTCCTTCCATTCCTTTCTGGCCTGCCAAGTTTCAGGAGATAGGTCTGTCACCACTCTAATAGGTTTCCCTTTGTATGTTAGGGCCCTTTCCTCCCTAGCTTTTTTCAAAATTTTCTCTTTGTCCTTATTTTGCCATTTTCATTATGATATGTCATGCAGAAGATCGATTTAAATTATGTCTGAGGGGAGTTCTCTGTGCCTCTTGAATTTCAACATCTACTTCCCTCCCCAGGTTGTGGAAGTTCTCTGCTATAATTTGTTCCAGGACTTTATCAGCACTTTTCCCTGTCTCTTCCTCTTCTGGGATTCCTATGATATGGATATTGTTCTGTTTGATTGTATCGCTGAGCTCTCGAACTCTTCTTTCATGTTCCTGGATCAGTTTGTCTCTTTTTTCCTCACTTTCCTCTTTTTCTATAATGGTGTCTTCTAAATCACTTATTCTCCTTTCTGCCTCTTCATTCCATGCATTGGATGCCTCCAGTTTATTATGTATCTCATTTATCGCAGTTTTTAAGTCATCATACCTATTTTTAAGCTCCATGGTGTTTGTAGCCATAGTTTCTTTGATGTCCTCCATGCTTTTTTCAAGCCCAGGGATTAATTTTATGACTATTGTTCTAAATTCTTATTCAGTTATTTTGCTTCTGTTTTGAGCAGTTCTTTAGCTGTCAATTCTTCCTGTAATTTCTTTGGAGGAGAGCTCTTTTGTATAGTCATTTTGGTTAGCTTTCCATCTCTTGTTAGTTTTAAAAACTTGTTATGCTTTCTGCACCTGTAAGCCCTGCTGTATCCAAGAAGACTCTTTGACTCTCAAGGGCCTATCCTTTCAGAAAGTGTTCTTTGAAAGGTATCTCTTCATCTCTCTTGTTGAGACCTTGGTTATTTTATTTTCCTACTTGTAGTGGTATTTAGTATTCTCCTCCATGTTTACTTTGACTTGTCTCTTGAGGTAGCCCTGGAGAAGAAACCAGACTGACAAACACACAGGGAACAAAGGCACTCAAATGCACAGACAAATCCAACAAACACGTAAACTGAAAGGGAAAATGAAAAAGTAGAGAGAAAACAAGGAGGAGGGAAGGTGAATAATAGAAAATAAAAATATATTAAAAAAGTCAAAAAGAAGAAAAGGAAAAAAGAAGAAACCTCATAGACAAAGAACAGTATAAAGCTGAAATCACCAGATTTCCTAGCTACAATTAAATAGCCAGGTGTATGCAGTGCTGGTTGAAGAGCATAGAGAAACTGAGAAATGACAGGGTGGAGATGAGGCAAAATTGGAAATGAACAGGCAGAAGAGATAAGAAGCTTTTTTCAAAGAGTGAAAGAGTGGAATATGGTTGAAGAGGTGAGAGAAAGACGATGGTGTTATCCAGAGAAACTATATAGCCTGATTACTCCTGAGAGAAAGAGATGAAAAGGTAGGTAGGTGTAGAATTTAGATCTAGAGAATGGATTAAATGTGACTGTTTAAGCAAGTGCAGTGACTAGAATTAATCAGGGTAGTGTTCCGATAAAAAAAAAAAAGGAGGAGGGCAGCTCTCTCGCAGTGATGGGTGTGGTTTGATCCAATGTATCTGGGAGCTCTGCCTTGGCGGTTGTGGGGAGAAGAGTGGCGGCGCTCCAGTCCCTTCTTGAACCAAGCACCACAACTCACTTTTTTGGGTGTGTAAACTCCCTGTGCCAGGGGCGTAGGCGAGGTGGCACAGGGAGTTTACAGATCTTTTCCAGATCTCAGTCTGCGCACCCCACTGAAACTGCCAGAGACACAAACTCTCAGGTGATCCCCTCAGGGTAGTCCCAAGCCTCTTGCCTTCCCCCTGGGGGTTGAGCCAGAAGTCGCTGCTCCTGTCTCCTCCAGGTTGGGTTGGAGAGAAAGGAGCAGTTTTACCCAGGGGTCGCCTGGGACAAGTGTATCCTGCTTAGAGTCACCTGGAGAACAGGAAACAGGGTCCCTCTGTGTCCCAAGTGGAGGTTTTTCTGTTCCCCAGTGACAGGGACCGTGTCTTGAGCAGTTTCAGCCACTCTCTTTCCCCTCTAAGTCCCCGCAGAGGGGGATCGCCCCCATCCCTCTGTGTCTCTGGTCCCAGCCCGATTTTATCTTCCCCAGTTCACACTCACACTAGAAGGTTTTCTCAGTGGACTCTGTCTCTCTTTCCTCCCAAACTCCTGGATTCTGTAAGGGTTCCTATGGCTTCAGGGCTTCTCTATGCAAGATATGGGGGCAAGTGCAATGTACGGAGTTCCCTACTTCTCCGCCATCTTGCCCCACCTCCTCTAATTGCTATCTTTGGTATGCCCTAAGCTGGACTTAGTTTTTTGTATACTATGTAAAATATGTTGTTTGCTGGTTATGTGGATTGACCATGTTTCTTAGTTTTCACAGTGCTCACTACAACATAACTATGGAAAAGAGGAAAATCCACAAAGATAAAAATGGAGAGAGATCAGTAGAAAGAGACTTTGTAAACTTTTGTATAATTAAATGCAGCCAGAGAGAGGAGACTTTATAATATAAACACTCTTTATATAGAGTGTTCTAACTCTGAAGCACATTAGAGGGAAGTTTATTAGACTCAGTGACTTACAGAGATGTTCTCATGTCAGTGAGGCTGCTTAAAACAGAGGGCAGGGAAAGTTAAATGACAACACGAGGACTGGTTGGAAGTCAATATTTGGGGGAATTAATGTATTCTCTTCACCTTACTCACCCAGTAATAAGATCCAAATACCTACTAGCCCCACTCATAAAAGTAAAGGAGACTCTTGGCTCTGAGGTGCCAACTAGAGACTTAAGGCAGAATTTGACATATGGCATTGAAAATACAGAATGAAGTAAAACTCTTGATGCTAAATGATTGAACTTCTAAGACCTACAACCTCAATTCTTAAAAGACCAGCATTCTGATATCTATGCTTTCCAGAGTTTCTGAAAAAAACATTGCATTTGAAAAGTTCCCCAGGGAAAGAGCAAACTCTTTTCCCAAACAAATTGGATATAGACATTTCTTCCTTTCCCAGAACTTCTAGTTGGTTTGTTTTTCACTGTCTTGTTATTAAATAAAATGGATGAGTCAATGATTATCAAACAGTTGAGTAAATGATGTGGTGGTGACAAAATAAACAGAAAAATGTTAACATGGAAGAAATATTGTTATCTGACAGCACAAAAGAAAACTTCCATCTTCTCTATCCTTCAAAAATTAAAGAAAACTCAATTCTCAACTACATCAGAGATAACATGAAATACTTGCATGCATAGAAAATAATACAGTTCTACTTAAAATAATAAGAACTATCTCTTGGAAGTATAAACTATATTGGCTAAAATGAAAAAAATAAATTCAAACAGAAAGATTAGATGAAAAAGTCAAAGAAATTTTTAAAAAAATAGAATGGAAATATAACAATTATGAGAGGAGAAAAATGAGATGAGATTCTATGAGATTCGGTATCAGAGGATAGAACAGAGAAAATGGAACAAAGGTAATTAGCAAATATGGCAGCAAATTTCCCAAACCTGAAAGATGCCAGCAATCTGAATGAATGGACTGATTGAAAGTTCAGCAAAATGAATGAAATACACATCATCACCATTGAACACATCAAGGCAAATGAAAATTCTAGGAGGAAAAGTTACATAACAAAGGGAAAACAAATGTATCATTATTTTGTTCATTATAGTTCAAAGGCTGATTAATAATTTTAGTAAAATGAATGATATGACAGTATTAAAAGGGTAGAGAGAGCTATGGAGTTTGATGTGAGCCAAATCACCATCTATAATAATGGGATAGTAATAAATAAATGATGTCTAAGTTTATAATCAGGAAATATTACAAGTATCTTTGTAGAAATATGGAGTAAAGTACCAGGAAAACAAGCAAATCAGAGTAGAAAAGAACTTCCTCTGAGTAGCTGTCAGATAACTGCTAATGCCTTTGCATTATAAGTATTTCTGTGTTATTTGATTTGGTATCTAATATCCATATTACTTTAATTTAAAATTTAACTTAAAAATGAGAGGAGGGAAGAATAAGTAATAAAAGGAGGTAAAATGGATTATATAAATAAAATATAAGCATTCAAGATCATAACCAGTTTCCAAGTTATCACAGAGTTTTAGATTTCTTATTCCCAATATTGCTTCCTCCAATTTCTCATTTGCTCATCAGGAACAAAACCTGGATGATGAGTCATACGGTAAGGCATTCAGTAGCAAACACCAGGAGACAAGTCAAGTGTCATAAGTCAAATCAGGACTTGTTTTTTTCATATAACAGAAAAATCTAATGTTTAAGGCAGTATGCAATTTTTGTAAGGGCATTATACAATTGACATTATCCAACTGTTATGGTAGCTTCCCATTGGAATTTCAAGATAAACCTGTTGAAGAAAGGGAAAGAAGATGTAAAACTAAGGTTTACATTAGTAGCCCATCAGACACTCTGGTAACAATTTACATATATTACTTCATTTAGTCTTCACATGAATGTGTAAAATATTTCTTTATTTTAGAGATGAAAAACTGAGAACCAAATATATTAAATAACATATTTAAAATTATACAGTTAGTAAATGATACAGTCAGCGAGGGAACACCAGACTATCTTTCTCTAGTATCTGACCTTTTACAATTATAGTAGCAAGTAGCTCAGATTCTAAGAAGTATAGGGAGGATGTTTCTTATGGATGCATAAACATCCATTTTTTTTTCATTCCAAAAAGCAAAAATGTCTTGCTGATTCAGCAGTGAGGAGTGTAGTATAATGGTAAATTCAGAATTGTCTGCTCTTCCTGTAGGTCATGACCAAAAAGTAGTGGTAAGTGTCACAGGCAACATCAAAACCACCAACTCCTAAACATTCTGCTAACACGTGATGGGTGAATACAGATAAACAAAGAAAGTATGAATATTTTAAGTAAAGTTAAAGAGTCTGAGCATAAACTGAGTATAAACTAAAGAATCTGAATTTCAGGTAATGCTTTAATATTTTCCCAGCTGAAGTTCATGATTTTCAGTAGAGGACGGTACATAAGGTAAAACACTGGTTACAAACATGTAATTAATGAAAATACTTAATATTTAGTACACACTTGCTTTTATTCTTCTCAACTCAACTATTTTCTGGTAATACTGTTATCTTCATTTTATATGACAAATTGCAAATTCTTATAGGATAAAGTGATAAAATTTGACCTTAGGTTTCTAATATCAAAGCTGATGCCTTTAAGATGTTATTTTTAAGTAATTTCTACACCCAACATGGGGCTTGAACTTACAGCCTCGACATCAAGAGTCACATGCTCTTCCAACTGAGCCATACAGCACCCCCAAAAGTCACTGCCTTTAACCACTTTGCTACTTTATGTCAAAAACTTTCACTTATTATACCATAGTGGAAACTAAGTTCAGTAAAATACTGCCAGGATATGAAGGAATGTCTAATAATAATATGGTCGAGAATAAGAATAGGCAGCAAAAATAGTAGCCTCTGTATGCTTTTTTCTTTGAACTTATGCAGTTTCTTGTCATCTCAGGAAAACAGAGTCTAAAACCCCTAGAAAACTGGTCAATTAAAGGTAAATATCTCTGTCCCATTTACGGCGCTGAAACACAGTATGACACATAGGGCTAAAAACAAGGAATACTCCTCTGGGATATGAAACACAGCCAGTAGGAATGTCCATATGGAGTCAGGGAGCAGAGTAAGTATCATGGATGGAAAGCAAGGACTGGATTTAGTCTTCATTGTTTTTGAAAAATGATTTTTAAAAAATACCTGCAACTATCACTGGGCTATAGCTTACTTAAATTCCCATCTTGGGGGATGGGAGGAAATATATATAGCCCGATTGTCAGAATCTGGACCAAGAGTCTATGGCTAGAGAGTTGAGGTAGAGAAATTTTCAAAATTACTAGACAACAAAGGATGAACACTAGAGAGAAAAACAAACCAATAAACACCCATCTCAAATCAGCCTACAAGGTCATAATTTTGATATCTATGACAAAAATCAACACTAGAACAATAATTACCAATGTCAAAAGTGAGGAGAAGGATTTAACTACATTAAAAAACAGAGCAATCTAGGGGCACCCGGGGGGCTCAGTCGGTTAAACACCCACTTCAGCTCAGGTCATGATCTCATAGTTCGTGAATTTGAGTCCCGAGTCAGCTCTGTGCTGAGAGCCAGCTCAGAGCCTCTTCTGTATCTTCCTCTCTCTCTCTGACCCTCCCCTGCTCATGCTGTCTGTCTGTCTGTCTGTCTGTCTCTCTCTCTCTCTCTCTCTCTCTCACACACACACACACACACACACACCAGAAAAGGACTTAAAAATAAATCTTCCATTGGGGCGCATGGGTGGCTCAGTTGGTTAAGCGTCCAACTTCAGCTCAGGTCATGATCTCATGGTTCTAGAGTTTGCTGACAATTAGCTCAGAACCTGGAGGCTGCTTCAGATTCTGTATCTCCCTCTCTCTCTGACTCTTCCCTGCTCATGCTATCTCTCTCTCTCTCTCTCTCTCAGAAATAAATAAAAACATTAAAAATTGTTATTAAAAAAGTCTTCCAAGAATGGTCCAATAGAAAATGAAACAAAAATGGTCAAAAATAGAATAAAAAAATACTATGAAGAAGAATCAATTATAATGACTAAAAATGAAATAAAAGTGCTGTAAATGAAGAGACAAAAATTCAATTTAAATCTGTCATCACTGTACTGAATGAAATAAAACATAAAATGCCTCAGTTTTTGTGTTTTGGTTCTTTAGCACTATAAGTAGCACAGGAAAAAGGCATTTTGTTAATAAACGGAAATAAGCAGGAGTATCAAGGCCTTGTCATGCAGAATAAAGATGACCAAAAGCTGAGCCCTTCAAGGTTCTGCCGCTTTTCAAATCCTTATTAAATGAGAGAATGAATAACATGACCTAGAGGTACTTGTAACTTTCTATAATTACTTGAGAGTCAGGATTTCCCTGTAAATCTTTTCTCCATGTATTTCAAAACACCACTTTTTATGAGATATTATAGGAACCAAAAATGTTTTACTACTAAGGAAAATAAACTATACCCCATGCCTGGATGTTCTTTGTTATCTCTCTTCCAAAATATTTGCTGGTTTTTATGAAAATAGGATCTTTGTAATTCCAACAAAAGTAATGGAGGAGAGGACGGTCTTTAGATAATAATTAGATTGCAGTTATTTTTCCACCTTTTTTTGTTGCCTTATAAGTACCTAAATAGTAAACCCTAGTGAATGTATCAATGTATTTCTTGCAACATTTGAAACTGTTGTTATCATCTATCCCTGAATTAAATATTTTTTTCTGTTTGCAATATAAAAAGTTTTAATTACAATACAAATTACATGGTTTAACCAAGTAGCAGTAAACAAAGAACTAATTTGTGTTCCTTCTGTACTTATCATTTGTTGACTAATTAGTTTCTCTACGAGACACCAAGTGACTCTTATAAATACAAGCCTCCTGAGGATATAAAGGCTAATTTTGAAGTGATTACAAATATTCCAGTAACATTATAATTAATAGTTATATTTGGAATACAGAAATCTTCTAAAGCACCAATTGGTAACCTCTGTAAATTAGTACAGATCATTGGAATCATTTAAGATGGCTTTGCATTATTCCTTTCAGTCAATTGAGTTTCAGTGTGAGGCAGGAGCAAATATTAAAACCATCATTATTCTAAAACCATGATCCTATGAGAGTGCATCTGTGTGTGTGTGTGTGTGTGTGTGTGTGTGTGTACATGTACAAGAGAGACACAAACATATTGTGTCTGTGCATACTATTTATTCAATCTCTCAGTCTAAATCTGAGCTATGATTAGACATATTTGTTTGAAAGTTTTATGGCTTTATTAACACAGACACAATGTGCTCACAGCTGTCTGTGTATTCATTATCTTCACTGTGGAGACTGGCATTAGGATTGGTGACTCTGATGGCCAGCTGGGCTTCTCTTTCCATAATGGCTTTGTGATTCTTGGAGGAGACATTATGAGCAATCTCTAGACAGTAAGATTGGTTGCACAACAGGACCATTTCAAGCTCCTTGACTCTGTGAGACTAGGAACTTCCAGAGTCACTGAGCAGCACATGCTTTGTTATTCTGATGCTCTTGTAACCAGTGTTGGGCATCAAGATCTGGTCCTTGTATCTTCTATACACCCTATTGTCAATCCCTCTGTGTTTCCACCAGTTGTGTTCAATTTTAACATATAGATCTGACTGGTGCCAGATGAATCTCTTGGTCCTTTTTTTAATGATGTGGGGCATCTCGAGGGGTCTGAGGGTGGCCATGATGCCGAGGATGATATGGCTGCCACCTCCTCAGGCAGCACTGAGGAAGAGGGCTGGACATCTTTTAAAATGATATACTAAGTCATGGTGGAGAAGTCAATTTATATAATGAATATATATGGTTTTGGGGAGAGAATTTAAACTGTGGAATGAGAGGGTCATGCAGCTTCTTTCATAAACATTAATAAAAGAATGACTTTGAGAACAAACAGGTATCTACTATAGATCAAGGATTTTCATCTCAGCTTCCATGCATTTACAAATAGGTCTTAGGAAATAAAGGGTACATGATATTAAAACTGAAGTGTTCTTTTTTCCACTAACATCTCTGAAAGTCTTTGTAATTCTAAAATATTAATGATTGGATTTCACTTAAGCTTTTTAGTTCTTAACTTGTGGTTATTGTTAAAAGTGCTACATTTAATATTTTTCTAATAATAGGTGAAGTACTGAAATTTAGTACTGATTTAAGTCTTAACTATTTCAAACTATTTTCATAGTCACCTAACTTTACATAATCATGTACTCCCTTAAGTGGCTTAGGGTGGCTTAGTCAGTTGAGTGTCTGACTTTCAATTTTGGCTCAGATTGTGATCCCAGTGTTGTGGGACTGAGCTCCACGTTGGGCTCCATGCTAAGCATGGAGCCTGCTTCATACTCTCTCCCTCCTTTGTCCTCTGCCCCTCCCACATTCATGCCTGCTCCTTCTCTCTCTCTTCCTCTGCCCCTCCCCCTATACTGTCTCTATCTTTTTCTCTCAAGTTAAAAAAAACATTCTCTTGAGTGGGAAAGGAATAAGACAACAGTTGTTATCAGAAATTTGGCATAATATACAGCTTACCTTATCACTACCCATGTCCATATTGATGTATCTTCAATAGAGGCAATGACTATACAATATTAATGGGCTTTCCAGTTGTATTTCTAGGCTGACTTCTCTTTTCTCCTAAGTTTTATCAGTGGGAAAACTATAAATAAGAGAGAGAAAAGATTGATTATAAACATATGATTTCATTAAATCCCTCTTGGAATATATAACTGGCATCTAAACCTAGTAAGTCCAAATTGAGTTTTATGATAAACCACACTGAGCCTGCTCTCCTGAAATCCTGCCAATCTTAATTGTTGGTAACTCTATTCTTCTAAATGTTCAGGTTCCAAACCTGAGACAGATTGGGTTCAGGCACATTTCTAATATATCACGTAATGCTCTTGGCTCTAACTTAAAAATATGTCCAAGAATCCAACCACTACTGCAAATCTTCATCAAGCCTACCATCACTCTTTTTTTTTTTTTAATGTTTTATTTATTTCTAGCAGAGAGAGAGACAGCGTGAGCAGGGGAGGGTCAGAGAGAGAGGGAGTCACAGACTGAAACAGGCTCCAGGCTCCGAGCTGGCAGTCAGCACAGAGCCCGACGCGGGGCTCGAACCCGCGAACGGCGAGATCATGACCTAAGCTAAAGTCGGACACTTAACTGACTAAGCCACCCAGGCGCCCCAAGCCTACCATCACTCTTACCTAGACTGTGGCAATAACCTCCTAACAGTGCTCACTATTTATATCTTTGCCTTCCTCCTCTTTACATTCAATCCAGCAGCCAGAATGACCTTTAAAAATTTAAGTTTGATTATGTTTCTTCTTTGCTCAAAATCTTCTGTGTCTTTCAAATTCATTTAAGAGCAAAAGCCAAAGCCTTTTTCTTTGACCTACAAGGCCCTACATGATCTTGTCCCTCATTACTTTTTTGAACTCCTTTTCTACTTCTCTCTCTCCCTCATCTGCTCCAAACACACAAGTCACCTTTCTGTTTTAAATACCGCCCAAGCACACTCCTGTCTAAAGGTAATTTCCTCAAGTGCCCACCCTATTTAAAATTTCATCCTGCCTTCCTTTCAACCCAACAATAAATATTCATCTTCTCAGCTTTTGTTATATTCCTGTTGGCATTTAAGCCCAAACGGCTACCTATTTTACTTATCTCATTTTCTTCTGTCTCCTCCTACAAAAAAATAAGATTTAAAAGTGCAAAGACTTTTGTTTGTGTTTTTCCCTGTAAATAGTGCCTAGCACAGAGTAAATGTTCAATATTTAAAAAAAAAACTGTTGTTTTTTTCTCTCATTAGTTATGTCCTTGTAGGTTTATGCCTTTTATTATTTTTTAAGTTTATTTATTTATTTTGAGAGAGACAGAGATAGCATCAGCAGGGGAGGGGCAGAGAGAGAGGGAGAGAGGGAGAATCTGAAGCAGGCTCAGTGCTGCCAGTGCAGAGCCCAACATGGGGCCTGAACCCACAAAACCATGGGGTCATGACCTGAGCTGATACCAAGAGTCAGACACTTAATGAATTGAACTACCCAGGTGCCCCTCAATATTTTTTTTGAAATAAGAAAGAGCATCACAGTGCCTGAGTGGCTCAGTAAGTTGAGTGTTACAGCTTAGGTCATGATCTCACAGTTCATGAATTTGAGCCCCACATTGGGCTTGCTGCTGACAGCATACAGCCCACTTGGAATCCTCTGTCTCCTTTTCTTTATGCCCCTCCCCTGCTCGTGCTCTCTCCCTCAAAAATAAATAAACATTAAAAATTCAAAAATAAATGAGAAGTAGTGTCTACCATACACATGGTAAGAATGATGTTAAAATGATTCCTTTAAGTGAATAAATAATAGTGACAATGGCTAAATCAGACCCACCAAATGCATGACACCATTGAAAGCAGCAATAATACTATCTATTATGGCTTCAAATCCAGTGAAACCTATATATTGTAATTTTCGATATTAGTGAATTTTTAAATGTTTATCCTCAGTTTTCCACACCTGGTCATTTTATTGGTATTATATGGTGAGTCTTAAAAATATAAAATAATAGATTAAGTGTCTGACTCTTGGTTTCAGCTCAGGGAATGATCACATGGGTTCGTGGGATCCAGCCCTTCACTGGGCTCTGCGGACAGTGCAATGCCTGCTTGAGATTCTCTCTCTGTCTCTCTCTTGTTTGTACTCTCTCTCTTTCTCTCTCTCTTTCAACACAAATATTTTAAAAATATATTTAAATGTATTAAAATAAAATTTAATACAATATCAGTGAGATTAGCCATTTTTGTCCATAGACTAACAATTTTTGATCACCATACATCTTTATTTTCATGCTTGTAAAATTAATTTTAAAAGTAAGAGCAAAATGGTTAGCTCTTTTTGCTTATTTTCCACCAGAGTGTCTCCTTGTTTAATCAAAATGTGGATATGTCCCTAAAACTATGTCACATATTTGATATAATGTGCTATTTGTGTCTCACAGAAAAGTATTACAGAGAGAATTTTCCCTCTATGACCATAATCTGAAAACAGAAAATTATACCACTGTCCTTTCAAGCATTTCAGATGAATGGCCAGTATTCTTTTGTGCAAAGTCCAGCCACCTTGACCTCCCTGAACTCTAACCTGGGTCTGCTCATCTCAGCAAAATCATTGGATTCTGTGTGGATTCCCCACTCTCAAGTTTCCAGAATTGTAATCTTTACTTGATTGTTTCCTTTCCCTTGAGGATCACAGTGTGGCACTGCTATTGTTCAGTGTCAAAATCTGTTGTTCCTTATGGTGTTTCTTATTATTTATGGCCAGAGAGCTTAAATTCCTATTATTCCTTCTTGGTTGGGAGTAGAAGTCAATCATTAAGTTATTAAAATACAGGTGACTGTCTCTGCATATAGACACAGTAGACATGTGAATCAACAAGGATTGGATTTATGAGAAGCCCAAAGGCCAATAGATATATTTTAGTGCTGGAAAACCAAGGAATCTTTTTCAAAGTGACAAATCTAAGAATTATGTAAAGGTTTTCTAAGTATCAATGTGCATGCCCTTCCTATAGTCTTTTACATCTCTTGCCTTCTCCTTCATTAAACATTTTTTTTTCTTTTGTGAAACAGGAAGCAAGTATTAGGCTATGTCATATATAGAAATATAATTATCACTCTGACTATATATATAGATATATGTATAAAATGTGAAAATAACTTGCCATCCCATGTATGTAGAATGGAACCCTACTTTCTTTTCCATATTCCCTTTTAGTATTAGACTGGATACTGAGTAGAGAAGCCTAAGTAACATATTTACAGCACTTTGAAAGCTATAAGACCATGCATAAATGCAGTGGATCCCTTCTGGATCCCTTCTGGGGCTTTAGTGTTTCTTCCAAGCAAGACAACTGTGTACCATGCAATTCTGGGCATTAGGAATAAGCTTCTTCTATATTTTAGACAATCCAAACTCTTATTTCAAAGTATATCCTCTTCTCCTCTGTCCCCCAGCAAAAGCCATTCCAGTTTGTCAGAATCCCCTGTGACTTGGACGGTCTGTGTAAGGGAAAGGATTCTCTAGTGACTGTTCAGCTTTAGAATCCCATAACAAGAAAGCAGACAGTCAGCAGGCATGTCCACAGTTTGCAGTTCTTTCATTAGCAGCAGGCATGCATGCTTTTTGTTGACACAACTCTGGTACTTAATTCTATTTGTAGAAACGCTCTGTTCATTGTTTGTTGTCATAAGTCTTCTAACTCACATTTTGGATATTTTAAGTGAATGTGTTTTCTGGAGTGGATTCTCAGTTGCAAGGGGTGGGGGAGAATGGTGAAAGGAAGAATAGAAAGATTTCATTTTATGCGACTAGATGAGAGTCATACTCTCTCTTGTGACTTACAAGTCAGTTGGAAGCAGCCATTATCTCCATTACATTACATAACAACTCAGAAGTAAAGTTAATCCTAAATACAAGAGGGTCAGACACAGTTTAACACAAAATCCTGGTGAGACTGAAAGGGCAAATACACTTTACTAGCAGGACACAGTAAGTGGCCATACAGTACAATGATTCTTTGTAATAGAAGGCTGTTTTTCTTGTGGTTCTTAGGCTTTAAGTATTTTTTCCCCTTTATTTTAATATATGGAGAATCTTACAAAATTCCATGGACTGCAGTATCTCAGAGAAAGTAGGTTTACCAGAGTATTTTCACCAAAGAGGAGAGCAAACCTATAGCATTTCATTACTACCCAGTGCTGATTATTTGTTTATGCATGATTGTTTTGGTGACTAATCAGAGCAGATATCACTAAAGCCATAAAAATCATATTAACACAAACTATAATTGAGTCATTAAAAGCAACCAGTTTATGTGCAACAAAAAAGTCAAATATATATTTAAAAGTTGCATTTTGAGAGTCCACAACCACTACAGTTATAGCTTTCAAAACCCAGAAGACTTTTCCCTCAACCCCTAACACAGTCTTTCTGGAAAATTCTTACACTCCCTATATAAATTGCATAATTACTTGAAACAGGATTCACTCGGATTCTTCACCCCTGGCCTTCATTCATCCTTGAAGAACTTCATGATGGCACTGTAGCCAGGTGCTAGGACAGTGATGTGGCCCTGCCTTTGAGTGTTTCTCTTCTTGGCTACCATGAGCCCTCAGTATGCCAGAGACCCTGTTAGATTTGGTAGAAGATGCTATGGAGACAGCTCTGTGTTTCTCTTTATCTCTTAGACTTCAGATTAATAATAGATGTGAAAACAGCTCCCTTGGCTTCTTTTCTAACTAGACTTATGGTTGACAAAATTCTAAGATGATTCCAGAGATTCCTGCCCTCTGGTATGCATGCCCTATATAACCACTTCCCTGTCAGTATGGGTGGGACCTGGGAATAGGATGGGAAGGTCACTCCTATGATGAGGTTATATTAGATGGCAAGAGTAAGGAGATTTTTGCAGAGGTAATTAAATTCCAAAATCAGTGTGTGTTGAGTTCATCAAAAGGGAGATCACCTTGGATGGGCCTGATCTAATCAGGTAAGCCATTTAAGAGATTCTAGAAGTCTAAGATTCTCCTGTTGGACTACAAGTCTCCATGAGTTCTACAGTTACAAGAGCTTAGAAAAAGATCTTGAACTTCAGAGACCCCAGACCGGCTAATACCTTGATCTCAACCTTATGAGACTCTGAGTAGAAAACTCATTTAAACTGTACTTGGACCTCTGAACTACAGAAACTGTGAGATAATTAATAGATATTGTTTAAGCTTCTAAATTTGTAATAATTTGTTATGCAGCAATGGAAAACTAATACACCTCTCTTCATTCATAGGACCTTAAAATAAATCAAAGGGATGATGCTGTCTTAATTTCCCACTTTCTAGACTCCTTTCAGGGACCTTCACACTCACAGACAGAGGCACACATGCGCACGCAATTTTACTTTTTTTGTAGCCCAAATTAAAACATTAATTCCCAACAAGATTATCAAGTATCAGTTTGTGTCAAGGGACCTAAAGAACCTCACTCCTCCCATGTAAATCTCTGCCAAACCCATACATGCATGCATATAACACAAGCACACATTTCAAGATAGACTCAACCTGGCTCATCTGCCACATATAGATAAGGAAACTGAAGCTGCTAGTTATTCTGAACAAGAGTTAGTTAGGGGTGCTAAGTGCATGCCACTTGTGATGCCCCTTATCGTTCTCATACCAGATAGTCACTCCACTATTTTTTCCCAGTAAGCTTCAACAGAGACTCAGAATCTCAGTCTGATTATCTTCTAACAATTTATTAGAATAGAAATAATATTTATATTAAAGTTAAAGATTTCACATGTATACTCATAAAGAAAGAGTAGTCATTAATGCCCTGTATTTATATACCTTCTTCCCACATTTATTGAACCCTAGTGTGTGATAATGCCATATTAGGCACCAAGAATATCATGATGAATAAGCTATCCAGAACATTTCTGTTCTAGAGAATGCATGTTATTTTATTTGGCTCACATAAATTAGTTAGCACTCAAATATATTTTATTTCACAAAGTGTGAATAATTCTTAATATTTATTCTACTTAGAATGTGAAATGGAGTGATGGGTGGCTCAGTTGATTAAGTGACTGACTCTTGATTTCAGCTCAGATCATGACCTCACAGTTTCTTGAATTTGAGCCTTGCATGGGCTCTATGCTGACAGCACAGGAGCCTGCTTTAGATTCTCTCTCTTTCACTGCCTTCTCTAAAAATAACTAAACTTAAAAAAGAATGTGAATTGATAGGGTTCCTTGAGGAATTATGCCCAAATTCCACAGAGTGACTATACATCATTTCTGTATAGCTATTTGAAAGGGAAACAATCTGTTTGAAATCAGATGGGTTCTCAAATTCAGTGCTCTGAGTGGTTATATCAGGATCAAACTCTGAGGACCTATATCTTTGGGATTGGTTTCTGGTCCCCACAATAAATGAAAGCTATTGAATTATCATTAAAGTAACATTTGATTTCAAATTGACAAAACTGAATAAAAAAGAGGTGAGGTAACCTTGTTGATTTCAAATAGACTGGTTCATAGATACCTGGGATATCCATATTCTGAACTCTATCAAAGAGAAAAAAGTTAAATAAGGCATCTCATCTGGTAAACTGAAATTAAACAGCTTCTTTTTTAAATTTTTATTATTTTTTTCTTTTATAGTTTATTGTCAAGTTGGTTTCCATATACCACCCAGTGCTCATCCCAACAAGTGCCCTCCTTCATGCCCATCATCTCTTTTCCCCTCTCCCCCACCCCCATCAGCCCTCAGTTTGTTCTCAGTATTTAAGAGTCTCTATGGTTTGCCTCCCTCACTCTCCTTAACTATTTTGTTCCCCTTCTCCTTCCCCATGGTCCTCTGTTAAGTTTCTCCTGTTTCACATATGAGTGAAAACATATGGTATCTTAAATAGCACTCCGTAACATTAACCGAAGCTCATGAGTGGGACACTTGGGTGGCTCAGTTCGTTCAGCATCTCACTTTGGCTCAGGTTTATGATCTCCTAGTTTGTGAATTCCAGTTCCACATCTGGCTCTCTGCTGTCAGCCGGGCGCATGTTTGGGATTCTCTGTCTTTCTTTCTCTCTGCCCCTTTCCCACATGTGCAGGTACATGCTCTCTCTCTCTCTCTCTCTCTCTCTTAGAAATAGACATTAAAAGAAAACACTAAAGAAAAAAAGCTCATGAGCACACTAGCAAGCTTGAGGTGGAAACAAGCGAGAGCAGAAGGTATACACCTGAAGGAAAGATTTTAACACCAGAGAGAAAGAAGTATCGCATGTTGATGGAAAGAAAATCAGGGACGCAGAGGAATAGAGGCCATGGTCTAGATTTTCTCATCTTTTGCACTGCTGACACTCTGGTCTCATAATTCTTGGTTGTGGGGGGCTGCCTGTACATTCAGGATGTTTAGTAACCTGTTCTGTACCACCAGGGGTAGCAATATCATCCCTCCCATTCCAAGTTGTGACAACCATAAATATTGCCAGACATTGCAAATTTTCCTGGGCAGGGGGCATATCACCACTGTTAAGAACACTGTTATAGGTGTATAATGTAGCTAAGTAACATGGAAATCCATGTTGTGGGAAGCAACACTTATGAATGATAATTCATGATTATTTGGGAGAAATATTTATTATTTTCTTCATTGAACAAATATTTGTTGAAATCCTACTATGTGCTAGGAGATATTTTAAGTGATTGGGACTCATCAGTCAACAAAAGAGACAAAAATTCCTGTTCTAAATAGACAATAGTGATTAAGTAAATTAGAAAGTGTATATTAGAAGGTGAGAGGTGCTAAGGAAAATATAAAGCATGGCAAGGAGGACTGGAGCATTGGAGTGTGGAGGGAAGTTTGTAGTTTAAATATGGAGATGATTGGACTCTAAAACTTTTAGAAAAAAAGTTGAAGGAAAGAACTGTATTATTTTTCTTCATACCCTTTATAGAGCTAATAGGGACACAATATATTTACTTAATTCTTTAAGTGATTATTTACTCAGGAGCAGTTGATTTTCCAGGCACTCAGCTAAATCCTGAGGATACGATCTTGAGCACAACAGACATGGTTTCTTCACTCAGTGCATCTGCATTCATGAGAAAGCTATCTCAAAAACTGTAGCTTGAACAATTCTATAAATAAATGGCATATAAAGTTATGAGACATATATCAGATGAACCTGACCTAATGAATGAGGGAAGGCATGTGTTAAGTAAAGGTGACCAGGAAAAGCAATATTTTAATTAAGTCTGCAATAAGGAAAGAGGTGCAGACAAAAATTGCAATCAGAAAGAAGAGCATATGTGAAGAATCAATGGTACTGGGGCTTGGAGAATAAGGGATGTATCATGAAATAATATGAAGAAAGCAAGGTAAACTTTAGCTACGTGGTGGGGAACATGTTGTAAATTTACCTCTTTAGGAACAATATAAACCAAATGGCACGTTTTAAGTGGGGATGGGGATGTGATTCATCAGGGTTGCATATTGCAAAAAGAAAATATAGCTGTAGGGTATATACCTAGTTTGAGCGGCACAAGATGGGATGGAGCATAAATAAAAGAAGTATTTTGGCAGGATGAAGAAAGACAATTCTTTGGTTTAACAAATTGACAGTTGTGCTGTGGAGAAATAGATTCAGAGATTTTTAGAAGGCAAAAAAATAGTAAGATTGGTGATCAACTAAAGCTTAGGAAAACAAGAATAAGTTTTAGTAGGAGCTACATATAAGTATTTTGGTGATTTCATTGGAAAGTATCTGACTCAGAGATGTTCACTGAGTTTCAAACTTATTATGGGTGTTTTTTGAGGTATATATAGGAAATGTTTAGACAGTGCTATATACATGCACTGGGAACTCAAAGGATAGGTATGACTTGAGGATATCTATCTTTTGACCCTCAATTCTAAAACTGACTGATGAAAGAGGTGATGAGAAAAGTACTCTTATCAGTTCTAACAGTTTCATTTAGGAGGTGGTAAAATGATCCTTTCAGAAGGATGCCCAATGGGTTTGTCCCATTTCACCTGGAGAAATGTTTGTTTCAGGCAAAAACTAGGCCTACTTTGCCTATAACAGTACAGGGCTAATGGCATCATGCTCTGTTCAAACACAGTCTGCAGTGGCTTTTGCCAAAGCCATGGGTAGAGGAGAACCCAGAAGTCTTAACCCACAGTCAGCTGCTGTTGGCACTCCTCAGACTGTGAAGGCAGAGCCAGTCTTTTTCCATCAGGCCACAAATAAATGAATAACTGTCCTTTGTCATATATTCAATACCAGTTGAAAACCATGTACATAAACTTATTTAGTTTTGAACTAGAAGTTTGTATAATACATGTTCCATAAAGATCGACATTATTTATCCCATTGTAGGTAGCCTACACTCACTACACTGTTTCAGTGCTTTCGTTTTGTTTTCTTTCTTGTTGCTAAATTTAGTTCTACTCTTTGTCCAGAATGTGAAAATTGTTGGAATTTGGCAAGTTTTCCAAACCTAATGGAAATGTGCCAGGGTTGATAGAGAAACGTTTCACATGTGAAGAAGCTAATGGGGGAAAAAAAACAATTTTTAAATAGTTCCCAGGAGGTGGTAAGAGAGTTTATGAAGATACATGTGATCATCACCTTACAAAAACAAAAAAAGATGGGTAATAACATCTGAGTCACTTATATTTAAAATAATACTTATAAAGACATGACAACCTCATGATCATCTGGATGGCCAAAACCCAAGTTTGAAATAAAATTCCAGAGCCTAATATTCACTGAGTACTTAAATAGCCTCATTTCCCTTATGGTGAAGTAAGGGAATGAAGGAGAGCTCTGAGTCAAGGATACAAGCTGAATTATTATATAACTGACAACTCTGACCTCCTTCACACTTGTCTATATATGAAGTAACTGTATTTTTTGTATGTCTTTTCAAAAATGCAGTCATTCTTCTGAAATTCACTTTACATGTTTTAACTAAATATAGTCTTGTGATCTAACTTAGCTACTTTGTAATCACAAAACACACTGAAAGGTATGCCAAAAAGAATAATGTTCCATGGATGACAGTAAGGCATACACTAACATTTAATGCTTACATTTTTCCTCTCAACTTCAAATATTTTATAATAATAATTTATATAATGCTTTGCATTCTAAAAGAACTTATGTGTATATTATCTGTTTTTCTTGAAGGCTTTACTTTTCATTATATAATACATTTTTTTCTAATAATTTTATTAATTCAAACCAGTCGTATACCAATTACCAATGGATGTTAAGTGGCTCTTGCACATTTGATTTAAAAGTCCCTCTAGAACAAGGATGTTGAAAAGAAGAAAAAAAACTGCCAGAGAGCTTTGCTCTGCCACAAAACCAACTGCTATTTAAAGTTAGTTCCTCTGTTAAAACTCGACCTTACTTTATCTTTTCACACATAATTTTAAAACTATTTGACAGGTGGAGTGAGAATAGAAAAATAAAGTAGGTCAGTGGTATGGGAGAGAGGGTCAAGAATGACTTAGGTACAAATGAGGAGTTAGGGTTTGAAAATGTTGACATTTAAAGATCCTTAGGGAAATTATGCACTGTTCCACAGATAAATGATGTTGGGATAATTGGCTATCTCTTTGACAAAAAATGCAACTCTGCCTTAAAACAAACAGAATAAATTAGAAGTTGATTAGAAATCTAAAGCTAATACCATAAAAGGAGAAAATCATCTCTGGTAGTACATCGCATAGAACTGATAAATGTATTTTCCTCTAGGGAAGGAAACCGCACAGCTGTGGGTCAGGATGTCAGGAAATTTAATTGTCACTTTATAGCTTTTTGCATGGTTCAAATTATTTACCATTATTTGTATTATTAAAACAATAAAACAAATACTCTCACTAAAGCCTCTTTGTGAAATTAATCCTATAGAAATAAGACCAACATAAATAACATGAACCTATACAGGTACTAGAAGAAATTTTATAACTGTAGAAATGGATAGGACTTTCTAAGTATGCTGTTAATCTCAGAAGTGATACAATATAGGCTGATTCAACTTAATAAAAATGTAGATTTTTTCCAGTTGAAAAATATCATTAGTAAGTTAAGTGTAGAGCAACTCATTGGAAGAAGACCTTTGCAACTTAAGTAAAGCTTGCCTTATTACTTGGTAGGGTACATTGAAGAACCTAGAGAATTGATGGAAACCCATGCTTTGGAAACCAGATAATGAGGCCATTTCTTCCCACCCAGCATTAGGAGTTTGTGGCATTCTTTTTAGGGTATTGATAACAATGGACTTATTCCTAATTGCTAAAGGGTGCCATGTTTCTTCATTCAAATTTCAAACTCCCATTGTCTCCCATTATGATAGGTTCAGCCTAAGGTTGTGTCACTCTGTATCAGTGCTGCCCATGGAAACTGCCCATGTGATAATTCAACATTGTAATTATTAACCACTTATGACCTTTGAGCGTATGAAATATGGCAAGTATCACTGAAGAGCAGAATTTTAAATTTTATATGACTTTATTAAATTAAATTTACATAGCCATATGTGACTAGTGGTTACCAAAATGAACAGTGCAACTCTAGACTAATTGGCAATAGGCAGATAGCAGTTGGTGTATGGTTTTGATGGATAGATAAGGCCAATCAGGAAATTCTCAGTAAAGGAAAATTACTCTGAATTTAGTATGCTATAGATAGAGTTATTTGTACTGATGGAGGAGATAAAAATAATAATAACTGATACCTTCTGCCAAGTACTCAAATAAATATTTTATGCGGATTAATTTAATTAATCCTTAAAACACCTACTAGGTAGGAAGTGTTAGAATAATCTTTATAAAACTGAGAATGTTAGTGACTTACTCAAAGTTACACAGTTACTAAGAGATGAAGCCATTATTTTAATCCCAGACTGTCTGAGGGATATAGCCCTCTCTATCTACCTGTTCTAAACATCAGCTGCTTTTTAGTAGGCCTGCTTGCAAAAACATCATTTTGAGACACTACTTTTCTACTATTCTGTGTATTTCCTCAATGATCTTACCTGTCTGTTCACACTTAAAAATGAGACACAATGAAGCTGACTGAAATATCAGTTCCTTCTCATTTTGGATGGGTCATTTTTTCTTTCTTTCTTTATACTTTAAGACTCCTATCTTGAACATTCTTAGAAAGGTTGAAAATACCACATTAATGAAAAATTAACACCTCTAAATGTGGGTATGGAGGATACATTTTATATCACCTGGTAGCATAGCTTTAAAGACAAACTGGAATTACAATTGTAGGGAAACTTCCATGTGTTAGGGAAAATACAGGAGACAATGAGTGAATTAAAAAATAAATCCTGGGGCACCTGGGTAGCTCAGTCGGTTAAGTGTCCGACTCAGGATCCGGTCATGGTCTCAAGGTTTGTGTGTTCAAGCCGCTCATCAGATTCTGTGCTGACAGCTCAGAGCCTGGAGCCTGGTTCAGATTCTGTATCTCCCTCTCTCTGCCCCTCCCCCACTCACACTCTGTCTCTCCCTCAAAAGTAGAAAACATTAAAAAAAATAAAAAATAAACCCTTTCAAGTGCCCAAATAGTGCATTTGGTTAAGCACAGAAATGAAGAGTACTTTATTTTCCTCATTATCATCTTACTTTGTAAAACCTGAAATCTTGAACAAGATTTAAGTAATAATATGTACTTTTAAAAGAAAAGGAAAAACTGAAAATTAAGCTAACCATGTAGTTTAAGGATTTTAAAGGGAAAAATAAAATAAAACAGCTGAGTAGTCCAAAGGAAGCAAAATAGTAGAAATAAAAACATGACAAAAATTGGTGACAGAAAATAAATTAGATGGCATTGGTATTTTTTTAAAAAGCTGTTGCTTTTAGAGGTTAATGATACAGAGAAAGCTCTGGAAACAGTGGTCAACAGAAAAAATGGCAAGACACAATTTAGCAACAATAATATTGAAAAATAAAGCAACATTTCAGAGAGAATAAAAATTTTAAAATACATAGGAAGTACTATGAATAACCTGAATTTTTAGACAAAATAGTTATGATGGCTCAGTCCCTGGAGATGGCAATCTCTGAATAAGTGACCATTTCTTGTTCTCACTTGGCTTGTCTTCATTAATTTCCATAGGATTGAACACCAACTATTTGTAGTTTTTATTTGATGATTTATTTCTTTTTTGAAACCCAGAGATTATTTAGTATCTTACTTGGTTTTTACACACAAAAAAATGAATATGTAACTTAATTTTGTAATACCAAAATCTTGCTTTGTTATTTTCATCTTTGAGGCTTTCCTTTTTGCGGGTTAGAATGTGATCTTTATGTAAATGTTCTATGTGTGCTTGAAAACAATGTGCATTATCTGACTGTTGGGTATAGAATTCTATAAATATCTCAGAGCTTGAACTTAATATCTGTACTGTTGATATCAGAAGTTGGCAACTTTTTCTTAAAGAATCAGACAATACATGTTTTTGGCACGTTGGGGCTCAGTGCTTTTCATACCTTCTCAATTCTGTCATTGTAATGCCAAAGTATCCACACACAACATGTGAATGTATGAGGGTGGCTATGTTCTAATAAAGTTTTATTTACAAAAATAGGTGGCAGCAGCTTTTGGCTCACACTACCTAGTTTGCCAAACTCTGATCTAGATTTAATAAAATCTCTCTACTCTGTCAGTTATACTTCAATGAAATTGAAATTAAAAACAAAAAAATCTCTCCACCCTATGCTTTTGCTTGATGTAATTGAAGCTGATTTTTTTAGGGGCTTGGCTATAGCAGGTATATCTTTCTGTCCTATTGTTCATTTTATAATTGTATGATAACTGTCTTTTATGACTTTTTTTTTGCCTTTATTTCTTTCAGATTTTAAGATTTCTATTCTGGTGTCACTTGGTTCATTTCTGCCCTTTTTTCCTCCTCCTTCCTTTTATTTTCAGTTGTAGTACTGCTTCTTATATGTGTCTTAAAAGCAGCATCTGGTTCAATATTATTTTTTATTCTGTCTAGGAGCCTTCAGATCTCAAAGGGTGAATTTAATCAATAAATAGACAGCCAGTAATCACTCTTACATTAGCACCTATTTCTCTCTTTTAGCATATTTTCTACCTACTATACTGCTGTTGTTTCTATTTCTGTTTTCCATTGAATAGATGAATTTTTTTTCTCCTGGCTTAAAATTATATAATATTGATTTTTATAGTACTTGTCCTTAATTTAAAAAGCACTGCTTATTATTTACCTTATCTTTCCTCACATCTTCTGGATTTGTTTCCTTTGTCTGTGAACTTCATCTAAAAGTATCTTCATTGTGATTAGTTTATGAGACAAATCCTCTGATACCATGAATGCTTGGAAATAATTGTATTATGTCTTGCATTTCAAATTCTTCTGGACATAAAGCTATAGGTTCAATGTTCTATTCCTTTTATTCTTTAAAATTTGCATTTCAAATTACTATTTTTTTAAATGTTTATTTATTTATTTTTGAGAGACAGAGAGAGACAGAACACTAATGGGAGAGGGGTAGAGAGAGAAGGAGACACAGAATCCAAAGCAGGCTCTAGGCTTTGAGCTGTCAGCACAGAGCCAGATGTAGGGCTTGAACCTACGAACCGTGAGATCATGACCTGAGCTGAAGTTGGTTGCTTAACCAACTGAGCCACCCAGGTGCCCGCCCCCTCATCCAAAATTAGTTTTGAGAAATGTCAAAAGTTATGATTTACTGTCCTTTCCTCTGTATCTTTTAAATTTTAATGGCATTTTAAAATAAAAAAATAAAAAATAAATTTTAGTATAATTAATAATTGCCTCATTTTTAATATGTTTTTTTTCTATCTAGTAATAATTTGCTCACATTTCCTCCAGAGATATAAAACTCCTCTCCATATGGACAAGATATATCAGACAATCCAACATGTCCCTTTTCCTTCTTAGAGACAAAGTCCTGCATCTTCTTTTTCTATCTGGACTGGTTCAGCAGTAAGCCTCATGAACAATTCTCATTCTTGTGTTTCTCCTTACTCTTTTCCTGCTGATTTTCTTAGACTTAACACCTGTGTTGGATTACTATATCCTAGATATTGTATCTTGCTTGTTTTACTCACTCATTTTGAGGAAGACATTCTCCCCATAAGTTTTCTTTCTCCTGAAAATGGAAGGTGGTGCATAAAATTAGTATGGAGCTAGGGATGTGTACATGTATATGTGTGTGTGTGTGTTTATATCTGCATATGTGTGTGTGTGTGTGTGTATAAAACTATGATGTCATACTGATATTTCCAATTCATATTTAACACCATGAAAGGGCCCATTTTAGCCTTCTCTGTTTCCTTATTTATAACTCTTTTCTACAGTAATGAGAAACATGACTCTCATTATGCACTACATTTTTCTTATTTGCTCAAATCTAGAATATGCATAAAATAGCTTCAAAATTGCTAATCCATATCTCTGCAATAAACAAACCTACCAACTAGTGTATAATATTTGTGTATAGTTCTTTTTTATGATTAACCTTAGAGAATATAGTCAAAATATTGTTTTCAAGGTTTTTTACATTGATTCTCCTCCTTCCCCTTCAATGAGTTATATTATTCATTTACACTATAGCCAGGTTCACTTGTTTCTGTTTTTATTCCATTTCAGGTTCTCAGCCCCATCCCTATTGATTTTATTTATCTGGATATGTAAAACATCAACATATTGTAAGAGTCAGAAATATATAAAGAGATTTACTCAGAGTCATGTCACTATCCCTCCTATGGCTCAATCTAATCTGTTTTATTCTCCATTTTTTCCACCCGGTTTCTATGTACACCCCTGTGGACCCTTATGAACCTCTGCCACATGCACTTTCTTTTCTCAGTTTATACTTTATCCTCCTTGTGTTCCTATTTGCACACATGAATGTACAGTTTATTATTTTCCCTTATTTATTGCACTAAATTTGTTTGCCTTCTTTTTCTTCATGTAATAATAGAGCCTGAAATCACTCCCTATCAGTTCATATAGCTCAATGCCGATGTGGATTTCCTATATTTTTATCCAACCCCTCTCCTATGTGTAGGCATTGTTATGGCTGTGTCCAGTATGTTATAGTTACATACAGTGCTATAATGAACGCATTTGTGCATATATATTTTGAGATAAACTACTACACATGGATTAGGTATGTAGGTATGTAATTTTGATCAATTCTGCTAAATTATGCTCCAAAAGGTTTGCACCAGTTTGCATCTCCATCAGCAACATACAGGAATGTGTGTTCCCCCCGTAAAAGCCTAGACACCAGATTGTATGGTCACATTTTTATTATTTTTGCCAATTTTTGAGATGAGAATCAGACTGAGTTCAGTTCTAGTTCAAATTATGAGTATTAATAAATACTTAAAGACCCATTTTATTTGTAATTTGTGAATTATCTGTAAATATCATTTTCTTCATGTTTTTAGCCAATTTCCCCCTCAATTCTTTATTCCTTCTTTATACATTAGTAATGTTAGCCCTTCATCTATATGCTGTAAATGTCTTCTCTCCATTTGTCAATTGTCTTGTGACTTTGCTCATGTTGCTCCTCTGTCATTCATTTGTGGGGGGAAATTATATAATTTAATTCATTATTGTTTATTTTTTTCTCTGGATTTCGAGTTATTTTTACAAAGCCTTAATCTAAACTGAGATTAAGCAGAAATTCACTCACAGTGTCTTCTAACATCATCATTTTTCAGAATGGCTTTAGATTCCTGTTTCATTTGAGGTTTATTCATCTGTATGGAGTAAGGTATAGATTTGATTTTATCTTTTACACATGCCCTCCAGTGGGCCCAGTGCTATTTATTATGGCATCCATCCATATTTGTCCAGGGATCTGAGTCAACTTTAACATAATGCATTTCCTTTACTTGGGTATATTTGGGTCTTTCTCTTCTATTCATGTATTTACATGCAAGTTCCAAAATGTCTTAATTATAGAAACTTTCTAATATGCTTTAATGTCTGATGAAACTAATCTCCCTTTTTTGAATATTTTCCTGGATATTTTTTTAATTATTTATAATATTCAGTCATTCTGCCCAAGAAACAGGGTATGTCTTCCTATTGAACTAACTCTACTATTATATCTTTCATGAGGGTTGTAAAGTTTTCCTCAAACCTAGGTACAAGTCTAATTTATAGATTGGTTCTTTCTAGGGTTTTAAAAATATATTTCTTGTTAAGCTAAATATTAACCTAAGTATTTATTTTTTAAATATTGGATATAGGGTTTTCTTTATCATTATGTCCTCTCACTGGTTATGGAGATTTAGAGGTTAACTCTTTTTACTGAGGATCTCAAAAATGTTAGTATGTGCATATTTTTTCCTTGGGTTATTTGGTGTTCTCCAAAAACTATTATCCCATTTCCTGTCAGGAACATATAACATTGGTTCACAGCTATTCTGATAGTGTAATAGTGAAAGAAGCTAAAAATTTCATTATCAAAAGGCAGAGTTATACTCAGTCCTCTTTTCAAAAACTGTCATACTGTCTATTATCTAACCAAAGAGCACTCCTGAGGATTTCTGTATCTTTCTTTCTCCACCTCTTCACTCTCCTCCTCCTCCTCTTCCTTCTCATTCATACTGTTTTCTTTTGTTTTAATTTCCAGGAGATGTCTTTTTTCCCTATGATTTTTTTCTGGGACTATCATATCTGTCCATTCTACATAGTCAATTTCACATATTAGAAATTCATTTTTCTACTATATCTTAGTTATTGCTTCTTCCAATTTCATTTTTAATTTTTGGAACACTAGGGATACCAGATTTAGCGAAATAGAAAGGATAGAAGAAGGAAGGAAGGAAGGAAGGAAGGAAGGAAGGAAGGAAAGGAGGGAGGGAGAGAGAAAGAAGGAGAAAGGAGAAGTACTTTATATGGCGAACCTAGGTATAAGTCTAATTTATAGATTGGTTCTTTTTATCCATTATATTAATATTTTTTCTTCTCTGTACATATTATGACTTTTTTCCAAGTATTTTTTAAACACTTATGGTTTACTGTTTGGCAGCATACCTTCTCTTTATTCACCTAATGCCTATTTTAATAATTATCTTCATTTGTTTCATGAAATTTTTGCATTCTTTTAAAGAGTAATATGTTCTGTCTTTATTTTAGCTTATTTTCCCTACTTCTTTCTGATATTGTTATTTGTAACTATCTTTTGCATTCTATTTGTTACCTCTTTATTGCTTTTCAGCCAAACACACAATTTGTAAAGTGTTATTTTGTTTCCTGCCTTTAAAGAGTGTAGGGTTTTCCTTTATCCCTCTGAGTTTTCAGAGTAATGCTTTTCTTCCCTTGTGCTTCAGGACATTTTTGTAAATTATTTTTGTTACAATTTTCTAGTTATATATTTATAAATAAAGGACATTATCTATATGAAGTACATTTCTAAGTGAGTACAATACATGTAATACTTGTGCTTCTTCTAACTGCCCATTCAAGTGAATGCAGATTCATTTTTTTCAGATCAAAATTTGAAAGACAGTACCTTGCTTCATTCTGATGTTTTCTGGTCATGTGCAGATTACAATGAAATATTCTTCTAAAACTTTCAAAATTTCTAATTATGACAGGATTAAATACAGCCTGTAGTTCCTTGAAATAGTAGGACACTAAAAATCTATGCCACCCCTAACTAAGTCTGAGTGACATTCCTGAATCTTTAATGTGTAAAAGTACACTAATCACCTATAAGTTACAGGAGAGCTTCTGTCACCAATCAGTCTTCATTTTCTAAAACCATACTGCATTCTTAAGAGTGATTTTGATATTTTTAGTTTTATTTAAATTCCAGTTAGTTAACATACAGTGTAATTTTAGTTTCATGTGTACAATATAGTGATTCAACACTTCCATACAACACCCTGTGCTCATCACAGCAGATGCTCCATCACCTATCCCCCTACCCACCTCATTTCTAGTAAACTTCAGTTTGTTATCTATAGAGTCTATTTCTCGGTTTGCCCCCCCCTCTCTCTCTCTCCCTCTCTCTGTTTTCCCTTTGCTCATTTGTTTCATTTCTTAAATTCCACATAATGAGTGAAATCATATGGAATTTCTCTTTCTCTGACTGACTTATTTCACTTATCATGATATTCTCCAGCTCCATCCATATCATTGCAAATGGCAAGATTTTCATTCTTTCTTATGGCTGAGTAATACTCCACTGTATGTGTGTACCACTTCTTCTTTATTCATTTCTCAGTCAGTGGACACTTGGACTGTTTCCATACTTTGAATAATAGTAAATAATGCTGCTGTAAAACACCAGGGTGCATGTATCCTTTTGAACTGGTATTTTTGTATTCTTTGGATAAATACTTAGTAGTGCAATTGATGGATCCTGTGGTAGTACTATTTTTAGCTTCTGAGGAGCTTCCTTCCATACTGTTTCCCAGAGTGGCTTTATCAGTTTGCATTCCTACCAACAGTGGGCAAGAGGGCTCCTCTTTCTCTACCTCCTCACTAGAACTTGTGGTTTCTTGCATTGTTGAATTTAGCCATTTAAAAAAAATTTAATGTTTTTTATTTATTTCTGAGAGAGAGAGAGCAAGGGAGGGGCAGAGAGAGAGAGAGAGAGCGGGAGACACAGAATCTGAAGCAGGCTCCAGGCTCTGAGCTAGCTGTCAACACAGAGCCTGACGCAGGGCTTGAACCGAAGAACCATGAGATCATGACCTGAGCCGAAGTCGGACGCTTAACTGGGTCACCCAGGTGCCCCTAGTTTAGTCATTCTGACAGGTGTGAGGTGATGGATCTCATTGTACTTTTGATTTGTGTATTTCACTAATGATCAGTGATGTTGAGCATCTTTTCATGTGTCTATTGGCCATCTGTATGTCTTCTAGAAAAGCGTCTATTTATGTCTTCTGCCTTTTAAATTGGATTATTTGATTTTAGGGTATTGAATTTCATAGGTTGTTTATATATTTTGGATACTAACACTTTATCAGATATGTCATTTACAAAATATTCTCCCATTCTGTAGACTGCCTTTTGTTTAGATTGCTTCCTTCTCTGTGCAGAGGCTTTTTATCTTGATGAAGTCCCAATAGCTTATTTTTGCTTTTGTTTCTAGATGTGTCAGGAGACATATCTAGAAAGAAGTTGTTATGGCTGATGTCAAAGAGATTACTGCCTGTATTCTCCTCTAGAATTTTTATGGTTTCAAGTCTTACATTTAGGTCTTTAATCCATTTTGAATTTATTTTTGTGTATGGTTTAAGAAAGTGGTCCAGTCTCATCCTTTTGCATGTTGCTGTCCAGTTTTCCCAACACCATTTGTTGAGAAGACTGTCTTTTTCCCATTGGATATTCTTTCCTGCTTTGTCAAAGATTAATTGACACATAATTGTGGGTCCACTGTTGGGTTTTCTATTCTGTTGCATTAACCGATGCATCTATTTTTGTACCAGTACCATACTGTTTTGATCACTACAGCTTTGTAATACAACTTGAAGTCCAAAATTGTGATGCCTCCAGCTTTGCTTTTCTTTTTCAAGATTGCATTGGCTATTTGGGGTATTTTGTGGCTCCATACAAATTTGAGGATTGTTTGTTCTTGGTCTGTGAAAAATGCTGGTGTTATTTTGATATAGATTGCATTAAATGTGAGATTTCTTTGGGTAGTATAGACATTTTTAATAATATTTGTTCTTCTAATCCATGAGCACAGGGTGACTTTTCATTTCTATGTGTCATCTTCACTTTCTTCAGTGTTTTATAGCTTTCAGAGGTCTTTCACCTCTTTGGTTAGGTTTATTCTTATGTATCTTATTGTTTGTGGTGCAATTGTAAATGGGATGGATTCCTTGATTTCTCTTTCAGTTGCTTCATTATTGGTGTACAGAACTGCAACCGGTTTCTTTATGTTGGTTTTGTATCCTGTAATATTACTGAATTTGTTTATAGTTCTAGCAGGGTTTTTTGGTGGATCCTTTTGGATTTTTTAATATAGCATATTATGTCTTCCAAAAACAGTGAAAGATTAACTTCTTCCTTGCTGATTTGGAAGACTTTCATTTCTTTTTGCTGTCTGATCACTGTGGCTAGAACTTTCAGTACTATGTTGAATAAAAGTGGAAAGAATGGACATCCCTGTCTTGTTCCTGACTTTAAGGGGGAAGCTTAATTTTTCCCCACTAAGGATGATAGCTGTGGGGATTTTCTATGTTGTCTTTAGTATGTTTGAGGTATGTTCCCTCTAAACCTACTTTATTGAGGTTTTTTATCATGAACAGATGTTGTACTTTGCCCAATGCAAAGTAGTTCTGTGTAGTCGTAATGTGGTGTATCACGTTGGTTAATTTGAGAATATTGAACCATACTTGCAACCCAGGAGTAAGTCCCACTTGATCATGATGAGTGGTTTTATTAATGCTTTGTTGAATTTGGTTTGCCAGTATTTTACTGAGATTTTTAGATACATGTTTATCAGGTGCCAGAGGCCGGCTCCAGCCAGGTCCAGGGGTCCCTGAAGGATGGACGGTGTCGGCGAGGGAGGGGTGAGAGAGGCACGAGATTCTTTCTGATCGCCAGGCAGGCATCTCCGCTCTGACTGGGGCTCAACTTCATTTTATAATTAAGTGTTTGGAGGATGGCACAGAAGTGGCATTTGCCTTAGACAATGATTTCTGATGACAAAATTCTTTGATATGTAAGAATTTCCCAGAACATAGATTTGTAGAAGACTCATGCATAACCTCTATCAATAGTGATTGAGGTAGGGGATTTAGATGTTTATCCTGTAGGGAAGGAAGGTATCTTTAGCATACCAGACAATGTTTTTAGCATAAAAAGGGTGAAGTTAGTTCTTTGTGGGCAGGGGTCAATAGCCTGTTTGTTTAAGGGGAAGTATTAAGAAAAACAGGTCTTTCAGGAAACACCTTTGCTCCCATAATCACAAAAGAAGAAGTTCCTCAATAGGTTCCTTCAGAGGGTGCAATCAGCATATTCAAGGCCAGAATAAGTCACTCTGAATACTGATCACAAATGCCTTGGGGGGCTAGTGCTCCAAGCAGAAACAATTGGGTGAGGGTGGATATCTGTCCTTAACTCTAAATTAGGCTCTTTGTCTCAGGGCCAGGCTCAGTTGTAACTCTTGTGTTCTTAGCCCCCTTTATTATGTAAGTCTTGGATCTGCAAGGCCCACAGAAAGAGCCTTTTGACAATCACTCACAGCGCTTTCATCTGAAAATCTCTTTTGAAAAGGCAGGAATATGCTTTTCCTTGTGAGCAATCTGTGGGGGATATCGGTCTGATCTGGAATATTGGGAGGCCTGTTCAATACCAGCAGCCTCATTTCCAACATGAGCCAGTAGTAGCAGAAGGATACCAGTTTTCATTTCTCTCATGGCAGGAGCTGTGCAAACGCTGCCATTTCCTCGCTGTGACTGTCATCTAGCGAGGCCAGTGCGGCTCCCAGTAATCAAGGATATTTGCCTATAATTCTCTTTTTTAGTGGAGTTTTTATCTGTTTTTGGTATCAGGGTAATGCTGGTTTATAGAATGAATTTGGAAGTTTTCTTTACTCTTCAATTTGGAATAGTTTGAGAAAAATAGGTATCAACTCTTCTTTAAATATTTGGTAAATTCACCTGTGAAGCCATCTGGCCCTGGACTTTCGTTTGTTGGGAGAATTTTTTATTATTAATTCAATATCTTTACTGGTTATTGGCCTGTTTAAGTTTTCTATTTCTTCCTGTTTCACTTTTAGTAGTATATATATTTGTAGACATTTATTCATTTCTTCCTGGTTGTCCAATTTTTGGCATATAATTTTTCATAATATTCTCTTATACTTGTTTGTATTTCTCTCATATGTGATTTATTTGGGTTCTTTCTGTTTTCTTTTTTGATAATCTGGCTAAATGTTTATCAATTGTATTCACATTTTTTTCCCCCAAAGAACCAGTTTCTGGTTTCATCGATCTATTCTACTGTGTTTTTGATTTGTTTTGCTTTAGTTTTCATATCATTTATTTCTGCTCTAATATTTATTATTTATTTTCTTCTGTTAGGTTTTGTTTGATGTTCTTTTTTCTAGCTCCTTTGAGTGTAAGGTTAGGTTGTTTATTTGAGATTTTTCTTCATTCTTGAGAAGGCCTGTATTGCTATATGCTCCCTTTTAGGACCACTCTTCCTGTATCCCATAGGTTTTGGACGATTTTGTTTTCATTTTCATTTTTTTCTATGTATTTTTCTTTTACACCTTCTTTGAATTTCTAATTGATCCATTCATTGTTTAGTATCAGATTGTTTAACCCCCATATATTTATGGTCTTTCCTATTTTCTTCTTGTGGTTGACTTCTAGTTTCATAGTGTTGTGGTAGATGCATAGATGCATGGTATGATTTCAATCTTTTTGTATTTGTTGAGGCCTATTTTGTGACCTAATATGTGATCGATTCAGGAAAATAGATGTTCCATGTGCACTTTGAAAGAGTGTGTATTCTGTTTCAGGATAGAATGTTCTGAATATGTCTGTTAAGTATATCTGGTCCTGTGTGTCATTCTAAGCCATTGTTTCCTTGTTAATTTTCTGTTTAGGTGATCTGTCCATTGATGTAAGTGGGGTATTCAAGTCCCCTATTATTATGTTGTTGTTATCAATTAGTTTCTATATGGTTGTTTCTAATTGTTTCATATATTTGTGTGCTTCTATATTGGGTGCATAAATATTTATAACTGTTATGCTTTCTTGTTGGATTGCCCCCTTTATGATTATATAATGACCTTTGTCTTTTTACAGTCTTTACTTTTTTATTTTCTTTAAGTTTACTTTTTTTATTGAAAAAGAGAGAAAGAAAGAGAAAACATGAGTGGGAGAGCAACAGGGAGAGAGGGAGAAAGAGATTCCTAAGCAGGCTCTTTGCTGTCAGTGCAGAGCCCAATATGGGGCTCAGTCTCATGAACCATGAGATCATAACCCAAGCCAAAATCAAGGGTTGGATGTTTAACCCACTGAGCCACATAGACACCCCGACAGTCTTTGTTTTAAAGTCTAGTTGTCTATTATAAATATTGCTACTCCAGATTTCTTTTGACATCCATTTGTATGATAAATATTTCTCCACTTCCTCTCTTTCCATCTGCAGGTGGCATTAGGTCTAAAATGAGTCTCTTGTAGGCCATATATCTGCTAGCAATAACAAAGCCAAGAGGTTGTAGGACACAATGATCAGTCAGAAAAGTATTTACAGTGTAGTAAACCAGGGTCTTATGGTTTTATTTTTTATTTATTATTTATTTTTATTTTTTTAAATGTTTTATTTATTTCTGAGAGAGACAGAGACAGAGACAGCGTGGGCAGGGGAGAGTTAGAGAGAAGAAGACACAGAATCTGAAACAGGCTCCAGGCTCTGAGCTGGCTGTCAGCACAGAGCCTGACGTGGGACTCGAACCCACGAACTGTGAAATCGTGACCAGAGCCGAAGTCAGACACTTAATGGACTGAGCCACCTGGGTGCCCTATTATGGTTTTATTTTTTAATATTTTAATATTTGAAATGTTTGAAAAAAACTGTTCCTCCTACATAGTTTCTTGTTTTTCACATGGTTATAGAGAATAGTTCAAAGACCACAAAAATCATTTTTTATAAAATATTCTTCTGTAGCTAAACGTTAAAGTTAAATTTGTAAATGTGGTACTGTATATATCCTTGAAAAGCGTTTATGAATTTTTCCATCTATTTGGTAAAAAGCTAAGCTTTTTAGAATTCATGGTACAGTTGCCAATTTGAAAACAACAGATCCCAACATCAATTTACAGTATATAATATTATGAATTCTTCACTTTTTATTTAACACACTTTAAAAGTATTAATTTTTAACTGCTTTGTTATTTTTAATAGAATAACTGTTTTCATTATAACATTAATACCAGATTTAATTTAAATTAAACCAATTAATTTACTTTAATAACAGAGATATTGTTATCTCATTGCCCTCCGTAGGTTGAAAACAATTTGAGCCAGGACAGGCAGAAAAATAAACTGATTTTGTGAGGATGTATTTGGATGAACTAAAGGAATGTATATAGTAGTTAGTGACTTAACAGGCCAAAACCACCAAGACCAATGACAACACCTGAAGTGGCCTGTTTGGTCCCTGGGAGATATGATCAAGGAATAGTATGAAGCAAGAAAGATAGACCCTAGGGAGGAAAACGAGTAGAGGCATTTTGTGTTGTCAATGCTGTGTTCCATATGGGTGGGCTGGGTCCATCATAAATCTTAGCATAGGAAAGACAATATGGGCTCACTAGGGACATAGCTTTTATAAACATATATGGGAAGAGATTAGCTGATCATCTTATAAGAAGAGGCAGCCAAATAAATTTTAATGTCAGAAGCTAGGCATGACTTCTCATCAGTAGGTTTCAGGACTGCTTGAAGAACTGCTTAAACATTCTGTTTAGGACTCTTATCTTAGGAAGAGAGAATTTATCCAGTTTGTGCAGTCAAAAAGGTTCAGTGCAGGGTGAATTTTGCTCCAGAAGGTAAATTTGGCCATGGGGAAAGTCTCATATGGTCAGGGATAGAGTCAAGTCCCCTGACTTACTTGGTTTGGGCACTTCCTATATTTTATATTAAATAGTCAAATCTCTGAACACCTGCTATATATTAAATGGGACCCATGTGACTATAGAATGTTCTTAAAGTAGGTTTTAAAAAAATTAATATGCTGAAGATGAATTTTTTTCTTCAGATATTATAGGATTGATTTTTTTTCTTTTTAAGGCCTCTAATTATCCTTTTGAGGACCTATCTGTGTTTTGAATTTTTGGAAAGGTCTTAATGTAATTATATAAGATTTGATTTTCATATACTATATTTCATATACTATATATATCATAAATAGTTATTTTATAGTAAATACTAAGATTGAGAATATTATAACCTGCATTAATAACTAGATAATTTCATATATTGCAATGAACTTTGGATACATAACACAAATTTATATGTGTGAAAATTATAAAACTGCATTTTACTTTTAGTTTATTTTTTATTTTTATCTTTTTAAAATTTATTTACTTTTAGAGAGAGAGAGAGCACAGGTGGAGGAAGAGCAGAGACAGAGAGAGAGAAAATCCCTACATTGCAACACAGAGCCCAACACGGGGCTTGAACCTTCAAACCATGAAATCATTACCAGAATTGAAATCAAGAGTCAGAGTTCAATTGACTGAGCCAGCCATGCATCTCTGTCTTTTATTTGTAAACATTCTATAAAAATGTTGGGACTTAGATAATCTTCTTTGGTTTTTATGAAACTATTTTGTTAATAGTGGATAATTTTAGGGTACAGGGTGATATGGAATATATTTTTACACATGTAAGAGGTAGATATGAAAAGTTCTTCCTTCCTTCCTTCCTTCCTTCCTTCCTTCCTTCCATCCTTCCTTCCTCCCTCCCTCCCTTCCTCCCTCCCTCCCTCCCTTCCTTTTTTCTTGATATATCTTTCATTGCAACCAGGAGACAGATAATGCACAGGTCTCTTCTAGACCATTAATTATGAGGAGACTTTTTGGTGGATGACTATTTTCAGTGGATAAAAGATAATGAAATTTTTGTTTACATTTTCAGAAAGTTCCAGGAAATAAACATACTTATCCCTGACAATTAGGTTATCAAATAAACCTAAGTAACAAATTAGGTTAAAGTTAGATTATTAAAAACTAAATAATCTAATTTTATCCAGAAATTTAAACTTTAACTCTTACCAGAGTTACTAATTAGCTAAACTAAGTAATTATATATATATTTTTTATTTTTTATCTTATTTTCCTTGTCCACTCTCTGGGAGAATTCCCAGTAAATAGAAAGTGGCTATGTGGCAGAAAAGATAACTAGATACATGTGTTCAAGAATAAAAGTGTGTTTTGGTAAACACATGTAGTAGTTTGGTTACAAAATATGCCTTTGTTCATGGGGATCCTGGGTGGCTTAGTCAATTGAGCGTCCGACTTCAGCTCGGAGCATGATCTTGCAGTTTCCCAGTTCGAACCCCTTGTCAGGCAGGCTCTGTGCTGACAGCTCAGAGCCTGGAGCCGGCTTTTGATTTTGTCTCCCTCTCTCTCTGCCCCTCCCCCTCTTGTACTCTGTCTCTGTCTCTCTCTCTCTTTCTCTCAAAAATAAACAAATGTTTAAAAAATAGGTTTTTGTTTAAACCACTCTAGCTTTAAATATCAGATTTTAGAAAAAAGAAGTAAAATTCACTGAGGCATACAATTTAATATCAGGAATTTACGAAGGTATTTTTTTTTTTTTCTCTTTTGTGCTTCATCTCCATTCTGGTAGTGGCAATTCAGTGCATATAATGGAACACAAACAGCTAAAGTAGCCTTTCCTTTATATGCACGGATCTGCTCTGGTACCAGCAGGTCTGGGTTAGGATGCATGACTACTGTTAGCTTTGGTCTGTGCCCTCCGAAAATAAACTGCATGTAGAAGAGTTTTTGTTTTTGTTATTGTTAAGTGATAGTTTTAGAAAAATGGCAAAATCAAATGATCATTGGTGCTGTAGTAGACTGCTTTGAATCATAATTTTATTGTAATAGAAATAAAGAGATAATAAATATATGATTAGAAACATTTACACTTAAGATACAGAATTGTTATTTTATTAGTGGTAACAGGCAAATTAACTCTCAATTATGTATAATGGCAGAGACTGGTTTAGTTAGGCCAGGGTACCAAATCAAGGGCCTGGGTTTTACGGCGTCTAAATTGTTGCCTTCTGTGTGAAAATAGTATTAGAAAAATACAAAACTATTACAACATCTACTAAAAAGACTAAAATCAAGGTTCCTCCAAGGGTGAAATGTTATCATGTTAGTTCTCCAAGTAACTGTATGTTCAATGCTCATCACAAGCCTTTGTGCCAATGTCTACTTAATTGGCTACCAAAAGCTTGTTCTCTCATAGATTCCTCAGGAAGTTCTCATGGGGAAAATAAACTCTGAATTCATGTTGATAACAGCTTATCTATACCTTTTCTACTTAAAAATTGGTCTCCCTGAATAAAAAATTCTTGGCTCACATTTAATTTCTTTGAGTATTTTGAGTATGTTACTCCATTTTCTTCTGGCAAAAAAGCACTGTGATTGAAAAGTATGATAATAATCTAACTAGCTGAAGTTAATCACATTAAATGCAGAGAGGTCAGCAAACAGCAAGAGCTTTATTCTTTGTACAGGGCTATTAATATAGGAACATGACCCACTATTTTGAATACCTGCAGTGAACTGTGTGCTTTATATGTGATATCTTAATATTATATTTCCACATTTTTAAAGTGTCTGTATTAAGTAAATTTGATAAAAGAGGCCTTTGATGCTCATGTAAACATTTTGCCATAAAACTAGGGAACTGGAATTCAAACACAAGTCTGCTTAACACTAATGCCAAGGTCAGCCTACCAGGCTATGCTGTTCTTTTGACAGGGTGACGTCATGTTCTGTTTTGCTTGAGAGAGTCCCAGCTTATGCCTGTTTTCTGTACAAGTTATTAATAGGAACCTCACTCATTCTAAAATTTCCTTTTGCTAGGTAAATTATAGATGTATTCATACCATTTCTTGACCATCTAGTGATAGATTCAACTTTAGGTCCTTTAATAGACACATGAGGGCACACGGACTTTTATATTTTCAGTGCCTGCTCTTCATCTCTTGCTGTGTCTACAGATTGTGTTGTACTGTTGAACTTCTAGAATTTTCTGGTATACATTGCTACTGAGCTTCTTAATAATGTAAATCTTCCGGAAAATAAAGGCATGGAAAAACCAGCCTCTTTTGCTTATGTTAGAAGTGAAAACTTTTCTTTTTTATGTAGTCCAAGTCCTAGCCTTCTGACTTATCCCTTGTTGGAGGAAACTACCTCTTTTAGAATAGAAATCATGAGGTTTCTGCTTGGCAAGAAGGTGGTAGGCAATACCATTTTGCTGTGTTACTGAACACTTTATCATTTGTATCCTCCTTGTCGATACTAAATTCTACTGATATTAATGGTGAAGCTCGATACAGGTTGAGTGTCTTATGACATGTGGTCAATCAATTTAAGTTCCCATATAAGAGATGAGAGGTTCATGAGGATCCTCCAGGGAAGCCAGATTCTGCATTAATGCACAGGACCAGGGCACAAGGGAGGAAAATGCCACCTGAGCTCCCACCCTCTAGAAGCTAATGGCAATTTCAGAAACTTACATTGTTGTTGTTTAATGTCCTAGTGTATTGTGTTTGCACACTTATGAATGTACATTGGATAGATACTGCTAGGTTGCCCTTCAGTTTACTCTCCCAGTCATTGTACGGATTACCTGTTCATCAACTTTTATATCTCTATTATTTTTAGTTGAAATGTGGTACCCATTCTTGTTTAATTTGGATTTTTCATTATGAATAGGGTAGACCATGTTTTCTTGTATGTATTGTTCTCAGAGTAATGTGGAATAAGAGTTAGATGTTCAAGCTTTGGAGCTACACTGAATATCAACTCTACCTACCATAAAATAGCACTGTGATCCCATCCTAAAAACTTCTCTCTGTCAGCTATGTCAGTTAGAGTTGAAATAAATTCTATTTCCTCAATCTTGGAAAGTTTTTCTTAGGCTTATGGTCTCCATAAACAGGAAGAACTCTAAACGGGGTCAGAAATATATTTATTATTTATTTATTTATTTATTTATTTATTTATTTATTTATTTTTTACCCATTATCTGAGACCTAGCTAACATAGTTCTGGGTATATCACTATGCATAGTAAATACTCTTCATCTTATGAACCAAGATCATATTTTTTAACTCTGAATAATACAGAGTTAAAATGTCTTAGGATAAAATTAAAAAAAAATGATAGTTGGCCAAATGCACAATTCATGCTTTGATTTACAAAATATATAGCAAATACTATACAAATATAGAATGTTAAAAATTGAACTTATACACATACATGTACAAATACACACATACAAATTTCTATATTGTTTTGCTGGAACTATTTTATTCTTCTGGTAATATTCTCATCTTTCAGTTATGTAATAATAAGTTTACTTGCACATTGCTAAATTTCAGAGACCTCTGTGAAACTATTTCACTTTATAACATTTCAGGAAGTATACTCTATTTGTATGACATCTTTACCTCTTATTTACTAAGGGAGGAAAAATTATCTCCATAAATTGTCACAGAAGCCATTCAGCTTCTGATGATGTTCTAATATACAGCTTCTGCATTCTTGCTTTATTATCTTTTGTTAACTTCACTTTTGTATGAAGTGTACCTACTAGTATCCCCACAAAATTTTAAATTACTTTCTTAGGCCCTTTCTTCTCCTATATTAGGATTCCCAAGCCTGAAGTTATTGCTCTTTGCTTTGAGTTTCACTGTGTTTAGTAATTTTCTGTCTGATTTACCATTACATACCAGTTCCCTTTGGCAGCATATTTTTTATGAGAGTCTTTTTTATTTATACTGCTTTTTAAACTATAATTTATTGTCAAATTGGCTAACATACAGTGTGTACAGTGTGCCCTTGGTCTTAGGGATAGATTCCCAAGATTCATGGCTTACATACAACACCCAGTGCTCATCCCTACAGGTGCTCTCCACAATGTCCATCACCCATTTTCCCCTCTCCCCGGCCCCCCACCATCAACTCTCATTTTGTTCTCTGTACTTAAGAGTCTCTTAAGGTTTGCGCCTGCTCTGTTTGTAATTATTTTTCCCTTTCCCTTCCCCCAAGGTCCTTTGTTAAGTTCTCAAGATCCACATGAGTGAAGATATATGATAGCTGTTTCTTTGACTGACTTATTTCACTCAGCCTAATATGGCAGCATACATTTTGTTTGAATACTCAAGGTAGAAGGTCCAAAGAACATAAAGCTTCCCAACTGTTACCTTGTTTGTCCTCTAATGAAGAAATAATAAAAGTTATAACAAGTTACTAATCAACAAAATTACAAAAGTATTGACATTTAGAATGCTATGAGCTATGAAATTATTTGTCTCCCTGACTTTGTAAGAAATGTATGAAGAACCCATGGTGGAATTTGATTTATACAATCTTAATCTATAGGCTTCTTACATGCATGACTATCTGTCTCAGACTATTTTTTTACATACTTTTTCCCTTATTAAAAGAAATCACATTTTTTTGAAATGCACTTTTTCCTTATTTAAAATATGTTCATTAAAATAAATTATACTGGGCACCTGAGTGACTAAGTTGGATTAAGCATCTGACTTGGTTTCAATTCAGGTCATGATTTCATTGTTGGAGAGTTTGAGTCCCTATCAGGCTCTACACTGAGAGCACAGAGTATGCTTGCAGATTCTCTCTCTCCTCTCTCTGCTCCCCTCCTCACTCATGCTCTCTCTTTTTCTCTCTCTCTCTCACAAATAAATAAATAAATTTTTAATGTTTTTTTAATTTATTTGTGAGAGAGAGATAGCGTGAGCAGGGGACAGTCAGAGAGAGGGGGAGATACAGAATCTGAAGCAGGCTCCAGGCTCTGAGCTGGCTATCAGCACAGAGCCCAATGTGGGGCTTGAACCCACGAACTGTGAGATCATGACCTGAGCCGAAGTCAGTGCTTAACCGACTGAGCCACCCAATCGCCCCATAAATAAAAACCTTTAAGAAACTAATAAGATTACCAATTAAGGTGATTATAATTATATACTTTAAAAATGGAAAAAAACCCAACTTTTAAAGAAATACAACTTTGTTGATATTTTAGAAAATACTTCATAATTTAACCTGGTTCTGTTTTTTGAAATTAAATAGAGAAAATCAAGCTAAATTTTGCTCATCACTGTGTACCAACTGAACAGCACAATAGCTGACAATGAATTATTATGCTCTAAAAATACATATTAAATGTTGGAGTGTCTGGGTGATTCAGTCACTTAGGCATTCAACTTTGACTCAGTTCATGATCTCATGGCTTGTGGGTTTGGACCCTGTGTCAAGCTCTGCACTGACAGCTAAGAGCCTGGAAACTGCTTTGGATTCTGTGACTTCCTCTCTCTCTGCTCCTTCCCTGCTTATTCTCTCACACTCTCTCTCTCTCAAAAATAAACATTAAAATATATATAAATACAGTAAGTGACAGAAACTGTATTTTATCAGATGACCTCTAAGAAAGGGTATTCACTGCTATGGGCATGCTTTGGGGCAGCAGAGAAAATTGGTATGAAAATAAGCTATAACAAGTGTTTTTTATAATTTCTTTATTATGCTACCTGTTTAATTAATTAATTCATCCACATTCAACAAAAACATATTGAGCAACAAGTACTTCAGGTAAGTTCAACTAAAATTTCAAAAAAGTAATTTGAGCACATAGGTTGCCTAGATTATTTTAAAATTTATGTGAAAATGAAAATGGCCAAAATAACTAAGACAGTCTTGAAGTGTAAAAATCCACTTGCAGGACTAATATTCTTAGAAAGGCTTATCATAAAGCCACAGTGATTAATAGATCATATTTTCAACACAAGGATACACAAACAGTCTCATGGAATGGAATAGAGTTCAGAAACACACTTACACTTACTTGGTTGCTTGATTTATGACAAAAGTAAACAGTGGAGAAGTGGTCTTTTCAATAAATAAATAAATGGTACGAGATCACTTCAATATCCATACAGGGAAAATGGTGAGCTTTAGCTCTCCAATGTATAAAATTATCAATTCCATATAAATTATAAGATATAAAATGATATATCCTTTAGAAGACAGTCTGGAAGACATTTTGGTGTCCTTTTGGACAGACTAAGATGGATAAAGCAACTGCAGTGTGTTTATATAAAGAGTCATTTAACAGCAATGAAAAAGACTGAACTAGTGCTGTATGTGACAACATGGAGAAGTCTCAGAGACACACTGAGCAAAGGAGCCCAGATACAAAAGAGTATATATTTTATACTTGCATTTACACAGAACTCAGGAATAGGCAAAATTTATCTATGATGATAGATGCCAGAAGAGTCATTACCATTAGGAACTAGAGACTGGGAGAGATGTGAGGATGGATTTGGGGCATTCATAATATTCTGTCTGTTGATCTGGAGGATGGTGTATGGAACCATCCACTTGGTAAAAATTTCGCAAGCAGTGTAGTCATGCTTCCTGCACTTTTCTGTATGTGTTACCAAAAAAACCCCCACATCACTTATAAGGCCTTTGAGTATGGAATGATTATATCTTATATAATATATATACACATTCTATATCATAGACTACCTATCATATATATCTAATATATTAGATATCATGTTAATATTTAATAACATACATTAATATGTTATATACAATATATTATACATATTATATATTTATATATCATTTACTATATATCTATAGATCTTATATCATTATACATGTATATTATATAGTTTTATATATTTTTAGATCTTATAGTATTAAACTTATTATACATTTATATATTATATTATTATTGAACATAAAATAATTATATATATGTAATCTGTGCCTGCATCAGAAATGGGAAGGCTGCTAAAGAAAATATGTTTTAACTTCAGACACGTGTGGAAGAATATGCCTGCTATATGACCTTGAGTGCTCTCACAAACCTATTCCAGACCTGGTAAGAACTATACCCTTTTGTGACATAAAGCAGTACAACGTTCAGTCCCAAAGACAAATTTACATCCTTCCCCTAAAGTTCCTTTTTAAAGCTATTTTAAACCTAAGCCCTTCACTTGTAATTCTAAGAGTCTCACTTGCTTTCTTTTGGATGATACAGCACTGCCTTGCCTGACATGCAATAAATTGTTTGTTTCTGCCCCCCACCTCCTTCCAGCTCTTAGTATTTTTCCCTCCAAAGCCTTAGTATTTTGATTTGCTGGTTCACACAGTGAGGTTTCAAAAATTTATTATTGTTATTTCTGTGAATCAGAGATTTTCCTCAAAGCATTTTTAGTCACCAGCAAAATGTACCCAGAAATTTTTGTGGTAGGAACTGACTTCAAAAGTTTAAGACTGATATTCATTGGATGAGCTTGTTTTTGTCCAGGCACAGTTTGAAGGAAGTAAACATCTCAGTAAAGGGTTTTAATATTGGAAAATATCCAATAGTACCTGCTTACAAACTTAGAATGGCTTTAATATTATTGCATTTGTTACTAATAATTGATGTAACATGACTTACATTCACCTCAAATTAAAAGCTTCTGCACAGCAAAGGAAATAAAACTACAGAATTAGAGAAGATATTTGCAAATGACATATCTGGTAAAGAGTTAGTATCCAAAATATATACAGAATTTATAAAACTCACCACCCCAAAAATGAATAATCCAATTAAAAACGGGCAGAAAACATGAATAGACTTTTCCCAAAGAAAACCTAGATGGCCAACAGATGTTAAAAGATGATGAACATCACTCATCATCAGGGAAATACAAATCAAAATTATAATGAAGTATTACCTTACAGCTGTCAGCATGGCTAAAGTCAACAACACAGGAAACAACAGGTATTGGCGAGAATGCACAGAAAAGAGAACCCTCTTAACACTGTTGGTGGGAATGCACACTGGTGCAGCCACTCTGGAAAACAGTATGGAAGTTAATCAAAAAGTGAAAAATAGAACTAACCTATAATCCATCAATTGCACTAATAGGTATTTACCCAAAGGATATAAGACTGCTAATTTGAAGGGATACATGCACCTCAATGTTTATAGCAGCATTGTCAACAATAGCCAAATTATAGAAAGAGCCCAAGTGTCTGTTGACTGATAAATGGATAAAGAAGAGGTAGTACATCATGGTATATACATTGTATACATACAATGGAATATTACTCAGCATTAAAAAAGAATAAAATCTTACCATTTACGATGGCATAGATGGAGCTAGAGAGTATCATACTAAATGAAATAAGTCAGTCAGAGAAAGAGAAATACCGTATGATTTCACTCATATGTGGAATTTAAGGAACAAAACAGACAAATGCAGGATTTTTTTAAAAAAAGAAGACAGAGAGGCAAACCAAGAAACAGACTCTGAACTATAGAGAACAAATTGATGGTTACCAGAGGGGAGGTGGGTTGGAGGATGGGTTAAGTAGGTGATGGGGATTAAGGAGTGCACTTGTGATGAGCACCAGGTGTTGTAAGTGTTAAATCACTATATTCTACACCTGAAACTAATATTACACTCTATGTTAACTAATTGGAATTTTAATAAAAACTTGGGGAGCAAAAAAATATACCTTATTTTTTATTACACTGTTGTATCATACAACTAACACAACTGTTGCTATTATAGTTGAATGTCACCTAATTTTACGGCAGTAAAAGAACTGCAAATATCAGTGGTTATTTTTCTGAGTTAAATAATTATATATTGATTTAATATCATATTTCCCAGAAATCCAAATTGTTAAATAGGATACATTGCAGAATATAGACATATTTAAAGAATCAGCGATTTTATTTTTAAAAACAGAGATTACATATTGGGAATATTTATTGATGAAATAAATAAAAATAAATTTTTGGCCAAAATAATTTTAAAAAATTGAAGAAGTCTTTGGTAACTTCACACAAATTTTCATAATACTACCTCACGGAAATACATCACATTTTAAGATCCCTGACCTTTTCCAAACTGAATGAAGCTACTATGAACCACTGAGTTACCTAAAGGCATTTATTGGAAAAGTTATGCTTTTTGCTTTATTTTGTCATTAACACTCCAAATCCCTTGGTTATATTAAAAATAAATGTACTCTATAAAGGTTATTTATGTGAATTCTGGACACACTTCAAGAAACGATTAATGTATTTAATGTGGCCCATTCCTGTAAGACAGACTAGTCACATTTTCCTTATAACAGAAGTAGAAACTCCTGTCCAAGTAATACAAATCTTTGAATGCTGAATCACAATTGACTGTTGGCTATAACCTAGGCTAGCATACAAATTTGGTAACTTGTAAGCAATTACACTTTGAAATAGCTTTTTACCTCATCCCACCAATGCCAAAATGAGTTACTCCTCTGCTGAGAACTATAGGAAAGCCTGAATGGTCTTAAGATACTGTGTGATCAAAAGCAAGGAAACAGGAAACAAAAATTTGAAAGACCAAGCACAGTTGTCCTCAAAATTCTACTCACAGGAAGAAGCAAACTTTCCTGGTTCTAACTCATAACCCTAACCCCAAAATACATTTCTCTTTCACATTACTTTAAAAATTCAATGTCATCCTGTAATTATTTGGGGAAAATACAATTAATTTATGTTTAAAGAGATCTTCCTGTAAGAATACAAATAAGTCTTACAATCTGAGATAATATCAGTCATGTATACCTCAGTGTGAATTTGCTCTAATCATATGTTTTCCTTCTAAAATTGATATAAAGTCCACTATATGGTCTTAAAGTGGTCACATGGGGGACAGTGATCTCTATTCCTTTTACTTTTAGTACCATGTGATTCTCTGCTTCTAACACCAAAAACTAGGTTTACAACAGTTATCACTAGAGTTAAGCTATATTTTCGAGTTTAAAACAGAAAGGGCACCTCAGTGGCTCAGTCAGTTAAGTGACTGACTTTGGCCAGGTCATGATCTCATGGTTTGTGAGTTTGAGCCCTGCTTTCCCTCTGTGCTGACAGCTCAGAGCCCGGAGCCTGCTTCAGATTCTGTGTCTCCTTCTCTCTCTCTGCCCCTCCCCAACTCGGGCTCTGTCTCACACTCTCTCAAAAAAAATGAATAAACATTTTTAAAAAGTTTTAAAAGGATAGTCAGAACTTTTAGGAAATATCTCAGTATCTATAACTTAGCTTTTATGAAACAATATAAGATTATCTATAGTTTACTGGAACATAACACATTTTTAAAGAGGGGAGTACCTATATTGTCATGAATATAAATATTTTGGGGGGACACATTCACACATAATAAAAACACATTTTCCAAAGATGAGAATTATTTTTGTTGGGTAATAGTAAATATGTTTACCTAATGGTTTCACCCCTATTTTAAAAGAAAGTTCAAAGGTACTTAAAGAGAAAATTTAGGTGTTTATGTTTAATTTACTAATTTGCTTAAAATTCTTAAAAAGTTTGTGATAAGCATGAATAATATTTTTTAATACTCAACTTCTTTTTGGAAAAATTACACTTACTCCTATAACTAGGTGTGCACTTTATTTTCAATTCATGTGGAAGAGTTACATTTAAATGAGCAAAGAGAACAGCTAAAATTTCTAGAATGTATTAGTTCACTTCCTTAAATAACAAAATATTGTATCTATAACAACAGAGAACAGTACTGTGCTATAAATCTAATGTTGTAACAAAATTTATATGAAACACAATAGTATAATAGTTATATATTGTCATTATTTTTTATGAATTCTGTATATTTTATATTCACTGAGTTTCCACACCATCTATTTGACTAAATCTCAACAAAATGCACTTTAAGCACAATGCAGAAATCACTAGTATTGAGACTTTTTTGACACTTAAATGACAGAGAAACCGTGTGCTATTCACAATCTAACTGCTGACCCTAAATTTACATCTACTCTAAAATGGGGTTAATGCTTACCTCACATAATTGTGGATATTGAGGATAAAATAACATATGTGCAATGTCTTGTAAATTGTAAAGCACTACTATACAAAAGAAAGGTCTTATTTTCACTGTTTTGTACAACTTTTACAAAGAATCAGTGTGTTAAAAATAAAAATTAAACAACATTGCTAAAAGTTGATTAGTTTAAGCTCTATGACAAGACTATTTTGTTTTAGATATTTTGTCACACTTTTAATTCTACCTCTTTTAAATAAATTATACACAAATTTAGAAAAAAAACAGATAGTGAGTTGAAAATCTAAAGGTATCTATCATCACTTTGAGGTAATTTTCAGCTTTTATCAGCAGATTTTTTTTTCCCTTAGAGGTTATTGTTCTGGTTAAAATAGAATTCTTACGGTTAGATGGGTAGCTATCGAAAACAGCATTTTTCTTATTGAGATCTTCATCCAGAAAATGGCAGCACTACTAGAAATACAACTTTTCTTTTTTCTTTCTTTCTTTCTTTCTTTCTTTCTTTCTTTCTTTCTTTCTTTCTTTCTTTCTTTTCTTTCTCCCTTCCTTCCTTCCTTTCTTCCTTCCTTCCTTCCTTCCTTCCTTCCTTCCTTCCTTCCTTCCTTCCTTCCTTCCCTTTCTTTCCTTTCTTTCCTTTCTCTCTCTCTCTCTCTCTCTTTCTTGCTACTAATTGTGTAGCTGAATAAATTGTTCATGTTAGACTGGAGATAGATGAATGGTGTCTGTGGTAATAAGTATATATTTCTAACATAGTAAAACCATGAATACAAGAACTTGGGGCATATCACAGCACGGAATTCTATTCTATGCCTAAACACATGCTGCTGTTGTTCTGAAAATATTTTTGGTTTATCTCATATTCTCTGTTTCCCACTATGCCTTCTCTTCCTTTTCATTCTGTGGATCAAATAAATGGAGCAAACGTTCTTAATAAGGAAGTTACTTGATTACTGGGGCACATGCAACAACACTGACTATATATTAAGTGCTATATGAGCATAGAATCCTACTGTTAAAGAGTGTTCTTATTTTGGCTGTCACTCAGGAGATAAAAAGTCTGACCATAGGCTTGATTTGTTTGAGAATTTTATAATCCCTACAAACCCTTATGCAGTGAAAGAAAAATAAGTTACCAGAAGCTTCTCCTTTAATAGAAATAATTGCTTTATGTCCAAGAAATCACATGGGAAAGACCGAGAAAATTGAATTCCATTATGAATAGCAAATGGAATAACATGTTTATTTTCTATCATTCTCTGTCTCAAGATTTTTTTCCTGCATTATCAAATATTTTCTGAAGAATGTTCAAAATAATAAAGAATTGGAGTTTTCATTTTACTTCTATAAATATGTAAATATGATTTTTTTGTAAACGTGATGTCTAATATTTGGATGTAGTTTAGGTTAAATGTATCTATCTACTTACTTAATGAGCAAGAGTAGATTTTTTATGGTGCTTTATGTGGATTGCATGAAGTGGTAAATTCAAAACAATGTTGGTAATGTGATCTGATATCATTAATAAGAGACTAAAACATAATATTTGGGGCAATAATTACTTTTCAATATCAAGATGATCTCTTTAAGTCATCCAACATATTGGAAAATGTGAACATGAGTGTGACAATCAGTACTGTAATGTTGGAATTGACTCTTAACCTTTATCACAGAATTATTTTTCAAATATAACAAAGTATATAATCTGTTATGTTAAAAAAAATTTTAGGGGTGCCTGATGGCTACGTAGGTTAAGTGACCAACTCTTGATTTTGGCTCAGTTGATGATCTCATGGTTCGTGATTTTGAGCCCCATGACAGGCTCTGTGCTGGGCTCTGCACTGACAATAAGGAGCTTACTTGGGAGTCTCTCTCCCTCGCCCTCTCTCTCTGTTCCTCCCCTACTCACTTTCTCTTTTTCAAAATACATACATACATAAAATAAAACTTAAAAAAATTTTAAACCAGTTTCTGAATTGGCATGATACTGATTTGCCTATTTTCTAGCCTTTGCAATTATCACTATTATTATGAATATTATAAATTACTACTTGGCAATGAGAAAGGATGAAATCCTGCCATTTGCAACAATGTGGATAGAACTGGATGATATTATGTTACATGAAATATGTGAGCCAGAGAAAGATAGATATTTTCACTCATATGTGGAGCCTGAGAAACTTAACAGAAAACCATGGGGGAAGGGAAGGGGAAATACAGTTTCAAACAGAGAGGGAGGCAAACCATAGGAGACTCTTAAATACAGAGAACAAAATGAGGGTTGATGGAGGTGGCAGGGGAGAGGAGAAAATGGACAGTGAAGAAGGCACTTTCTTGGATGAGCACTGGGTGTTACAGGTAAGCAATGAATTATGGGAATCCACCCCTGAAACCAAGAGCACACTGTATACAATATGTGTTACCTAACTTGACAATAAACTATGTTAAAAGAAAAGAAAAATAAATAAATTACGTTTGATTTTTTTGAGGGCAGGGTCATTTCTGATATGTCACTGAGACCTATTTTGCAACAAGTTTTCCAGATGACTGGAAACACCAGCAAGGTCTGAAAACCTCAAACTAAGAAGTTAATGAATTTATCTCATAGTTTTCATTGTGTTGCTGTTGGCTAAGAAATTTACTTGTGGAGGGAATATATATTTGTGTTTACATGATAACAATACCTGAAAGTCATTTGTGTCTCAATCTTCTAGAGATGTGGTATGCTAATACAATAAGTACTATAAATGATTTAGGTTTAAAATGGGGCTGAAACGCAAGAACAAAATAAAAGTACTCATGTTTTTCTTTCTAATGGAGGTCTCAGTTCTTCCTATTCTGCCTTCTATTCAGGAGTTCTAGGATATGTATGGGTATCTGACAATCTCAGGATTTCTGAATTTGTGACATGTCCTTTCTGCACAGTTTTGTATTGCTTTATTTGCATACTCATCTTACTCCATCTTTAGACTCTCATCATAACATTCCAGGTGATCTAGAGATGAAGTAAGGGTCTTCTCTGACAGATGCTGTGGTTGATAATACATGGCTATAATTACGTGAAGATCTGTTGTTTGGCCAATGAAATTTGAGGAGTGATGTTCAGAGATTTCGAGATGAACAAAGTGGAAGCACAAAAGAAATACCAAAAATTTCAAAGCATAATCTAAAATGTTGAGTTAGGAAAAGAGAACTTCCAAAATTGTTTCCACATTAACCAATTTAAATGTCACTATTTTAACTTATATTTATTAGCATTTATTAAAATTAAGAGTTTGGTTCCTTAGTCATGGTAGCCACATTTGAAGCACTCAATAGCTTAATAGTCAACAGACTAATGACTACTCCACTGAACAGCACAGTTATAGACCATTTCCATCAGTACAAATAGTTCAATTGGACAGCAGTGGTGGAACCTAACCAATCATGCAGAATACGAAACAGCTAGGATGATAGGATATACTAGAACAATTGGCTTTGTTAATGATGCATAGTTTAATTAGAAAATTTAATTGAATTCTGAAAGTTAATAAGAGAAATATAACACTGAGTGTGTTTTAACTGATGATAATGATGATGACGACATATTTTTTAATGTTTTATTTATTCCTGAGAGAGAGACAGCGTGAAGAGGGGAGGGTCAGAGAGAGAGGGAGACACAGAATTGGAAACAGGGTCCACTCCCTGAGCTGACTGTTAGCACAGAGCCGGATGCGGGGCTCAAACCCACAAAATGTGAGATCATTACCTGAGCCGAAGTTGGACGCTTGACTGACTGAGCCACCCAGGCGCCCCATGATGATGTTATTTTTAAAATGTTTATTTATTTTTGAGGCAGAGCACATGTGAGTGGGGGAAGTGCAGAGAGGGGAACAGAGGATCTGAAGCGAGCTCCATGCTGACAATAGAGAGTTCAGTATGGGGCTCAAACTCATGAACCATGAGATCATGACCTGAGCTGAAGTCGGATGCTCAACCAATTGAGTCCACACACTTAATATCTTTGTTTGTAATAACATGTTATTTCATTGTTCTATACTGAAATATTCTAGTGTTGAGAGACAGTTGGGTTGAAGAAGTACCCTAAATAGGATAAAACCTAGATTGACCATAAATGTAAGCAAAAAGAAATAAACTGCAAATGGTAAGAGTAAGAACACTGGAATAACTGCAATAACATCAGACAAAATAGACATCATGAGAAAAATACCTATCAATGATAAAGAGAAATTATATACTAATGAAGGGGACAACTTAGGAGAAAGATACATCACTCAAAATTTTTATGCTTCTAAATACAGAGTTTCAACCACAGGAAGCAAATACAGAATTAAAGGAAGAGATAGAAAACTCTACAATCATAGTTTTAAATTTTGATACACATTTCAGAGCAACTGACATGACAACCAAAGAATCAGGAAAAAAATGGAAGATGGGAAGAACACCATAAACCACCCAGACATAAGTGATATTAAGAGAACCATGTACAGAACAAGCGCAAAATGTACAGCATTTTCATGTGTGCAGGGCATTTTTGATAATCACGGACGTTCAATAAATTTAAAAAGGTTAATGAATTACTAAAATTATAAAGAGTTTGTTCCATAATCATAACCAATAAACTAGAAATCAATAGCAATACAATTTAGAGAAAAATTCACCCCAAAATGGATAATTTAAAACAAGTGCCTCTAAATAATCCATAGTGCAAAGATGAAACTTAAAGGGAAATTTTAAAACGTTCAAAACATATGATAATTTAGGGGTGCCTGGGGGGCTCAGTTGGTTAAACATCCGACTTTGGCTCAGGTCATGATCTCACCGTTTGTGGGTTCGAGCCCCGCGTCAGGCTCTGTGCTGACAGCTCAGAGCCTGGAGCCTGCTTCGGATTCTGTGTCTCCCTTTCTGCCCCTCTCCCATTCACACTCTCTCTCAAAAATAAATAAACATTCAAAAAATTAAAATAAAAAACAAAACCAAAAAATAACAAATTTGTGTACCAAACAAATAATAATTTAAAAAAACAATATATCAAACTTTGTGGGATACAGTTAAAGCAGTGCTTAAGGGATAATTTATTGTTTTAGATGCTTAATTTCGAAAAGAGGATGGGTGAAGGAACTAATATCATGTTATATATCAATTTTACCTCTATATAAATCAATTATTCAACTCACTATAGAGTTATATAAAATAAAATCTTTTTTGGTCCTACAAGTTTCAGAACAAAATCAAAGATTCTCTGCATGACATATTTTTTAAAAATAAATAAAATGTTTTGGCATTGTAAATATAACATGCTTTGGGCTTTAGCTGTAGATCTTCATTAGTGAACACTGTACAAAACTGAATGCTTATGGGAAGGCCAGAAAATTCTACAATTCAGTATCTTAGGTCTTCTGTTTTCCTTTGAGAAAATAGTTTCATATTCTTCCTATTGCAATTATCATATTCTAATTTTCTAATTTTTTAAAATATTTATATTTTGAGAGAGACGGGGGCAGGGCACGAATGGGGGAGGGGCAGAGAGAGAGGGAGATACAGAATTCAAAGCAGGTTCCAGGCTCTGAGCTATGAGCATACAGCTGGACATGGGACTTGAATTCACGAACTGCTAGATCATGATCTGAGCTAAAGTTGGGTGTTTAACCGATGGAGCTACCCAGGGGCCCCTGACCTATTCATTTTCTATCATGTTATGGTCAGAAAGAAAGTGTCAATAACAATGTTTAGTTAACTATGTCTTATATATAATCATAAAAGCTAAAGAACACTTTTCCTTGTTGAAGATTTGTTTTCTCTAAGGTTCTCATGGCATATAATAAAGAAACAAGAAACTGTAAGCAAATATTAGGACTCAGTAACAAGAATCATTTTCAAATTTAAAACGTAGAACCACATTGTGTATGTTATACAAAAGCATTCATCTCTGCCTGTAAAAAATCCTTCACTGTTAAAGATCTCACTTTTAAAAATTACATTTGTCATCTAAGTCTTCCTTACTCATAACAGTATTTGGTTTAGGCAAATTGTTGCCTTGCTCATTTTCCTAAAATACTAAGATTATTGCCTCTAACAATTTGCCTGGTTTTCTTAAGCTTCTGATTCCTGCCTGTTTTTGTTTCCTGATCATCACTACTGATATTTTCCTTCATTTGTCTCTGCCTTTCCCCTCTCCCCAAATTTAAAGCCTTTGTATTTTCAGTTCTATACATCTCCTTCCTCACAATTAAAAAATTGAAATCTGGGGTGCCTGTATGGCTCTGTCTGTTATGTATCTGATTCTTGACTGTGGCCCAGGCTGTGATCCATGGTTTATGAATTGGAGGTCATATCTGGCTCTGAGCTGACTGCAGAGCCAGCTTGGGATTCTCTGTCTCTTTTTCTGCCTCTCCCTTCCTCAAAATAAATAAACATTAAAAAAAATTATACAGGTGTGATTAACACAAAATTTTAAAAAATCATGGCTCTCATAACCATGATAGAAGTTATGAGGTGCTATGGGGCACCTGGGTGGCTCAGTCAGTTAAGTGTCTGACTCTTGATTTCAGCTCAACTTATGATCTCATGGTTTGTGAATTTGAGCCCCATGTTGAGCTCTGTGCTATCAGCTCAGAGCCTGCTTGGTATTCTCTCTCTCTCCCTCTCTCTCTGCCCTTCTTCTGCTCATGGGATCTCCCTGTTTTTCTCTCTCAAAATAAATAAATAAATAAACATTAAAAAGAAACCCTGAAATCTCACTCTATTAACAGAGACACTTGTGTCATTGTCTCTGGCTGTGGTTTTGAAACAGTAAAGAAACCTGTCTGGTTTCTTTCTGACCCTCTTCTGTTTAACTCCTATACTTTCCCTCTACTTATAAATTTAAGCTATATACATGCCCCTGGCAGCTGTATTTCTTTCATCCCTTTTTAATAGATACCCTTTCATTTCTGTTCATCTTCCTCAGAATCCAATTTGCAAATGTTCTTAGGCAAACATATAAAACAAAATGACCTCTTACTTTAATCTCATTGTCTGATGCTTATCTTCTGCTAAAGTAGACAGGATTTCAGAATGCTGAGTTGGAAGGTGACTGAAATATTATGTTATCTTGCCAGCTTATATTCTAAAACAGGAATGGAGGTACAGGGCAGATAGGCAAGTTGCTCAAGACTAGAATTCAAGTTTCCTCATCAGTACATCTAAAATCATCCTAACTTCCAGAAGCATCATCAAAATTATATATATTCAAAATTAGAGTAACTAGATTATTTTATTAAAAATGTTTATTTTTGAGAGAGAGAGAGAGAGAGAGAGAAAGAGTGCAAGCTGAGAGGGGCAGAGAGAAAGAGAGACAGACAGACAGACAGAATCTTAAGCAGGCTCCAGGCTCTGAGTTATCATCACAGAGTCTGATGTGGAGCTCAAACTTATGGATGATGAGATCATGACCTAAGCTGAAATCAGATGCTTTAACTGACTGAGCCACCCAGGCACCCCTATAATAACAAGATTCTGAAGGGAAAAAGGACATCCGGGCTCAGCTAAAAGATCTCTTGGTTCTACCACAGATTCAGTGAGTAATCTGCAGGGAACAGAGTTTATTGCTCTAAGTATTAGTTTCTTTATCTCTAAAATGGGCTTTTTGCTAACCTCACTAGAAGTAATAAATATTAAATAAAGTAATGAATGTGAAAACTGCTTTCGTGTAAGTTTTCCATAATTAAGCCATCAATGGCACTAACTGGAAATGAATGATTTCTGATAATGATAGCTAAAATCCCTTGTCATCTTATTAGTCAAATCTGAAATGATATTTAAATTAATTTGATTGAGTGTACTTGAAAATAACTAGATTGTTAGATTTCTTTTTTTTAAATATTTTTATTTATTTCTAGGAGAGAGAGAGAGCGTGAGCAGGGGAGGGTCAGAGAGAGAGGGAGTCACAGACTGAAACAGGCTCCAGGCTCTGAGCTGGCAGTCAGCACAGAGCTCGACGCGGGGCTCGAACCCACGAACCGCGAGATCATGACCTAAGCGAAGCTTGGACGCTTAACCGACTAAGCCACCCAGGCGCCCCTAGACTGTTAGATTTCTTCTATTGAGCAAAAACCACCTGTAATCAAAAGCTACAAAATAAGTTGAGTTTCTAGAAACAGAAATTTAGGTTTGTTTGTGTTATTGTTTGTTAAATGGCTGGCTTATGAGAACAGTCTATGAAATACACTCCCATTACAGGTGGTATGCAATGCCAATTCCAAAAAGGGACATGCAGCATATATACCAGAGTCATGCTAGAACAGAATTACCAAGTCAAGATATCTGGAGGCAATAGCTGTAATTCTGTGGAAAAGAGTTGTGCAGAGATAAGACGAAGTCTTAGAAGTCACTGTTGATTTTGAAGATGCCCTGGACAATTATAAGAGTGAATTTGGAAGGATAGGTATGGCGTGAAAAGCTGAAGGGGAGGGATTTACAGCAAATGTTAGAGTAGCTGAGGTACTTCATCTCAAACTCTGTCTCAAGTAACATCTCTAAGAACTAAGGACAAATCAAGTACAGGTCACATAGGACAGGATAAAACAGACTGATATACCAGCAGAGACCTGACTCCAAGCCAGGCTAGAAAGGAGACTGTTTACCCTGGAAAGGATTAAGGTTACTGCTAGAAGGAGGAGTAGACACATCCTTCTTTCTGTTTTGTTGTAAGGAAATCAAAAACTTCACAGTAAGGAACTTCCTGCAATTACTGTAGAAATTCTGGTAAGCTTGGGGAAACTCGGGAAGCAGAGAGGGGCCAAAGAGGCTTTTCCAGTTTCCCAAGATCCAAGATACCAGCACCCATTTTCAAACATAAGCAGAGGTGTGGGGAGGAGAAGCACATGGCAGATTTCAGCCAGCATGCCAGCTTGCAAAGGCTTTGGTTTACGCAAACACGTTTGCTCACATGTCATCACTCAAATTCCACAAAGTTCTTTCAACAGGATGGAGACTTGGCCCTTATGCTCCTTGTGTTCGGGGGTAGGTATGCAAGCAAGGGGGGCCTCACTGGCAGTCAGCCACATGTAATATACTGCTTTGCATGAGTGATGTTTTATCCTGGAGAAAATAATTTAGACAAGATAACTGATAACTGGCTTTCTGGGGGCATAGGCCAAAATATCCTTAGAACTGTAGTGGAATAATTCAAAATACTAATAATGGACATTTATTTATTTACTTATGAATGTTTATTTAGAGAAAGGGAGAGAACACATGTACATGTGCACATACAAGTGTGCAAGCAAGGGAGGGGCAGAGAGAGAGGGAGACACAGAATCTGAAGCAGTCTCCATGTTGAGCATGGCCATGGACTGTATCTCATGACAGTGAGATAATGATCTGAGTTGAAATCAAGAGTCGGAGGCTTAACAAGACTGATCCACCTGGGTACCCTGGATATTTAATTTATTATTTGCATGTAACACTACACTAATGGAGTCAAAGGTGTTTTTTTAAGAGATGACATTTAATTACCACAAGGTAGAGGTGCCTGGGTGGCTTAGTCAGTTAAAAGTCTGGCTTCGGCTCAGGTCATGATCTCCTGGTTCATGTGTTTGAGACCCACGTCGGGCTCTGTGCTGACAGCCAGCTCAGAGCCTGGAGCCTATTTCAGATTCTGTATCTCCCTCTCTCTCTGACCCTCCCCTGCACACGCTGTCTCTCTCTCTCTCAGAAATAAATAAAATATTAAAACAAAAGTTTATAAAAAATAAATTTAAAAATTACCACAAGGTAGGTCAGAAGCTATAGAAAAATAAGAAAAACGACAAAAATATTTAAATTATAACAAAGTGGTCCTGAAGGCTTATTATAAACTTTACTATAATAAATTTGAGGGAATGACAAAGGGTATAAAGGATAATTTTCTTGTCCTAAGGGAGATAAAGTCAACCAACTGGAAGGAGGAAAATGAGGAGAAAAAGAAGAGCAATAGAGAATCTTCTTCATGGGCTCCCTTTTGGTGGATTCCAGTGGGATGTCATAAGGACTCCTGTGGGGGATCTTAGAACAGTGGAGGACTCTGGACACAGCTTTGTAGAGTGCAGCTCTAGGAGATTGTAACACAGTAGAGAAGGCTCATATTCAGCAAAGCATCTGAGTGGTAGAGTAGCAATGGTTACGTGAAATATTTAAGGCAATGGTCCTAATGGATTCTTCACCACTCTGGTAGAAGGATAACTGCTAAATATCTATGAACCTCTCGGTTTCAGTATGAAAGTAGCTGGACATCAATCAGCCGGAGTCAGGACAAGGAAAACGTCTATCACTTAGAGATGTCAAGATCTAGCCAATTTTAGCATATGCTAGCAGGGAAGAATGCCAATGATATGTCATAGAGGTCAAACACAAACCATCAAGAGGAAAAATAAATACGTCATTGGATAGCAGAACAAGAGATACATCCCTTCCCAACCTGGGCTGTGTGCCCAGAAGGCATCTGCATTTCTGTAAGACCACTTCAGAACTCAAATACATTCTGTTTTGTTTTTTTCAAATTTATTTTTGAAGGAGAGCAAGATAGAATGTGAGCAGGGGAGAGGCAGAGAGAGAGGGAGACACAGAATCTGAAGCAGACTCCAGACTCTAAGCTGTCAGTACAGAGCCCGATGTGGGACTCACAAACTGCAAGATCATGACCTGAGCTGAAGTTGGACAGTTAACCAACTGAGCCACTCAGGTGCCCAGACGTCAAATACATTCTGAGGGAAGAGGTAGCTCACCACATTTGCTGACAAGGAATCTGGAATTGATATATTTCAAATGCAATTGAAATGTTGAATAACTGCTAATTTCACTATTTACCTAAACATGAATGTATCAATTTTCTTATGATAAGAGGTTATTGAAATCAAAAGTTTCAACTGAATTATAAAAAAAGAAATATGCTTACTGTCTACTTGATATATTTGACTGAAGTGCCTGGGAAATGTGCAGGAAGCAACCAAAGCCATGACTGGCTGGAGCATAAAATGGTACAATGATTTTGAAAATAGTGTGGCAGTTTCTTAAAATGTTAAACCTACATCTACCATATGACATAGTCATTTCTCTACTAGGTATTTACTCATGATAAATGAAACATCTATGTACACAAAGACATTTAAACAATTTTTTAAATGTTGTACTTATTTCTGAGAGAGAGAGAGAGCGAGCGAGCAAGGGAGGGTCAGAGAGAGAGGGAGACACAGAATCCGAAACAGGCTCCAGGCTCTGAGCTAGCTGTCAGCACAGAGCCTGATGCGGTGCTCGAACCCATCAACCGTGAGATCATGACCTGAGCTGAAGTCGGACACTCAACCGACTGAGCCACCCAGGTGCCCCTAAGCAAATTTTTATAGAAACTTTATTCATAACATCCAAAACTGGAAAAAAATCTAAATATATGTAAACAGTGAATAAAGATATTATGTTACTTTCATAAATAGAACAGTACTCAGTAATAGAAGTAAATGAATCATTGATAATTCAACTTCACATCTAAATCTAAAATAATTAGGCTAAGTGAAAGAACACCAAAAATTGTACATACTACATGATTCCATGTGTTAAAATTCTAAACACTGCAAACTAATCTATAGTGACAGAAACCAGATCAATAGCTGCATAAAGACAAGGGGTATTTAATGAGGAGGGCTGATTGAGACAGGAACAAGGAAACTTTTGGGAATGACAGATTTCTTCAGTGTCATTACTATGATTATGATTTCAAGTTAGTATACATTTCACAGAACTGATCATATTGTTAACTTTAAATATGTACAGTTATTGCATATCAATTATACCTTAGTAAAGCTATCAAAAAACTGAGGGAGTGCCTGGGTGGCTCAGTCAGTTAAGCAATCTGACTCTTGATTTTGGCTCGGGTCATGGTCTCAAGGTTCGTGGGATTGAGCCCTGTGTTTGGCTCCATGCTGAGGGTGGAGCGGCTTGGGTTTCTCTCTCCCTCTCTCTCTGCCCCTCCTTTGCTCATGCGCTGTCTCTCTCTCTCTCAAAGTAAATAAATAAACATTAAAAAAAATACTGGTAGAAAAGAAAAGGCAAAAGTGAAATGGAGACTTTTTTTTTTTTTAAGCATCCAAAACATTATGAGGAAGGTCTTCAGATTGTTTAAGCAATTCTGATTTTATCCTTTAGGTAGTGGTAGTGGTAGTTTTTAATAGAGAAAACTGTTTTAGGTGTCTAGGTGAGAGACAATGTTAGCTTCTAGGAGGGAAATGGCAGTGAAAATGGAGCAAAGTGAATGCACTTTGGTAGTGCTTTCTATGTAATTTTGTCTTCTCTGTACTTCTCAGAATGTATCTTCTAAAATGACTTGTTCTTTACTTCCTAAGACACAGATATTTGTAAGACTATATTTTAAATTGTACTTGTTAAATGGCAATTAAGTATAATTTTTCTGGTTGGGAACTGGTACAAAAATTATCTTTGAGTCCTGAATTATTTATTTTGCTATTTTTGACATACTTATTCATTATTAATATCTCATGATCTCAATGTCAATATTGACTTAGCCTTATTCTAGAATGCCATTATAGTTGTGAGTGTCTTTTCTCAGTTATGCTATTTTATAGTAATATATGCTAACAGTCATTCAATATACCTTATGCAATGAAGTAATAAATTATGAAAGTCCATTATTCAGAACTTATGGCCATACTTTACTATCTTATTATTCCTACATATAGATACTACATACATATACACAAACATACATATATTTAACTTCCATGATACAAAGTTATTTGCAGAATTTTTGTTAGTACTAATGTGAACTAACATTTGTAAGATTGCAATGATTTTTTGAAAATATTATAAAGATCTATTTCTACTTTCATTATGCATTACAAGCTGACTAGTATGCTCAGTAGATGCTCGTTTCCCTAATTTTTCATATACTAACAAATCGGGGAGATGGAAAATATGCCAAGACATCTTATCAAAAAGAAATGTGTCAAGCATCTCTAAGAATGAGAGAGTACTTTCTTAGAGACAACTATCCTATCATGCAAATGATAAGAACTTAGAATCTTTGAAATTAACTTCCCATTCTCACTGCCTTCAGAATTAAGATTAGTATTTTCCTGAACTTTATTTTCAAATTAGATATCCAGAATTATTAGGTTAATTTAGATCCTCCTCTTCATGTCTTACATGGTTATAACACGGTTTTGCTGTTGTTTTCTTGACTTCTAGTTTTTCTTCTCTGGAACCAGAGAATTCTTCCTAATGCATATTGCAGCTGTGTTCTTCCTATGTAAATACTTTTAATTCATTTTCTCAGAAAAAACCCAAATTCAACATAACTGGACTTATTGGCCTATTCAGTCTCCTTCCTTGACTCCTTATCACCCATCCTCTCTCAATCTCAACCTTCTGTAGTGGAACCTGTAGCTGTGACTTCAGGTACCCAGTTGGCTAAGGCTCTTTTCCAACCTCCAAGCCTCTATCATTGTTGCTCTTTCTGCATGGAACAGGTTTCCTTTGTTTAGAGTGGATTTTGTTAGTTTTCTGTGCCTCTATTTAAAATATCCTGGGACACTAGGGTGGCTCAGTTGGTTAATTGTTTTTGTTTCTTCTTTTTGAAATACATTGGGATTCCTTATCCTTAACTCTATAAAGTATCTTCTCTTGATTTACAAAATATTATTCTTAGTTCTGAAATATCTTGGAGAATACTTTGGACTTTCCATCATGTGTTAAAAGTGATGAGCATAAGAAATCCTACTGTTCCTGGAACCAAAAGTTGAAATGACTGATAATTCTGATTATTCTAATCAAGACCTTTTGTTAGCTTGATATGAAACAATCTTAAACAGAAAACAATTGGAATGATATGATTTGCTCTTAAGAAATGAAAGAGAGTTAAACTACAATGAATTGATTTCAATTGGGGCATTACTTTGATAATAATTTTAAATTGCCTTTGTTGCTGACACATTCAAATGAGCCTGTCGGACCAGTTCTTTTCATAGATAGTTTTTAATACAATCAAGCATCAGGATTAGTGAAACATTAAAAGGTTCTTTTCTCTCTACTTAATGATGCTTTAAAAAGCCTAAAGCAGATTATATGATTAGATTTTGTGTAGGTATGATAAAAAGTTAACATATATTTTCCATTGTTTAGACACAGAACAAAAGGAAAGCTAAACCATATTTGGATTGATACATTTGTACTATATTTGATTTGGTCAAACTATTTAGGTTTTTTGGGGGTTTTTTTTGTTTGTTTGTTTGTTTGTTTTTACAAATAGTTTATTGTCCTATTTAGGTTTTTTACTGATAGTAGTTAGAATTTATTTGGTCTTTAATAGATAATTTTATTTGTGATAAAAGAGCTAGAAAACCCATGTTGAGAGCCATTTCCTCCAGATTTTATGTCCTTTTCCCAAAGTGCCATAACCTCATACAGAATCCTGTAAGCAACTCATCATTTGACAAGCCATATATTGTAGTGTCTCTTATCCATGCTATATCATCATATTAGTATGTCAGTTTCTTAATTTTGAATAAGGAATAAAGAATCAAGTCTGGGAACAGCATGTGGTATATTAAAAAGCTTCTTGAAGCTTAGAAATACAAAATGCATTGCCCAAAGTCAAAAAGACAGTCTTGACCAAATCTGGGGCATGAATCCAAACCTTTCTGATGCCATGTGCTTAACTTCTACACTCTCAGGTTTCATAATGTGTCCACGATTGTCTCTTCCACTATTGGAAGAGAGAGGAATTGCAGAGTTAGGATTGGGTGTTACTAATCTATCCACCGTCTTCACAGACACAGAATGCTTACACCTTTTTTGTCCTTTTGCTCTTTTTCTGTGTTTGTGTATTTACTGAAAACAACCCCAAACAGCAACAGCAACTATTGCTAAGCATGCTTATATGATAAAACATCCTAGGGTTGAAATTAATGCAACTGAAGAAGTGCAAAGAAGAAAATCTCTATGAGTTTCTACTGCCAGAATATATCTTGTTGAATAGCCCACTTTTCATTAACTTTCTGTTTCCAACTTGTTTCTCCACGGGAATGAAAACTGATATGCCGATATGAGTAAAGCTTAAATAATAATTATAATTCTGGTTTATACAACACATTATAATTTATAGAGTGCATTGAAATACATTATCTATTCTATCCTCAATATCTAAAGGGTATACAAGGCTATTAATTCTATTCTCATTTTACAAATATGTAAATCAAGTTTCAAGAAGATTAAAAACTTATCAAATGTTATGTGACTGAAGAATGGCAGTTCCTGGATGAAATCTTTCAGCTTCCATGTCATAATTCTTTTAATTTCTTTAAGTCTTCAGAGAAAATTAAAGTTAACAATTTTTTATCTGATATTAATAATGGATTTTATATTAAAAACGTTATGAGTTGCCCTAGGTAAAGACATATTATTTTTTATTTAAATATTTTCTACTTTTATAAAAGAAACTCAGTTGAGATGAAGTTGACTCTACTCCCTTAAAAGGCTAAATCCTAATCTTGAACTCGATTTTTGAATTGAATTACGTGGCGTATGATAAAACTTTGGTCAATAATTCATGAGAAAGTTCTACGGTAGATGGGAGGTATTTGGTGAGTAATTCACTCACACCTAAAATCAGACATACAGAATGAGACAGATTTTTTACAATGTTTATTTATTTATTTTGAGAGAGACTGTGCACATGTGCAAGTGGGGGAGGGACAGAGAAAGAGAGAGACAGAATCCCAAGCGGTCTCCCTACTGTCAGTGCAAAACCCAATGCATGGCTCAATCTCACAAACCATGAGACTGTGACCTGAGCCAAAATCAAGAGTCAGATTCTTAACTAACTGAGCCACCCAGACACCCTGAGACAGCTTCTTTAGACTAATGCATCCATCGTGCGAAGAATTTCCACATTTTGTGAGGATGATGAAAGGCCATTTGAACATTCAGGATAAAACTTAGGTTTTCAACAGTGTCTTTGAGTCCTTCAATAAATTAATCCTGTACTGACCTTACCTTAGGTTCTGTTATGTGAGATAAGAAAGCAGTCCTTACTGCTTAATTTGTGTCATAATTTCTGTCTAGAAACATATAAACTGATAAAATTAGGTGTTTATTGGGAAAAAAAGATGAATGAGCCCTATTTACATACAATAATTCCTAAGAATAAAGTATCACTTATTTCACATACTATTTTACAGTATACATATTGTCAGCAATATGAATTATTGTTGCTTATTGACTGTAACTTTAATGCTATTTCATTGGCATAAGCTGTTATAAATATTCATATTGTCCCAGGTTTGTCATATAATTACTGTATTTATTTTGAATTTGGTCTCTTAAAATACAAAACTTAGTGGGATCCAGAAATGAGATACAAAGGATTTTTTTAAAGGATATTTATTATTTATGTGTCCAAATATTCATACATAGACCATTTTAGACTGAAAATTATTTCCTTTAAAATATAGTTAGTTATGAAAACCTAAATCTTCCAAAGTGAAAAAAAAAAAGCACATTTTAAAACTTATATATGTTCCAAATCTAGAATTTTGGTTTTACAATTTGTTTGTTTCAAATTTGAAAGAGTTATTCATAGTGAAGTCTGCCAATGAAAAGTTTTGTTTTTTGTTTTTCCCTTGACATACTTGCACTAAATTGAGGTCAATTAGATTGCTAGTTAATATATTTTCTCATTGATTTTTAAGAGACTGACAGGGGGGGCACCTGGGTGGCTCAGTTGGTTGAGCATCCGACTTTGGCTCAGTCATGATCTCACAGTTTGTGGGTTCGAGCCCGACATCGCACTATGTGCTGAGAACCTGGAGTCTGTTTCAAAATCTGTGTGTGTCTCTCTCTCTAACCCTCTCCAGCTCACTCTGTCTCTCTCTCTCTCTGTCTCAGAAAAAAAAAAAAAACAAGAAAACAAAACAAAACAAACATTAAACAAAAAATAAAGGAACTGACAGTGGAAGGGGAGTAGGTGGGAACATAAAAGTAATTTTTCACTGTATGCTGAAGTTTGCATCACTGTGATTATAAAGTGTGGCTTTTAGTTTCACATATAGTCTAGTACTCATTAATGTTGCCGGAGATAAGCAGTTTATTTTCCTATGAAATGTTATATATTTTTAACCAATATATCTATTTTTTGTGCCCTTTGGATAAGTAATACTTTTCACTTTAGGCTTTATTTAAATAAATCAAAACCAGATTATTTTCAAAGTTTGTGGTTATTATTTGGTGTTGCTCTATGTTATGGCCATATCATGCCATTTCACCAAATTCTTGTATCCACTTATTCATCTTTCCTGTATTCACTATGATCACTTTAATAATATCTTTATCTAGGCCTTAACCCATTTCTTGGAATTTTTTTTTCATTAAATTGTCTAGTTCATTGTCTCCATTGTTTCTTTTGCTGTGCAGGAACTCTTTAGTTTGACATAGTCCCACTTGTATATTTTTGCTTTTGTTTCTTTTGTTTTTAGTGTCATAACCAAATAATTGTTGCCAAGACCAATGTCAAGAAACTTTTCCCTGGGGTGCCTGAGTGGCTCAGTTGGTTATGCGTCCAACTATTGGTTTTGGCAGAGGTCATGATCTCATGGTTTCCATGGGTTCAAGACCTAGGCTCTGCCCTGACAGTGTAGAGTCTGCTTGGGATTTTCTCTCTCTCGTTCTCTACCTCTCCTCTATTCGTGCTATCTTTGACTTTCTCAAAACAAATAAACTTTAAACACTTTATATTTATATAAAATTAAAAAATATTAAGAAAGTTTTCCCTGTTTTTCTCCCCTAGGAATTTTGTGGTTTCAAGTTATGTTTATGTCTTTAACCCATTTTGAGTTAATTTTTGTGAGTTATGTAAGATAGAGGTCTAATTTCAGTCTTTTACATGTAATTAGTCTATGCAATATCATTTATTGACTATTACATTGTATACCTTAAATTTATACAATGGTATATGTCAATTATATCTCAAGAAATTTGGAAAATTATTATTAGTTATTATATATTTATACAAAAGCTATTTGTTTTATATATTTTATTATGTGATCTTCCTGAACTCTTACTATTTATAATCAGTTTTCAGTTGAATCTCCCAGACTGACAGTTTTGACATATGTTAAAAATAGATCTGATTTATCTACACTATTAAAACTATTTACACTATTGGATTAAAGTTCCTTATCCAATAATAGTGAACATCAGTTCCAATCTTCTTGTCGATGGAGAGCTCTATTTCCTTTATTAATGGCATTTTTTGATCTACTGTATCACAAACACTACCTTTCTTCACTCTTCCTGGCCCTCTGACTAGTGAAGCTGACTCTGTCAGACAGAACTCTTTTGGTTGCAAGAAAAAATGAACCATACTGACTTGAGCATAGAGGAGCATTTGTTATTGGCAGTTACGATACTTTACTGTCAATATCATCCCCAGATTATATTACTTTTCAAAGCCTAAAGTAGCTTTAAATGGAACTCAGAGACCAATTCAGCCTTTAGTCCTTGCTCATTGTAACATCCAGGATCCTCAGAAGTAAATTCTAGCAAAAAAAGAATGCAATCCAGGGGCTTCAGGCTTAAGCTAGTCTTTTTTGCCTTTCTATCTACCAAAACATTATAGAAGCTATATTATTTTCGTATCTTTGTCAATTTGCACTACTAGTGCAGAGTTTCTCCTATTTTAAAATTTGCAGGTCATTTCCTTTGGACAGTGCTTCTGGGGTGCAAGTGGAGTAGAGAATGAAATATTTATGTGTATACTTAGGTTACCACATTTCCCTAGAAATCTTCCTATGCCCTTGGAAAGTAAGAACACTTTTAGCCCTAAGGTGCTTATTTTTCATATTTTGAATGTTTATTAAAATATAGTTTCCAATTTGCTATTAAGGCATTTCATTTATCCTTCTTTTTTATCTATTGCATATACAGAGGTTTTTTGTTGTTGTTGTTGTTTGGTTAAGTTTATGGTCTCTTTGCTAGTGGAATAAGCTTAAATTCCATGTTCTCAGACAAATATTTGAAAGGCACTCACTTTTAGGCATTATTTTCAGAAATTGTCTCCCTCAACAATCTGAAATGTACTCTCAATTACAGAAGACTCTAAACTGTGAGAAAGCTTTTGGTGCACCATTATATCTATACATTAAGCACTGACTTTTCTTGTTTAGAATGATAACAAAAGTTATACTTAATAATAACAAAATTTTAAAAAACCTACTTCAATGAATCAATAATGATAATTATAGCTCCTCCCATATTTATTTTCCAGGATCTGGTAGGCAAAACTATTGCTTTTCAGTTTCTTTTGACTTATATTAAAAGGTGATCTTTATAATTTATAGTAATTTCAATAAAATTGCTCTTTTGGTTTTTCTATTAGATACATCATATAATCTCAATGAAATATTATGCATGTTACGAATCACCATCAAAGAAACTCTGTCACTCCATAGTACACAGTTCTAAGGCATGAGTGGGGAAATTTGGAAGGTAGTCCACAACTGTGATAAGAAATGGCTTGTATATCTGAATATGCATATGCAAAATAAAAACAATTACAGCATCATGATTCTTTTTCTCTTATCTTGAGCTAGAAAAATGTAAAGTAGATATCATTTGAAGCATTACTTACATGCAATGCAATTGGCATTGTATTCCATTCCATTGTTCCCCTCTTGTTTCCTGAAGGAGACAGAGGCAAACATATCAGAGACTCTTCCCTCAGTGACAGTATCACAGAGAGTATAAAGGACACACACATACAAACAGATAAGTAAATTTTGTTATCTCTCTGTTATACTTAGATGTGCAAAAATTCTCCCTGGTACTAAATCAAGGTAGTAGTTTTTCATAAATTTTAGGGGAGAATTTGAGGAAGACAAATCAGTTTATTTCTAAGTTCTGAAGGCAGATCATCTTGCTATTTCTGACAACCACACCCTGGCCCTGAAGTCTTATTGATTTGTTGTTTGCCCTTGTTCTTCCTAAACCTTTGAGAAGCTGCCTTTTCTGATTAAGCCTGCAAGTCTTTAGAAGTATTCCCAGGGGTTCTTTCATCTATAGTTATCATTTTATTTTATTTTATTTAGTTTGGCAACACACTTCTTTGAGTTAAAAAGAAAAAACAACCGTGTAGTTAAATTTAAAAAGTTAAGGTTTTAATACATTGGCAAGAGAATGTGGAATTAATGTACCTGTCTTAAAGTAGCCTGCTGTTGATAAATATCGGAATCAAGTGCCTGATTTCCAGAATTCTTCTGTGTTGTGTGTAGGAGTTTAACTGTCATCTTATTTCATAAGGCCCACAGCAGGGTCTTTAGCTTACTGAAGTATCAGAAGTCTTATAATAGGATTTGTTTCTATAAACTTTAGGTTATAAATATCAAGGGTAATACCCTTGCTCATACTAAAAATTGAGGACAATGACTAAAATCTTGCAATCCAGAAATCTTTTCTACAAAGGTTACAGAGAAAGAAAACACCTTTATTACTGAATATGTGTTAAATCAGAGCGTGAGGCACATCAACGGCAGCTTACAAAGAGACCGCAGAGACTGAAAGAAATCTCATATATTTATATAGTTAAGGAGACATAACCCGCTACATACATGCTTTCCAGATAAACAATAACTAATCCTCAAGTAAAAGAGTGGTCAGCGTCATTTGTGATACAGACTCCTTTCTAAGCTTACCTGGAATTGGGGTAACCATCCGCACACCAAAGGAGAAACAAATCTCCTCTGGCATTATGACAAAAGCTGGTTTTGTAACTTTAAGAACGATGCCCACCTGGTTAGGCTCCTACCCTGTCACAGAAACTGGGATGTAGGAGCTCGCTCTTCCATGTTTACATTTCAAAGTGATGGTACTCAGGTCTCTGAGAAAGTCATACTGGGGTTATGGAGCCAACAAAGGGCCACCTGACAAAAGGTCTGTCTAGTTTTCAAAAGCATTTATATGCATTTTTCAAAGAGATGAGAAAATACTTACAATTACAGGTTTTCTGAGGCAAAAGCTCTGAGAAAATGGAGGGGAGGAAAAGCTCTTAACTAAACTACATTTTAAATTTTTATTTGTCCTTAAAGTTTTTATTCATTCATCCATTCTACATTCTAATAAATGAAAACAATCTTTATTTAAAAGTAATCTCAAATGAAAATTAAAAAAAATAATGCATGATGTTACTATATTTTAGTCATTCTTTGGGTGCAGAAAGTAAATTGTGAGTTCATTTTATTTAATGATAGGAGAGAAGCAATGATTCAAATGAAAACAGACTTTAACCTAATATTGGCATTTCTGATAAGTCGTCAGTTTACCTTTGAATGACTCAATCAGTTTGGAGTAAATATATGAATCTGACATGAAATGAGTCTTTTTTGCTTCCTTGTTAGAATATATATTTTTATATATAATATATTTATGTTATACATAATATATTAATATATTTTATATTTATATAGTATATATTTATATATTATACATAGAATATATATAATAATGTCAAATCACTGTTATACACCTCAAATTAATGTAACATTGTGTGTTAACTGTACTTCAATAAAAATTCCTAATATAACAAAAGGAATATAAATACAGCAGGCAACAAAGATTTGTAATACTGGAACTAGGCACTGTTAGAAATTAAAAACTAAATGAACAAAGCAAAATTTATCAAGCTCAAAAGTAGCAATTTCTGTAGCTCTATGAAGCAAAGCTCGCTGTGACATGCAGAACATGACTATCTAATTAACACTACTTCAGCAGGTGCATTTTTTAAACTATGCAATTACATTTTGCTGAAAGTACTAAACTTCAGTACTGAGACTCCTCTATATAGATCAAATTATCTTTAAATCTATTACCAGATTGTATTTGCAATGCCATCAATAACTATAAATTAGATTTCATAGAATAAGAATATTTTTTCTCAGCATAGAATTTAACATAACATTTATAAAGCACTGGAATCCAAAAATATATTGTAAGCATTTACGATATCTATCTGTACAGTGTGTGCCTTATGTACTGAACAGTTATCATCTGTTACTACCTTGTTCAAAATCTATTTACCACTCACATAAAAATACAGAGTAATGGTACTTTTTTAAAATCATTTTTTAAGTCACTAATTTATGCTAATGGTGCAAGTTTAAAAACACACTGACAAGAGTTTGGAAATGCAAAAGCCATTTCATGCCAGAAATCATTACAAATTAAATTTCCCAATGGCCAGAAGAATGTCTATTTTTAGTTAGGTGTGATATCCCAGGACCAAGTAGGATACCTTAACTAACAGATTCTCAATAAATATTATTAAATCAAAAACAAATAAAATATTAAAATGTGGAAGTGAATGTTTTAAGAGTATCCATAAAATATTTAGGGTTTTGTTAAAAAAGTCTGAAGATATTTATCATAAATTTACTTATCAAAAGATTAACTTATATAGTAAAATAGAAAAAAATATATGTGTGAAAAATAAAAGTATTACCCTGAGACCAGTATTAATTTTAATCTAACACTTGGATAATAATTTGTATATTTCAAAAGTTACATCAGTTTTCAATATAACTTATTCAATGTTAATTTAAATTTTTATTTTTATAAAAACATCTTAATGCTTATTTGTTTTCGAGAGAAAGAGGACATGGTGGGGGAGGGGCTGAGCGAGAGGGAGACAGAGAATCTGAAGGAGGCTCTGTGCCGCCAGTGCAAAGCCCAACATGGGGCTTAAGTATCCTATATATATATATAGGAGAGTCGGAATGTTAATAACATTCCTATTTTTTTTAATGTTCTATCATTTTCAAAAATTTAAGCATTATTCACTCAGTGCTGTGCTCTTCAAAGTATGGTCCCCAAACCAGCATAAACACATCTGGGAACATGTTAGCAATGTCACTTCGTGGGCCCCACCTCAGATCTAGTGAATAAAAAACCCTGAGAGTAGGGTCATATAGCTTTTATTTTAGTAGCCTGCTTTCCAGGTGACTCTGCTGCATACTAACAATGTTTGCCTAAATTAATGGTTGGTGTCCAATCCAATAATTGGTAACCCTGGATTCAAACATCAATCATCTGGACATTTAAAACAGAAATATCAAATCCCAGAATACATGCTGATCCCATTAAATCAGAATCCAGAGAGGTGAGAAAGATAAGACCCAGACATTGGTATTTTTTCTTTAACAGTCTCTAGTGGATTTCATGTCAGTAAATGTTGACAATCATTGGTCTGGTTAACTATCTTTTTTTCTTAATGTTTATTTTTTGAGAGAGAGCATGCACATGAGCAGAGGGAGGGGCAGAGAGAGGGAGAGAGAAAGAATCCCAAGCAGACTCCATGCCACCAGCACAGAGTCTGATGCCAGGCTCCATCCCACAAATGGGAGATCACCACCAGAGCCAAAATCAAGAGTCGGATGCCCCACTGACTGAACCAGCCAGGAACCAAATACCTTTTTTATTTTAACAGCTAACATTTAAATATTACTTTCAAGTTAGCAAAATAATTTTAATCAACACCCTCACCTGCCCACCAATATTAGAAAGTTAAGACTATAAATATTCAGATGTCTAAATATTTAAAAGTTACAAATCATCTTATTTTTAAAATATATTCTATTTGTTTTCTTTGACAAACCTTCATAAATACAAAATCAAAATACATAGGTAAACCTATTTTTAAAAATTTAATAATATTTGTTGAGCAGTTATTTCCTGTCAAGAGCCTACAATATTATCACAATTATTGTTTATGACAATTTTTAAGAGTAGATAATAGCCCCATTTAATTTATAAGGAAGAAGAAGCTTGGATGAAGGTCAGAGAAAGTTAGGAAATTAGCTAAAAATGAAACAGCTACTAACCAAGCCCTAACAGACATGACTGACCCTAGCTCTTCACCTTATCTCCCATCCTCAAGATCACTAAAATAAAAATAGCTGACATTTATCAAGGACAATATGGCAAGTGCCATGTTAAGGTATTTTTAGATGCATAATGTTAGCACATAATAATTATGATGAGGTCATTATCCCCATTTCACATATGAGAATCTTGAGGCAGAGAAGGTAAATGACTTGTTTAAGGGCATACAATTGGTCTTTTTTGAGGTCAAATTTGAATCCTGGCAATCTTAACCCTGAACTGGGAAGAAATCAGTGGAAATTTGTCACTATAGGGGGTGAGAGTGCTTTAAAAACAAAGGACCTGCACCAAACCCCTAGAGCTGCCTGGGCATATCCATCACCTTCTCACACCCGCAGACTTCCACAGGTGACAAATCCTTTTGAACCAGGCTGCTTGTTTGGCTCTATGTTTGCTTGGTTTTGAGCTGATGTTCTCTTCGTATTTAGTTCTGGGCTTTTCTTAGAATAGCAAAAGATGCATCAGACTGCTTTGCTAGGCAGTAAAAGTCCAACAAGCTTCTGCTGTTGTAGTCTAATCCTCTCCTGATATGGTTTAGAACAGGTCATTATGACTGCTTCTTCCATGTTGAATAAAAGAGTCACTGGAACTGCCTAACATTTGAGATCAGCAGAATGAAAGTGAATGGTTTAGGGAGTGGCATGGCACTCTGAATCGTGTTTGTCTTTTGTACTGTAACAAGGCAGTCATTATTGGCTTCCAGCTTCTATATTTTGCTCCTAGGAATCTTTATTTGCTAGTTATATCTTGTAAAAGAAACATCTTTTTGAATAAAAAATAAATTAGATTTTTAATATTTATGTCCATTTTAGGATGATGTTTTGAAGATGCTCTGAAGCAACTTAGTTTGTCCATCCAGTATTCATCAATGCTTGTGGGCATGTGAGGTAGGGGCAAATAGTGTGGGGTCCCTGCCCTCAAATATATATACCAATAAAAAAGAATGAGCATATTTTTAAATTATGATAAAGACAATAAATAAATAATTTTGACAGTACTTGGTTATTTGACTCTGTAAAGCAGGCATTATGGCAAAATCAACTACAGATTAATACTTATGAACACTGAGCTTTCACTGCATGCCAGGCGAGCCCTGAACCTGTGTAATTCTTTTGATTCCCACAACAACCCCATGGCACAGAAACTATTATTGTTCCTACTCTACAATGAAAGACAGTAATACTAAGAGAGTGGAGACATTTGCTAGTAAATGATGGGCCTATAATTCAGAGTCTAGCTCAAGACCTTCGCTTTTAGCCACTAATCCATATTCTATACATTATTTAAGAAACTAAGAATTTAAATTCAGCTTAATTTATGTTTAGATGGTTTTCAATGACCATACCCATGTTGTCTGAGGATGATGGTACAGACAATTATTCAAATAAATAATTTAGATAATCATTGGTATAATAAGCACCAGTTTTTTAAAAAAGATGGACATCTAATATCATTTTCTGAAAGTCATTGTAGAAATACACTCTCTCAGATTGTTTCATTTATATCAAAATCTTTTTAACATACCGAGGGCATGAATAAAAGACAGTGTGTAACTGAAGAAGTTATTAATGCCAAGGAAACTATTAACTCAATTATCACCAGGGTCTGTTCTTCATATTCATACAGGACTTAGAGATAACTGAAGTAATCTTTGGGCCTTTAAATCACATGCCTTCAGCTTTGGAACAATTTGGAAAATTTTACCCACTTGTATTTTATATTCTTATTAAGAAAATGTTTATGAAAGCCAAATTTGCCCTTTTCAGAGAGTGGAAGATCTATAAAAAATCTTAGACACATGCTTAGTATTTCATACCATCATCTTTCTCTGAAGACACGACACCTACTTTTTGTTCTAGTCTCTCTGCCCCTAGTTCATGGCTGCCTGTGTTTTAAATCACTCCATTTTATTTATAGTTCTGAAAGTACTTTCTAGCTTCCAATGTCATTTCTATAGTAGACTCTGTTTCCATCTCTCTGTACTTCAGCAATAGTTCCTAGAAATAATCACCCAACAGATTTCCCAATTGAGAGGAGATCTAGAAACCAAATGTTAGTGCTGTTATCAAAATTACCCATTATAAAATCAACCTTCTCAAATTTTAGCAGAGCAGGGCATACAATGATCCCAATAAAGCAGTTACCAGCAAACAAACAAAAACTATCTATTACATATCTACAGGTGTAGGTAGATACACCTGCCTACAGAAAAATAAAAATCTAGAGTACATTTGGTAATTTTTCTAATTATTTATTAGTATGATTTTTAAATTATTTTTCTCTACACTATTATAAAACGGCGTTGGTAAATCTTTTAACATTGTGAGAGTTTGCTTATTAGATTCTTCTTTCAGATTCTGTTGGCTTTTTGAGCCATTACAGATCCCCTGGAGGGTAAATCAAAGATGTCTTAACAGTTGTAATGGATTTTACATGGGCAGGCAATTGCTAGGAAATGAAAGAAATCAGTAAAATACACTTTAGAATTAAACTTCTCTTCAAGATACTGTCATTTTCTCTGGACACAGGGGTACTATGCTTTTAGAGAGCTTAAACTTACTTAGTTAAGTGAACTGTAACTAAATATGTCCTTAGTATATTTGAAGCAATTGATACTAGGGTGTTACCTCGATGTTGTCATACTTTTAAACTGCCTCATAATTATGGGATTTGGTAATCCTTATTAATATGCCACCAAAGTCCAGATCAAGATACAGATCAAGGTATTTTGCTTTGGGATGAAATAGATAGGGAATGCCAACAAATTTTATATTATTTTTTTTTTCATGCAGAAAACTTACTCATCCTGAGCACCTCCTATGAGCCAGTCATAGTGCTGAGCACTTTTTAGATATCAGCAAAACTACCTCTCAATAAATTTATGAGGTAGTTACTATTATGCCCTTTTTCCAGATTAGAAACTTGAGCCTCAAATCCCATAGCTGATAAGTAATAGCAAGGCTCATCCTATTTGACTCCATTAGCTGCTCTTTATACTCTAATTCTACAAGTTCAATTACCTTTATCATACTATCATTTCTTCTTAGATAGTTTTGATTGCCCACTCCATCTCTTCTGGAACTTTTAATCTCTTTTAATAGGTTTTATCTCTCTCTCTCTCTTCCTCCCTCTCTCTTTCCCTCTCCCCAAAATTTTCTTCAAAAGTATTTGATTAAATTTCTTCTCTTCTAGAGTTCTGTAAATTATTTATATCCCTCCTCATTCTTTTTATGTAACTACTCAACTTATTCAAATTTTCTTCTTTTCCATAGCAAATATCTTTTCTATTTTTCTTTACTTCAGTAGCTCCATAGCTTTTCTTAACATAACTCTCCTTTCCTGTCAAAATAATAGGCTATTCCAAAAGAGATAAGCATATTTACATTATTCTAGCAAAGTAAAAAATAATATCTGAGTATCTATGAAAATGCTGGCATATGAAATCTCAAAGTACAATTTCTCAGGGCTTATACAGGTCCATGATTTTTGTGGAACTTTGAATTTGTGATAAGATACTTTCTTTAGTTTAAGGTAAATTTTTCAGCTGTGAATGACCATAAACGTGTATTGCCGATTAAAGGAGTAATCACGCCTCCTTGATTAACTTAGCCATTCAAAGCATCATCTATCTATTGTTTATTGTTCTATTAATCTAACATTCTATTATCTATGTGGTTCAGTGAGTCTCAATACACCCATACTACCACTTATAAAATGATTTGAAAATGCAAAGATACTTTTGTTTTTCACATGACTAATGGGCACAATTGGCATTTAATACGCAAGATCCAAGGATGCCAGAATGCCTGCAAGATATATTTATTTTCAACTCATATTTCAAAATGTCAGACACCAGAAAAATTGACACTTCTGTTAGTAGTTAAAGTAAAACTTTTGAGGCCCCTGGGTGGCTCAGTCGGTTGAGCGTTCGACTTCGGCTCAGGTCATGATCTCATGGTTTGTGAGTTCGAACCCTGCTTCAAGCTATGTACGGATGGCATGCAGCCTGCTTGGGAATGTGTCTGTCCTTCTCCCTGCTCCTTCTCAACTTGTGCTCATTCTTTCTCAAAGTAAATAAATAAACTTAGAAAAATAAATAAAAATTTTAGTTATGGTTATCACTGATATAATCATATACTATGTTGTAAAAGGAAAACAAATATTAAATATTTTATAAAATTATACTGATAAGGAAGGTAAAATTTTACCCTATTTTGAAATTTTAAGCAAAATATTAACTCAGAGCTCATCAATAGAATGTTGTTAATTATTTTTTTTAAGTAGCCTTCACACCCAGCAAGGAGACCATTGCAGAGCCTGAACTCATCACCCTGAGATCAAGACCTGAGTTGAAATCAAGAGTCAGATGCTCAGTTGACTGAGCCACCCAGGAGCCCCCCTAAAACTTCCTATAAAAGGGATACATTATTATTTCATACAGAAATTGTACATTCCTGCAAAGTACTGTAAGTCATACAGAATGGCGGGGGGTGGGGGAGGGTAAAGCTTATCTTGCCAGGCTTATTAGAACTGTTTTAGTATCATTATCAAAAAAATCAAATGAAATTTAATATAAGAAGACAACAATCACTCCATGTTCTTGAGAAGGTGTTGTTAGTAAAGTTAAATGTAATTCCTTGAATAATTATATCCTATATAATTATATATATGCAGTGCACTAAGGAAGAGTTTAAACATCTGATCTCACAGTAAGAAAGGTTTCTAAAGAACGCAGCTTCAAAAGATTTTGTTTGCTATGCAGTATTTGGTAACCCATTTTAAATTAATTCAATAAAATTAAACATCCATTTAAATATTGCATAATATCATATCTTTAAACACATTTAAAAGTTTAAATGATGCCTTTAGAAATTTTTGAAAGAGATAAGCCTCATTAAAATGAAGTGAATTGTGAAATTAATAAGCATATTTACATATTAAAAAACCTTCTTGTTGAGAGTATTTTCCAATATTGGAAGATAAAAATAGGCTTAAAATATATTTCTAAATGACTTAGAAAAATATATTTCCTCTAATTGGATCATATTAAAAGATATGAGGAATAATCCCATACATCTTTATATTTAAAAATATAAGTGAACTTACAAGACAGTGTTGTATGATTTAACATTTGACATGAATGTAAAACACATTTTTCTACATTTTATAAAGAACTGAAAAGAAGAAAGAAAAAACTTAATGGCAAAATAAAATTTAATCAAATTACCAAAATATTTGAATTTAAAGAAAAATTATATTCCCCAAAATATCAAGTACTGGCAAGGAATTGGAGGAAAAGGAACACTCATGCACTGTTGGTGAAAAGTAAACTGGTGTAGCCACTATGGTAAACAGTATAGTATTTTCTCAGAATATTAAAAATAGAATACTATTTAACCCAGTAATTCTACTTTGGGGTATTTACATAAAGAAAACAGAAACACTAACTCAAAAAGATATACACTTTTCTATGTTTACTCCAGCATTATTTACAATAGCCAAGATATAGAAGCAAATTAAATGTCCATAGATAGATGAATGGATAAAGATGTGATATGTATATAATACATATATATGATATCTTTATATGTAATATATCGACATACACATAGAGACAATGGAGTATTACTCAACCATAAAATATGAGATCATACCATTTGCAACAACATGGATGGACTAGGAGATATTATGCTAAGAATATGTAGAATCTGAAAAATAAAATACACCAATTAAAAAAACCCCAGAGAAACAGAAGTATAAATACAGAAGACAAACTGTTGCCTGAGTGGATGGGATTGGGGGGAAGGGTGAAATAGGTGAAGTGGATTAAGAGATACAAATATCCTTTTATAAAATACAGAAGTCACAGGGATGAAAAGTACAGCATAGGGAATATAGCAGATAAGATTATAACAACTTTGTATGGTGACATATGGTGATTATACTCATCATGGGGAGCACTCTGTAATGTACAGGGCTGCTGAATCCCTATGTTGTATACCTGAAACTAATACTGTATTTTCACCTATACTTAAAAAAATAAAAGAAGGGGCGCCTGGGTGGCTTAGTCGGTTAAGCGTCCGACTTCCGCTTGGGTCATGATCTCGCGGTTTGTGGGTTCGAGCCCTGCGTCGGCTGTGCTGACTGCCAGCTCAGAGCCTCGAGCCTGTTTCAGAGTCTGTGACTCCCTCTCTCTCTGACCTTCCCCCTGCTCACGCTGTCTCTCTCTCTTTCTCCTAGAAATAAATAAAACATTAAAAAAAATATGTTAAAAAAAAAAAAGAAAAAAAAACAATGGTGGAAACACTGGCATGAGTGAACAAAAGTCATAAATAACTATTTTGTGTAGTTACATCTACTGTTTCTTTTTAAATAGTAAAAACTGGTAGCAAAAGTTCACCTTTTTAGCAGGACTTGGTGCTTTGGGGTAACAATAAAAAGATTTCCTTAAGAATTAAAAAGAGATGTTATTCCCATTTCTTTAATACACACTGAATTACTTGTATCATATTCAACTACAAGGTACAAAAGATTTCAGTGCATAATACTATTAGTACAAGCATCATATTACTACAAATGTTTATTCAGAGAGGTTTGATAGTCCTTTCTATAAACTAAAAAAGAGTATTTTGTAAATAATGAGGATCTCTTTATTTGCTGATATCATTACAAAAACCAATGACATTAGCAACAAAATGTTTTTGTGTGTTGAAGTCCGAGTCAGTTAACTCCAAAATGTTAAGGAAAACAGTACTTCACTATTAAAATACTTAATTTTATGTTTTCTTTGACACTTTGGATCTTCTGAACTATTTCACTGAGTGAAATAAGATAAAAAAAATTATATGCTTACAAAAAATATTATTAAACAGATACACAAAATTGAAGAGTTTCACTGGATTATAAAAATAAAGGTTGTTTTAAAAATATTCCATAATATCACATATATGTTTTAAGTGTTTTCAAAATATGTTATAAAAACTACATGTTGAAACTATTTTTAAAATATTTCATGTTATGTTATTCCAAATATATTTAATGGTATTAAAATGATATATGTTAGGAAAATTACTTGTTAAAATTATTTTGGGGTTGCCTGATATTCTTAATCTTACCCTAAAGTCTCCTCACAGATTTTTTTCTAGCCATTTACATTAATTTGAGCATTTTTTAAGTTTATTTATTTATTTTTGAGAAAGAAAGCATACACTGCATGCACATGAGAGAAAGGGAAAGAGAGAATCCCAAGCAGGCTCTATACTCTAAGTGCAGAGCCCTACATGGGTCTTAACCTATGAACTGTAAGATCATGACCTGGGCTGAAATCAAGAGCTAGACACTTAGCCTAATGAGCGACCCAGGTGCCCCAATTACTATTTGTTTTTAATTCATTCTGTATTCTATTTAATGAAGGCTATGGTCTCTGAAGTCTTTAAAATATCAGAGACTGAACGCATGATTTTGATTTCAAGATAGGAGACATAATGGGAAAGAAGATACCTAGGATATTCTCACTATTCCATCTCATGTCACAACATAGGACATTACTTTCTCACTAGGCATGTAAACATGACTCAGTTCATTTGTGAAAATACTTGCTCATTTTCTCCATTTGTGATTGTTCTGTTTTTAGAAACGTAATCTATTTCAAATATGTATGCTATTTCATTACTTATCATTAATGCTTATTCAAGTGTCTTACTCTTATCTGTTTAATTTTCTTGTACTTATTTTAAGGAAGGTTACTGATCTTTTTTTTTTTTTAATGTTTTAATTATTTCTAGGAGAGAGAGACAGTGTGAGCAGGGGAGGGTCAGAGAGAGAGGGAGTCACAGACTGAAACAGGCTCCAGGCTCTGAGCTGGCAGTCAGCACAGAGCCCGACGCAGGGCTCGAACCCACGAACCGTGAGATCATGACCCGAGCAAAAGTCGGACGCTTAACTGACTAAGCCACCCGGGCGCCCCGGAAGGTTACTGATCTTAATTTTCTTGTAGCCATACTTGTTAAATATAAGTAGGTACAGGCATCTGACTAATGTATTACATCTTCTAGTGGTCATGTTCAAATATTGATGCATTGGAATACATACTATTTTATTATAAATATTTCCAATTTCTCATTTATAGATGTAGGGTTTATATTAATTTCTTAAAGTTATATGTGTAGGTATTATAAATGAATTTCACTTCAGCTAGTAAAAAGAACATTACAAAATATCTGTTTTAAAGGCATGTTGCTTTCGATATGACAGAGAAGCTCTGATCTATTATCTGTCCCCTGTAGTTTTCTACTCTGTCTTAGCTAACAGCCATAATTTGTCTGTACAAAGCCCATTACCGTGTGTTTAAACTTTCTCAGTCAGAACTAATGTTGGAAGGTGGCCTTCCTGATAAGCTTTCTCTTGGATTGTCTTGTCTTATGGGAGAAAAAGTCGCTCAAAGTATATAAGGACTAGAAGTCATATGGAACCTTATAGGGCATATTTAAAGCACTTCAGAATCATTCTTTGAAAGAAAGTGCATCATGCGTCAAGGAAGAGAACATCATAGAATGGTTTAAAATTTAACCATTTCTATGACACACCCTTTCGCATCAGGCATGTCATATATATTGGGATTATATAAAAGGGAGACAGAGCCTTGCGCTCACAGCTTTGGGCTTAGGGAACTGGGTCTTTGATTCCAATCGCTTGGTTGACATAACTCTGTTCAGGTGAAGGAAGTCAAACTGAGCTTTTCTACTTTCATTTATCTTTACCAGCTGAAGCAATTTGGGCTGTGATGCCAATACTACTTTCTTTGAAAATGATAATACAATTTGGGTGGCTTGGGAAATACAGGAGCCCATTTGGTGAACCTCTTGCCCCCCTTTTCATTAAAATACATCTCAGAGTGAATAGAAAGAAGAACAATTGTTCACGTGTGCTAATCAGCCGTACAAAGTAGGCAAAAGGGAGCTGTCGTACATCTCACAGCAACAGCCTTCGCACAGTTCTGTGAAATCGTTTTTAGATCATCTTATACGGCAAGGGGCTTTGTGTTGTTCCTTTCTGTCCTTTGTGACCCTCAAATAAAATGGAAACTTTCTATGTTCATGACTTTTTTTTCATGTTGAGCTCATGGGGGCACGGGGTCATGCTACCAATATATTTTTAAGCTTCACACAATTACCCTCAACGCCAGTAAAGCAGAGCAGCAGGACAGTATTTATGCCCTGTCCCAGTGAAAACCACTGTCTTAGGCAGCCCCACAGGAAACCAAACGTAATATGGTGCTTATAAAATATATGAAGGGACAACACGGGGCTAACATATTTAAACATCCTATTACCACACCTTTGAATATCATTTCTTCCAGACTGAATTTTCTGCTCAGATGTTAATCTGTGTGATTCCTCTGCAGGTTGCTGAAGTGGAAATTATCTCTCTATTTGTCTACTGCCTATTATTTTCCAAACAAAATTATCATCCTGCATTATATAAAATTGAGGAGGGGTGGTTATTAACTTTAACCACAGATCCAAGGACAGTTCATAATATATTGCCACTTTGTTCCACTAAGCCACACCGTTTAACTTGCTCTAAAGTAAACAAAATCACAGATTATGGTACAGTTTTGAGAGAAAATTTTTAGTGTTCAAACTATTATTCTTTATGCTTTATTTTGTTACAACAAAGTCCAATCTTGTTGATTTTTCAAAAAAAAAACCCTAACACAGCACAATGAAAATGATAACTGACACATAGTGTTTTTAAAAATTTGGAATTATGATTCTTGAAAACCTAATTCTTAACTTCTCCAGGATATTATAGCAACTATGGTCTTGAGCAAGACAAGTAATATGAACTATTCTTTCTGCTGTCCCATTTGTCAGATGTATTTTCTCAGCTCAGCTGCTCTATTAAATCTCCATACCTTTCAAGGGTGCACTTCGCTCTTATCTGTCAAGTCTGTCATCAAGTCTTATGCAAATAATAAGCCCAATGTCATGCATCATATGGCTTCTTCACAGTCTTTGAAGTTTGGAAATTACCTTGGAGTCTCCTATGCAGCTAAATATTCTCTCTAACATCTAAGATGACTCTGGATCTCTTAATGACTCCATCTCTGGTGGCTTACCCTTTTGGATCAATGTCAGCTGAGGCTTGATTAATTATGCATATGAAGCATCTGGTCAAGAGAACTTTCTACATTCCCCCCAGCACTTGTGCATATCCCTCACAATTAGAGTATCTGAAAGCCTGATACCAGCAGGTCAGCAGAAAGACTCTGGTATATGGAATTTATGAGAATAAATATAACAGAGTAGATACATGACAGTACAGGTTTGGAGCCTACATTGTTTTCAAGCATATTACTATGTTACCAGAATGAAAATATTATAGCCTTTGATATAATTGAATCACATTTAAAAATCACTCTTTGAATTAATATACACTATTAGATCACAGGATTAACCCGAGTTTCTATTATATGATCATTTAACAGAGATAGCAAATTTTGATTTTCAATGTTCTGTAAACTGAGGATTGAATGTAGCATATGGATGATCTCTACAGAACCGATAGAAGAGTTCTGAATATATATGTAATATATATGTGTATATTATACATACACATACCCTAGAGAATATTATTAACAATACAAACAGTACTGGGGCAGCTGGGTGGCTCAGTTAGTTAAGCATCTGACTTTGGTTCAGGTCATGATCTTGCAGTTAGTGGGTTCTGGCCTGGCATCAGGCTCTATCTGACAGCTCAGAGCCTGGAGCCTGCTTCAGATTCTGCGTTTCCCTCTCTCTCTGCCCCTCCCTTGCTCATACTCTGTTTCTCTCTATTTCAAAAATAAAGAAACATTTAAAAAAAGAATACAAACTATTTTTGTTTAATTTTTAAGATTTTGAATGTGATTTGAACTTATTTGGTCACTAATAGGTAATACAATGTTTTACACCAACTAGAAGGATGCATTATAGTAAAACTAAGGATGCTGTCTTTAAATGATTTCCTATTGTGAGAAGAAATGAAACAAGACCAATGAAAATAGGGAGTGCCTGGCTTGCTCAGGCGGTGGAGCATGTGACACTTGATCTCAGGGTTGTGAGTTCAAGCCTCACATTGGGTGTGGTGATTACTTAAAAATAAAATCTTTAAAGAAACAAGAAAAACAAAACATACAGACATGCACTCTTTCTCTCTATCTGTTTTTATGATTTGGTACCAGATTTAAAACAGAAAACTGTTGTATAAAGAGATGTCATCATTTGAAAATTGAAATATAACCTAATTACAAAATAATGTTTATTCCAAAAACTTCTGAAAATATGAAAGAAGCACAAATAAAAAACCAGCAACCATAACACCAGAGCCAAAGGTATCCACCACTAACAGGCTGCTGTCATTATTCCCAATTTTCTATTCAAGTATATGCATACATTGTTTCAAAAATTAGAATCATAGGAAAAGTGTTAGCTAGTATCCAATTAAATGAAGCCCATTTTTTGCCAAATGGACTTACTTTTTATTAAAAAATTAAAACATACTATTTCATTTCTAGTAATCTTATTTTTTATTATATCCACTTTTTGAAAATTCTTTTGGCAATAATTTTTTCTTTTACATCAACAAAGAAAGGAAATAAATATTATAAAAATAACTGTTATGCATCATTTAGGAAGTACATATTTTTGACTAGAGTGTCCTGTAACACCCTAACAGATATTTCACAATAAATGCCTTTTTAACTCTAACACTAACTCAATCACCTGTTGTTGCTTTCTTTTATCTTCCCCTGCAAGCTTTGTTTATGCTATTTTTGTATTTTTTTTGTATTAGTGTTTGATTTCTCTCTTTTTCTGTTTCCAAGTTTTTATTTCCCCTTTTTTTCATTCTTATCCAGCATGGCTTCATCAGTCTTTCAAATGCAAAGTATTATTTATTTTGTCTTTTCCATTTTCAAGGAAATTACAACTTGGAAATGCTTAGGTATTGTACCTTTCAACTGATTTTAGTATTGTTTGAATGTTGGAAATTTTAAAAATCTTCTACCACTCTATCAAATTCAACAAATTTACTAAATCTATCCATATCCTGGAATAACATGTGCTTATATATCTGCTGGCAGTGGACTCATATTTTATCAATTCATATCATTGTTTTGTACTACAAGTTTTCATTTTGTTTTCTCATCAATTTGTGTGGGAGAATTGAAAACATGGTGTTGTATAAATCAGTGGAAGAGGTGGGAAATGAGGGTCAGGATAGGATCCCAAGTCAGAAATAGCAATACTTTCAAAGTTTTTCTTGACTGTTCAATCCCTAACAAAGAATATGCTTCAATTTTATATTCAAAAATGGCTTCTTGTGAAACTAATTATGTATATGTTCCCAACACCTCTTTGTTTGAACATAAATTAGGTTATCATGTAATTATAAAAACTTCATGCCTGAGTTGCTTAAATACACACACACACACACACACACACACACACACACACACACACACACACTTTTAGTCCCTCCACTATTTATCTTTACAGAGTTAAAAATCAATGAAAAACAAGACAGCCTGCTTCTTTCTCTAATATATTAACAGTCAATCATGAGGTTGCTGTTGTTTTAATAATTTTGCCTAGTCAGTATGTCTTGGCAGGTTAAAAGTATGAAAAGTGAAATATAGTACATTGATTTAGATTTGAAAATGTTGCAACCTATAACCATAAATACCACATTATTTCTCTAAAAATAAGTAGCAACACCAATGTTTTTCATGCAATCTAACAAGTGAAAGATTCTAGCCCCTATAAACATAATGTTTATGATTTAAAAGAGTTTGTATTTCAGATATTAGGCTTTTGGCTATTATTTTCCTTGGGTGTAATTCCTTATAGCAAAATATCAAGTAGATAACTTCCAAAAAAGCTACTCTTTTGTTCCCATATTTTCTGTATCTTTACTTTTGCCACTATTTGTTCTATTATCAATTTTTCACTATGGAATTTTAAGTGCTGTGATATACAGTGCAAACAAAATTGCTAGAATTAAAATACCTAGAAATTTCACATCCAGGGTAAATTTTAAAAAGAAGAATAATGTTCCATTATCAGAAGGTTATTTCTACATATTTCCACATGTCTATAAATTAATAGCTCTATGTAACCATTAAAACAAAAATGCACTTAAAATGGCCCTCTAAATTGTTCTTTTTATCCTTAAAGATAACAAATGCAGAAAATTACATTTATTAGAAGTATATACTTTAGGCATTGACTGGCACTATGTTTCATGTTTAAATCACATAGCTGTGGGGCGCCTGGGTGGCTCAGTCACTTAAGTGTCTGTCTTGATTTCAGCTCAGGTCCTAATCTCATGGTTCATGAGTTCAAGCCCTGCATTGGGCTCTGCTCTGACAGTGCAGAGCCTCCTTGGGATTCTCTCTCTCTCTCTCTCTCTCTCTCTCCTCAAATAAACAAATAAACATAAAAAAAAATTACATAGCTGTGTTGTGGCTGAGTCTCATAGCATTAAACTTTCCACCTCTGATTTTAGAGCACAGAGTCATTAAACTTTCCAAACTTATCAGCAGGACTACAAGATTTGCATACAGTCAGGTATGTCAGCTGTAGTTCTTTCAGTCAAGAATCACTACATTGAGAGGCACCTGGGTGGCTCAGTCTATTGAGCATCTGACTTCAGCTCAGGTCATGATCTTGCAGTTTGTAGGTTCGAGCCCCACGTCTGTCTCTGCACTGACAGCTCAGAGAGTAGAGACTGCTTTGATTTCTGTGTCTCCTTCTCTCTCTGCCCCTCCCCAGCTCACAGACTCTCTTAAAATAAAAACTTAAAAAAAAAAGTCACTACGTTGAAGCACCTTACCCAAACTAAACACAAAATCATAAAATTCCTCAGTAATTATTAGCCTAAAGTTTTCCAGTTTGGAAAGGAGGACAAATTTAAACTCATGTTGTAACTGTAATTTCCATTTGCTACTTTTATCTGTCTTGGATGACGGTACAAGTGGTGATGGGACAGCTCCATCAGCCTTACAAAAAACCATCAAGTTCTTTTGCACTTTTCTGCTGTTCATTTCCTGCAGTGATGCAGAGAAATAAGGATGGAAATAAGGATGTTTTTCACTGGCACAATCTTTCTGAAAAAAGAATCGCTTGTTTAGCCATACTACTGCTAGGGATACATCATAAAGTACTAATAATTGACACAACTGTATACACGGATGTTCACTGCAATATGTTAATGAGAGTGAAAAAGATATATGTGGAATATATGCAGAAAACTGATGTTTTCCTTAAAAAAATAGATACAGGGAACCTGGGTGGCTCAGTCAGTACAGTACATTAAGTTTCCAACTCTTGATTTCGGCTCAGATCATGATCTCGGCTCAGGTCATTATCTCACGGTTAGTGAGATCAAGCCCCATGTAGGGCTCTAGGCTAACAGCACCAAACCTTGGGATTCTCTCTTAGGTTCTCTCTCTCCCTCTCTCTCTGCTCCTCTCCTGCTCTCTCTCTCAAAATAAAAATAAACAAACATTAAAAAACAAATAGATATATTTTATTTATCACAATGAAAATCAAAAGATAAATATGGTAAGGGCAGATAAGTAGACATATAAATAATACCATATATATATATATATATAGAGAGAGAGAGAGAGAGAGAGAGAGACTATATTAAATCCCTTTGAATAACTGACCACTGGAACTGTATATTGTAAAGAGAAATCTTGTGCCACAAAAGATCTATTTTGGGTGAGTGAATGATGATTTGCAAAAAAAAATACATAGGATTTATACATGTTTAATCTTGTTTTACACTTATACAAATGAGCCTCACTGTTCAAATTAACAATTCTTTGCCTATATTACCTGGACATCTCACTACAACTCATCCCAATTTCTTTCTGCTTCTCTCTCAACTGCTTAATTAAGAGATAATTCACATATTATAATATTTACCATTTAACATATAAAATTTAGGTAATTTTTAGTCTCTTCACAGCTCTGTACAATCATCACCATAATGTAATTTAGGACATTTTCAATCTTCCAAAAGAAACCCTGTACCCATTAGCTGTCACTCTTTATTTCCCCTCAACATCTCCTGAGCCATTCAGTGATCTGCATTTGGTACGTATAGATGTGCCTATTCTGGACATTTTATATAAATGGAATCATACATATGTGGCATTTTTTGTGATTGGTTTCTTTCACTTAGTGTAATGTTTTGGAGTTCCACCTATGCTGTAGCCATGTATCAGAGCTTCATTTCTTTTTATTGCTGAATAATATTTCATTTTATGTATGTATCAACTTCTGTTTAGTCATTAACCAGTGATGGACATTTGGATTGTTTCCACTTTGGGGGTAATATAAATAATGCTACTATGAACATCTGTGTATGAAGTTTTGTGCACTACTTTTGCATTTCTCTTGGACATATACCTAGGAGTAGAATTCATGGGTCATATGGTAAATTGATATTCAACATTTAGAAGAATTGCCAAACTGTTTTCCAATGTGTATTCATTGTTTAATAGTCCCACCAGCAATAGATGAGGGTTCACATTTCTTTACAGCCTTGTCAACACTTGTTATTGTCTCCCTATTTGATTGCAGCCATCTGAGTATTAGTATTTTACTATGATTTTGATTGCATTTCTCCATGAATAATAATAACGAATATCTTTTAAACTCTAGATTTTACAATAATCCCCAAAAAACTTTTACAGGTTATATCTTTCCCTGCTTCCCTCTATTACACTTCTAGCTGCTTTGATATTTGCTTGTGTCCTGGAGTTACATCCTTTTTAAACTAACTTTTAAGAATACCCTTAGGCAAGGTATTCTCCACAATCTGCTTCAAATGATGTCAATCCCCCTCAGGTCGAGCCCTGGAGCTCTTCATTTAAATTGCTTGCCTTCTCCCTTGGGCAGAATCCCTGTGCCCCTGCACCAGAACTGGAGGTGGTGGGTCACTTTTCCTGAAGTGACACTCCCATTCTATGAGTGGTCATGGAAGGCATGTCAATCCTCCCTCTTCCAGGCCTGTCTTTCCCAGAGTAGAATTTCTACTCTGAGAGCAGAGTGGGGCAAAGGTAACTGTTGACCTTTTATTCTCAGCTTCCCTACCTGAGGAGGCAGCTCTGATCCTCTTGGCTGTACCTGCCTGGAATAGAGCTTCTAGAATACAGAACTGGAGAGATGAGGAACACTAGTGTTCTCCTCTTCCAGAATGAAAGCATAGCTCTAGGCTTGGAGCTTGAGGGAGAGGGAACCTCTCTTCTTGGCTGCATTTGCACAGAATAGAATGCCCAGTATTGTTTTCATAAAACAGTTCTGTGAAGCAGAGGAGGAAGTAGATTATGGCTCAAATGTCACAGATTCACACTGGTCCTACTGGGATTAGCATATTTTCCTCAAATAATGTTTCTCCATTTGCTGTTTCCTCATAGGACAATTTGCAAAGACTTAAAATATTATTATTTTTAAAAATAGGATTCTTTGGTTCAGTTGTTGTTTTACTGCTGCAGAGAGGATCTATAAATCTTTTTATTCTGTCATTCTGGAAGTTCTGCCCTCATTCTAATTTTTGCCCCAAAAATATGCTTTCTTCACTTTAGCAATGAATGTTCACTCTTCCTTCATTGGTATTCAGATAGACAGTACAGAATTAATCAGCAAAATGTGTTAGGTAAATCACTGATGGTAGAGATTCAGAAGTGAATGAGATTATCTTTACTTCCTATCCCAGAGGGTTGAAAACCATCTGAGACACAAACATGCATACATACTACAGAAATGCTAATCCCAAACTTCAACATTCCAATGGATAAAATAGGGTAGATACAGACCAAAACCTTTCATAAACCCAAGACTCAAACATGTCAGACCTGCAAGTTAGAGAGAGATACTCCCTAAGAATTACAAAATGAGAAATTAAAGTTTCCCTCCAAGAGTTAAGCTGAACACAAGAAGCATATATTGCAAATAGACAGGAATATACAGATACCTTGAACAGAAAATGGATACCCAGACAGAAAGCCAGATTTTCAGCATGATTGAATTAACACATCTATAAAATGCATATGCCAGTGAAAAGTAAGCAAAGAGAAACAAGAAAAATTCTAACTCTTGGTGATGATAATTATTAGCAAATGTATGTTAACAATATCATTTCTGATGTTAACATAAACTCTGGGTAAAAAGTGTTTTTTTAAAATTTTCATTCCACTGACAAGAACATATTCATTATTAAATGGACAGTGTGTACTTCTCAGCCTAATTACTTTAGATATTTGATTCAGTTAAACATCTAACTGTGTTTGGTTTATTTGTTCATTAGGGCTTACAATTAGTCTAGATCTCTGTGTGGTTCTAGCTACTGGGTGTGAACAGCCTTTTCTTGTACATAAATGTTCTGCAATACATGCTAATTTGACTTTTGTTTTATAGATTTTTATTCAGGTTTTATGTATCACTCATCAACTGTGGATAATGTGGGCATGCCTTTGAAAGAAAGATGAAGGCATTTTCATTATGATGATAAAATTAGGTTTCTGTTCACAGGGTTGTACATTAGATACTGGATATGAATGAACTAAGGTAATTAAAGGCATTCTGCAAAGTCCCTTGGGAAAAAGTGAATAGCTAGTATTCCCCAGAAAACACACTTCTCCACTTGGCACAAGAGAAGTGTTAACTACACCTTTCTCACTTAAAAGTTCTATACAAACTAAATTGAAAATTATATAATGATCATGATGATGATGATATGTTGAATGCAACTGGCTTTTAGTTTCTGCGAGAATAATCTTTTATCTCTTTCTCTCTTTTCTTTTAATTGAAATAGTTGACACACAATGGCACATTACTTTCAGGTGTACAACATCATGATTCCACAAGTCTACATTTTATGCTATGCTCACCACAAGTTAAAACGTCTCTCATTTTACCTTATAAGCTTCAAGAGAGTTAATAATGAGATGTGGATTCATTTCAGTAATAGCAAAAAATGTAGTATTTTGTTAATTTCTCTGTTTCTGAGAATTTGACATTATAGAATTTAGCTTCCGTTGAGCTTTCATTTTCTATTTAAAAGTCCTCCTTATTCTGAGCTGCTCTGGTTGGTTCCTTAGTGGGTAAGTAATGTAAGCATTTTGTAAAGCCTTATGGAAAGTCAGTATAAGTTAGCTCTGAGAATCTCACATGTAAGTCAGGAGAAGGTGACATGAAGGATGCTTCCTGACGTTTATTCTTGTACTCATGTGAAAACATACAAAACATGCAAACTTGGACCTTACTTGCAAATGGAAATACAAATGCATATATGACACACTCAAACTCACAAAGCGATGAATATATACATACAAATAAATATAAATTCAGACTTATAACACTCATACATGAGCATGTACATGACACACAGAAACACAGATATACATAGGGACCCACACAGACATATATACATATATACACTTACAAACACATCTCTAGACATACAATCATATACAAACACAAATACACACTCAGGCAACACACATACACTGACACACACATATACACATGTAAAATTCATCATACATATAAGAGATACTCTAAAAATAATTTAAATAATTTTGAAATATAAAATAAACATGCTTAAATATACTTTAATACTTCACATTTCTCCCAGATTAGCATTTTACTTGTCATGTAGAGAACACAGCCTCTTGAAAAGATACTTAAATGTTACAAAGTGATAATCTCATCTCAGGAGCTAAATTCAGTCATTCTAACCTCAATTCTTCAGCTAATGGTTTCTTATATACGTTCTCTAAGTAACCTTTTCCTTTTCATTTTTCTTTCATTAAATTTAATGATAATAATTTTATAACTTTACAATCTCAGAATATATACCTTAATGGTTCATTATTTATTTAAAATTTTAATCTACATTTCTACCCAATAGCTCCCTATAAACTGCATTCTTTCAGATTATGGCTTCATTTGGCAATTCTATAATTAGCTCAAACTTAATATGTTAATTATTGGCCACATCATATTTTTATAGGTTAAGGAGACCTGCCTGTAAGTCTACCCAAAGGAGGTATTTGTGAATGGGGTTTTCAGTGTGAGGAGCAGGTGGGTAAAAGAAGTGAATGTAGAGATGCTTCCTTCCTTCTGATAATCACTGTAAAGTAGCCCAGATTTTCTGAGAAGAATCTCTCTCTCTTTCTCTGTCCCTCTGCTCTTCCATCCTATATAGTAAAACAAACAAGCAAACAGAAAACAGACTCCATGCTGTAGTTTTGATTGCTCTAGACTGCCTAGAATACTCAGAGAGAATTAGAAGAGAAGATCTGAAGTAGCTAGAGAGAAAAGTCACAGATTAGTAGGAAATGGTATGGTAAAACTCATTAGTAACCCCCAGAGTCCCCAGATTGGATGGAGGATTGCTGAAGCACTGTTAGGTTGGTAGAGATTGGGGGCATCTCTAAATGCCAATCCAGATGTCAGCTGTATGTGGCAGTTAAATTTAAGTAAAATTGGTACAATCTCTGTTATGTTCCATATTCTGCACTTGATCTTAGCCAAAAGGCCAAGAAGCAATGTTATGTTCCATATTCTGTAGGTAAGCTATGTCTTTTCCATTGAGTTCTTTGTTGACTTTTATTCCCATAATAATCTCTGGCTCCATATTTTGACTTCTTAGATGCTTTCATTTTTATAAGTGTTTATAGAGACCATGAGAATAATAGTTTTATAAATAAAAATATGCCTGGCTTTGGTGTGTGTGGATGGCTCAGTCTGTTAAGCATTCAACTTCTGCTCAGGTCATGATCTCATGGTTCATGAGTTCGAGTCCCGCATCACGCTCTGAGCTGCTTGGGATTCTGTCTCTCCCTCTCTCTCTAAAATAAGTTAATTAATTAAAAAACATGCCTGACTTTGTTTTTTGAAGCACTATACATACCCAATATAAGTAGAGTTTTTCTCAAAAATGTACCTGTCAATAAAAAGTTGTGTACTTTTAAAATCTTTGCAATTATTGAATGCCTTAGCAATTATTTTGTTTTTTTCCATGTATTTCAATGAAAAAGTATTATATATAAAAGAATCTATTAAACATGTATGTATAATTTAAAATATAACATAGCAAACACTTATGCACCCATGACTCAGATTACGAAGTGGGAAAATGGTGGTGGATAAAAACCTCCTGTATATAATGCTTGAGTAAGAACAATAACCTTAAGAGAAAGCCTTTTTGGGAAAAGAAATAATTTGAAAATGCACAACTGCTGAGGCTCCGTAGCAGGCTTACCATGCTAATGAGTGGAAATTATGAAGGCTTCCTTTTCTGACAGTGTACCGGAGTATGTTGTTTTCCTTGATTAATACATTTAGCCACACTCAGTTATTCTTTCTGTAAGTAACTATTATTGTTAATGGCTATATATGAAATGGATGCTGTAACTGTTCCTGTGCTTTGGATAATACTTCCCTTATAAACCATTTCAAATAGAAAAGGAATATAGGGAATTCACACAAAATTTTTGAAAAATTTGGAGGAACAAAAGAGAAAACAATACCTTACCTTGAGATTAGGAAGCTTCTATAAACCCTGGGCTGGAATGCAAAACAGGGAGGGTATGTTTATGAAGAAATTACTATTGTCTTGGGCTGAAGATGCAAAACAGGAAGAGAATGCTACCCAGAGAAGAGAAAGCTCCTATCATCCCTGGGCTGGAAATAAGCTCACACTCGCTAAAGACAATGTTGACAAGTCATATGGGTGCACCATATTGTAACTGCTGGAGCTGTCAGCCATTGTAGCTAACACTCCCTAATTACTGTCACTAACATTGCTGAAATCACAATGGTAGACTGTTAGAATCTGTCTCTTGCTAATGAGAAATTCTGCCTAAGTTTCCAGACTGCTGGCCCACTTTTCAGATTTTGGACTCAGGACTACATTAACAATTACCTAAATAAATATCCGCCCTGCCATCCGGCCCTATAAATGTAAGACTTGCCAGCCCCCACAATTGTCCAAACCAATCCTTAAAATACGTTCTCCCTCAACTCACTCTCTCTTTCTCTCTGTCTCTGTATATATCTTATTGGTTCTACATCTTTGGAGAACTCTACCTAATACAATGCTCATGGTACACACATAACAAAAAAGAAATTCTAAACGGATTAAACAAATGTAAAATTACAGAGTTGCCAAACAATGATACAAATGTAATGGTTCATATACAGTAAGTCTTGATGTATTTTAATAAGCAAAACAAATCATGAGCAAAAAGATAAATACATTTGACTAAATTTATAAAAGAAAATAATTCTGTATAGAAGTAATCATAAACATCATAAAGCTAACAACTAGAAAAAACAAATAAGACCAAATATGATTAATATTTTTTATATACCAAGAACTACTACAAAGTACAATGTACTAATATAAAAAATTATAACATACTAATAGAAAAAAAAGGCTTAAGGGCATCAACAAATAATCTCCAAAAGTATAAAGATAATTAATAATAAAGATATGGTTAAAATGGACTGTCATGTAAGCAATTATATGAATTATAATATTCCTGACATAAACTCTTGGTTGGGTTTTAAATAAATGCCAAGTTTTTGAAAAGCCATTTGGTAATATGTATTAATGGCCATTGACATAGTAAATCTGCTTTTAGAAATATGTGTCAGGAAAATAAACAGAGATGTGGACATGGACTTATGTACCATGATATTCACGGCAGAATTATTTATAATAGTACAAAATTGGAAGCAACTTGAAATAACCAATACCATAAGAATGCTAAATAAATCATTATACTTTCAAGTATGGGAATATTATAAAGGCATTAAAAATCATGCCTTGAGGAATATGTAATGACATGGGAAATGCACAAAATGTAGAGTTAATTGAATTTCCTTCTTAAAAAATATGATTCTGCAAGTGCCTGTATCACGATTGTGATTTATGCTAACACATTTAATTAGCCTTCACCCAAAATTCTGATTGAAATGGACAATGAATAATAAAGGGTAATAACTTATTCTAGTATTAGAAAATAGTGAGCAGAACCGGAAAGTGAACATTGTGTAGCAGGACATAAACATTCAGCACATGAAACTTTAATTCTTTTGTTTCAGTTTTGCTGCACCCCGTTCAATTTTCTTACCGATAAGGTGGACGGAGTAGGAAGTTATATCCTTTACTAGGATGGTACATGTACATATGCCCAGAATAAAAAATGATATTTCTCAAATGAGTGCTGTCTATGAACTTAAGGAAATGGAAGGCAATTTTTTCATTATCCTATACCTGGGAGCAGGTTAATGTGTGGTTTTCCTTTTCTCGAATATCCACTGTGAGTTACTGTGGAAAAAAAAAAAAGAAAAGAAACGGGTGAGAGCCTGGAGAAGAAAGAGAGGAAGAGTGTGTAGTAGGTACCCACATTTAAATGCTTTTGTACCAATGGGGCCTGAAGTTTCCCAAACCTCTTTGCCTATGTAGTGGGCATTCAAGTCACCTTAAACCTTCTAATGTCCTTGGTGCCCTGCTGGAGTCCTAAATGTGTGGATCTCTATTGGTGGACCTAAACCCTATGTAGAGACCCTATGAACTAGGCTGTGTGGTGGAAAACTTGGATTAGTTGTAGCTTAGAGCCTAAACCAAACAAAACTAATAGTGGGCTATGTTTTCTCAATTATCAGTCCTTCTCATCTCTCTCCAGTTCCAACGCCATATTCAGGCAAGGAGGAAAAACTAGCCCAGAGCACATCGGCAAGCAAATGTGGAAAAATAAACAAGAGAGCCAGATCCTTTGCCCTAATGCCTAATGCCTTTTGATGGGTCCTTCATGACAGGGCAGCAGCAGGCCTTGGAGATGACTTCTCTTTCTAGCTGCTTGGAAGAGATTGTATCCTAAGAGCAATGAACCATATACTTATTTAATCATTCAATATTTATGATTACTTCTCTGTGCCAGACACTGCTAGACACTACATGTGTATAATAATGGATAAAATAAACATAAACTCTGCACTCCCTAGGGCCTACAGGCTAGTGGAAGGAGTAAATAGAGTAAGCGATAATAGCAGTGTAATATAACATTGGAGCCATACACAGAAACTCCAGGCAATATTAACTCATTTGGATTTTATTTTAAATGCAATAGGAGGTATTGCCTTGATGGAGTTTATGCAGTGGGGCATGAAGAGATCTGCATTATCAAAAGACTCTTCAGGCTTCTCTGTGGAGAATGGATTAGCATGTGCAAAAGGAAAACAATGAACAAGAAGGAAGCGGTAGTGTCCAGCTGAAAGGTGATAGTGGCTTGATGTAGGGCAGTCAAAATGGAGAGAAACAGAAGCTTTGACACGTGTATATTTAAAGTAAAATCAGCAGGACTTGGTTATAAGGTTAATGTGGGAAGAAGGAGAGGAATGGTCAAAAGATGTTTCCAGGTTTCTGGCTTACATTTGAGGCAGACTATGGGGATTTTAATGAAAAAGGGTTATGGAGAAGCAGGATTGGGGGAACGGATCAACACTTCGTGGGAGCTGTGTTACAATGAGATATCAGAGTGCCAATGTCAAGAAGTTATTTGTATACAATACCTCGAGGTCAGAAACCAGGTTGAACTAAGGAGATAACAATGTGAAGCCATTGTCTTTGAGTGTTTAAAGCCATGAGAATAGGTGGGTCATTTAGGGTTTGTGTTATCCTTATATCCTTCCTAAACATGTTAGGGGAATCAGTCATGTCCAATTTAACAAAACACTAGCAATAATCTAATTTTTTGTGATGATGTAAGAAAACGGTTGAGAATAACAGAAGACAATTCATCTTTCCTTAAGCAACATTTATTCTGATTTTTTTAAGCTCCTCTCTGCATTTATTTATTTCATCTATTTGATAGCTCCAGAACTGAAAAAACCATTTCCAATGTCCTACTACCATAAGGTTTCTATCAATTTTCTTAGGACTTCCAAAATTTTTATTTTAAATATTCTGAGATTATGTTATCTAGCTCATAAACAGTCATAGCTATTCTCTCCTTCCTCCTCTGTAATGACAGCATCTGTATCCATGCCCTGGATTCTCATCTCCTCTTTGTATTTCCTCAGGGATCCTCCTCCAAAATCTCTTTTCTTCAGCTTCAACCTCCTCTCTCTTCTTCATTTATTAATATGTTCAAGTTTTTCCTGTCCTCAAAAAATAAAGCAAGTTAAAAATAAGTTCCTCAGACTGACCTTGAATCCCATTTCTGCTACAGAATGAGCTGCATTCCTTTGCAGCCATAAATCTCCACTCTAACATCCTTTTGCTACCCTGCCCCTTTACCAAACTGTTTACAATGTCACTCCTTACACTGTTGTTGCTAAATCTGGTGGGCACATATCTTACTTGACATCTCTGTATCAATTCATAACTTTACTTCCTTGGTTTCAGATCCATTAAAATGCTAATGAGTGCCAACTTTGTTTTTCCTGCTCAGCTCATTCTCTTCTGAGTTTCAGACCCATATATTTAGGGAAAATGCACAATTTTTCCATTTGATTGGGTACTTTAATTAAAATTTGAGAGGGTCATCATTGGAGCCCTGCATTTACACTGCCATCCTGCCTGGAAGTCAACAGAGTCAGTAAAAAAATTCAAAACTTATGCAAATAATATTAGATGGTTAGAAGTATTAGTTTATTTTAAAAGTTTTCTATTATAGATGCTGCATAAAATGATAAGTCAGTGTTTATTAATAAGCATGAAGCTGAATTCGGTAACAGGGTTGAAATAAGACATGCCGGTGAAGTAAGTCTTGGGTACAGCAACTAATGTTCATTTTCATTATCGTATCTTGATAGAGGCATCTATGTAAAATTAAATTTTCCTTCGTTTAATGGTTTGGAAGTAGCTGGTTATTGTTGTGCTTCATGGTTAAGTGTACTTATTTGAAGATGGTGACACCAGAGTATTCTGGAATTCAGTCCTTGCTCCCCCCAGAGTGATTGCTAGTTTCTCCTTACAGTAGTTTGTCTTTGAAAACTGTATCACGCAGAATGAATGATAATTTCTTTTTATTTGACTCATGAGTTTTAAATCTGTGCACTAAACTTGAAAGGTTTGCTTTTAATCCAAAACAACTTGAAAATGCTTTTCAAAAACCACATGTATTCCAGTTATCATTATTTTAAAGGGTCTTGAATTTCCTTCTGAAATTATGAATATTTGATATAAAATATACAAATAATTGCATTTCATCTCACTTTTCCATGACATTTGCTTTTCTTAGTTCATATTTTGACTATACTCTGGTTTTCTGGGCTTTACCTTTTTACTTTTAATTTTTAATGTATGCTTAAATTTAACCTCTACGTTGTTATATTTTTAATATAAGAATTTTTCTTTTTTCACAGTTTGAACTATGATTTATGAATAGTGAACACATTTTTTTTATTTAAAATGCAATTTTAAATAATACAAATACAGAAGACCCAGATTATCTGCATACTATCAGAATCGACAAACCATATATATTGCAAAAGGGGAAAAAAAGGACAATATAACCATTAAAATCCTATTTGGCAGCAGCACTGTTTAGAATAGAAGATCTTATCATTTGCATATATTAAAACCACTTGTGAAGACAGAAACATTTTATTTTTAAAAATTATTTATTTTAAAAGAGAGAGAGAGAGAGAGAGAATCCCAAGCAGGCCCTATACCTTCAGCCCAGAGTCCAAAACAGTGCTCAAACTCAAAAGACAATAAGATAATGACCTGAGTCAAAACCAAGTGTCAAGACTCTTAACTGACTGAGCCACCTAGGTGCCCCAAGATAGAAACATTCTAATAAATTATTAAAGCCAGTTCTTATACCACTAAATCAGATTTACTGATGGGTAAGATCAAGGCATTAGTATTAAAACAAAATCCAATAAGTAGTTTTAATGTGAGGTACTTTGAAATGTGCAATGCTTGACTTTAATAAGAAAAATTAAGTATTAAATTCAGGGTCTAGGGCACTGCTGTCATTTAATAAATGGTGTTCATGTTACTAGTGGTATTGTTGTCTGCCTCCTCACCCTCATCATCATAACATCATTTTTAGCTTACAAGTTGAAAAATAAGATCAAACATTAGCTGTGCCAAGGACATGGTCAGACATATATGAATCTATTTATGCATGTGAAGATAATGGTGTACTACAATAGAAAAAAATCTAGAATAAACATAGATCCATTAGGTTTACACTTTACTTGGTCTTATTTTGATTATTCTCATTATATGTATTATTAAGACGTGATAGCATTAGAATTATATTTCTCTCTGAGTATCTTCGTTTTTGAATCTTATCTGTATTCATTGTGGTATAAGATATCACCATTATACACTTGTTATTTTTGATTGGTGAATGTAATGACACAAACTATAATCTATTATTGTCACATTAGACTTGGGTTTCATTTGGGGGTGGAACAGACATTAAAGCATTCATATCTGAGAATGTGAAGCCAAGAAATACATAATGATTGAATAAAATAAACAAAATTTCTACTTAGGGAATTCTATTATACATGGAAGCCTTAATCCATCATGTACATAACTGACAAGAAAGATTCAGTTAACATACCTCTACTGGGTAGACATTAAAAATCTGGGAAAGGAATGTCATAGTAGTCTCTAACCAAGATGAAACTTTATTTCAAGGAATGAATATTGATTTTTATGTTTAGTGGCATAATGATGAAATCTTCAAAACATATGAACTGAAGAGTTCATCCCAATTGTTGAATATTATGTTTTTCAAGAAATGCATTAGTGCCCCCCAGCTTTACCCATAGTTACTGTTGGGGGATAAAAATCAAATACCTTATGATAAATATCGAGACATATATTAAAACCAGGATGACACTTATGAATTACTATAGAATGTCTCTAGTTTGGAACCAGAGGCTGATTGATAGTACATGTAGAATTGAAATAGAAGAATTTGAATAGATTTTTACTAAAAGTCAGCATAATTAATAAAACAATTATTTAAAATATATTTTCCATCTCATTTTTGAGTTTAAATGACTAAAGATATATAGTGCCTTTCCTAGTGTCTCTATGCGATAAAATTATTAAAAATAAATCATTAAATACATAAATAGCATTAAATATACTCAGTGTAGCAATATGGTTTCAAATCCTGTCTTCTTATAACTTACTACATTTTCCTTATTCAAGTTAGATAAATTCATAGCCTGATTTTCCTTGGTTATAAAAGGGATTGGAGATATTTAGCTTGTATGATATTATAGATGATTAAAGGGATAAAAAGGTACAAGCTTGAATTCTGAATTCTGTTTTCTTCTCAGAGGGTGTCATACAGTCTATATGTTGGCCTCACCATTAATAACCTAAAAAATTGTCAGACTTCATGAAGTAATTGTTCACACAACTGGACGTTAGAAAGTGGGGAAATGTTAGCTCAAAGAGAAGATAAATAGATAATGCAAGCCCTATGATTTCTCCTACCTTCATCTGGACCATTTTTGAGAATTATGTGTAGAGAGTAGAAGTCAAAACATCCAATGACCTTGCAGAGTTGGGGATAGGATATATTTTGTTGTCATATAATATAGTAAACTACTATTTCATAACTTTATATGGCATGGGTCAAGGCCTATTAGTAGACTATCACCTGGAAGGCTCTACTGAACACAAAATAGAACTTAGAAAGTGGGGGAACTTGAATTTAATGTTTCCTGACTTCATGAATATAACCTGAATTTCTAGTATAACATTTATTCCTCTACCATAGATCAATTCTGGTGTCTCAACAGGAAGTTTTGAGTTGCGAAGATTACCAGATTTCAGAATCAATGATTATGGCCAACTGTGTCCTCAAAATATAAACTAAATAAATAAAGGTATGAGAGTAAACAAATATTTATTAAAAAGTGAGAATTAAATACCAATAATGAATAAGATGACTTATTAACACATTAGGGGCTTTGTGACTTTTGTTTTCATTTTGTTTTAATTGATACGTTACTTTAACTAAAAAGTCCTTTACCCCTGTCTGCTGGGTATTTGTAAAGACAAATTAAACAGTACAGATATTCATCTCAGTTTAGATTTAATTCATGTCCTTATGTCATTATAAATGCAGGATCACCTGCCAGCAGGATCTAAGAATGCTGAATTCTTTCTCCAACAATGGGATTGCTTGCAACTACAATTTGCCCTTTTTAGGTGACTAATAGTAAGAATAAAGAAGAAAGTGAAGAAAAGTCTCCTTCCTTCTCTACCACACAGGGACACGGACACACACACACACACACACACACACACACACACACACACACACACATAATTTTCAGAGGTTTAGTTTAATGAAAAATTACCAAACTTCTGGATAACTGAGGAGTAAACTAACTTGAGAAGCCTAATCCTATTAATCGCTGGATAATGTTAAAAGCCATGAGAAATCTGTATCAGTGGATTTGGTATTTCTAATTGTGTGATCACTTTAAGTGTACTCATCAGTATGGACACAGGCAAGGAGAAAAAACAGATGGGCTCGTTTATATTTTGGCATTTTTGTGGATATGGCCTGATCACAGTAGGTATAGAAAATCAAATATATTTGTAAGATAGTGTTTGAAATGATGTGATGTTGGTTATGCAGTGAAGAGGAGAGGGGGTGAAGGCTGGAGGGTATCATGGATTTTAAACTTTAGAAAAGTTGAATGTGGTGGATGAGTCAATGAGGATGAGCAACATACGTGAAGGAAGTTATTTGCAGAGGTGGAATGCCTCAGTTAGTGATTTCGGAGGTGAAATTGTGTGTGCTTATGATATGCTTGAGGGTATGAATGGTTAGGTGGGTGGATTATGAGTTCAGATCGCTGCATGACGTGTAGGGATGAAGCAAAGTGAGAGTCACAGGCAAAATACTAGAGTTAATGAAGGATAGAGAAAACAGCAAGAAGCATTAGACAGAGGGACATTCTTTAAAATAGTGATTCTGGTCTCTCTCTCCATCTTATTTACCTTAAGCCACTGACTGACTTCAGTGAGTGATGTGCTGGGGAGAATGAGCTAAGCATGTTTGGCTCAGGCAGCTCCTCCAGACTTTTGTTTCAGGGATCATCCTGGGCACGTAATATGTGCCATGGACTTCTCTGTCCCTCTCTACAGTAAGTGTCATGGGATAGGTCCTAGGAGAGAGGCATACAGCTGTCCAGTCCAATGCCTGCCTAGGGTATGCAACCTAATCCTAGGTAAAAATGTTAACAAGCTCACTTGTCTGAAGATCTGAGTCCCATAGTCCCCAAACTTGCTCTTATAAACAAAGCCAATATTTGGGCCTCCAACTATGTTACTAATATATTTGTCAATCAATTTTTCACAAATTTGGGTATGAGGATAGTGTCATTTATTACCATTTTCAAATTCCAAGAAGGATAAAGGCTAAGGAAAAAAAAAATCTCAAGACAAATAAATGAAAAGTCCGCTTATGAAGGAAGAGAGAAAAGTGAGTTTTGGATTCAGGAAAATGCAAACCAGAGTACTGTCGGGGTGAGCTGAAGGAGATTTTTCAAGTCCTAGAAGAGAGTGGCCTCCTGGGCCTCACAGGATTTAGTGGAGATTTGGAAAAAGTATGCAGTAATTTGGCTGAGGAGTCAGGACTTCCTTCTGGCTATAGTCTGCAGTGACAGCAGCACTGGCAGCAGCCTCTGCATGCTAGAAGTGAGGGCTGGAGGAGGAAGCAACAGCATCAATCACATGGTTCTCACAAGGCAAGGAACCAAGGGAAAGTGACCCTACCTTCTGAAGGTTTGGTAAGTGTTCATACACCCTGTCCAGGCAGTATTCTAAGTTAGTCTGTATTCCTTAGGAACCAGGATGGCATTCTAGGATGAAACCCAGACCCTTCCATATAGCCTATAAAACTCTCTAGACATGGGCCTCCATTTTTCTCCTTCCTCTCTGCTACTCAGACATAAACTCTAACCCAACCAATTGTGTTGTCCTTTACCAAAACCCACAGAGAAGACAATTTATACCAGCCAGAAACCTCCCCATTAGTTACTGCACAGATAGAATGGCTTCAGGTTAGCCCATTCCTTATATACATGTTACTTCTCTGACACTGAATTTTGACAGATTTGTATTTGGAAGGAGGAATTGTTTTTGAAGCTTGCCCAGTAAATGCTGGCCAGGCATCTAATTTCTTGATTTTACTATTACTTCTTCCTAAAAACCGGTTGTTTTCCTCATCAACCAGATTCCTCTCATTTATTTATTCAACAAATATTAACCATCTGTTATGAACCAAGTTTCCTAAAAGATGCTGATCATGCAACAGCAAATAAACATCTGTTCCAGTGCAAACACTTACATAAGAAGCACATAGGTACTTTTAAAATGCCCATTCCTGAGCTCTATCCTAGACCTATGCAATCACAATGTCTTGGGATGGAGCTGGAAAAATTGCACTCAAGTTTTCTAGATGATTCTTATTACCTCAAGGTATAATAATCATGGAGCCAATGTGAAATGGAAACTGACTATAAAATTCAGTGGCATGGATCAAGATAAGGATGGGTTTCATTCACCAAGGGAGCTTATCTTATTCAATCCAGAGGAAATGAGTTTTAAAATGATTTATCAAGGATGAGTGGGATTTAACAAGATGAAAAGGTTGAAAGAAAAGAGAAAATGTGCTAAGCAAAATTAAATGGATATGCAAAGTGTTAGGAGAAGAAAAGCATGGCCACCTTGTAGAGGACCTGAAAATAGTTGGACATGGACCAGAAAGACTCTGGGATGTGGGGAAGAGCAAAGCAGGAATAGCAAGAGATAAAAATGGAAAGGTCCATAAAGGACCTTCAGAAAGCAACTTAAAGACTTTGTATCATGTCCTAGGGTACACATAGAGGTGTTTTAATTGGGAGAGGACATTGACATACTTACATTTTAGAAAGATCATTGTATGAGGATGTTAACACCCAAAGCTATTTAACCAGGCAGATGAGCTAATGTTCCCCACGCTACCCAGGGGATAAGCAAGAGCCATGCCATCCATGGACAGAGAGAGTATTGAAACTACTTTTAACTTATCCTTGTGTACTTTCTGTTTTATAAGTCTTAATAATAGAATAATTTAACATTAACTACATGATTTAGAAACAAAATAACTATCCACATTTTGGGGGGAATAATGTTCCTAATAGGTGTGTTGTAGGGAATGAAGCTAAGAGTGGCTGGAAGAAAATGGTGAAGCTCACTGAACTTTGTTTTGTGAAATTTTAAAGTACCCATCATTAAAAGTTGCAAATGTCTTTTAAAAAACATAAGGCAGTTTGTGGATTTGTGCCAGCCTAATTACTAAGGAGCCTTATTATGCTTTAAATAATGATTAATTGGAGTCTTATTGGAATAGAGTAACAACATATCACCACCCCCACCAACTCAGCATTTTTTTTGAATGTAATGAAACTAAGTTTTCATATAAAGTGACAGATGTCAATTATTTAGAAATACGGATGTAAAAACTGGGACCAAAATATGTTATACTCGGTTACTCATTAAAACATATAGTGAACAACAATAAAATCACAATGAGAGCTTGTGAATGTATTTGTTTATATAATATACATACACATATTAAAATAACTTCTTAAGCTGCCTATTTTTCTTTACCTCAATTAATAGAGATTATACATCTAATATATGAAAAAGTTATTTACTCTAAACCAACACATTATAGAGTTGTGGATCATCTTTCCAATTTTCTCTACCTGCCCACAGCATGATTTCTTTTAGGCTATGAGCTGTGCTCATTTGCATGCTGAATTAATTCACTTTATCACTTTGACTTTCTGTCTATATAAGCATAGCTGGAGAGGACTGAAGAAAGTGGATGGTGCAGCCAGGAGCTGGAGGCATGTCCTACCACTTGTACTGACTTATGATAGTGTCTAGTGAATCGTGAAATTATAGAATGTTAGAGCTAGGAACAACCTTAGAGATCATCGAGGCCAACTTTTTCCTTTACCGGAAAATAACCTGCATTTAGAACAGATAAGTGACTTGTTCAGACTCATATAATCTCCAGTATCTGACTATTTCTCTTCATTTCTTTCTTTTTATTTTTTTGTCTTCACAGACGTTTTGTTTTCTGTTATTGTCTATGTTTTGAGCAATGCAATAAGAAAAATTTTATATCAACAATTCATTTATTTGATAAATATGTGTCGATATCCTATGAAGTACAATGTATTTGGAGGGTAGCTATGATAATATAATGCATCATGTTGTTACCAGACAGTTTGCATTTCAGTAGGAGATGCTGATACAAACAAGTAACTTTTCAAAAGCGTATGTAAAATGTGCTGTATGTAAATGACTTGAAGGTGCCAGAGGGACTTGGTGGTAATGTTTGGAAAATCAGAGAGGGCACCCTTGGAAAGGTGACATTTAAGTGACTCTTCAGGATATGATAATATAATGAGAATTACATATTCGTTATTTATCCCTCATCCTTAGGACAATAGCTTCTAGAACACTTGGGGTTTCTTTAACAATAGGGATGATACAATCATCTTTTGTTAGAATATTTGGCTTTAGTCCTTAGTTCCTGACACAGGAACTTCTGAGACCTGCAGAATCTCTGTGTAATAAGAGCATTCTTTGTATGTTATTGAGATGAAAAGTGGCTGGAGGACCTAGGTAGCTTCATGATGGGGAGCTGGTCACCAAAAGACAGGCTTGATTAGAAGGTAGGAACTTTCAGTCCTCCTCCCTAACCTCTTGAGGCAGGCGAGGGGCTAGAGGCTGAGTCAATCAACAATGACAGTGATTTAATCAAGCATGCCTACATAATGAAACCTCCAAACAAACAAACAAAACATAATTAAAAACAAAAAACCCCTGAAACTATGAAGTTAAGAGAGTTTTTTTTTTGATTTGGTGAACTTATCCACATATTGGAAGAGGGGTATATCTAAACTCCTGCTCTTAGGACCCTCTGTACCTTGCCCATGTACTTCTTCATCCAGCTGTTCATCTATATATAATATCTGTTATGATAAAGTGGAAAATGTAAGTAAAACATTTTCTTAAGTTTCATGAGCTGTTACAGTACATTAGCAAAACCAAGGAGGGGATTGCGGGAACCTCCATTTTAGAGCTGGTCAGTTAGAAGTATAGGTGACACTTTGGACTTGAGGCTGGCATCTGAAGAGGGAGCAATTTTGTAGGACTGAACTCTCATCCTTGGAGTCTGTGTTAACTCTGGATAATTATCGTAAGGATTGAGTTTAATTGTAGGACACCCAGTTGGTGTCTGCGGAGAACTGGAGAATTGCTCAGTGTGGAAAAACCACAAATTTAGTGCCAGAAGTGTTGATAATAAAAACAGATCATTGTCTCAGAGAATGGGGAGGATGTCAGTTGGCATGCCAGAGAGGAAAAATATGTTTATGGATGATGATGAAAAAGCAGAGAAGGAAGTGGCATGTTTGAAGAATCACTGGATATTTTCTGGATAATGTGGGAGTTATCAAATATGAGCCTGGAAGGATTTATTAGGGCACAGTTTGGGAAAGCTTGACTGTATCAGGATGAGGGAAGAATGGTGTGTGAATAATCATAATATATGAAAATGAGACTGAGTATTTTTTTAAGTTTATTTATTTTGAGACAGAGAGAGAGAGAGAGAGAGAGAATCCCCAAGCAGGCTCCATGCTAATAGCCCTGGAGCCCTATGCAGGGCTTAAGCCTAAGAACCATGAGATCATGACCTGAGTCAAAATCAAGAGGTGGACACTTAACCTACAGAGCCACACAGGTGCCCCCAAACTGATTCTTAATTTCAAGGTAGTGAGATTTGAGACAGGGATGCTAGTCGACAGACTATGGAAAGGACAAAGTATGAGAAAAATGATTCCCAATTCAGGGTGGTGCCAGGAGAGGCCACATGAGACCCAGAAAAGAAGAATGTGATGGATCTGTAGCTGACAGAAACTGAGGTGTTATTCTACGTGAACAGGGAAGTGGAAAGAACACTTAGCATTACTCCAACAAGGCTTTGATCTGAACACTGGAGAAACAGGACTAGATTTGATGAAGGATGAGGTCAAAAGTGTTTAAAGAGGAAGGTGATTGAATTAGTTCTAGACAGGTTGAGTTTAAGAAGTAAATGAGGAATTAATGTGTTTTAAAGGCCATTCTTGAGAGAGTTTGGGATTATAGATGTAATTTGGGGTCATCTGTAGAGAGGTGTTGCCGAAACGTATAAAACAAGTGGTAGATGGCATACTGAGTCAGTGGATGCATTTAAGAAGAAAGGAGAAAACAACAAGGGATATCAAGATAGAAAATATCCTGAAAGAGAGCTGTCTTAATAGTTACAAATGAAGATATGGATTAACTACCAAGGACATTCATGATATGAAAGCCATTGATATATACATATGGGAGAGATAAAGCACACTCAATAATGACAGAGATTCAGATATTTTTATCTAATTCAGAAGCAATAAAAGTCCAGGCTTGCATCCCTTAATGAAACTGTGGCAATGACATCAATTTTACTCTTAGTCTACAAATTTCTTCACAATTTGAACAAGTGAGTATTATCAATTCAAGTACTCTTGAATGCTGCACTGAAATGGACATCATAAATTTAAGCTCTATAATGATCATGATAAATGACCTTTCTCTATAGATAAAACAGTCAAGGATTTCCAGAAAGAGATGTATTTTGATAACACTGTCAGTGCTGTATCTAATGCCTCCAGTGTATAATTTATTTTTTTATTTATGTTAATTACTCCTTGAAGCTCTTTATGAAGATATATTTCTCTCTTCTAAATTTAAGTATGTATCTAAATAGCTTAATATACACCAAATGCATCATAGGTAATGCATGATTTAATGACTACTTGCTATTGGTAACGAATGATTTAATATTTTTCAAAGGTAGTAAATGATTTAATGATAATAAAAACCAGTATTATGTATTATCATTATTGAGAATGTAATCACAGTGTTGTCATTTCTATTATAAAAATTATCAGTATGAACATAATAATTCTTACATACCAAGAGTATATATTTTAGTAGTGATGTGTCTTTATTGACTGATATGAATAAGGGCTTTGCCTGTGATTATTAAATAGTTTCCATCTGTATGAAGGAGATCTACATAAGGATTGAATGTTATATTCTATTTCATTAGCAATATAACCTAATGACCCAAACTAATTTATATACAAAAGGCTAGTCATAACCATGCTATGAAGATTTGATCCATACTGATTGCTATTTACATTCCCTATTGATTACTTTGCAATATTCTATATTAGGATCTGGTAGACTTTCCATTATTGATTTATTGGTTACTGTGAGATATACTGTGTTTAATTTGCTTGAGGGAATAATCTTTCAGTGGTCACATAAAATAATTTGCAAATTTTATTGACCTGTTCTTGGACTTTGTTTCATGGATAGGAAACAGTATACTGCCAAACAGTATAAAGGTAATATAAACTAATGATGCTAGTATATTAATGTTGATGCAGACCATTATTATATGATCTTGTATTTCTAGCATAGGTTTACTTAGGAAGTCTTCTTCACACATAATGTAAAAAATGAAAACTTTTAAGAAAAGTTATGTTGGGTCTCCTGACTGAAAAACTTGTGCACCTTCTTATGCAACTAGTTTCTTTTTTATTTTGTGGACATTTTAGGATATGCAGTGTTTTTATTAAAGAAGGTATGGTAATGTAGTCAGAGACAGGCAAAGTCACAGATAACATGATGGGAATTTTAGTTAATTTTTCCCACGTGTAGTAATTTGAAACATGTAAAATGTTAAAACTGTATTATGAAGGAGAAAACAAATTTTCTAGGAATCTTAAAATAAACATGAGATTTGAAATAATTTTTCTTGCTTCTGGCTCTTAACATCAGTGAAACTGTACAATTACACTTCAGTAGAAAATAAGAAACAGTGATGAAGCACTTCTATTTTCTTCTTTCACTTGAATTATAAAAAGAAACACCACAGAATTTCAATCTGAAAAATTCATATGTTATAGATTTTGACTCTTAAATCATCTTATAATTTCTCTCCTTTTTCCCTTTCTTCTGATTCTCATTGCCATTTTATCTTGTAATAGTTTACATCTGCTAACACATTTCAAATACATATTTTAAAAAATGAGATGTAAAGAAGAAAACAAAATACTTAGTTTGGCTCATTGGGAAGGTATAGCTGAAAAACCCCACAACCATACAAAATAGAAAAGAATTGAAGGACCAGTCCTGACCATTTTAATTTTAGCTGGTGTTGGCAATGTATAAGGAAAGGTGATGATGCTTGGGCAGTACACTTTCATAACTAATATAATTACCATAGTTCTCAGTGTAATGGCGTGCTCTGGGGACTACAGCTTACATGGGTGCTGGAGGAAAGAATGCAGTTACCCTTTCACCTTCACATTGTTAAACTCAATAAAATGAAATGAAAGTTGAGGGAGGATAACAGGATTACTGTAGTGTCATCATTTCTTGCAGCCCATCTTTTACAGATGTGACCTTTGCTACACTTCATTATTCCAAAATTGATGGATCATGTTCATAGAACAAAATGATTTTGAAGATCTGAGGGCTACACTGTTTGCCTAAACAAACCACTGCATGTGTTCACTTTTTAAAATGTTTTCTTCTTTCTGTGCTCATGTCTCATGAAATTTTGTCCCAGTATTCATCTCCATTCGTGGCATTGGAAAAGTAAAGTCTCTAGGACTGTATTTAACTGAATGAATTCTATGCTTTTAACTTATTTATAAAGGAATTTAACAGTGAGATTTTAGGATCATGTTCAAATAAAGTCCCATAAATGTTAATGACAGGAGTTATTAATACACCTCATCCTAAATGGGTAAATAAAAGCAACACCATGCCAAAAGAAGTAAATTTATATTTTGCCTTTCTTATTTCTTAAGTTCTGTGAAAAAAAAATACCCTTATTTTGTATGGAAACAATTTTTACATTCTATAAAATCTCAACCTATTTACTATTCAGGAAAAAGACCACTGTTGATAGTCAAATAAATTTGGATTTTATTTCTGATTTCCTGAGTGTCTGAGGACTAAGGTCTTAGTGTAATTATAATTAACACTATACTTTCCAGGGAAATTTATGGAAACTAAGAACAAAACACATTAACCCACAACGAAGTTAACAGTTTTACTAATATTATTTATTATTAAAGAGATTGCAAATCTATCAGCTTGCCTTTCATCACTTGTGAAAATAAACTTTGCCTTTGTAAATCTGTGGTTGATTTATAGATCCCTCTGTCTCATGATTTGGGTATACCAATATCATGCATTTTCAAAGTTAACTATCTGCTGAAATGCTGACATTTAGTACTCACTTATGTCCTTTCTTCTCTTTGCCCTTAAAGTCAGGCGGATTTGCTCTGTCTAGTCTTGTGGTTGGTTTATATAAAATGATATATAAATACCCTTTGTTGACTCTTTCAAGTCCTTCCTCTCCCTCTTTGATGAGTTATAGTCAATTTCCTCACACATATTCTCATAAACCCACATCTTAATTGTTGGCTTCTAAACTTGATGCACTTCACTTGGCCACTTTCAGGTCTGGCAATCTCCCCCTAACTTCCTAGTGATTGGCAGCTTGAAATAAATTTGGCATTGCTCACTATTTTGTTTTTCAACATCAACCACTGCCTTAGTTTAATTCTGTACTCGAGAAATTTCACTCTTGGTTATACTTAGCTTCATTTCCTCTCTCTGGCCCTAGCTTCTCACCCCTGCCTCAACCACAAAACACTGGGTAGAGAATATACTGGCTGGGAGAACCTCAATCCCAGATTGAAGTCTAAAGCAAAAGTGCAAAACATAACTAACCTCTGAAGTGTCATGCGTGATTCAATAATGTCATCATTTATAGGAAGAATGATATTTTTCAATAATGTACCTTTTCCTCCAGATGCCAAACATGCCCAAATTCTGTAATGTAGGGATGAAAGGTAGCTGTTTTTCAATTGATTATTGTTCCATGTCTATGTTACAGAGATGAAATTACTTACCTTGAATAAAAACTGTCCATCTTTCTTCCTAGTCCCTCATGCTACCTAATGCTACTCGGCTATTTTGTTAAAAATAAACAAGAAACAGCAAAACAACTCTATGTACAGGTAAGGTATTCTTACAACTCAAAGATCCTACCAACAAAAACTCAGAAAGTGATCTCAGTCAATAATTTCCTACAGAACCTTTACACGGAAGTAGTCATAAGGCAGGGCCTAGCTGGGGGATGCAATTCAATCCAACACTTATAGGTGAAAGAGACTCCAAAACAGCTCTCTCCTTTCACTGAAACCAGGGATAAGCTAGGAGTAGTAAAAAAAAACATAATGCTTTTTTTAAAAAAAATCTCAGAATAAATCGTTTGACCTTAGTAGCCAATTTAGCAAAGCACAAATCCATGTCAATTATATTTGAAAATTAGGTTTCAAATTTATTTTAGAAAGAGAGCATGAGTGGAGGAGTTAGCAGGGAGGGAGGGAGAGAAAAAGTGACTCAATCAGGGTCCATCCTCAGCACAGAGCCCAAAGTACAGCTCAATCCCATGACCCTGGGATCATGACTTGAGCTGAAATCCAGAGTTGAACACTCAATTGACCAAGCTACCAAGTGCCTCTAGTGCTAATTTTTAATATAAAAGTGGATATTAATAACAATAACTCTTATCAAAAATTGATAGTCAAACCCTAGGCATTGAAATAAAATTGCAGGATATTTTGAATGCTGAATGACATTTTCTAGAGACCACAGGAGGAATTTCTCCTGCTATTTTGCTATTTTTTATTTTCTTCCTATATCAAGTGTGAGAGAGTAAAACATTTGTTAATGTTTGTTTATTTATTTTGAGGAAAAGAAAGATACAGCATAAGTGGGAAGGGGCAGAGAGAGGAGGAGACAGAAAATCCCAAGCAAGCTCCATGCTGTTAGCACAGAGCCTGTTGCAGGACTCAATCTCAAAAACTGTGAGATATGACCCTATCCGAAATCACGAGTCAGACACTTGTTTGTTTTTGGGTGTGGAGTTTGGTGAGTTCCTTATAGATTCTGGATATCAACCCTTTATCTGATATGTCATTTGCAACTATCTTTTCCCATTCCGTTGGTTGCCTACTAATTTTCTGGGTTGTTTCCTTTGCCGTGCAGAAGCTTTTAATCTTGATGAGGTCCCAACAGTTTATTTTTGTTCTTGATTCTCTTGCTTTTGGGGATGTGTCAAGTAAGAAGTTGCTGCGGTGGAGGTCAAGGAGGTTGTTTCCTGCTTTCTCCTCTAGGGTGTTGATAGTTTCCTGTCTCACGTTCAGGTCCTTTATCCATTTTGAGTTTATTTTTGTGCATGGTGTGAGAAAATGATCTAGTTTCATTCTTCTGCATGTTGCTGTCCAGTTCTCCCAACACCATCTGTTAAAAAGGCTGTCTTTTTTCCATCGGATATTCTTTCCTGCTTTGTCAAAGATTAGTTGGCTGTATACTTTTGGGTCCACTTCTGAGTTCTCAATTCTGTTCCATTGGTCTATGTGTCTGTTTTTGTGCCAATACCATACTGTCTTGATGATGACAGCTTTGTAGTAGAGGCTAAAGTCTGGGATGGTGATCCCTCCCGTTTTGGTTTTATTTTTCAGGATTACTTTGGCTATTGGGGGTCTTTTGTGGTTCCATACAAATTTTTGGATAGTTCGTTCTAGTTTTGAGAAGGATGCTGGTGCAATTTTGATTGGAATTGCATTGAATGTGTAGAGTGCCTTAGGTAGTAAGGACATCTTAACTATATTTATTCTTCCTATCCATGAGAATGGAATGTTTTTCCATTTTTTTGTGTCTTCTTCAATTTCCTTCATAAGTTTTCTATAGTTTTCCTCATACAGATCTCTTGTATCCTTGGTTAGGTTTATTCCGAGGTATTTTATGGTTTTTTGTGCAATTGTGAATGGGATCAGTTTCTTGATTTCTGTTTCTGTTGCTTCATTGTTGGTGTATAAAAATGCAACCGATTTCTGTACGTTGATTTTGTACCCTGCAACTTGGCTGAATTCTTGGATCAGTTCTAGTAGGCTTCTGGTGGAGTCTGTTGGGTTTTCGATGTAGAGTATCATGTCATCTGCGAAGAGTGAAAGTTTGACTTCCTCTTTGCCAATTCTGATGCCTTTGATTTCCTTTTGGTGTCTGACGGCTGATGCTAGGACTTCCAGCACTATGTTAAACAGCAGTGGTGAGAGTGGGCATCCCTGTCGTGTTCCTGATCTCAGGGGGAAAGCTCTGAGTTTTTCCCCGTTGAGGATGATGTTAGCTGAAGGCTTCTCATAGATGGCTTTGATGATGTTTAAGTAGGTTCCTTCTATCCCAACTTTCTCGAGAGTCTTTATTAAGAAGGGATGCTGTATTTTGTCAAATGCTTTTTCTGCATCTATGGACAGGATCATATGGTTTTCATCTTTTCTTTTATTGATATAATGTATCACATTGATTGATTTGTGAATGTTGAACCAGCCCTGTAACCCAGGAATGAATCCCACTTGATCTTGGTGGATGATTCTTTTGATATGCTGCTGGATTCGATTTGCAAGGATCTTGTTGAGAATTTTTGCATCCGTATTCATCAAGGATATTGGCCTGTAGTTCTCTTTTTTTGCTGGATCTCTGTCTGGCTTGGGAATCAGAGTGATGCTGGCTTCATAAAATGAGTCCGGGAGTTTTCCTTCGATTTCTATTTTTTGGAATAGCTTGAGAAGAATTGGGATTAATTCTGTTTTAAATGTCTGGTAGAATTCCCCAGGGAAGCCATCAGGTCCAGGGCTCTTATTTGTTGGGAGATTTTTGATCACTGATTCAATTTCTTCACTCGTTATGGGTCTGTTCAGGTTTCTATTTCTTCCCGTGTGAATTTTGGTAGTGAGTGTGTGTTTAGGAATTTGTCCATTTCTTCTAAGTTGTCCAATTTGTTGGCATATAATTTTTCATAGTATTCCCTGATAATTGCTTGTATTTCTGAGGGGTTGGTTGTAATAAGTCCATTTTCATTCATAATTTTGTCTATTTGGGTGCTCTCTCTTTTCTTTTGGATAAGTCTGGCTAGAGGTTTGTCAATTTTGTTTACTTTTTCAAAAAACCAACTCTTGGTTTCATTGATCTGTTCAATTGTTTCTTTGGTCTCTATGTTGTTTATTTCTGCTCTAATTTTTACTATTTCCATGAGAGACTCTTGAATGCTGACAAAAACAAGGACTGATGGATGTGAGGGAGAGGGGGGATGGGCATGGAGGAGGACACTTGTGGGGATGAGCACTGGGTGTTATGTGGAGGCTAATTTGACAATAAACTATATGTAAAAAAAAGGAGGAAAAGAGAGATCAAGAGAGAGAGGAAGGAAGAAAGAGAGGGAGAGACAGAGAGGAAGGAAGGAAAAAGAAAAGAAGAAAGAAGCATGTGTTTTTGTAGTGAGTATTCAAGCCATTTTCTTACCCCTTTCACTGATTTTCTTTATAAAATAAACCTTTATTCAACAACTATTAGGTGTCTTTTAAGTGTCAAACACATTTCTAGGTACTGTGAATATAAATCAGGATAAATACGTTCTGTGTATCAATCAGTCTAGTCAGCAAAAGAGAAACCACATTAGGGTTTTCAACAGAGAGAATTTACTTTAAGGAGCTAGGGCATGAGTGTTGGAGGCTAAAAAAGCAAAATGGAAAACCATAGGTAACAAAGAACAGTGAGAAGTAGTCATCCTCATTCACCCAGGGCTGAATGAACAAAGGGAAAGGTGAGTCCCTATGGAGCTGAAGCTCAGATATGTAAGGAGCTGACGCAGCCCCGTTTCTTTTGGTACCATAAAGGTGTGGTGCCACAAAGCCAGAGCTGAGACTTCTGATGAGAGGACACAGCTCTGCAGCTGCCAGTATCTCTGAGGGCCACAATAAGGCCTGCTCTGGAATTGCCAAACTAAGCTGGTATCAACAGTAAGGACTCATTCCTAGGGTGACGAGCCACCAAAAGAGGAGGTAGTATTGCTCCTCTTCTCCTACCTGCCAGTCTTCCTCACTTTTCCCTGCTGGCAGAATCTACCCAGAAGGTAGCAGAGAAAAAAAGAGGTGTCATTTACAGGGTAACAGTCATCACAAACGGAGAGAAAGGTAGATTTGGAGTTGAAAGCCAAGAGCCTAATAACAGACACAGATCACCATTTACAAAGAAAATATAATGTAATATAATTACTGTAATAGAGCTGTTGCTCAGGATATTACCTCACCCTGAAATCATAAAAAGAGGCAATTGGGTATTTGACTTTAAGTAACTTACAGTTTAAGTACTTAACAGTTTACTCCTAATAAACAATACATAATATTTTTAAGAATTCCATTGGTAGACAAATCATGTGTTTGGTTGTACAATTTTTATTTCTCTATACTTCAAGTGTAATTGAGTTTGGATTAAATTTTGGTGGTATATAAAGTTCTGATAATGCCTTTTAAAAATTAGTTTTAACTAAAAACCTCTTCTTTTTAATCAGCCTAAAATCAATGTTCTTATATTGGCCACCAATCATTACAGCTTAATGTTCCCTAAATGCTGCACATAGGCTAAAAATCAAACAGATGTATTTTGGTTACACTAACAACATGTGATATCTATCTAAAAATTGACTTGTTTCTTGACTTTATGTATATTGATTCAGCTTTCAAATTACTGTACTTTGATAAATATCATTTTAATACTTAAAATGTATCACATGGAGTCTATAGTGAAAGTATAAAACAAGCCTCAATTTATCTGTGTTATTAATAAGAATAAAAACTACGTAAGGTTGACACATTTTTTTCTTTTCAAATTACTGTTTTATTTTATTCTTTTTTACAAACAGTTTATTGTCAGATTAGTTTCCACATAACACCCAGTGCTCATCCCCATGAGTGCCCTCCTCTATGCCCATCCCCCCTCCCCCTACATCCATTAATTCTCAGTTTTTGTCAGCATTCAAGAGTCTCTCATGGTTTGCCCCTCTCCCTTTCCCCCATCATTTCCCCCCTTCTTCTCCCCCTTGGTCCTCTGTTAAGTTTCTCCTAATCCTCCTATACGTGCAAACATATGATATATGTCCTTCTCTGCCTGACTTATTTCACTCAGCATAACACCCTCAAGGTCCATCCATGTTGCTACACATGGCCAGATTTCATTCTTTCTCATTGCCATGTAGTATTCCATGGTATAGATAAACCACATCTTCTTGATCCATTCATCTGTTGATGGACACTTAGGCTCTTTCCATGTTTTGGCTATTGTGGAGAGGGCTGCTATGAACATTGGGGTACATGTGCTCCTATGCATCAGCATTTCTGTATCCCTTGGGTAAATTCCTAGCAGTGCTATAGCTGGGTCATAGGGGAGTTCTATTGTTAGTTTCCTTAGGAACCTCCACACTGTTTTCCAGAGGGGCTGTACCAGTTTACATTCCCACCAACAGTGTAGGAGGGTGCCCGTTTCTCCACATCCTCGCCAGCATCTAGAGTTCTCTGATTTGCTCATTATAGCCACTCTGACTGGCGTGAGGTGGTATCTCAGTGTGGTTTTGATTTGTATTTCCCTGATGAGGAGGGAGGCTGAGCATCGTTTCATGTGTCTGTTGGCCATCTGGATGTCCTCTTTGGAGAAGTGTCTGTTCATATCTTCTGCCCATTTCTTCACTGGGTTGTCTGTTTTTTGGGCGTGTAGTTTGGTGAGTTCCTTGTAGATTCTGGATATCAGCCCTTTATCTGATATGTCATTTGCAACTATCTTTTCCCATTCCGTTGGTTGCCTATTAATTTTCTGGGTTGTTTCCTTTGCCGTGCAGAAGCTTTTAATCTTGATGAGGTCCCAATCATTTATTTTTGCTCTTGATTCCTTTGCTTTGGGGGATGTGTCAAGTAAGAGGTTGCTGCGGTGGAGGTCAAAGAGGTTGTTTCCTGCTTTCTCCTCTAGGGTTTTGGTGGTTTCCTGTCTCACATTCAGGTCCTTTATCCATTTTGAGTTTATTTTTGTGTATGGTGTGAGAAATTGATCTAGTTTCATTCTTCTGCATGTTGCTGTCCAGTTCTCCCAACACCATCTGTTAAAGAGGCTGTCTTTTTTCCATTGGATATTCTTTCCTGCTTTGTCAAAGATCAGTTGGCTGTATACTTTTGGGTCCACTTCTGAGTTCTCAATTCTGTTCCATTGGTCTATGTGTCTGTTTTTGTGCCAATACCATACTGTCTTGATGATGACAGCTTTGTAGTAGAGGCTAAAGTCTGGGATGGTGATCCCTCCCGTTTTGGTTTTATTTTTCAGGATTACTTTGGCTATTCGGGGTCTTTTGTGGTTCCATACAAATTTTTGGATAGTTTGTTCTAGTTTTGAGAAGTATGCTGGTGCAATTTTGATTGGAATTGCATTGAATGTGTAGATAGCTTTGGGTAGTAATGACATTTTAACTGTATTTATTCTTCCTATCCATGAGCATGGAATGTTTTTCCATTTCTTTGTGTCTTCTTCAATTTCCTTCATAAGTTTTCTGTAGTTTTCCTCATACAGATCTCTTGTATCCTTGGTTAGGTTTATTCCGAGGTATTTTATGGTTTTTTGTGCAATTGTGAATGGGATCAGTTTCTTGATTTCTCTTTCTGTTGCTTCATTGTTGGTGTATAAAAATGCAACCGATTTCTGTACGTTGATTTTGTACCCTGCAACTTGGCTGAATTCTTGGATCAGTTCTAGTAGGCTTCTGGTGGAGTCTATTGGGTTTTCTATGTAGAGTATCATGTCGGGTTGACACATTTTTAAAGGCAGTAAGTTGTACATTAAATTTAGTATGTACTGTCAGGTTTAATTAGGTTAGACATCCCATGATTCAAATTGGCTATGTATTATATGAGAAATACCTAGTTTGCAGTGCTTTGGTGACTGATTTCTTATAATATTTCACAATTTATTATTCAACTCACAAATGCGAAGTGTAAATGGGCCAGTGAGTATATGAAATAAAGAATTAAATTTTACAATAAACTATATACCTAAATTTCTCTTAACACCCACAATGCATTCAGAAAGCCGTGGCTCATCCTCCTTCAAACAAAGACTGTGGAAGAGGAAGAACATTCTCTGCTTCTGTCACTTGTTCTAATTACCAACACAGATTGCTGAGTGACTCCCATAGTGGTGACTCATATCCAGAGAGAGAAAAATCATCTTTGAGGACAGTTACAAAAGACTATTATTGTTGATGTTTCCACTTCTATTTTCCTGATATGTTAACAACATTATTTAAGTTTCTTTCTATATAGAATGGAGACAACTTGTAATAATTCAAGCCTCAAAAAAAAAAAAAACTTAAAAAATGAATGCACTGTTTACTCAAGAAGAAAACATTTTATTTTGAAATTTAATTTGAATTTCATTTTTAAAATATTCAAACTGCCTTACAAACCAAGTGTACCAAATTAACCTCAATGAAGGCAGTTAGTTTTATAGCACTGTTTAAGTTTAAAACAGAACAATGGATGAAACTGCTGAATGGCCAATCTGATCTGGTTAAGATGATTGTTGATCATTTGACTGTTTGGTTCTATACAAAGTCTACTGGCCAAAAAGGGCATTTATTTCTCTATTCAATAAAACTCCCTTCAGTATGGTAAGGGTCAAGTCAGTTAAGTTCCAAGATCAGGAAGGCTTAATTCTCAGCTAATTCTTACACAGTAAGTTGGAAAATTTCCAAGGCCAGATCAATTATAGAATGGCAAATCATGGCTATCTGCTTTGAAAAGTAGAAAGCATTAGTTAATTAGACACTTCATAGAGAAAATGTCTAATGGCTACCTTTATTGGTTCAAGTGTGACATTTATGTTGATTTACAGAGTATTTCTGAGGAGAGATATGTGTGCTTGTTTGAAAGGAGGTACAATTTTGCAAAAAATTAATAATGGTAACATTAATTCCAAAGTTATACAAATATATCTCTTTTAAGAATTATCTAGAACACTGAAACAAAGGCATGAAAATTTGGTAAAAATATTTTATCCATTTATTAAGTGTCTTGTTAGAATTATTCAGCAAATTTCTCAACTAAGAACTTCAATTTATGCTTTTAGTTTGATAACTCTATCATTCACAAAACTTCAAAAAATATTGATATATTTTCACACAAATTTTTTCACATATAATAGTTTTATCTGAATGCATTTCTATTGTTTCATAAATGAAACTTCCTCAGTTATTGTGTAAGCTTTAGCATCTTCAATAAATACTTCTTGTGATTGGATTCTGGCTGTACGATACCTCTCAATGCACCCAATATAGTATAGTATAGAGTAGATACTGCTTCCTGTATCTAATCCCTGCTAATAAGTTAGGGAAAAGTTTCTGAGAAAGACACCTTCAGGAATATTTTATGTTACAGGTTAAAATGAAATATATGGTTTTCTTTTTTTTTTTTTAGTTCTATACATTGTGGGGATATAACAGTACCATGAAAGGAAATTTGGACACTGTTAGGAAACAGGTATGGTTTCTGCATGAGTATAAAATATAGTATCTACTGGAAGATTCAAATACAATTTAGCACTGTATTCTCTTGAGTCTACATATAGATTATAACTTGAAACAACCCATTCTTCTCTATTCCCATTTCTAAATCACCAGAATTTTTCATCCAGTTAACAGCAATGGCCTACTAATTCATTTACTTTCCTTCTTAACTATCTCTCAATTAATTCTCCACCCAGAATGGAAGTGAACTTGTAAAATTCTAAAATAAATTATGTCCCTTCTTAAAACTCTTCAGTATCCTTCAGTAGTACTCAAATACAATTCAGATTTCTTAATTGATCTTAATTTCTAAATTGATCTTTCTTATACTCTTCCAGGAGATATCTTTCTTAGCCTTCACTTTATTTTTTCAGGTAATCTTTCAATCTATTAAGGTCCACTCCTATTTTATCATGCATTGCACTCTAATTTTTGCTTCAATGTATTTATTACAATTTGTAATAGTAGGTATTTAGCTTCTTTCTTCTTGTAAACTCTATAATGATAGGAACTATATCTATTTTCCTTATGTCTTGCAGGTAGATAGCAATAAACAAATACTTTGGATTAATGGATGTAATATATTAGTTTCTTAGGGCTTCGATAATAAAGTATCAAACACCGGGTACCTTAAAATATCAGATATTTATTGTCTCATCATTCTGGAGGAGTATATTTGAAACTGAGGTGTAAAGAGAGCCATGCACCCCTTGAAATCCGTAGGGGAAAATCTTTCCTTGCTTCTTCATAGCTTCTAGTTCTGATGGAAATCCTTGGCATTAACTGGCTTATAGATGCACATTCCAGTCTCTGCCTCTTATATCAGATGGCCATCTTCCTTCCATTTGCACATAATTTTTTTATAAAGATACTGGTCATATTGCATCATGGGCCCACCCTATTGCATTATGGCCTCATCTTAAATTAAGTAATTGTATCTCCAATGACTCTATTTCCAAATAATACCACATTCTGATGTCCTTGGAATTAGGACTTCAAATATTTTGGGGGGACACAATTCAACCAATAAAAATGAATGTTGGAAGAAATATGTAAACACACCTATATTGATGACTTTTTTATAAAGCAGAGTGAGATTTACATTATAGAGAATTATGAGCTATAATATGTCTTTGGAATAAGCTTATCAACTGGGGCAGGGGGTGAGGACGGCTGGATCACAAATAATAAAGATAAAAAAGAAAGAAAGAAGAGAAGCAAGATATCATGAGTACATTTTTCCAACAAAAATAAATAAAAATAAATAAATAAAATACATTTTAAAATAGAAATAATGTGGATAGCTACTTGCAAAAGAATGAAACTGAAACAATTTCTTAGACCATACACAAAAATAAACTCAAAATGAATGAAAGATCTAAATGTTAGACCTGAAACCATGAAACATCTAGAAGAAAACATAAGCAGTTATTTCTTTGACCGTGATCATAACAACACTTTTCTAGCTATCTTCTGAGGCAAGGGAAACAAAAGCAAAAATAAACTATTAGGACTACAACAAAATAAAAACCATTAACAAAACAAAAGAGAAACCTCCTGAATGGGAGAAGATATTTGCAAATGATATACCTAATAAAGGTTTAACATCTGAAATGTATAATGAACTGATACAAATCAATATACACAAAATAACAACAAATAATTCAATTAAAAGTTGGCAGAGGGACTGAATAGACACTTTTCTAAAGACATACAAATGGCCAATAGACATATGAATGAATGCTCAACATCACTAATCATCTGAGAAATGAAAATCAAAACCACAATAAAATATCATGTCATATCTGTCAGAATGGCTAAAATAAAGAAGAAAAACCACAATAAAGAATAATTATTGGCAAGAGTGTGAAGAAAAAGAAACTTTGTGCACTGTTGATGGGGCTATCAACTTATATAGTCACTGTGGAAAATAGTATGGAGGTTCCTCAAAAAATTAAAAAAATAATTACCATTTGATCCAGCAATACTACTAGGTATTTACTCAAAGAAAACAAAAATACTAATTAAAAAAGATACATGCACCCCTACACTTACTACAGCACTATTTACAATAGCCAAGACATGGAAGGAACCCAAGTGTCCACTGATAGATAACTGTATGTGTGTGTGATGGGATATTACTTGGCCATAAAAACGAATGAGATCTTACCATTTTCAGTAACATGGATGGATGTACAGGGTAAAATGCTAAGGGAAATAAGACAGACAAATACAAATGTCATATGATTTCACTCATTTGTGGAATTTAAGAAACAAAGCAAAGAAAATACAAAAACAAAAAAGCAGACTCTTAAAAACAGAGTACAAAACTTATTGTAGACAGAGGAGAAGTGGATGGGGGCATGGGTGACACAGATAAAGAAAATTAAGAATACACTTATCATGATGAACATTGAGTAATGTATAGAAACATTAAATCATATTGTATACCTGAAACTAATATAATGCTGTATTGTTAAGTATACTTCAATAAAAAATTGATAAATACAACCAAAATTGAAAAATAAAGTAGGAAATCCTTGCCAAAGGGAATGAATGTTCCACTTTCCTAGGCAAAATTCCTTAAAAACTAAGATTTTTTTTTAAAAAAACTGATTACCATATATACAAGTACTTGCTGTAATATTTTCTGTATTCTTTTCCTTGATATATTTTCCAATAAATGGAGATAATTGCGCTAAATGCATTTAAGTGATATACAGATAGAGTCTGGTGGGAGTAAGGGGTCAAGAAAAAGGCACCTAAGGGGTGCCTGGGTGGCTTAGTCGGTTAAGTGTCCGACTTTCGCTTAGGTCATTATCTCGTGGTTCGTGGGTTCGAGCCCCGCGTCGGGCTCTGTGCTGACTGCCAGCTCAGAGCCTGGAGCCTATTTCAGAGTCTGTATCTCCCTCTCTCACTGACCCTCCCCTGCTTACGCTGTCTCTCTCTCTTTCTTCTAGAAATAAATAAAAATATTGAAAAAAAAAAAAAAGAAAAGAAAAAGGCACCTAAATCAGAACTGTGAAAGCATCAGGAAAGTATGACAAATCTATGATACTTTTATTATAAATCTATTAATTTATATATAGAGAGTACATGTGAATATATTCCAATTGATTAAGAGCTTGAATAGTAGAATTTAGCCTCATTCAATCTAAAAATCTATTTCAAGTCCAAAAAAGATTGATTATCAACCCATCTTCTATGACAAATCTACCCAATCTATGCAACCCTATGAAGTCTTATAGAAAATGAGTAGCTTACTCTGGTAGCACCTTTAATCTACCATTTGTCCTTCACTTTTAAAGTTTGTTTTTTTTTTTTAACGTTTATTTATATTTGAGAAACAGAGAGGAGACTGCAAGCAGAGGAGAGGCAGAGAGAGAGGAAGAGACAGAATCAGAAACAGGCTCCAGGCTTTGAGCTGTCAGCACAGAGCCCAACATGGAGGTGAAATCCACAAACTGTGAAATCATGACTTGAGGTGAAGTCAGACGCTTAACCAACTGAGCTCCCAGGCTCTCCTGTCCTTAACCTTTAAAAACACTCTTTGAAAATAGATTGCTTATTTTACTACTTCAATTCTCAATATTGCCTAAAAGAGGACTACATATTATGCTACTAAAATTGTTTTTGTCAAGATAATAAGCAATCTTTCAATATTTACCTTAGTAAATAGAGATTATTCAAAATTCAATTTAATTTGTTTTCTTTGAGCACTTGCCATTGTTATCTATAGCCTTTTTAAAAAAAATATTCATCTCCTCTGGCTTCCATGATACCCACTTTTCATTTCTCACCTATCCCTCTGACTTCACTGAGTCAGAAGCTCTGAGCTTCTTTTACTCTACTGATTTTAAAATGTTTGTGTTTTATAGTGTTCCAGACTCAACCTTCTTCATCCAAAATATTTTCTCCATCTATATTGGTGGGGAAAAGCTTGTGTTCTCTAATGGCTTCAAGTGCTGCCACATGTTGGTAATCCACAAATTTTTATACCCAGACCAGACCTGTGTCCTGAGCTCCAGGTGCATATGATTAGAGTTTCACGACTCTTGGTCTTGTCATCAGTATAGAAAATCCCAAATATCTAAATTAGAATTCATCATTTCCCCTGTAAACACTGTCTTCCTATGATATACTCTAGTTGAAGGAAAGGCACAATCAACTGAATGAGAAAACTTTGAATCACGTATTGTATCATCTTCCCAATCCAATTATCCATAAAATTTTCTTAATTTTAAATCTCTTGAGTAATTCTCTTCCTCTATGTTTTCATTGCCTCTAGTTTAGTTATGGTTTCTATTATCTTTAATTATTTCAAAAGGCTTTTTTTAAAAAAATGCCTCCAGTATGAATCAGCTCCAACCAATTAACCTATCCATGGAGATGCTCTCCGAGTTAAAGTTTTTAAAACACAAATACTACAGTACTTCTCTTCAGCTACATATCTTTCCATAGTCCCCAAGAGTTTACTCCTATAATTCCATTTTTTAAAAATTATTCCACACCTAGTACTTCATTATTGAGCTTTATTTTGGCATTATTTCTGACTACTTATGAAAATCACTATTTGGTTTTGTACAATGAGCTATCTGGAGTTAACTGCAACATTTCCTTTCTGTCAAATATATTTCTATATCTTTACATGTGGTATTTCTTCTTACGTGAACAACCCGAACAACCCTGAACTCCCATTCTATCTTCATTCACCTAGAAAGCTGGTATCCATGACTCAAGAATCTCCTAACACATCCTTTCCCTCGCAGCTCCAGATTGGTTTGCATTTCCTTCATATCTGTCTCCCAAGCAATCTGACCCTATCTCCATTATAGTCTTCACATTCATCATTGTCTGCCTTCTGAATTAGATTATGAATTTATGAGTGGTCGGAATTGTTTATTTCTTTTCCTTGTCCTAAGCAGTCTTCACTTCCATGGAATTTTTCAGAAATTCATTTTTTGTTGAATTAAAAGTCAAACATAGTCTTTTAAATATAATCATTTTGTGGGAGCCTGTGTGGATCACTTGGTCATCTGACTCTTGATTTCGCCTCAGGTTATGATATCACAGTTTGTGGGATCCAGCCCTGTGTCAGGCTCTGCACTGACAGCACAGACCCTGCTTGGATTTTCTCTCTCCCTCTCTCTCTGCTCCACCCCAGCTCACACTTGCTCACACACACTCTTTCTCTCTCAAAATAAATAAATATTTAAAAATAAATAGAATCACTTTAGTGTGAGAAAAAATATATATATACACACATATATAGTGTATATGTACATATATTTATTGTGAGTGTATATATACACATACATATACATACATATGTATTATATATACACATATGTATGTATAAATACATATTATATACACACACATATATATACACACATAGGAAAATACCATAACACATTTTTAATTACATTGAACATATAAGCTTATCTTTGCATACATTTCTATTGAAGTTACAGTGAAAAACAGCATTCAAAGACTTACAAAAAATGTAGTAACTTTTTTTTTTTTTTGCTGTTTTGTATGTCTGACAGTTATGTCATTCAAGAAATATTTGAGCATAACAAAATGCTTTGACAAAAAAATAATTAAGGGATTATTTGACAGCTGTCTGAAGCATCTGAAGAGTTGTCATAGGAATGAGTGATTGAAATTGTTTAGTAGATTGATTTTAACTTTCACAAAAAAAGAGCCAGCATTATTAGATGAAAGTAAACTTACCACATTTAATAGAAGATATAACTTTCTGAAAACTAAGATTACATAAGAATGGGCTGAGTAACATAATGAAGAATCAAGTATGCATATAGAACTGTGAAAATTGCAGGACAATGATGCTACAGAATGTATTTCTACTATGGCTTTTAATTTGGATCAAATGATACTTAGGTATTCTTATATGTCTCTTATTTTATGATATAACTCAGAAAAGTTAAAACATAAGATGGTTGTTATAATTTTTAATATTAAGTCATTTATAAACTACAGAACAATGAATATTAGAATTCTTCTAATTCTTTACATTGTTCTCCAGAATATCATGAAATTGTATACATACCACACATTAATAGGATGAATAGATATTCATCCATCCACATGGGAAAGAGAGAGAGAGACAGACGGGGAGGGGAGGGAGAGGGATCAAATTCTGGGAGAGATAACAGCAATTTAACTCAAATGAAAAAATTATAAATGATATAAATGGTAGTGAGACTTCTTTGTGTAATATCCTGGTATAAAGAGCACATATTTTGATTCAGGAAGGCAAAATAGAATTTTGGCTTCAGGAAGTCCCCAACTATAAGCAATAGGATAATTAGAAAGGTAGCCAGTAAGGTAGGGATGAGGATAAGTTTTATATGTGCTGATGGAGTTTGATACTGAACCAGTGTTAACTGACTTCAGGCAGAGTGAATATGCCATGTATATGGGAATCCTATCAAGTTAGAAACATTTGCTGACTATTATGCGGAAACAGAAGAGAAAAAAATGGCTTTGATATGCGTGGGCTAATGTGAGATAAAAATAATGAAGTTGTAATTGTTTTATTTACTTCTGTGAGGCCATAATAAAAATTAACATTCAAAGATTTACATAAAGTTAAAGATAGGGAAAATACTATTTTGCATTTGAATGTCACTTCTAAATTTGAAGTAACAGGAATAAGAATGAGTGAAAAGAAGACATATATAATAATTTTTATGCAGCATATATATATGTATATATATATATATATATATATAAATTTTCACTTTGACAGCTCTTTATTGCAAACAAATACCAGCTCTAAATTTAAATCTGCCAGTCTTTCATAAAGTAGTCATTTAGAAAGGAAATTTTTAAAATTTTTTCCTTTTGGACGTAGAAGTGCTCTGAATTGCTATGGAATTAGACTATATAATCTTATTAGGGGCAGGTATCACTCTATGTGTGTATTTATGTATATAATATCCTATACCTGGCATTGGTTTTTGTTTTCATAGAATAGATATTCAAATTAATAAAGTATGCTATTGAGAGTGCTATTTTGATAGATATCTTCAAATATTAGTTATATTAATATTTTGGCTGTTTAATAATTACTTTATGTCTTCATTTTTATCCTTTCTCCTTGAAAAGAACACTTTAATTTTTATCTTTTAATTTTCTCACTTCATGGTATATAAATACTGCCTGGATGCTGTTTCCAGTATGTTCATCTAATGGTGAATAAAATACTTCCCAGGGGACTCAAAATAACTTTCTTCTAAGCATCCTCTTACCAAATTGATCACTGGTCATTTCAATAAAGACAAGATGATGATTTCCCTATAATGCAGTTTGGTGCTATCGATGCGTAATTTCCAATTCATAAAATCCAGCTGTAGTCTCTTGGCTTCGTCCTTAAGTATTTCTTGAAGAATCCTATTTCTTATTTCACACTTGATTTTACATTTTTCCTCCTTTTAGAATATGTTTTGCTTGATTCTTACAGTCTAAAGCAACTTTTTTCAATCACATATTGTATTTATAGCTTGCACATCTCAAGTGTTACTTACTGGTTATATATGTTTCTTGCTGATCTCACAGGTTTGCTTCAGCATAATTTATTTCTTCCTTTGATTTTTATTTTTCTATCTTTTTTACTTGAAACTCTTATCTGTTGCATATATATAAATGTATTTTAAGATTTTCACAAAATTACTCATTCTAAAATTTGAGAATCGATAAATCTTGGCTTAATAAGAAAGGCATATCTTTTATTACAAGACTTTTTATTAAAGTTGGAATTATAATAACACAAAATTGCTGAGAATTCTAAAAATATTTCTGTGAGCATTTCAAAAACTCTCTAGTTTACTGGGTGATCAAGATGAATTTTTTTCAAATGTCCTTATTATCTTTTATAATGTAGTTTTATAGGGACAGGATGAAGTACTTATACAGAACACATGTTCTAACAACAAAAATTAAAGTATAAATTCTAAGTGTTTGATTTTTTAAATAGTACTTTAGTCAAAATGGACATCACTCCACAGGTTGTAACATATTATGCACAAAAAGAATTGGGTATCTCACCAGAGTTAGTTTATTGATTAATTTTCTTGCCACTGGAATAATTTTCTCAATCGGCAACACTAGCTGCCACAGGATTTGCTTCCTCAGAGGCTTTGCCAGTGTCTGCAACCTGACCCTTGGTTTAGAAAGGAGCACTAGAAGATTCTCTCATAGTATCTGTACAGATTTGTATCTACATTCAGAGATTGCTAGTTTATTGCAGTATTCTAGATGGGAATTTTTTATTTCCATACTCTTGTTTGCTTTTTTTTGTTATTTTTTTAACCAACCAGAGTCCCTCATCTTCATTATTCAATTTTAGTTTATTAGATAGCAACATGGATGGAGGGCTCTGCTTTGTATAAAATAATGGAAGAGATATAGGTTAATTAGACTATTCTATACAGTCCCTCCTCTGACAAGCTAAAGAGGGGATATGTTGAAGAATATTTCTGGCATCTCACACCATCCTAGGTACTTAAGATAGCCTTTCTTTCAAGGTACGAGTAAGAAAAAAATCCTCTTTGATTGCATTACCCAATTCTTGGCAAGAAATTCATTTTGTAACAGTGAAAGTGAAGACTCCAGGGGCATGTTCCTGGGTTTAATCCTTGGTTGTTCAAGCTACTAACTATTGGCAACTAACTTAACATCTCTGTGCTAAAATAGAATAAAAGAAATACCTATGTTTTAGGACTGTTGTGAAAATTAAATAAATTTGTTACTGTAAAACTCTTAGAATAGTGTCTGGCACATAGTAAGAACTCAATATATATTAGTTATGGTGATTCAAAAAGTGACACTATTATTTACAGTGAAGATGGCCACAGAGTAGGAGGATCCTATCTCATCTCATCCCATGAATACAACTAGATAACTATCAAATCATCCCAAATAATCCAGAAGACTGGAAGAACAAACTCCACAACTAAAGAGAAGAGGTCACTTTAAGGAAAGTAGGAAGCTCAGAGATGCAATTTGATAGAGAAACAAATAATAGTTGCTGTGGTGGGAGGGAGTTAAGATTGTGGAGAAGGGCAAGAGAAAGACAAACACACAGGAGGCACACAGGGAGAATGAATGCCCATAGCATTTGTCTTAGAAAGCAAGGACTAAATTTTTTGAGTTCTTGCAACCAGTGGGGGTTAAAGCCTAGAGTTCAAAAGTCAGTAGGTTTGGCTTAGGGAGAACCCAAAGGCAGTGTGGCTGCTCTTGGAAAGAATGCAAAGTAAACACTTCATTGATATAAACCTGGAAACAGTGATCTGAAAAGTGCCTGGGGTACAGAGTGGGTACCCCACTTGCTCATCTTGGAGCCTTTTTTCAAGAGACAACATTCACACAAAGACTCCTCCATAAACAAAGGAACAGGCAGGTGCCATTTCCCTCTCCCCTCCATCAACATAAGCACAGGGCTATCTGTGGGAATCAGTGTTGACATCTGACCCCTAACTTGCTTACAACAACCCCTGACCCATTTGTACAGTGGAATCACCCTTCCCCATTGCACTTGTCTCAATCCCCCAGTGCACAAGCCCTCTGTCCTAGAAGGAAGGCCCAAACCCCTACTCACACCACATCTCCCAACAAGGGAGTTTTGTGGAGCCTTGGTTCTGGCCAGTGGCAGTGTGACATATCTCATTACCCTAGCAGAATAGCGTACACCTAGTTAAAATGTACCACATTCAGGTCAGAGACCAAACATTGCTGCAATAGGCAAAAGAGCCTCTGCAAACTGGCCTAAAGAATAAAGTGGCCAGAACAAAACAGCAGAACATATGCAGCACATGTTGGAGACACAACCAGAACCACCAACCCTGAGGAACAGACACACTCTCCAGCAGGTCATTACAGGACCTCTTCTTCATTATCCTCAAAAACAGGAGATGTTGTTGACATTCCTAGCACATAGAAGCAGGCACAGAAACTTAAGACAAAATGAGAAGACAGAAAAACGTGTCCCATATGAAAGAAGAAGACAAGTAAACAGCTAGAGATCTAAGATAAACAGATATAAGTAACATTCCTAATGGAATATTTAAAGAGATGATCATAAGCATACTCATTGGGCTTGACAGAAGAGTATAATGGGTGCCTGGGTGGTTCAATCAGTTACAGGTCTCTCTCTCTCTCTTTATATTGTTTTAAATGTTTATTTATTTTTGAGAGAGAAAGAGAGAGAGCACATGCAGGGAAGGGGCAGAGAGAGAGAGAGAGAGAGAGAGAGAGAGAGAAGGGAAGACACTGAAACCAAAGCTGGCTCTAGTCTCTGAGCTGTCAACACAGACCCTGCTGTGGGGCTCAAGACCATGGACTGTGAGATCTTGATATTGTCTCAGTTCATGATCTCACAGTTTGTGGGATCAAGCCCAGCATTGGGTTCCCTGCTGACAGTGCGGAGCCTACTTGGGATTCTCTCTCCTCCTCTCTCTCTGCCCTTCCCGTGCTTGCATGTACACACACTCTCAAAATAAGTAAATAAACTAAAAAAAAAAAAGAGTGTAAGACATCAGTGAGATCCATAGAGATAAAAAAGTACCAATCAGAGATGAAGAGTGCAATAAATGGGAATAGAAAAATACTTGATGCAATGAATAACAGGCTGTGAGAAGCAATGGAACAAAAATTAATAACCTAGAAGACAGAGAAAGTAATCAAGATGAACAAAAGACAGAAAAAAGAATTGTGCAAGTGAGAATAGATTAAGGGAACTTAATGACTCCATCAAACATACTAGCATCCATATTATAGGAGTTCCAGAAGAAAAAGAAGAGAGAAAAAAGGGCATAAAATTTATTTCAAGAGATAATAACTGAAGAGTTCCCTGATCTGGAGATGGAAACAGATATCCAGATCCAAAAGGTACAGGGAACCCCTAACAAAATGAACAAAAACAGATCCATGCTAAGGCATATGTATTATAATTAAAATAGCAAAATATATTGAAAAAGAAACAAATTTAAAGAGTCAAGAGAAAAGAGGACAGTAACATACAAAAGAAAATTCATTAAGCTAGTAGGGGATTTTTCAGCAGAAACATTCCAAGCCAGAAGGGAGTAGCATGATATACACAAAGTACTGAACGGGAAAAATCTGCAAGCAAGAATACTCTACCCAGCAAGGTTATCATTCAGAATAGAAGGAGAGGTAAAGATTTCCCAAGCAGACAAAAATTAAAGGAATTAATGATGACTAAATTAGCCCTGCAAGAAATAACTAAAGGGGATACTTTGAGTGGAAAGGAAAGATTTAAAAAATAACTGTATGATGTTAGGAAATACAAAAGCAGTAAAAATAAATATTTTTGTAAAACATCAGTCAAGGAACTCACTAAACAAAAGTATGTAAAATCTGACAATATATACTTAAATTGTGGGAAGGAATAAATATGGGCTCAAACTTATATGACCATCAACTTAATATAGATTGTTATATGAAGAAGAGGTTATATATAAACCTAACGGTAACCATAAATCAAAAACCACTAAAAAATATGCAAAGAATAAAGAGAAAGAAATCTAAATATATGACTAAAGAAAACCAGTAAACCATGAAAGAGTGAAAGACAAGGAGGAATCAGAGAAAATTTTTAGAAACAATCAGAAAATACCTAACAACATGGCAATAAATACATATCTATCATTAATTACTTTGAATATAAATGGACTAAATGCACTAATAAAAAATGTAGGATATTAGAATAGATAGAAAACACACATACACAAGACTCATCTATATGAGTCATTTTATTAAAAAAATTTTTTTTAATGTTTTTATTTATTTCTAGGAAAGAGAGAGAGAGACAGTGTGAGCAGGGGAGGGTCAGAGAGAGAGAGTCCCAGACTCTGAAACAGGCTCTAGGCTCTAAGCTGGCAGTCAGCACAGAGCCCGACGCGGGGCTCGAACCCACGAACCGCGAGATCATGACCCGAGTGAAAGTCGGACGCTTAACCGACTAAGCCACCTGGGCGCCCTATATGAGTCATTTTATACATACAGAGACCTGTATACTGAAAGGGAGGGGATGGAGAAACACTTAGCATGCATATGGATATCAAAAGAAAAATGAAGTAGCAATACCTTTATCAGACAAACTAGACTTTAAAGCAAATACTGTAACAACAGACAATGAAAGATACTACATAATAATAAAGGGGCCATTCCAATAAGAAGATAATAGTAATTGTAAATATTTATGCACCCAACATAGAAACACCCAATATATAACAGTTAATGGCAAACATAGAGGAACTAGTCAATAATAACACAGTAACAGTAGGGGACTTTAAAACTCCACTTCATTAATAGACCATCTGAAAAGAAAATCAAAAAGAATGGCTTTGAGTGACACAGAGCCAAATGGATTTAACACATATATTCAAAACATTCCACCCTAATGAGGAATGCACATTCTTTTCAAGTGTATGTGGAACATTCTCAGAATATATCATCTATTAGGCAACAAAAGAAGCTCAACAAATTAAAAAGATCAAAGTCATACAACACATTTCTCTGACCACAGGGCTATGAAAGTAGAAGTTAGTCACAAGAAAATATCTGGAAAGACCACAAATAGATGGAGGTTAAATAATGTGCTACTAAACAATGAATGAGTCAAAAAGGAAATAAAGGAAGAACTAAAAAAGAACGTGGAAGCAAATAAAAATGAAAACATGATGGTTCAAAATCTTTGGAATACAGCAAAAGCAGTTCTAAGAGGGAAGTTTATAGCAATAGAGGCTTACTTGAACAAGGAAGAAAAATCTTAAATAACCTAAGCTGACACCTAAAGTACCTAGAAACAAACAAAAATAAACAAAACCTAAAGTGAGTAGAAGGAAAGAAATTACATAGAAATTAAAGTAACAGGGGCGCCTGGGTGGCTCAGTCGGTTAAGTGTCCGACTTCGGCTCAGGTCATGATCTCGCGGTTCGTGGGTTCGAGCCCCGCGTCGGGCTCTGTGCTGACTGCTAGCTCAGAGCCTGGAGACTGTTTCAGTCTGTGACTCCATCTCTCTCTGACCCTCCCCTGCTCGTGCTGTCTCTCTCTCTCCTAGAAATAAATTAAAAAAAAAAAAAAGAAATTAAAGTAACAATAGAACAGATCAATAAAACTAGAAGCTGTGTCTTTGAAAAAAATCAATAATTGATAGTCCTCTGGTCAAACTTAACAAGACAAAGAGAAAGGACCAAAATAAATAAAATCTCAAATGAGAGAGGATGAATAACAACCAGCACCATAGCAATATAATTATAAGAAAATATTATGAAAACTGTAGGCCAACAAACTGGACAACCTAGAAGAAACTTGAGATGAATTCCTAGAAACATATAGCCTACCAAACCTGAAATGGAAAAAATATATATAAAATTTAAACAGACAGATGACCAGCAAAGAAATTGACTCAGTAATCGTAATACTCCCAACAAATAAAAGTCCAGGACCAGATGTTTTCATAGGCAAACTCTACCAGACACTTAAAGAACAGTTGATACCTATTCTTCCTAAACTATTCCAAAAACTAGAAGAGAAAGGAAAACTTCCAAATTCATTCTATGAGACCAACATTACTCTGATACCCAAGCCAAATAAAGACATCATAAAAAAGGAGATAACAGGCCAAAATATCCTTGATGAACACAAATGCAGAAATCCTCATCAAAATACTAGTAAACCAAATCCAACAATACATTAAAAAACCATTCATCACAATCAAGTAGGAGATATTCCTGTATTGCAAGGGTGGTTCAATATTCACAAATCAATCAATGTGATACATCACATCAGTAGGAAAATCATTTTTATTTTTTTTTACTAAAATACCCTAGAAGTTATTGATGCCCTTCTCAGTGCATCATATCATGAGGTACACAATGTAGATGTGTCTTATTACAGGTAATGTTAACATTAATGACCTGGTTAAGATAATGTCTTCTGGGCTTTTCCAGTGTAAAGTTACTATTTTTCTCTTTGGAACTAATAAAATTCTTGTGGAGAAATACTAAGAAATCCAACATCCTGTTTCTTATACTTTAATCCACTAATTTACTAGCCATGGTTGATTCTCACCTGTGGCAATTAGTACTGTGCTATTTGCCTAAAGGTGATTTGGGAATTCTATAGTAAGGAGAAGCTATCCCTTTTCCCACATTTATTCATTCGATTATTTATTTATATTATGTGAATCCATGGATAGTTATTCTTGAGTCTGTGGCTTAAAATTCACTACTCGCCTTATTTATACTGCCCTTTGAGTATAAAAATCATGTAAATATTAAAAACTAAGAGAAGTCATTCACAATTCAAACAGATTTTGGGTGCTAGGATGAGGTAGAAGACAGAAGGTTTTAGAAGAGAACTTGAGAGTTTGAGTCACAATAAAAACATTTTTCTGTTTCAATTGTCAAGGTTTTTGGATAGATTTAAAGGATGTCTGACTCTGGATTAGATAGTGAGAGCTTCAGAAAGGGGTTAAGATGTCTGGTAAGCAAGACAAATTAAAACCATGGCAATTTGGGAAGGATGTCTATATTCTAAAAAGCATTGATTTAAAATTTTGTCTAAAAGAAGATTTTGGTTAAGAAGGTGTTTTTTGTTTGTTTTTTTTTTTTTGGTTTGCTTCAAAATATTTCTCTTTATTATATTGAAACCTGCAATTTCCTTCTTTCAAATGTGCAGTGTATGATAGCTGTTAAAAATGTGGGCTGGAGGGGCGCCTGGGTGGCTTAGTCGGTTAAGCATCCGACTTTCGCTTAGGTCATGATCTAAGCCCCGCGTCGGGCTCTATGCTGACTGCCAGCTCGAAGCCTGGAGCCTATTTCAGAGTCTGTGTCTCCCTCTCTCTCTGACTCTCCCCTGTTTATGCTGTCTCTCTCTCTCCTAGAAATAAATAAAAATATATTTTAAAAAAATGTGGGCTGGAGACAGATAACTACGGTGGGAATTTAGATTCTACCTATAAATTTTCTAAACCCTTTGCAGTTTACTTAACTCCCTCTAAACCTCAGTTTCCTTTGCTTTAATGAAAGGAGACAAAAATGATTACCTATCTTATGTTGGTGTTACCAGGATTGGAGAAGATAAATAAATGTAAAGTGCTTGCTAACATGGTTGGCATAGAGTAAGACATTTAGAAATGAGATGTGTGATTATTTTAAGAACATTTTATTTGAAGGCAAAGCTAATTAAAAATTATCAGAAGAAGCCAGAAAGCCTTTTGCCTTTCCTGGAATTAATTGGAATGACCTTAAAGTATGGTGATCTATTTTCTTTAAGAAATCACTACTATCATCTTATAAAAATTACCTAAAGTCCAAGCCCTTAATTACTGGAAATATGTTTTTTGGTCCATTCTTTTTATTTCTTTTCTTACCACTTTTTCCTTCTTTCTTCTCTGTCTAAATTATCTTTTCTAGTATCCACTACAGTGCCGATGTGAGCTCAAATTGTTTTTACAGTTCACTAATTCTTTATACAACTATGGCTGGTCTGGTCAATAATTCAAACCATACCTTGAGGTTTTATCTTATTTTAGTATTTCCAATGACTACAGTTTTCATTTTTGTAATTTCTGTTTGGCTCTTTTTTTTTTTTTTTTTTAATCTGCCAGCATTTTTCTTTCTCTTTTGAGGATAATGAGTCACTTATTTTGAATTTTTTTTAAATGGTTTTTATTTATTTCTGAGAGAGAGAGACTGCATGGACAGGGGAGGGTCAGAGAGAGAGGGAGACACAGAATCTGAAACAGAATCCAGGCTAAGAGCTAGCTGTCAGCACAGAGCCTGACTCGGGGCTTGAACCCACGGCTTCAACCCACGAACTGTGAGATCATGACCTGAGCCGAGGTCGGATGCTTAACCAACTAAGCCACCCAGATGTCCCATCGAGTCACTTACTTTGAAATCCCTTTCAGGCTTTATTTCTAATGTCTACATGTTTTTTCATCCTTCACTTCCTCTGAAAGTTCATTTCTTTACTATACATTTAGGTCTTTGATTCTGAGTTTATCCTCAGTAGGCACCACTTTCTGGTGGGGTCACTGTGTGTCTTGGACTGCAGGATGCTCTCTAGAGGACCATTCCGCATTCACCACCACCAGGGCTCTATAGGTCTGGATCAGTGTTTATACTGGTTTCTCAGCTGGTGTCCCTCATACTTTGGTCATGTGAATTTGGACCCTATGGCAAGGTGCTAGCATGAGGTGCCAATTTTTCAAAGATGAAAGTTTTCACCTAAAGTTCTAACAGATGGCAAGCATTTTTGCTGTTTTCTAAAATAGGGAATCAAGGTACTTTTTTTCCTTTTCAATTCCTCATTGTTCATCGCTTTAGTCTTTGTGCAGATAATAAATCTGTAGCTCACCTAGGTATTTATAACCTATAGCCTCGACTTCTCTCTCTTCCTATTGCATTTTTGTGACACTGTAAGATGAAGTACTGGCTATTATTGTCTTCTTCATTTTTAATAGAAGGATCTCTGCCCTCTTGGTATCAAGCTCAATTATGTAGAACACTTCAAAATTTTTTTATTTTATCCAACATTTGTATATGTTTCAAACATAAGGTAGATACTTTCAACATCAACTCATTCTATCATAATGGCTGGAGTTCTATAGCCAGTTTCTAAGATTAGCTATAATAATACTAAATTTAAGAGTTTATGAAATTGAATTTACAGTGACAATTTTAGTACTCATTTAACGTACTTGTAATCTCTTTTTTTAAATTTTTAATGTTTTATTTATTTCTGAGAGAGAGAGAGAGAGAGAGAGAGAGAGAGAGAGAGAGACAGCATGAGCAGGGGAGGGTTGGAGAGAGAGGGAGACAAAGAATCTGAAACAGGCTCCAGCCTCTGAGCTAGCTGTCAGCACAGAGCCCAATGCGGGGCTTGAACCCACAAATCGTGAGAACATGACCTGAGCCAAAGTCGGACGCTCAACTGACTGAACCACCAAGGCGCCCATGTTGTAATCTCTTGAAGAAGACTTTGTACCTAGGACTCAGGAAATGAATATGATATTGACTGAAGAGCTCCATGAAAAGGGATACCTTCTTCTGAAAATGCAGAATCTTATTCTTGTGATAATCACCGATTTCAGAAGTTAATATAATTCCTGTAAATGTTAGAATGGTCTTCTCTTTGTCTCAGACTGTGTCTTTCTCTCTATATATGCAATTATATAGTAATTCTAAGGGAATATAAAGTTTCTGTGATTATAATTCCACTCTGCTTTGTCTATTTGTGAGTTATTTAACTATTTTGTTAATGAATTCACTCATGATCCATCTTTTTAAGGAAAGGTTTTAAAGTAATGGACAGTATTAAGCAGTGTTTAAAAACTTATGTGAATTCATTAATATTAAAGGCACACTTACTTACCTAAAACTGGATGAAATTTCATGGGACAGGTGTCTCAATGAAATGTTAAGACCTAATCTTAATTTTTAAAAGATCTACTAATTTATGTTATTCAATTTCTATAGCTATTAAATAGTTTTCAGTACTCACCAGGGTGTGAGCCTTGCTAAAACCAGATTCCAATCACATATGCATGAACTGCTTACCATGAATCTTCTGCAGATGCCATTGAACTTTCAATGTCAGAGGGTTAGGTGTTCCTATCATGCCATTCCCCATTGATAAAATTACATATCAAAATTCTTCCTTTGGTATAATGCTACATAATTTTCAGTCACCATTACAAAAAGTATAAGCATTTTTTAGCATCCATAGAGACAAAAATGTACAGAAGAAAAACACTTTTAATGCCTAATAGGTATTTCTAGATCTCCCATTGTGTCCCGAAACTATAAGTCTAGAAGTGAAACCATCCTCTAAATGATATTGTCTTGAGGAACTATATTCCTTAAGTCTCTTCTCACTCTGTTTCACACTGAGTCTTGAAAAATTTGTTTCAGTCTCCAAAAGCTCACAAATTTTGGATCTGTTAGCCCTAAGTCAATCATAATCTTTCATACTCTGAAAAGTGGCAAAAATATGTTTATTCTTTAGCCCAAGATTGCTTTAGGTCCAGTGCTTATTTGATTATGGTATATTGTATATTACTCTAGCCTTGGTGGACTATACAGCTGTCTTTCTTTTATTTTTCAAAATCAGCACAGATAACTCCCTTCTGCCCATCGTTTCCCTCTGCTGTAGTACCAGAAGCTAGTTTGATGGATATTTAAGCAAACAGCTCCTCATAGTGCTATAAGGAAATATTTTTAAAGATAAAACACTTCACACTGTGGATAGACTAACTAGTATCCTTTCCTGCTATAAAATCCCATGATACTCTGACCACAGATAGATATCCGTAGCACAGTTGTTTGTAAACAAAATACAGTAGCACTTCCATTCTACATTATTTCTTTTATAAATTTCATTCCATTTCCTCAATATAGTAGATATAATATTGTTGGAAAATAACATAATATAAATTAATTACAATAAGGACAAGATGGTAATGAAATTACATTTTATTATTCTATATATCAAGCAGGAATACGTTGGTCAGCTCATGTAGGTGATGAGTAACTGCTTGTTTCCTTTGCATAGTATGTGCTGTTATATGGTAAAAAATCCTAAGAACAGGAACTTTGTATTATTTAAAGCTGTAATCTCAAAGCCTGGCTTAGAGCCTTGTAGGCTTTCTATAATGAAGGAGTGATTTGAGTATTAAAATATTAATAAGATTACCACTTGATATGCTACTAACTTTTAATAACCATAACATAGGTTTTAGGAGAAAATGAGATTCCAAATTTAAACACTATTCTTAGACTCTCCAACTAATCCCTGCCCATTAAACATATATATACATGAGTAAACAAACAACTAGCTAACTAATTAAATAACTTTTGGTATCCCTAATTAAGGAATTATTAACTTTTAACACAGAGCCATGTCTTCAAGCATGCCATGCTCTATTATCCAGAGGGAATGTCTTTGATAGCTATAAAACCAAAAGGTTAGTCTATTACCTGTTAAAGAATTAAATGAGCTGTAATTCTCAGACAAACTTCCAACCCCCTCAAGTGACATGAGAGCAGAGCCAGGAGGCCACAGAGCAAAAGTGAAATTCTAGCCAAGATGACATTTTATTTCATTGATGATGGCAGAGACTTTTTTTCAAAGTGATAGGTATATAGCAGTGTGTCTCAAACCTATTTCATTCTTACCCCCTAAGGAATATTTTATCAAACATTTATGTTCCCTAATTATCTTTTTCTCATGAAAATTTAATAACACAGATAGTGTGTGTGGGAATGTGTACTGTAAGCATAGTTGTGCTTTATACATAAAAAAAATAATTTTTTTTCACATCACAAGAACCACTTTTTTTTCCCCTTTGGGGCAAAAGCATCAAATTTGGGAATAAATGACATATACTGATATCCCAAAATGCTGGCTTTTAGCAGTGTCAAAATGCTTAAGGTAACACTCAAAGAATGATGAAAACCATAGTAGGTAGGCAAGAGCTTCTCAATAAGTGTATATGTGTTTGAATGTAAGGATGTGTACACATGCGTAGATGTCTGTACATGGAGTTGTAATGACTCTTAGTGAAACACTCTGAGTGCAGGGGATAGGATTCTCAAAGCTGGAGGGAAGAACTCTGCTCAATGTTTGGGGAATGGTTTTACTATGCTTGGAATAGCTACATCTTTGTAGCCATACCCTCTTTTGAGTAAATGCACCACCAGATCTGAAGAATGACAGTCTTAGTTTGTAGCCCCCTCCCAGCCAGAAATCCCAAGAAAGAGGAGGGATTATCATGGAAGAACCAGCATGGAAGGATGATAATATTTTTACAGAAAAAATGGGAAAGTAGATCTTATGAAGGGTGACCAGGAGTAGAACAGTGGATATGTGTTTGGTTCTCTCTTGTATAGTTCAGGAGAAAGATCTTTTAATCAATGTTGATAAAGATACCATATTGGTTATAAGTAAAACCACTGCTTGTATAAGAAGGTAGCATAAAGAAAGGAATCATTTACAAGGTCAGCAAAGGCTTTGCAGGATCTGTACAGCTTGGCTAGGGAAAGCAAAAATTTTGGTAGAAAAGAATTACAGGTTGTGTGTTTAAATTATTACTATCTTAAAATTAACTTAATATAGGATACACTGAATAAGAGGCAAAATTATATTTTAAAAGGTTTTTATTTTCTTTTATCCTTTCTACTCCCCTTTCTCTGCCTTTCCATCCTAATAATTCAGTTAAAATAAAAAATAGGTAGGGGCTGATAGACAGACATCCTACTGAGGAGTGGGGTTCAGGTGGGGAGGGTGAAAGGTTAAAAAATGGGCAAGGCCCAACATGAAAGATTAGAATTGAAGCAGAGAGTGGAGATGCTAATGGAGACAGAGAGACGGTGGTGGCAAATAGAGACTGGTTCCATATTATGGAGACTACTTTAATAAGTAATTATGTTGAGAAAATGGGAACCAGCTTTATCACTGTCAGAGGAAGGAGATACAAATAGGAAAAGAATACAGCTATGGAGAAACTTGTAATACTGGATTAGAATTAGAACCACTGGTGTGAACACACAAATATGTAGAGGGAAATATAGATCTAAAAGTATATGTGAATGCACATATACATATATTTTCTAGCCCTGTTCAAAACTGCTGAGTACCTCACACTATATTTGGTTTCTAAATACGGTTCCTCACAAAAAGGAAGCACAATTTCTTAGAAAAAAGAAAGATCAAAGAATGATGGAAATATGTCAAAAAGACACAGAATCCATCCTGAATAGACTCCTACTGAGCAACACTAATAATAATTTGTGCATCAAAATAAATAACCTATTGAGACACCTGAGTGTCTCAGTTAGTTGAGCGGCTAACTCTGGATTTCAGCTCAGGTCATGATCTCATGGTTCGTAGGTTTGGGCCCACATTGGGCTCTACATCGACAGTATGGAGTGTGCTTGGGATTCTCTCTCCCTCTCTCCGCTCCTTTCCCGCTTATATGAGCTCATGCATGCATGTACACACTCTCTCTCTCAAACTTTAAATAAATAAATAAATAATCTATTGAATAAAAGACTGACTCATGCAACAAATAATTGTAGAAGAAATAATGGAATTAGAAATGTATTATTAGGTAATATAATAATGATTCATTCAATTAAGAAAAATCAATGGCAATAAGATTTTAAGGAACATGATTTATATAGACTTAACCTCTCTCTCATCAAAACTATTATTCCAATGGAGAAAATATAGTACTCAAAGGAAAAACTTAGCAGATACTGATTTAATCAATGGAATTAAGTCAGCTTCTCAAGTAATGGGAAAATTGAAATCATATGGAATTCAATATAATGCCAGCAAAGGCTAAACCATCACACCTACGACAAAGATGCCAAAATGCACAACATGAAACTAATAATTCTGATAGATCAGATAAACCCAAACTGAGAAATATTCTACAAAATTACATAGGCAACATGCAAATATTTCCAGATCAGTAAAATCAAGGAAACATTGAAGACATGTTTGAGATTGGAGTATAATAACAAGGCATAACAAACAAATAACGTGACCGGAAATTGGTTAACTTTTCCATGAACAACATTACCTAGCACCACCTGAATAAGGTTTGTGGATTAGACAGTAATACTGTATCAAATTAATTTTCTGATTTTCTTCATTTATTGTCTTTACATGGAATAGTATCTCTGTTTGTAGAATTTACACACTAAAATATTTCATGGTGATGGGCCATCATATAGGTCATTTCCTCTCAACAGTCTTGGAGGAAAAAAGCTATCTGTATTAATATTGCAATTTTTTATAGTTTGAAATCATCTCAGGATAAATATTATCTTTCCTTTTATAAGAATATGTTATTTTACAAGTGTGATTTTAGGAAATCCAAATTAATAGCATAAAGCTTTTTCTTGCAGAGATTTCTTTTGCAGAGATTTGGGGACTCACATCCATTTCTGTTTGTCACTAACTACACATAGACTGTCCACATCTTTTCAAGCTGCTATTTTAGGAATCCTGACTTATTAAGTCTGTGCTAAAGCTATGATCACTTTACTCTCATTTCAGGCACTTTCTAGGACCAAATTCAGTATGAATTATTTATAAGAAATGAAGAACACTTTGGCAAAAGTATAATTACTCTTGTTTGTTGCACATTATAGTTTCTGCCCTGATAAATTCAGCTTAACTTTCCTGTACCCATTTCGTTTTTAGAGAATAGTCAAGAATTCCAGTACTTCAACAAGTGACACATTATTAATTTTCCAACTTATCTCTCAAACATATCATAGCCTTTTAACCTCATACTCCATCCCAGTTAGATTTATGTTCCTGAACCACACCTTGGTCTCTAACTGATATTAGACTTTACTGATGCCAACTCTGTAAATCTTAGAAATTTTGAGGGAACTAGCCTTGAACAGAACTTAATGCTTTCCTCATTAGGCTGACATATCTATTTCTTATATTCAAGACAATCTGAATGGAATATCAGCAACATTACCTTCATCTCTAGAGACTATGATTCTGTGTTTTGAATTTTCTCTCAACAACTGCAGCTGAGATTATGAAGCTCTTCCAGAATTTATTTTTTTAATCTTATTTTTTAAGTTTTTATTTTAAATCTAGTAACATAACATACAGCGTTATATTAGTTTCAAGAATACAATGTGATGATTCAACAATTCCATACATCATCATGTGCTCATCACAAGTGCACTCCTTTATCCTCATAACCTTATTTCACCCATCCCTTCGCCCCCCTCCCCTCTGTAGTTAAGAGATTATTTCTTGGTTTGCCCCCTTCTCTCTCTTTTTTCCCCTTTGCTCGTTTGTTTTGTTTCTTAAATTCTCTAGTATATTTCTTAACCAAAGAGATGAAACTGGTTGAAACCAAGGCTCTTCATTTTTTCACTTCATCATTAAAGGTTACGATATACTGGTGGATTGTAGCCATTCATAGAACAAAATTGTCTTCTATATTTTGATTTCTAGCAGATTAGTATCAAAGGAAGAAAAAGTAGGCCCTAGATTAAAGCTATACCTTGATAATTTTTCCTACAAGAAAAGCACCTACTATTATATATAAGGGACCATGATAAATATTTGTTGAATAAATACAAATGGACCATATGCATGCCTTTTTGGGGAAAAATAAATAAATGAAACCAAAATGACCTAAATTATTCTGTATTGGTTTACAAAATGCTAAAGCTAAAGACATCTATAGATGATCTTGCCAAGAAACTGAATAAATTTATTACCTTGCACTAGAAGGATGTACTTTATGTCTTTAGTATGGGTCAGGGGTTTGCGTGTTTCCTGGTTAATTATTTAATGATTGTATGCTTCTTGCAATATTACTCACACATTATGTCAGTGGGTAGTTACTGAGTATACAGAGATAAATAAAATAAGAACCTGCATTCTCAGAGCTCACAAGGTGATGAGGAAGAGGATCTGTTCACAGTATGACTATTCATAATATGAATAGTATTAAAAATGACTAGTATTTATTAGGTGTTATAGACTTAATTCTTTACATAAGCCATTTCACTTTATTTCCATAAACACTTGTTAAACAAATCTGCTTATTTGTCCAACAAATAAAAATAATGAACCTTTACTATGTGGTAGGTAATATTCTAGGCCTTAGAGTTAAAGCTGTTAGCAAAGTAGACAGAATGTCTTTCCTTGTGGAGTTAACATGTCTTTGGGGAGGAGAAAACAAAAATAGGCAAAATAAATAAGCAAACTCTATATTGAATGTAATGGTGATAAGAGCTATGGAGAAAAGAAAGATGATAGGAGTGATATGGATGCTGGCAGGTTACAGTTTTAACTGGATGAAATGGGGCCCTTTTTGTTATGTAATATTTAATAATTTATTAGATTGTTATTATTATTAAATATAGAAGCCAAGGTCAAAGCAGGTAATTTAATTTGGTGAAGGTCACACAAAGTCCAGAAGAGCCCAGTTTTAAACAGAGTTCTTGGGACTTCCAGATACTGCCAATAGAGCTATGATCTACCAAGTTCCTATTCCTGCCACCACAGCAATTTTACATAGAGTTTCTTTTAAAGAAAATTCTTTTCTTTTCTTCTTAAATATTCTTTGATCAGTTATATTGAAAAGAGGAATAATTTATTGAACTGACTTCCCTGTCAGCAATGGAAAATCTAGAGATCTTGGATAGCCCTGAAGCAATAGTTCATATAATGTTTCTTAAGGTTGTCACTCATTTATATGACTGATATTAGAGTGACTTTTGGAAGTATGAAATGTACTGTGCTTCCGACATTTTGTGACTGCCTGCCTCTTCTAAGTACAGCAGAACATGTTGTAAAGCATTTCAAACTTTCTACCTCCCTGTGAGTCAAAATACATCGGGCAGCAAGATCACTAAATTTGGCAGTCAGCCAGCATGTCTGACAACAAATCCCTTTTGAGAGTCAGCCTGGTGGAGCATGAATAAAGGAAGCTCACCGTTATGTTGATTTACCTGGCAACCTGCATCACCTTTATGTCCACTTTTTCAACCCTCTGTATCATTTCTTTATAAACAGGACAATGATTTCAAGTGGCTTAGGATTTTTCTAGCAGCTCTTATTCAACTCTAGAGGATTAGCTTTTTACTCTGACCAAAGCTAGTTGCCAGGTCACCATTTAGGTCCCTCAAAGGCATCCCAGTTGATTATAACTCCTGTTTTCTTTATGTTATTGAAAGATTTGTACTTTCTTTTTGGCCATGAATCTACCCAGACTGAATATGATCTGTTGGCCGAGGACCACTACTATGAATTTTTCAAGTACTACACAGTGTCATGTTGTCCTGAGTTAGTTAATGCTATAAAACTCTTTCAGAAACCATTTGAAAAACAGTTATGTTGAACACCATGCAAAAAGAAAGCACATACTGTCTTGTTTTCAGAGATATTGCTTAAGAACATCTCTGGTGTTTCAAATCAAACTGGAAACACTCTAAATGGGATTATAATGGAAAAGAAAACTCTACTATCCCATTCCATCTTATCTTTTTTTTTTTTCCCCTGGGAGAGCTTATGCTTCCGGAAATTTACTAAAGAATTATTTGTTGTCTGGCATGAATCCTAAACTTTCTCTAGAGAAGTTTGTTGCATATATTTTTTATGTATTCTTATATCTTTCTAATATTAATATACTACTACTAATATATTTCAAGTTTTATAAACCATTTTATTAGCTTGGAAATACAAGTTTATAATATGACAGATTACATAGCAATATAAGCTTGTCAGTTTAGATGAGAAGCCATTAAAAATACCTCAACTTTTAGAGTTTTACTCAGTTTTATTACCGACTATGTCAGACCTCTCAAATTTCTAAATTTCCATAACTATTATAGTTCAATGAATACTTTAATGTCCCATATTATGCTCTGAATCCCATAGCAGTTGAATGAGTAGGTGATAGGCAATAAATGTGTGCCCTGAATTCATTTAAATACTTGCTTTTGATGTCTTTATTTACTTGATTACTAACAACTTTTTGAATATAAAGAAGCTCCTGAAATTGCTACCAGGCAATCAGAGGGCATCACAAATCCATGGGTGTCTGTACCTCATCAATGTTAATAATATCGGATTCTCTTCATGGAATTTTAGAATGTCAAAGCTAGAGATTTCCTGGTGGCCGTATTTCATATAATTACCTAATTTTATACATGGGAAGACAGAGGTAAGAGAAATAAATTGTTCAGTGTTACACAAATAAAACATAATAGTTATTGGACTATATGGTAAGCATAATTCTAAGATGATTTCCAAGATTCCTCGTGGTATACATATCTGGTATAAACTCCCTCCATTTGAGTTGCAGTGAGTGAAATAAGACATCATTTCCATGATTAATTAATAGTATATGGTAGGTTGAGAAATTTTGGATATAATTCAGATCCATAATAACTTTAAGTTAATCAAATGGAAGATTAGCTTTGGAGGGCCTGCCCAAATCAGATGAACTCTTTAAAAGAAGATCTAAAGATCAGAAACAAAATAAACCAGAGAGATTGGAAGCAATAGAAATTTTCCTATTACAAGAAAAAACTCCAACCATTTTGTAAGCTGCCTATGGAGGGAACAATGTAGCATGAACTGGACAGTGGCCTCTAGGAGTTCTGAGTGACCCCCAGTGATGACAACAATAAAATGGGGAATTCAGTTCTACAAAGAAATTAGTTCTGCCAATAGCCAGTGAGTCTGGAAGAGAACTTTGAGCCCCAGATGAAATTTCAGTCATGACTAACACGACTAACATTTCAGTCTAGTGAGACCCTGAGTAGAGGTCCCCGCTGACCTACCCTTCGACTCCTAACTCATGAAAGCTATTAGACAATAAATTGTATTATTTTAGGCAACCACATTTTTTTAATTTACTTTATAATAATAGCTAGTATAAACTATGACTCAGGCTTTCATATTCCAAAGTGAATGACTTTTCTATATATGACCCAAACTTTGCTAATATCACATATGTAATAAAATTAAGGACTACATAAAACAAACCCAGATATAACTACTTTTAACATAACTAACCATTATCTTCATATTTTGGACATTTAGTTTATTTGTCCAGATTATGACAGAACACAATCTATTACCATATATATTCTTTCCTTCCTTTCTTAAAAGCAAAAATTATATGTTTATTTTCCTTATCATTTTCCTAGTACCAGATGACATAAATACTAAATTCAATCAATCAAGTCAAAAGAATATCTAGTTTCCATGGGAAGGATAAATGTGATTTCCTAAGAGAAAATGTAAAAAGAATGGAAGGTATGACAGAGCTAACAAATTGATAAATTGAACTCAGGAAAGGAAATATCCCTTATTACTTTCAATTTGAAAGCCTGATTCTTATTTCAAACCGCACAGGTCTGCACTATTTTTCCAAATTTTCCAGAAATACCTTTAGAAAAAAACAGTTAAGTTCCTTTTGACTCTGTTGGTTTCCCTCTGTAGACTGGAAAAAAATATATATTTCTACCTTACAGATAAGCTTCAACGGAAACAAATTTCTGCAGCCATAAACTATGTTATCATCCTTGGGAGGTGGATCAGGATGGTGGAATAGGAAGACCCTGAACACTTCCTCCTATGGACACACTAAATCTATAGCTACTTATGGAATAATCCCTGCCGAAAGAGAACACTGGAAACTAGTTGATCAGTCCTTCCACAACAACAAATAAAAGGGCCACATTAAGACAGAGAGGAAAGGCAGAGATGGTGTCTCACCAAAACCCCCATCCTGGAACAGCAACCCAAAATAGGAAGGAATTTCATGGGGCTGGAGCCTCTTCCTGAGGAGTGAGGGAATTGTCCCATGTTAGGCACCCCCACCCAACCCTTAGGACCTACACCAGAGAAACAAGGCCCCTAAAACACTTAACTCTGGAAAACAATCAGGTTTAAACCCAGGGGATTCAGGGATCTGAGATATTCCTTGGTAGAGGCCCATGTGTAGACTCAGCCATCCCTGGGATCCAGTGCAAAAGTAGCAGTTTGAGAGGTAACTGGATTACATGTGAAAGAGCTTCATTTGCTAATCTTAAAGCATCTGCCAGAGGGACAAAAACCATTTGGGACTTTCTCTGTGTACAAAAGTACTGGCAAGTGCCAGTTTTGCATTCTTCCTCCACAGCTTCACTAAAACCTTGCTAAAAATGGTGCCACATCCCTAAAACTATTTCCCTACCTCACTAAAGCTGTGTGTCCTGCTCCTAGCACTCTTCCCCTGCATGCTAAAGCTGTGGATATGGCTCACCCTCAGCACACTCCTGCAGCCTCACTCAAGCCTGTGGATGAGCATAATCAGTTGAGCCCCTGATCACCTGGCCCTGGTGGCCAGAAGAGCTGTATTTCAATACAGAACTATAAAAATTGGAAAGACAGTTCTGGGCAGGCTACTGTACCCAGGGCACTACACAGACAGCAAAATTGAAGCAAACATCTAGTTTGCCTATGAAGAAGGTCTGTTTACTTGTCCTGGAACTCCAACCCAAAGGACAGACTTCAGGTTTGCCAGACATCTAGAGGCTACAGAGCACCTTCAGTGAACACAGACAGGGAAATATCATCTTTGAGATCTCCCTAGGCCTTGCACACAGCTCCCTGAAATGTCCAAGGAAAGAGTTTATAGACTGGCCTAAAGCTTCAATTTTTGCAACTGTTGCCCTAAGGGACATTTACACATCTTGTCTGGAAGGCAGCAGGGCTTACCACTGTGGTCCCACAAGACTATATATATCTAAAGTGTTTAAAATCTGCTGCCAGAGGATATGGCTTCTTAGCCTGACACTGAGCTGAGATCTCACTTAGCTGAGATCACTCCCTCTAGAACATTGGCAGGTCTTGGCACACTCCCAACAACTGAGGCCTATGAAGAATAAATCAGGATACTTAAATGATCACAAAGGTTTGAGAGACACCCAAGAGAAAGAGCAAGGTTAAATGATAAGTTTCATCTCCTACAGAAGGCCACTCCATCAAAACTGGGAGAGGTAGCTGTTTTACCAAACATGTAAAACACAGAAAGTTAAGCAAAATGAGGAAAGAGAGGTATATGTTCCAAGTGAAAGAACAAGACACAATCTCAGAAAAAGACCTTAATGTAATGAGATAAATGATAAATAATCTACCTGATAAAGAATTCAAAGTAACGGTCATAAAATGCTTATTTATTGTGATTAAAAATAATTTTTTAAATTTTAAATAAAAATGCTCACCAAAGTCAGGAGTAAAATAGATGAAAACTTAAACACAGTGAAAACTTAAACATAGATTATTAAAAGTATAAGACAAAAGTCAAAGAGGACAATAACAGGGTAACTGAACTGAAAAAAACACTAGACAGGTTCAACAGCAGACTAGATGAAGTAGAAGAATGAATCAATGACCTAGAAGACAGGGTAGTGGAACTCACCTAAACAGAGGAGTGGAAAGAAAAAAGAATCTTGAAAGGTGGAAATAGACTAAGGAACCTATGGGACAACATCAACTGAAATAACATGTGCATTATAGGGGGCCCAGAAGAAGAGAGCAAGAAATGGGTGGAAAACTTATGTGAAGAAATAATGGCTATAAAATTTCCTAACCTAGGGAAGGAAACAGACATCAAAATCCAAGAAGCACAGAGAGTTCCAAGTAAGAGGAACCCAAAGAGATTCACACCAAGACACATTACAATTAAAGTATCAAAAGGTAAAGATAAAAAGGGAATTTTAAAAACAGTGAAAGAAAAACAATTTGCTATGTACAAGGGAATCCCCAGAAGACTATAAGCTGATTTTTCAGAAGAAACTTTGTAGGCCAGAAGGAAGTTCCATGAGATATTCAAAGTGTAGAAAAGAAAGCAAAAACAAAAACAAAAAGTGTGAAGAATACTCTAACCAGCAAAGTTATCATTCAGAATTGAAAGAGAGATAAAGACTTTTCTAGACAAGCAAAAGCTAAAGGAGGTCATCACCACTAAACCAGCTTTTCAAGAAATGTTAATGTAATTCTTTAAGTTGAAAAGACCCTAATAACAAGAAAACATGAAATTAAAAGTCTCACTGGTAAAGGCAATATATAGTAAAGGCTAGTACAAAGGTTAGATGACAAAAGTAGTAAATTAACTCTAACTACAAATAATTAGTTAAGGGATACACACACAAAAAATGCAAAATATGACATCAAAAATATAAAATGTGTGGTGGGGGCAAAAATATAAAATTTCTAGAATTCATTCAGAATCATTTCAGATTTAAGATACCATCAGACTGTCATATATATATATATGGTATATATATGATATATATATACACACTGAACCTCATGGTAACCACAAGGCAAAAACCTACAGTAGATACACAAAAGATGAGAAAGGAATCTAAATATAACACTAAAAAAAAAAGCATCAAACAACAAGATGAGAGCAAAAGAAGAGAGGAGCAGAGAAGAACAACAAAAACATCTAGAAAAGATCCAGTGTCCAGGAAAAGATGGAAGAGAAGTAGGGCGCTCCATACATTTTACTTGCCCCCTTCTCTCAAATGGAGAAGGCCTGAAGTCATAGGAACCCTTACAGAATCCAGGAGTTTGGGAGGAAAAGGAGAGAGAGTCCACTGAGAAAACCTTATAGTGTGAGTGTGAACTGAGGATGATAAAATCAGGCGGTGACTGGAGACACAGAGGGAGGGGGGATCCCCCTTTGGAGGGAGCCACGGTGAGTCTGTGGGAGGGGTGGAGAGAGTGGCAGAAACTGCTCAACACACTGTCCCTGTTGCTGGAGAAAAGTAAAACCTCCATTCGGGACACAAATGGATATGGTTTCCTGCTGTCCAGCTGACCCTAGGTGGGACTCACTCGTCCCAGGCGACCCCAGGTGAAACTGCTCCTCGCTCGCCAGACCAACCTGGAGGGGACAGGAGCAGCAGCTTCTGGCTCGATCCCCAGGGGGAAGGCGAGAGGCTTGAAACTGCTCTGAGGAACTCTCCTGCGAGCTTTTATTTTGGGCAATATCAATGGGGTGCGCGGAATAAGATCTGGAAACGAGGTCCGGCTTGGGATACAGAGCAAAGTCCACCTTGGCTACACCCCTGGTGTAAAATAACACTACCTAAACAGACAGGCCCTGGACAGTCAATAAGGAACCTTTAATATAATAGTACTCACAGGTGCAGAGTGCATAACAAGACTTTAAAACTGACAAGAGACAAAAAGCTAGCCAAAATGACAAAACAGAGAACTCTCCTCCAAAGAAATTCCAGGAAGCATTGACAGCTAAAGAACTGCTCAAAACAGACATAAGCAAAATAACTGAACAAGAATTTAGAACAATAATATAAAATTAATCGGTGGGCTTGAAAAAGGTGTGGAAGACATCAGAGAAACTATTGCTAAAAAACTATGGAGCTGAAATCTGGCCATGTGTAGCAACATGGATGGACCTTGAGGGTGTTATGCTGAGCGAAATAAGTCAGGCAGAGAAAGACAAATATCATATGTGTGCACGTATAGGAGGATTAGGAGGAGCTTAACAGAGGACCAAGGGGGAGAAGAAGGCAGAAATGGTGGGGGAAAGGGGGAGAGGCAAACCATGAGAGACTCTTGAATGCTGACAAAAACTGAGGACTGGTGGATGTGGGGGGGAGGAGGGGGGGGCATGGAGGAGGACACTTGTGGGGATGAGCACTGGGTGTTATGTGGAAACTAATTCTGACAATAAACTATTTGTAAAAAAAAAAAACAAAACAAAAAAAAAAAAAAATAGTTGCGATGAATTAAAAAGTATGATAAATGAGATGCAAAATAAAATGGAGGCATCCAATGTATGGATGGAAGAGGCAGAAAGGAGAATAAGTGATTTAAAAGACAGAATTATAGAAAAAGGGGTAGCTGAGAAAAAGAGAGATAAACTGATACAGGAACACGAAAGGAGAGTTCAAGAGCTCAGTGATACAATCAAACGGAATGATATCTGTATCACTGGAATTCCAGAAGAGGAAGAGAGAGGGAAAGGCGCTGAAGGAGTCCTTGAACAAATTATAGCAGAGAACTTCCCCAATCTGGGGAAGGAAACAGATGTTGAAATCCAAGAGGCATAGAGAACTCCCCTCAGATTTAACTTGAGTTGATCTTCTGCATGGCATATCATAATGAAACTGGATCAATATAAGGACAAAGAGAGAATTCTGAAAGCAGCTAGGGATAAAAGGGCCCTAACATACAAAGGGAAACCTATCAGAGTGGTGACAGACCTATCTCCTGAAACTTGGCAGGCCAGAAAGGAATGGCAGGAAATCTTCAATGTGATGAACAGAAAAAAAGACGCAGCCAAAAATCCTCTATCCACCAAGCCTGACATTCAGAATAGAATAAGAAATAAAAGTCTTTCCAAATAAACAAAAATTGAAAGAATTCGTCACCACTAAACCAGCTCTACAAGAAATCCTGAGGGGGCCTCTCTGAGGTAAATGTTGCAAGGAACGCAAGATACCAGAAACACCACCTCAAGCATAAGTCCCACAAAGGACACGATGGCTCTAAACCCATATTTTTCAATAATAACACTGAATGTAAATGAACTAAATGCTCCAATCAAAAGACATAGGGTAGCAGAATGGATAAAAAAACAAAATCCATCTATATGCTGTCTACAAGAAACTTATTTTAGACTGGAGGACACCTTCAGATTGAAAGTAAGGAGATGGAGAGATATCTATCATCCTACTGGAAGTCAAAAGAAAGCCAGAGTAGCTATACTTATATCAGACAAACTGGACTTTAAAGTAAAGACAGTAACAAGGGATGAAGAAGTGCATTATATAATAATTACAAGGTCTATCCATCAGGAAGAGCCAACAATTATAAATGTCTGTGCACTGAATATGGAAGCAACTAAATATTTAAAACAATTAATCACAAACAGAAACAATCTTATGAATAAGAAGTCCCATGTGCTAATAGCAGGGGACTTTAATACTCCACTTAGAGCAATGGATAGATCCACTAGACAGAAATTCAGTAGAGACACAATGGACTTGAATGATACATTGGACCAGATGGATTTGACAGATATATTTAGAACTCGACATCCTGAGGCCATGGAATTCATTTTCTTCTCAAGTGTTCATGGCACATTCTCCAAGATAGATCACATACTGGGACATAAAGAAGCTCTCAATAAATATAAAAAAATTGAGATCATATCATGCACACTTTCAGATCACATTGCTATGAAACTTGAAATCAATCACAGGAAGAAGTCTGAAAAACCTCCAAAAACATGGAGGTTAAAGGACACCCAGCTAAAGAACGAATGGGCCGATCAGACAATTAGAGAAGAAATTAAAAAATATATGGAAACAAATGAAAATGAAAACACAACAATCCAAACTCGATGGATGCAGCAAAGGCAGTCCTAAGAGGAAAGTACATTGCACTCCAGACCTATTTCAAGAAATTAGAAAAAGCACAAGTGCAAAATCTAACAGTGCACCTAAAGGAACTAGAGGGAGAGCAACAAGAGCACCCCAAACCCAGTAGGAGAAGAGAAATAATAAAAATCAGGGCCGAAATAAACAACATAGACACCAAAGAAACAGTTGAAAAGATCGATGAAACCAAGAGTTGGTTTTTTGAAAAAATACACAAAATTGACAAAACTCTAGCCAGGCTTTTCAAAGAGAAAAGAGAGAGCACTCAAATAGACAAAATCATGAATAAAAATGGACTTACTACAACCAATCCCTCAGAAATACAAGCAATTATCAGGGAATTTTATGAAAAATTATATGCCAACAAACTGGACAACTTAGAAGAAATGGACTAATTCCTAAATACACACTATCAAAATTCACATGGGAGGAGACAGAAAATCTGAACAGACCCATAATTAGTGAAGAAATTGAATCAGTGATCAAAACTCTCCAAACAAATACAAGCCCTGGGCCAGATGGCTTCCCTGGGGAATTCTACCAGACATTTAAAGCAGAATTAATACCCATTCTTCTCAAGCTATTCCAAAAAATACAAATCGAAGGAAAACTTCTAGACTCATTCTATGAAGCCAGCATCACTTTGATTCCCAAGCCAGACAGAGATCCAGCAAAAGAAGAGAACTATAGACAATATACTTGATGAATACAGGTGTAAAAATCCTCAACAAGAAACTTGCAAGTCGAATCCAACAGCACATAAAAAGAATTATCCACCAAGATCAAGTGGAATTCATTCCTGGGTTATAGGGCTGGTTCAACATTCGCAAATCAATAAATGTGATACATCACATCAACAACACCAAAAAAGATAAAAACCATATGAATTTGTCGAAAGATGCAGAAAAAGCTCTTGACAAAATACAGCATCTCTTCTTAATAAAGACCCTCGAGAGAGTCGGGATAGAAGGAACTTACTTAAACATCATAAAACTCATCTATGAGAAGCCCTCAGCTAACATCATCCTCAATGGGGGAAAACTGAGAACTTTCCCCCTGAGATCAGGAACACGACAGGGATGTCCACTCTCACCACTGTTGTTTAACATAGTGCTGGAAGTCCTAGCATCAGCCATCAGACAACGAAAGGAAATCAAAGGCATCAGAATCGGCAAGAAGAAGTCAAACTTTCACTTTTCGCAGATGACATGATACTCTACATAGAAAACCCGACAGACTCCACCAGAAGCCTAATAGAACTGATCCAAGCATTCAGCCAAGTTGCTGGATACAAAATCAACATACAGAAATTGGTTACCTTTTTATACACCAACAATGAAACAACAGAAAGAGAAATGAAGAAACTGATCCCACTCACAATTCCACAAAAAACCATAAAATACCTGGGAATAAACCTAACCAAAGATATAAAAGATCTGTATGTTGAAAACTATAGAAAACTTATAAAGGCAACTGAAGAAGACACAAAGAAATGGAAAAACATTCCATGCTCATGGACTGGAAGAATAAATACAGTTAAAATGTCATTACTACCCAAAGCAATCTACACATTCAATGCCATCTCAATCAAAGTTTCACCAGCATTCTTCTCAAATCTAGAACAAACTATCCTAAAATTTGTATGGAACCACAAAAGACCCCGAATAGGAAGAAAACCAAAATGGGAGGCATCCCCATCCCAGACCTTAGCCTCTACTACAAAGCTGTCATCATCAAGACACTATGGTATTGGCACAAAAACAGACACATAGACCAATGGAATAGAATTGAGAACGCAGAATTGGACCCAAAAGTGTACAGTCAGCTAATCTTTGACAAAGCAGGAAAAGAGTACCCAATGGAAAAAAGACAGCATCTTTAACAGTTGGTGCTGGGAGAACTGGACAGCAACAAGCAGATGAATGAAACTAGATCATTTTCTCACACTATACACAAAAATGAACTCAAAATGTTTAAAGGATGTGAATGTGAGACAGGAAACCATCAAAACCCTGGAGGAGAAAGCAGGGAACAACCTCTTTGACTTCAAGCGCAGCAATTAGTGAACTATTGGGATGTCATCAAGATTAAAAGCTTCTATAAGGAACTCACCAAACTCCACACTCGAAAAACAAACAACCCAGTGAAGAAATGGGCAGAAGATATGAACAGACACTTCTCCAAAGAGGACATCCAGATGGCCAACAGACACATGAAACGATGCTCAGCATCCCTCCTCATCAGGGAAATACAAATCAAAACCACACTGAGATACCACCTCACGCCAGTCAGAGTGGCTAAAATGAGCAAATCAGAGAACGCTAGATGCTGGTGAGGATGTGGAGAAACGGGCACCCTCCTACACTGTTGGTGGGAATGTAAACTGGTACAGTCCCTCTGGAAAACAGTGTGGAGGTTCCTCAGGAAACTAACAATAGAACTCCCTATGACCCAGCAATAGCACTGCTAGGAATTTACCCAAGGGATACAGAAATGTTGATGCATAGGAGCACATGTACCCCAATGTTCATAGCAGCACTCTCCACAATAGCTAAAACCTGGAAAGAGCCTAAGTGTCCATCAACAGATGAATGGATCAAGAAGATGTGGTTTATCTCTACCATGGAATACTACATGGCAATGAGAAACAATGAAATCTGGCCATGTGTAGCAACATGGATGGACCTTGAGGTGTTATGCTGAGTGAAATAAGTCAGGCAGAGAAGGACAAATATCATATGTTTGCACATATAGGAGGATTAGGAGGAACTTAACGGAGGACCATGGGGGAAGAAGAAGGGGGGAAATGGTGGGGGAGAGGGAGAGAGGCAAACCATGAGAGACTCTTGAATGCTGAGAACAAATTGAGGACAGATGGGGGTGGGGGGGAGGGGGAGATGGGCATGGAGGAGGGCACTTGTGGGGATGAGCACTGGGTGTTAAATGGAAACCAACTTGACAATATACTATTTAAAAAAAACAAAACAACAAGAAAAGCTAGAAAATAATTAACAAAATGGCTAAGTACGTACTTATCCATAATGCTTTAAATGTAAATGGTTTGCATGTTCTGGTCAAAAGGCACAGAGTATCTGAATGGATAAAAAACAAGTCCTCTATATGTTGCTTACATGATACACACACACAGTCTGAATATCTAAGGAACTGAAAAAGATATTCCATACAATGAAAATGAAAACCAGCATAGCCATACTTATATCAGGCAAAATAGACTAAAACAAAGACATTTTAAAACAAAGGGCATTGTTGGGGCGCCTCGGTGGCTCAGTTGGTTAAGCGTCTGACTTCGGCTCAGGTCATGATCTCACAGTTTGTGGGTCCAACCCTGCTTCGGGCTCTGTGCTGACTGCTAGCTCAGAGCCTGGAGCCTGCTTCAGATTTTTATCTCCCTCTCTCTCTGACCCTCCCCTGCTCACGCTGTCTCTATCTCTCTCAGAAATAAATAAAACATTAAAAATTTTGTTAAAATAAGTAAAACAAAGGCATTGCATAATGACAAAGAGGTCAGTCCAACAAGAGGGAATCTCATTTGTAAACATTTATGCAACCAATATAGGATCATCCACCTATATAAAGTAAACATTAACACATCTAAAGGGAGAAATTGACAGCAGTACAATAATAGTAGGTACTTTTATATCCCACTTACATCAATGAATAGATCATCTAGACAAAAATCAATAAGGAAACATCAGCCTTCAACAACACATTAAACCAGATGGACTTAATAAATACAAATAGAACATTTCATCTAGTACAGCAGAATATACATTCTTTTCAAGTGCACATGGAACATTCTCCATGAGAGATCACTTGTTAGGCCACAAACAAATCTCAATGAATTTAAGAATACTGAAATCATATCAAGCATCTTCCTCAACCACAATGGTATGAAACTAGAAATCAATTTTAAGAATAAAACTAGAAAATCACAAATGTGTAGAGATTAAACAATATTCTATTGAACAACCAATGGGTCAACATAGCAATCAAAGGGACAATTAAATATATGCCTTGAGACAAATGAAAATGGAAAGAGAACATCTCTATGGGATGGAGCAACAGCAGTTATAGTAGAGAAGTTCATAGCAATACAGGCTTACCTCAAGAAACAAGAAAAATCTCAAAAAACAATATAACTTTATGCCTAAATAAATTAGAAAAAGAATAAAAAAAGTTAGTAGAAGGCAGGAAATAATAAAGATGAGACCAGAAATAAGTGAAATATACTAAAAAAAAGAAATAATAATGAAACCCAGAGTTGGTTCTTTGAAAAGATAAACAAAATTGACCTTTAGCTAGATATGCAAAATAAAAGAGAGAAGTCTCAAATATATTCATAAATGAAAGAAGTTACAACTGGTACCACAGAAATGCAAAGTTAATAAAATACTATTATGAACAATTATATGCCAACAAATGGGACAACATAGAATAAACGTATAAATTCCTAGGAACATAACAATGTTCCAAGACTGAATCAGGAAGAAACAGGTAAACTGAATAGACCGATTACTAGTAAAGAAACGGAATCAATAATCAAAGCCCTTCAAAAGCAAAAACCCAAGACCAGACAGCTTCATGGGTCAATTCTATCAAACATTCAAATATTTAATACCTGTCCTTCTCAAACTCTTTCAAAAAAATTGAAGAGGAGGAAATGCTTCCAAACTTATTTTATAACATCAGCATGATCGTTGTAACAACACCTGAGAAGGATACCACAAGAAAAGAAAATTACAGGCTAACATCTCTGATGAACATAGATGCAAAAGTCCTCAACAAACTCAACATTAAAAGAATTGCATACCATGACCAAGTGTGATTTATTCCAGAAATATAAGGATGGTTCAAAATCTACAAATCAATCTACATGATACATTTCATTAAGAAAATATAATATAAAAATCTTATGATCATTTCAATAGATGCAGAAAAGGCATTTGACAAAATAAACATCCATTTATAGTACAAAACTCTCAACAAACTGGGCATACAGGGAATATAATTCAATATCATTTGACAAACCCCCACTAACATGATACTCAATGGTGAAAAGCCCAACGCTTTTTCTCTAAGATAAGGAACAAGAATGCCCACTCTTGCCATTTTTATTCAACATACTACTGGAAGTACTGAAAACATCAATTATGCAAGAAAAAGAAACAGAAGGAATCCAGATTGGAAAGGAAGAAGTAAAACTGTCACTACCTGTAGATGCTTAAGGACTCTACCAAAAATTGCTGGAAATAATAAATGAATTCGGTAAGATTGCAGTTTACAAAATAAATATACTGGGGTACCTGGGTGGCTTAGTCAGTTAAGCGTCCGACTTTCACTTAGGTCATGGTCTTGCGTTTCGTGGGTTCGAGCCCCGCGTCGGGCTCTGTGCTGACTGCCAGCTTAGAGCCGGGAGCCTGCTTCAGAGTCTGTCACTCCCTCTCTTTCTGACCCTCCCCTGCTCACGCTGTCTCTCTCTCTCCTAGAAATAAATAAAACATTTAAAAAAATAAAAAAATAGATTAAAAAAATATACTGAAATTATACTACCATACACTAATAATGAACTATCAAAAAAAGAAAATAGCCCCACTTACAATTTCATTGTAAACAGAATCAAATTCCAAGGAATAAATTTAACCAAGATGATGAAAGATACGTACAGTGAAAACTATCAGACACTGAAAGAAACTAACGAAGACACAAGTGGAAAGATATTTTGTGCTCATGGATTGGTAGAATTAATATTGGTCAAATGTCCATATTATCCAAACAATCCACAGATTCACTGCTATCCATATCAAAATTCCAACAGCATTTTTCACAGAACTCAGACAAATAAGATCTTAAAATTTGTATGTAACCACAAAGGATCCTGAATAGCCAAAGCAGTCTGAGGTTGAGAGGGCTCCTGTAAGTGGTTACTGACAAAGAAAAACAAAGCTAGAGATATTGCATTCTCTGATTTCAAATTATACCACAAAGCTATGGCAATCAGAACAATATGGTATTGGCATAAAAACAGACACAGACCAATGAAACAGAATAGAGAGCCCCAAAATAACCCCTCACACATATGGTCAATTTATTTTTAACAACGAAGCCAAGATATACAATGGGGAAAGGAAGGTCTCTTCAATAAATGGCGCTGGGAAAACTCCACAGCCATATGCCAAAGAGTGAAACTGGACCCCTATCTTATACCATACACAAAAATTAAATCAAAATAGTTAAAGACTTGAATGTAAAATCTGACACTCCTAGAAGAAAACATAGGAAATAAGCTCCTTGACATCTGTCTTAGCACTGAATTTTTTAATTCAAAAGCAAAGGTAACAAAAGCAAAAACAAACAAATGGAACTACTTCAAACTAAAACAAAACAAACAAAACAAACAAGAACTTCTGCATAGTCAAGTAATCTTAGTGGAGAAGAATTTCTGAGATTTGGTGTCTAGGCCCTTTCTTGACTCTGATGGAAAGCCTGGGGACAGTGTAGTTTGAGACCCAGTGTGTTAACTGACTCTTTATTTTGGAAAAAGTAGTCTTGTATTCCACACTGTCTGAGTATTGACCTCTTCTCGTGGACTACCTGAAGGATTTCTGGAAAAATCTGAGTGAATTAGATACATAATATTTTGTTTTCTAGGTCTTTCACTTCCCAAGTGTATAAAGTAGCAAGTTATTGTCTTTGAAGTAAGTAACTCATTCTTTCAAGTTCTTTTGAAATACTCTCCCCTGTCTACTAAAGAATGGGAGTAGTGATATTTACTTCCACAGAAATAATGAGGAGAATTAGTTACCTGCTATGGTATCTGGCATATATTAGATGTAAACTGAAGTCCTGTTTCCCTTTTGTTAAATACAGCTGTGGATTGTGTGGCTGCCTGTAGGATGTCCCTAAATTTTTTTTCAAAAGTAAGTATGAATGTCTTCAAAGGCAAACTTCAGTGTTTGAGGAAATGAAGATATGTCTCTGACCTAAAAGAACTTTGAGAAGTCCAGTTACTTAACGTCCACTCATAGTAGATGTTACATCATTTAAAACTGAGCCTCACTTCCCTGCAGTGAGTCCTTCAAGGAAACATATCTGCAAGATTAAGTAGAAATAATTTAGTATGCAAACTTATTAGGATGCAAACATGGCTATGAATATGATATTTTGGATTTTACCATAATTAATATTCATTGCTTCATATTTTAAATGAATTAATCATATTTCAGTAAACATTTACTCGATACACACTATGTACTAGACTGTATTAGACTATTAAGGCACAAAACACACAAATGCTATATATCAAATGCCCTTGAAGAAGTAACAATCTAGTTGTTTTGGTAGAGAAATTGAACAGCTATAGCCCATTTTGTGAGTCCTTTCTGAGAACATGACCAAAAGGCCATACCATCAGAATGTAAACATGTACTTATTACCTGGCTTGCTAAGCATTAAGGATATGCATTCAAATTGTTCACATATGAGGACAAAATAAATAAAATGGGTTAGTCTAAACCTCCCTGTTCTAAAAATGGTAATTCTCTTAATGTAGCACATGGTCACATTAGCAGCTTGGAGAAGAATATATCACCATGTCTAACCACCAAGTTGACTGCTGCCTAAAGTCCAGAACGTGACTATTTTCTTTTACCTGACATTTGCTGCTGCTGGAAAACTTTTTCCCATTTTCTTCTACAACTGGATTTTAGTACGTTGTGTTCCACTGAAGTTCCATCATGAGAGGAAAAACCAAATAGATTACCAAATACAAGATTTCAACATGTCTTCAGATGAATCATAGAGATGTTAATATTCAGTGATGGTGTTACTAATATCCAAAGGGAGGGTAGCTATTCATATTTGTGCAAATTCAGTGAAAATGTGGACACATGATCTTAAAGAAAATGTGTTTTTTTCATAGGATTTTATGAAGTACTGTGCTTTTACCACTTAAGCTTTAGATTAACCCATGTTCTATTTTAGGTGAAAGAGCAGTTTTTCTGAGCTATATCTGGGATATTGATTTTTTCTTACAAATTGTTGATTGCCCCTGAATATTCTGAAGTCTTAGTTAAAATAATAGACACATAGGGGTGCCTGGGTTGCTCAGTTGATTAAATGTCTGACTTTGGCTCAAGTCATTTATCTCATGATTTGTGGGTTTGAGCTCCACATCAGTCTCCATGCTGACAGCTCAAAGTCTGGTGCCTGCTTTGGATTCTGTGTCTCCTTCTCTCTCTGCCTCTCTCTCTCTCAAAAATAAACTAAAAAACTAAAAACTAAAAAATAATAGACACATAAAGCACGTATAAAATTCCCTTTAGGCAGTTTAGCAATCTGTAATACATATCTCTCAAGAGATCTTTGATTAAACTTGAAGATACACTAAAAGATGCCCATTTTTCAGGCAAAATAAGAGCAGTCATTAGGTATACATTTTAAAAATAAGATTTTAAGGGTTTTCTAAGAACAAAAAGGTACTTATACTTATTTTTACTCATTTAAAATAGGTTTTAACATGAAATTACATCTAGAAAAGGTAAGTACACACAACTTGAAACAAAAACTAGAAAATGACTTTTTAAACTTTGGCTTGGTACAATGTGAAAATATCCCATACTTTATATATCTGTTAACATGAGCAAATGGCATGATTCACTATACCTTTCCTGTGTATGTGCTTGTGTATACTTCAGTGCATTAATAAATTGAATTTACTGAGTATATTTATTGAATGTTTTATTCTAGGCTGTGTATTTGTTCTTTAATTACACTCTCAGAGGCCATGACTATGTGCAATAAAACTTATGTCCAGAGATGACATTTTTCAGACATGTTAATAAAGTCTTCATCTGTTGATTAAGTGTATTATATTATAGGTAAGCTACCTATTACATGCACAAATGTTCTAGGTTGACAAAAACTGTATTTTTCAGCTTCCTAGTCCTCCTTGGCCATCAATTGCCCTGAATATGTATCGCCAGTTCCTTCCATTTGGGTCTTACCTGAAGGTTCCATCTCATCCAGTGTTTGACCTAATCCCATTTGAGGTACAATATACTTATTTAATTTACTTTAGTCTCCTCCACTCCAAGTTGCTTTATAATTAGCTAATAAGTATAAGCGAGGCCATAAGTTGTTTCAATACTCTCAATGTTAATAGTCTGAGTTCCTCGCTGCTCGATTTCTGAACCTCAATGTCCTCACTCAGTTCTGCCATACCATCATTAAAGTCATAACCAGTTGCTTTGGGGGAGATTGTCTTTCACCTCTAATTCCATACCAGAATGTTTGCACCCTGTTCTGCCTGGTTCTGACCTCTATCTACTCCATCAACAGAAGCATGCAAAGAATACCTTCTCTAATTTTAGAAACCATATTGGGTTGCTTCTTATCTGGTTTCAGAGAGCTTGTCTTTAACCCAAATGGAAGCAAAAATTTTTCAATTCTCTGCAATGTAGCTGAGATCAGAATATATGTTTCAAAATGAATTAAGTAAAAGTTTTTATTCTATTAATTCATTTTTAGCTCCTTTCGTTTCATTTTGTTCTTTTTCTTCCTTTTGAATTTGGACACTTTGGATTTGTCAGAGCAATGAGACTGGAGCCTCTTGATCTAATGATGTAATGTTAGCATCTTAGTTTTATATTCACATCATCAGATCAATGGTATTGCACGAGGGAGTCTGGATAATGTGTCCTACTGATCTATTTTGAATCAGAAGTTTCTAGGTTCTGTTTAATAGATCTTCCATGTAGAGAGGCCCTTATACACTTAGTTTCTCATCTGCTGTGAAAAATGGCTCAAACCAAAAGACCTATCTCCAGAAGGGCAATCAACACTTTGTAGGCTCAGTCAAGTCCAAATTAAGCTTTATAAAACAAGCATTTCTCTAAAGAATATATGGTATACAGAGTTGCATTTCTGGCTTCTACAACATGGGGAAGATAAAGATGTTCTTCATCTGGCTTTATAAGCCCCATTCACCTTGTGGGCTCAGTAAATGTGAAGGTGTTTGTTTGATTGTGTCAGTAACTGAGATGGGGTTAAGAATTCAGAGCTACTGGCATGTTATGGCAATATGGGGGACAGAGGGGAACTTACATTCCCTGTAATGTTTGGAATAGCCTCACACAATGAAGAAATACCAGTATCGGAATATACGGTAAGACACAAACTCTTCACCATTTTGTCACAACTGTTGGTTTGCTTGTTTTTGTGTTTGTCTCTTTATTTTTGTGATGGGTTCTGTGTGTTTCACGCTCTTCGAGACACATGGAGTTTCCAAAGATCTCAGAATGAAGTTTTAGTTGAGGTATATTTCCCCAATTATTTAATCATTCTTGTCTAACGCAATACAAAATTTAAATGAGCAAGGTATTCGATCCGTAAATTTAGGGGCATAGGAATATTTCATTAAAAAAATCTGTTAAATCAAAATAATTCTGACTCTCAACTCAAATTCTGGCAGCTAGAAGAAAACTTAATCTCAGTCGTCTTTTGAGCCTGTCTCCCCAGAGTCGTGCAAATCTCCCTGGACTGTAACATATTGCCTAGGGTTTGGCAGAGTTGTGCTAGTTTCAGGGTAAATTGTAAGATTTCAAGGCTAAACTCGTTACTCCAGGTCTACCCATGACTTTAGGCAACACAGCTAGTTCATTATAGTCCTGTGACTCTGATCTGATGTGATGTGCTTGAGGAAAGTGAATCCATGAGGGTGAGAACTGCAAAGATTTTCCACTGGTTTACATTATATAGTGAGTTTTGCAGTTTTCTAATTCTTCCTATGTTCTCCACACCGTAGCCCATTAATGAATTCTCTTACAAATATTGTTTGTAAAATGGGTTTACAATATATAAAACTTAAAGTAATGAGATTATACTCTTAGGAATAATGACCTAATAGGTGCTCAATTTTTTAAATCTCCTGTTTTTTTGTTTTTGTTTTTATAATTGGCTCCACAATTCATTTCAGGATATGTGTCTTCTATAACTAGTACTTTATTAAGGAAAAGGCTCTTAGACTAACAAACTGTGGTTAGCCTTCATAACAGAATCATAAACAGAAATTAAATGAAAATCAGGTTCATGATTTTATAAATTGTTCAGCCCTGCTCTAGACATTGATCTTTTCTGTCACTAAGACATGGTATCTCTTTTTAGTGGGAATAATAAAGAAATAAATACAAAATATAATCTATATAAGGGATTCACAGTAATAAAATAACTTTGGGGTTTTAGTACTATAGTGAATGGGTGAATAATGAATCCTCTGTATGGAATATCCTATTTTCTAAGCAATTTGAATATGAGTACTATTATATGTCCAAGTAACGTAATGGTATACCATCTTCTAAAAATAGAAGGTTGAAAGTGTAAACAGGCAAATCCAGATAGAAGGAAATTAAGTAATAGTTCATTAAAGAGTAACTTTAAAAAATTTCTCATATACCAAATAAATACATAGTGTACTATAGTATAAACACAGTGTGAACATTCATTAAACAGAAGTACATTATATTTTCATAAAAACTAGCAAGGTATGTTACCAAATTAAAGACTTTACTATGTTCTATGTAAAGAGCTACTAGAAAAAATTGGCCAGAGCAATTAGACTGGAGCCTATCACTAGAAATAATTCAAATCACATTCTCAAGGAAATTTGTACACATAAGCATTAATATTTCCAAAAGCACACTTATTCTTGGAAAAAATTGTAATCATTTGGACTATTTATGCTTTTTCATTTATATTTATAATTTTTCTGATGATTTTATTTTCAAAGTCATCTTAAGTTAGAGTCCAGTTGTCATAGTCTTCTGTGCCTATAAGTGACTCCTTTTCACTTTACATCTTTGCATTAGAAAGTATATTTCAAATTGTTCTAAGACTCTGGAAAAATCTGTTCTCCTGTTTCAGTGTACTTCTTCTTTTGAAGCTTATCCAAACTTTTTTTTTTTGTAAAATGTTAAATTGACTTATATAAAGGAACAATTGCATTTAATTACATGTTAAATGAAAATGCCTATATTATTTTGCTTAAATTTAATTATAAAAAATAAACCAAATTATATGAAGAAGAGTCATGTTTTATATATAACAACTACATTTTTGGAACATTAATATTCTTTTTCAGTTACAATCAAGGTAAGTGTTAGGTCACAACTGTTTCATTTGTGAATTAAGGGCAACTGATTCCTTCTGTTATTTTAAACCTAACCTGACTATTGCTTTTTGGCTTTTCTGCACTGGACAGAAATTATAATGCTTTGCTAGTTAAATACTTTATGTTCCTTAGTTTTTCTCAGTTTGGAGAGTCCTTCTGCACCCTATGTTGACATGTATTTACTCATATTTTATTCTTATATGAGGTTTAATTAGTTACATTTGTTTATTCTGATGCATTCACAAGAGTTGTGTAGTTACCACTATAAATTTCGGACATTTCCATCACCCCAGTAAGCAAGCCTGTACCCGTTAACAGTCATTCTCCTCCTCTCCACCCTTAGCCCTAGGGAACCACTAATCTATTTTTGGTCTCTCCAATTTGCCTATTCTGGATATATTGTATAAATGGGAAAATATTACAACATGTGATCATTTATGACTGGCTTTCCACTTAGCATAATGTTTTTAAAGATCATCCATATCATAGCATGTATTTACTCTGATCCTTTTTATTGCTGAATAATATTCAATTATATCAATATGTCAATTTCTATACTCCATTTAACAGTTGATAAACATTTCATACATATACAAGTTTGTGTGTGTGTGTGTGTGTGTGTGTGTGTGTGTGTATTTCTCTTGGATATGTATAGCCAGAAGTAGGATTGCTAGGTCTTATGGAAATTGTTTCACATTTGAAGAACTGCCAGACTGTTCTCTGAAGCAGTTTCACTATATTACATCCTCAACAGCAATGTGTAAGGGTTCCAATTTCTCCACATCCACCCAAATATTTGTCATTACTTCTTCTTTTGACTGTATCCATCCTAGTGTGTATTTCATCACAGCTTGATTTAGTCTCTAATTGTAATGATTCAGCATCATATTAGGTGCTTACTGGTTATTTGCCTATCTCCTTTAGAGAAATTTCTATTTAAAATCTTTGCCTGTTTTATTATTTTCACATTTTAAGTTCATTTATTTATTTTGAGAGAGATGGAGACAGAGAAAAGGCATGGGAAGGGGAGGGGCCCAGGGAGAGGGAGAGAGAGAGAATCCCAAGCATGCTCCACGTCATTAGCACAGAGCTCCAGGAGGGACTTGAACTCAGGAAATGTGAGATCATGACCTAAGCCTAAATCAAGAGTCTTAACTTACTGGGCCAAACAGGTGCCTCCAAATCTTTGCGTGTTTTAAAATTAGGTGGGTTTTCTTTTTTTGTTATTGAGTTGTAAATTGCACACTGATAACATTGAAAGAAGTGGTGAGGGTTGGGACATACATCCTTGGCTCCTGATGTTAGAGAGAAAAAAATTTTGTGTTCATCCTATTTAGAGGCTATTGAGTTTCTTGGATGTTTACAGTAACACTTTTGAGCAAATTTAGCAAAACTTAGTCATTATTTCTGTGAATTTTTTGTGTATATGTCACTTTCTTTTTTTATGGCATTCATATTACATGTATGCTGTTGTGGCTAATGGTATCTCCTATTTCTCTGAGTCTCGTTTTTCTTTATGTCTTTTTCTAGGATTTATACAATCTTTATTGATTTAAAAGTTCAGTGATTATTTTCTTCTATCACTGCAAATCTATTACTTAGACCCACTAGTAAACTTTTCAGTTTTTATAGCTTGCATTTTCCATTTTGTTTTAAATTTTTGTTTTAATGTTTTATTTATTTCTGAGAGAGAGAGAGAGACAGTGTGAACAGGGGAGGGTCAGAGAGAGAGGGAGACACAGAATCCAAAACAGGCTTCAGGCTCTGAGCTGTCAGCACAGAGCCTGATGCGGGGCTCGAACCCACGAACTATGAAATCGTGACCTGAGCTGAAGTCGGACACTTAACCGACTGAGACACCCAGGCACCCCTCCATTTTGTGTTTAAAAATATTTATATATTTTACTGATACTCTATGTTTAATATCATATCTTCCTTTAATTCCTTATAGATGGTCTCCTTTAGTTCTTCGTACAAATTTTAATGGCTATCTTGAAGTCTTTATATGCTAAGTCCAATGCCCCTTCAAAAGTAGTTTCTATCAAATGCTCTTTTTCCCCCCTGTATAGATCACTCTTTGTTATTTCTTTGCATGCTTTATATATTTTTGGTGAAAATTGGATATTTCAGATAATATCCTGAAGTAAACTACTGATTTCCTTCTCTTCTCCCCAAAGGTATAAATGTTGCTATTATTTGTTTGGTCATTTATTTGTTTAGTGATTTGGCTTAACCAATTCTATGAAGTCAAGTTCCTGGCACTGTGCAATTTCCAACATCTGTGGTCAGATTATTTTTTCTTAATATCTTTTAGCCTGGTTATATAGGGGTCACCTTGGGTTAAAAGAAAAACAGTCTACTTAGTGGCCAAAGGCTGTATTTAAGCAGCCTTCATCAGCAAGTTTTTAACTTTTTACCACTGGATATGTGAGTGTGTATGTTTGTCTGACAGACTGCTATTACAGTTCAAGGTATATATGTTTTTGCTCCCTGCCTCATTCAGCTAGGTACTAAGGGCTTAAGAGTTTTCGTCTTTGATCCCTCTTGAGAGGCCTTATATTTGGAATGCATGCACTCCTCCAGACTTCCAAGCACCCAAGTGACTTTTTTTTTTTTTTTAACATCACTCCTTGGAGTTTCTTTTGGGTCAGAGTGGATTATTGTTTGGCTGGTTTTTGGTCAGAGGTTGCGTTTAGGCTCCTTGATAAGTGACGTTTCCATCATTTGTCAACTGATTTGTGCACAGCTTTGGGAAGATTTTCAAATCTACTCCACATCCTTTATTTTTAATTTAGACACCTAATAACAAGAACAGAAAAATCATAATTTATTCATTCAATACATGTATATTGTGTGGTACAATGTCCCAAGAACTACTGGGAATGAAGATACAGCAATGAACAAGAAAGGCAACTATCTTGGTCATATGGATCTTACATTCTAGATGAGGAAATAGCCAGGAATCAAAGAATTGCAGTGAAGGCTGGATTTATATTTTCTTTTTCTTTCTTTAAGGGTGGATTTTTAAAATTAACTTTTTAATGGTGAGGAAAGTCTATTGAAAAATTGTTACCTTGAAATCAAAACAGGAAATGATTTTCCTAATTTCTTCAATCCCTTTAAAATATACAAACACGAGTCTGGCTCAGTAGATTCTTTGTTTAAAAATACCATAGATGGGATGTCTGGGTGACTCAGTCAGTTGAATGTCCAACTTCAGCTCAGGTTCATGAGTTCAAGACCCACATCGGGCTATGCCCTGACAGCATAGAGCCTGTTGAGGATCCTCTGTTTCCCCCTCTTTCTGCCTATCCCCTGCTCTCACTCTAGTTTTCTCAAAAATAAACAGTTAAAAAATAAAAATATATTTCTAAAAACAATGTACCATGGATGGGACAGCCAGGATAAGACAGCCATCTTGTCCTTGTAGTGAAGAATATTTCTTAATCCCTGTATGTTTTTTCACAGAACAGTCGGGTAACTTTGTTACTGCTGTTTATACAGCTTTAACATGGAGGCAGATTTGGTGTTATTTTATACATTAAGAATTACAATTAGTTTGTTTACATATTAGTTCATGGCTTATCCTCATCCTTCTTAAGAGTGAAAAAAAAACAACAAGTAGGCTGACATTCCTGAGAACAAATGGCTATTAGAAGCTAACTTATTGTTACAAAAATCTATGAAGCTACTGAATGATGAAGGAAGCACTCAGCACAAACACAAGAAGGGCCTAGGGATTAGACACTCACCCACCTGTTGAGTATGGGTCGACAGTTGTTATCCAGGAATATGCTCTCATCAAGGACTCTGATTTTGACTTTACTATCCATTGCCTAAATTTGCACATCTGTTACATATCAAATAATTAAAACATTTTTGTGTCTTCACCTTGTACTTCTTTGAATAGGAGAAAGAAAATGAGATCCAGAAAGATATGAGGCAGTGAATGATGCTCTTTACTGATTATGTCTAGTGAGAACAAGCACTGCTCTAGCTTCCTCTAGCTACCTTCTAGAATTGTTCACAGCCCAGAGTAAATGGCTCCAACACCTTTCCCTGCTCTTGTTTTTGTTGCTTACAGAAATTATAGCCAGATGAAGATGGAAATGATTTTCATGTACTCCAACTGATTATCTGGAGTTGCAGTAGGTTTTTAAGGCAGCTTTAAAATGATCACACACTTGACAGCTTAAAACAGCATACATTAGGGGTCCTGGGTGGTTCAGTCACTTAAGCATCTGACTTCATCTAAAGTCATAATCTTGCTGTTTGTGAGTTCAAGAGTCATGTCAGGTTCTGTGCTGACAGCTCAGAGCCTGGAGCCTGATTCAGATTCTGTGTCTACCTCTCTCTGCCCTTCTCTCACTCGTGCTCTATCTCAATAATAAATATTAAAAAATTAAAAAAACCCACAACATATGTTAATTCTCCCATAATTCTGGAGGCTAGAAATTCTAATTCAAGCTGCCTGACAGGGTTGGTTCTTTTTGGAGGCACTGAGAATGTGTTGGGTGTCTCTGTCTCCTAGCTTCTGATGCCACCCCACGATCATTGGTACTTCTTGCCTTGAAGCAACCCAACTGAAATCTCTCCTCTGTCTTCATAAAGTCTCCATATCTTTTTGTGTAAAATCTCTCTTACATTTCTTTTAAAAAAATTTTTTAACGTTTATTTATTTTTATGAAAGATAAACAGAGAACAAGTGGGGGAGGGGTAAAGAGAGAGGGAGACACAGAATCTGAAGCAGGATTCAGGCTCTGAGCTGTCAGCACAGAAACTGACGTGGGGCTGGAAGTTACAAGCCATGAGAACGTGACCTGAGCCGAAGTCAGATGCTTAACCAATTGAGCCACCCAGGCACCCGTCTCTGTCTCTTACATTTCTTTTATAAAGACACTAGTCAATGGAATTAGGTCTCATCCTAAATCCAGCATGACCCCATCTCAAGATGTATAATTTAGTTACATCTGCAAAGACCCTATTTCTAATGCATTGACAGGTAACTGGGGTTAGATATGGATATACCATTTTGGGAGACACAACTCAATCCACAACAGGAGGATTCTAGTTTTCTTTTTGAATTATTAATGGGAAATTTGGATTTACAAAGGGACCTGTGACATTACAAATAGATGTGAAAGAAAATTCCTAAGGTTTTTCTTAATGGTACATGAAAAACAAACAAAGAGGAAAAAAAAAAAAGCAACAAAATTAGATTTCAACTGTCCCAGAAGATACTCAGTCAGGAAAAAGCTGGATATCCCTTACAATGATTCAGTTTGATCTATTAGTTAGCTATTTCTTCTTTTCTTCCTATCTTTCTTCCTCCCTCTCTCCTTCCCTCTCTTTCAATCTGTTTCTCACTCTCTTTACTTTTTCTTTCTGCTACCTTCTTCCGTTCATTTTTTAACATTATACGTAACTTTACACAAGTTGCATTTGTCATGTATTTCACATGTCCTATGTCAAGTATAATGAATCCCTTTCAAGAAGTCCTCATTCTGGGGCGCCTGGGTGGCTTAGTCGGTTAAGCGTCCGACTTTCGCTTAGGTCATGATATCGCGGTTCGTGGGTTTGAGCCCCGCATCGGGCTCTGTGCTGACTGCCAGCTCAGAGCCTGGAGCCTGTTTCAGAGTCTGTGACTCCCTCTCTCTCTGACCCTCCCCTGCTCATGCTGTCTCTCTCTCTCTCTCCTAGAAATAAATAAAAAATATTTTTTTTTTAAAAAAAGAAGTCCTCATTCTATATTCATTAATTTGCCGTAGTGCACACATTCTTCCACATCTCCCACATTATATTCCCTTCCATCATCTTTTTAAAAAATCTTTTTCATGTTCATTTTTGAGAGGGAGGGAGAGAGAGAGAGAGAAAATGGGGGAGGGGGTGGAGCAGAGAGGGAGACATGGAACCCAGACCAGGCCCCAAGCTCTGAGCTGCTCAGCACAGAGCCTGACGTGGGACTCAAAACTCATGAACCATCAGATCATGATCTGAGCTGAAGTCAGACACTCAACTGACTAAGCCACCCAGGCACCCCTATATTCCCTCCCATCATCTGAAGTCTTAAATATTAATGTCTTTCATGCTTCATCAACCTCATCTATTAGTTCTTTTCCTTCAGCGAGCTCTAGTCTCTCCCATATGAAATATCAAATTAGACTAAACTGTCTTAGTTTTACTCCATATTTATGTTTTGCTTCACAGCTAACATTCTTAAAAAATAGTTTATGTGTCTTTGTTCTAGTTCTGTGCCTCCCAACAATCCACCATTTCATTGGTATTCCCTCTACTCTGGAAAACTGAAACTACTAAAGTCACTACCGATGTTGCTTAATCCAACAGCTATTGTCTAGTCCTCTGTTGGGAACCATTCTGAGCCCATTAGTTGAGAAAGCTCCTGGTGAGGTGAAAGGAAGTTTGCACTGTCTCCTGCCATCATATGACAACTGATATCTATTCCCAATCAATTATTTCTGCTTGAACGCCAGCCCCTAAGGTACCTTGTTGATTGGTATTGGGAGTGACTTGTCCCCTTATTCTGGCCCTGGTATGATGATTGGACCTTGTGAAGAAACTTAAGTGGGAACTTCTTCTTTTGATTATGGGAACAGACATCGTGTCTCCAGCAGGTCCTGTTTTCCTTCATACTTTTCCTTGAGCTATGAGCAGGCCAATGACCCTTACTCATAAAAGATTGACCTTTACATGTACAATTCTGTTTCTATCATTGCGTTATTCCAAGGGGTTCATACAGCTCAAATCAACTAACCAAAAATGTTTCTCATGCCCTAGCTATTCAACAAATCATAAAACTAGACACAAAGGTAAATGCACTCGAAGAGGCTATTCTATGTTTTGGAAATGAGCTAAACTCTTTAAAGGTATGGTTGGCTCTCTGGTGCCATATATAACTGGACAATTAAGTCTTGCCTGGAGACAAAGAGACTAACTTAGAGAGAAGGAACAGATGAGGGCAGAACAGAAGTTACTACATATACCTTTGCTAACTGGTGATGTATAGCAGTCCCTTCACTAAGGCCTACATTCCACAAACACCTTCCCTTACACTGGCAGCTGTGATGAGGATGGATGGATAAGAGTATCTACAACTTAACCTATGACTTAATCTTAGTGTTATTAAAATGTGTATGTTATCCTATTTTTCACTAAGAATACCCTGTTATTTTCTTAGTTACTCAACCTCCCTATAATTGGGGTAGTTCTGCAAGAATACTTCTGTAACCTGTTCCTGTACACTTTCCAAAGTGTCTTATCACAGAGAACTATCCATTGTAAAAATTCCATTTTCTGATGCCATGTTAGCATTTGACCTATAAATAAAGACACAAAAACTGACAGGGCAGAGATGCTTGCCTGCTGATCAGAAAGATTCTCATGGCTCTCTCACTCTCTCACCTACACTGTCAATTCTTCAGGGACTGGCCGGAGCAGGTTTCCAGCAGTCCTCATCTTACTGCACTTCATTCATGACAATATTTAAAGAATCTCAGTTAATATTCTGACTCTGATTTTCCTCAGCTTTAATAGCATTATAATCATCATAATAACTGCTATTTCTCTCATTTTCTTTCCTATTTGCTTTTGTTGCTTTTTTCTCTGACTTTTGGGGTCCATCTCAGCTTGATACAAAGTACACTGTTCTCTGTTGTCTAAATAAGCAATGCTTTAAACTCCTTTGGACTTAACATGCCATTTATATATTGTTACGTTTGCACTGACTGTTTATACGTCAGTAATTTCTTGATACTTTAAATGTATATCAAACTACAGCCTTGTAATCTCCACTGGATGCTAATTCATGATATCCTCACTTCTTTTTTCCTTCTCCGATCTTTTCCTGTTGCAGTCAATGTCATCACCATTAACCCAGGTCTTTGTGTTAGGAACTCAGAAGTCATTACTGACATCTTCCTTTCACTAGAGACATTCAGTTAGTTACCAACTCTTGTCATTCCCTGCTCTGAAATAAACCTCAGATCCATTCAAATCACTCTGTCGCCACTGACAATACATCTTAGTTCCAGGACTTATCTTCTCTTACCAGCACACTGCAAGATCTTCCTAAAAGATCTATCAAGTACTTCCTCACCATAACACAATGCTCATCTAATCACATAAGTTGTATCTTCTTATTTCTGAATTTGAACCTCTTTAATTGCTTTTTCTTTCTCTTAACATAAAGTTAAAACTCCCTAGCATGGTTTGTGAGGTCCTGTATCACACGGAGCCTAATTGCTTTCCAGCCTCATCATCCCTCACTACTGCCCTATATACTATCCTTTAGTCACACTGGCCTTTTCTCTATTCCTAAAATGTGCCTTGTCCTTGCCTATTTCAGGGCCTTTGCTTGGGTCTCTGCCATCTCTGGCATATAATCATACCATTCTCTGTTTGACAGTTAATTCCCTCTTATTCATGTCTCAACTTAAACATCAATTACTCCAAAAGCCTATTTCTCAACATCTTTTGCCCTTTTTTAAATCAAACCCACCCAGTCTGGCTTATTGTTCATTGTAGACTCTCAAAGTATTTTAAATTTTATATTCATAGCTCTGATCAAAATTATTTTTGTGATTATTTATTGAATCTTATCTTCTGAAATACTATAACTTATTCAACAGAAAGACCATGCCGGGGTACTTTACCTCTTTGTACCTAGTGCCAGAATAGTGTACTTTGCTTTTATTCACTTACCATATGTATTTATCATTTGTGCCTCTATTTCAGGAATTATCAGTGTATGCATGTTTTTTCTCACTAGTGTTATGGTACTGTTATGTTTATCTAAATGAAGGCATAAACCAACCTATACTATATGCAGGATGTCTGGAATCCTAAAGAAATGTAACACACAGTTCATATCATCCAGAGCTTATACTTTACCTTGAACTATAAATATTCACAGAAAACATCTGGGAATCAATTTCTTACAATATATCCTAAAAGAAAGATATAATGCAAACTGCATCCCTTGTAGTACAGTGGAGGAAAAATAATAATTTCTTGCCAACCAGTTCACTCCTACAAGCTTACCATATGACAAACACAAGTTAAAAATAAATAAAGCAATGTATAGGAGAGAATAATTCAAGTTGATATATATTTTTTCAGATTAAGTACACAGCACTTGAATTATATAGTTTTTATAATTTTGCAATCTTTAACATCTGCTTACATGCTTCTGTATACCTTGTTACACATAGATCATTTATTACTCTTGGGCACACCACAATGGTATAGTAATAAATAGTAGGCCTACTTAATTGGTTAGTATATTATACTGAAGAAGCCCACGGGCAAAGATTTGATCCCTTAAGCATGTAAGTTGGAGCCACTTTGATTTTTCATCACAGACTGAATATCTAAAATGGGTCACCTTCCTTAAAAATTCACGCCAGAAGTAACTATAGAGACTTGTGGCTTCAGCAACATAATATGTTTCTATGTAATGATTATACAACAGAAAGAACCAGAGTTGAGCTAGACAAATGATCAGTATAAACCCACTATAAATGTAGGGGTGATATCCTAAGGTAAAAATTATTTGATGCAGAGTGTTTGGTACAGGAAACAATGCTGTAGAATATAACACTCTCCTGAGCTGGTATACATGATCTAAAACATGTCAACATACCAGTAATTAAAAGAATATTTCTATTAATAATTAGTGATTATCTCAGATTCTGTGTTATCTCAGTTCAGTTTCCTTACAGATTTTAAGAAAAATCTGTGAGCAATTTTACCAGATAGGTGAAATTACTGACTGAGTATGATGTGTGTTTGTGTCTGGGGGAGGATGGTATTCAACTAATTAAAATACCACTTTGAAAACAGCAGTTTTTAGTTAACATTCTATGCAGTATGCAGAATAGTAGGTAATTCTCAAATGTTTCCATTTGTACCACTCACCATACACTCAACTTCACCCCTCACAGCTTGTCTAATACGGATCAATAGCCACAGGCCACAAATGGATATTTAAGATTATTTTTTTTTTAATTTTTTAAAAAATGTTTAATGTTTTATTTATTTCTAGGAGAGAGAGAGAGAGAGAGAGAGAGCGCGAGCAGGGGAGGGTCAGAGAGAGAGGGAGTCACAGACTGAAACAGGCTCCAGGCTCTGAGCTGGCAGTCAGCACAGAGCCCGACGCGGGCTCGAACCCACGAACCATGAGATCGTGACCTAAGCGAAAGTCGGACGCTTAGCCGACTAACCACCCAGGCCCTTTTTTAAAAAAATTTTTAACGTTTTATTTATTCCTAGGAGAGAGAGAGAGAGAGAGACAGCGTGAGCAGGGGAGGGTCAGAGAGAGAGGGAGTCACAGACTGGAACAGGCTCCAGGCTCTGAGCTGGCAGTCAGCACAGAGCCCGACGCGGGGCTCGAACCCACGAACTGCGAGATCATGACCTAAGCGAAAGTCGGACGCTTAACCGACTAAGCCACCTAGGCGCCCCTAAGATTTTAATAAATTAAAAATAAAAATCAAGAATCAGCTTCTCAGTCTCACTAGCCACACTTCAAGTGCTCAATAACTACTTGCAGCGGGGGGCCACAGTGACACAGTGCGAATAGAGAATTTCTGTTATCAATGAAATTTCTACTGGACAGCACTGCCTTAAAGATGATCTCTCCAGGATACTTGCATAAATGATATCAAATATCATCTTACACACTTCATTTATATAAATATCTCAGATAGTGAAAAGAGTTCAGGAAGTATAGAACCACACATGTAGTCTAAAAACTTTTCCAAGCACATTTAAGCAAGAAAAATACTCATATGTAAAAAAAGCAAATAAAAATTTGCATTCCTGAAACTTCAAGCCATTTTCATCTAGCAATTTACTTCAAATTCTAAATTAATTAAAAGTCAGTCTCTTGAGAGAGAAGGCCTATGGTTGATTATGAATTGATTATCTTTCTAACTTTGACACTTTCTTTTGATCTTTGAAATCATCTTAAAAGCAAACTCTTTAACCCATTTTCCATGTCAATTTCAGCAAAGGAAGGCTGAAGTTTGAATACTTAGAGTCTTACCCTTTCTTACATTTTTCATCTGCTCAGTTCATAACAGGCTGGAATGACTTTTGGCTCACAGTGCACCTAACATATGGCTTCATGTATTTTATAATTATTTTTTTATTAGATTAACTCAAATATATGAAGGATTTACTCTAAGGGAACTTGAGATATCAGAAGTAAAACATGAATATATATGGATTTACTCCATGAACATATTTGGAATCACTCTAAAGCATGATGCACACATACATACACACAAGGGGAGCCACCATCCTTAATCCAAGGGGTTCTGCGTCTGTAAACTGGCTCAATCTGGGACTTGATGAAGGTACAATAGTCTCTCTTGGTGACTCAGGTTGGACTTGTGTTGTGTAACCTAGAACTCTTCCACTTATGCAGATCAGGTAAAAGTTCAGCAGACTACTTCTTTCTTAGGAATCCCATGACCAACTAACCAGCAGTATCCAGAGTGAGCCAGACTACTTTTTTCCCCAAGATCAAACACATTCTACTGATTATTACACTGAATACATTCTTAAATAAAAATGCATCACCTAACAGTTTTGCATAGATATCTTACAATCTATTAGTTGAAAAATTATGAAACATACCAGTAAGGAAAATGTCTTTTATTAATGATTTTATAACATTAACATACCACCAACATATAATACAAATAGTAATTTCAAGTCCTAAGGCTTTTTCAGAACCAAAAAACTTGACAGAAGAAAATCTCAACAAAAGGCATGACCAGGAGCTGTTAAGATTGGGTACTTTGGAGAGATATTAAAAATAATAGAGAAGGCCTGAGAGAATGTAAAAGGGAGGGAAGGGGCTGGAAGTAGGTCTCTCCAAACAACCTTTTTAAACACATCTGGAAAAGAGAAAGTGCATAGTGCAAAAATAAGTATCTTTAGGTAACTGGTATGAGGATAATAGAGACTTGAATGAACATCTGTGGGAGCTAGGAAGTTGTGTAGTGGGAGGGGGTAACAGAGAGAGGGGCTATAGGGGACCGGTGGAAACAAAGGAAGGGCTGAAAAGACTTTCAACATTTTTGATTCTGTATTATCATGATAGATTTTGTTTCCATTTTTTTGTCCCAGTTCTTGATAGCTGGATTAGTCTCTATCAGGTACCAGCAGCAGAGCAGGAGTCATGAAAGTCACTTTCCAGTTACAAAGCACTCTCACGTGCTTTCCGGGGCCTCCCGTGTCTACAGATGTAAAAAAGCCCAATGTGAAGGCAGGTCCTTTTTAAAACAAGATGCCACAGAAGACCTCTATGAATTTTCGTGATATAAAGCTGCTTTTTCGAGTAGCCTGTTTTGTAACATTAGGTTAACTTGTTCTTCTATTTATTTTCTCTTTTTCTGGTGCACCCTTGTCATTTAGATATGTTTCTTCTTTTTTCTTTTAACACTTTGGTATTAGCATTTCATATGTTACTCCTGTTTGAAATGAATGTCCCAGGTGGGAGTTGAGAGGTGTCTGGGTGCCTCTCTCAACTATGTACACCTCACGGCATTTAAAAATAGTGGCTATTTGTGCAGCCTCCTTCACTGCTGAGATTTGTGTCTTCTGAAACCCCATCTCCATCTTTTTTTTTTTTTTTTCATTTTTTAAAGCCACCAATGATTATGATACTGCCTCCTAGTTCCAGCCATTCTCCCCAGTGAAGTCCTCCATCCTGGAAATTCATTGTGATGGTGTTTCTGAAGGCATCAGACCTTCGGTTGTGCCCCTGCAGATGCTCCTCCATTCATTCCAAGTGGGAGTGGTCCAACTTCTGTTTTAGCACTTGTCTTAGACCTACTTGCTCAATGTTGCATTCAGAAAGAGGTCTGCCCTGGGGCGCCTGGGTGGCCCTGTTGGTTAAGCGTCAGACTTTGGCTCAGGTCATGATCTCACGGTTCGTGGGTTCAAGCTCTACATCGGGCTCTGTGCTGACAGCTAGCTCAGAGCCTGGAGCCTGTTTCAGATTCTGTGTCTCCCTCTCTCTGACCCTCCCCTGCTCATTCTCTCTCTCTCTCTCTCTGTCTCTCAGAAATAAATAAAACATTAAAAAAAAACTTTTCAAAGAAAGAAAGAGGTCTGCCCCTTTAGGCAATGGAATTTTTTGGCAATTTCTGTGACCCAGTGCTGGATGTATCATCACAACCTACTACTCTTTTTTCCAACTCTATTTGGTTGCTAAATAATCCAGATACTCTCTGTTTCCAAACAAGGAGAACTTGCCACTTAATTGAACTTAAATAAGTTATAATACATTAAAATTCTTCACATACATTTTCCAATTCACTAAGTGCCACTTCTCTATAATCATATATATCATCACATATGCAATTATATAATCATATAATATATACATATGTATACATGAGCATATTGTATATATTATAATAACGCACACACACACATATCTTTTCCTATTCTAAGATTTCTATTTGGTGCTTTTTCAGACTTGGTTGTTTTAATTATCTCTTGGCTTGCTCATTTTTGTAATTTGTTTTTTATTTTTGAAAGATTTCATACTCAGTTTTTACATTCTATGCATTATTATTATACCTAAAGTTTGTTCGGGTCTACATCTGAATATTTTTGTTGTCTTTCATCGTAAGCCTTTATTTGACTGATTTGGCAGATATCCGGATGGTTCCTTCACTCAGGAGAATTTATACTGTGTTTGGGGCCTGGGACACTGCATCTGAGGATAGTTTAAGCATCTTCCCAGTATTCACCAGGCATTTTCCATAGGCATCCCTACTTTTTGGAAATGCTTATAAATCACTGTGTCCCACATTTTGTTTTCAGATCACTTTAACTGGGGGGTTGATTTTGATGATTTCCTTTACATCCTTTAGAGCTCAGCAATAAATTAAAATGTCTGATTCATTTTTGTCCCATTTCATTTTAATGGAAGACCCTTAAGTCTATCTAGCAAGCTACACTATTCTATAATTTCTCTTTAACAGCATGTGGTTTATTAGTATTTGTGTGAATACATGAAGGAATTCATATGATAATTCATATGGTTTATCTTCCCTACATACATATAATTCTAGGTCTATTGGCTCTTTTACTCAAAGCATTCAATGAAACTAAATGGATTTTATTGAACTTGAATTCTATCACTTTTTTTTTAATTTTAACTGACAGAATCCTTGTGATTTATCATGATAGTCTTTAAAAAGTTTTTCTTAATATTATTCATATTGCTCTAGACTGAAAGTCATTCTGTTTAAATTTAACTTTGCTTATCCTTAATTTAGTCCTTTTTTAAATTAATTGACTTTATTTCTTAGAGTTTTAGGTTTATAGAAAAATTGAGAAAGTGCTCATATCCCTCCTTCCCTATACCCCCATATATTACCCTATTATTAACCTGTTGCATCAGCGTGGTGCATTTCTTACACTGATGAATCACTATTGATATATCACTAACTCAAGCTTGTAGTCTAGGGTTAACTCTTTGTGTTGTACATTCTATGGGTTTTGACATGTGTATACTGTCATGAATCCACCATTATAATATAATGCAGAATAGATTCACTACCCTAAAAATCCTCTGGGCATCACTTATTCAACCCTCCTTCCTTCTCTCCAAACTTCTAGCTACACTGATTTTTTAAAAAAAAATATAGTTTTGCCCTTTCCAGAATGTCATATAGTTGGAATCATACAGTATGTTGCCTTTTCAGACAGCCTTCTTTCACTTAGTAATATGTGTTTAAAGTTCTTCCATGTCATTTGGTGGCTTGATTGTCTATTTCTTTTATCAATGAAAAATGTTCTGTCCATTACATGGATGTACCACTATTTATCCATTTGCCTATTGAAGGATATTGGACTGTTTCCAAGTTTTGCAGTTATACATAAAGCTGTTTTAAGCATGTGTGTGCAGGCTTTTATGAGTACACCAGCTTTCAACTTACTTAGCTAAATACCAGAGTGTGACTGGTAGATTGTATGGTAAAACTATGTTTACCTTTGTAGAAAACTATCAAACTATCTTCCAAAATGGCTGTAACATTTTATATTTCTACCAATGATGAAGGAGAGTTTCTGTAGCTTCATCCCAACAATTGGTATGGTCAATGTTTTGAATTTTACTCATTCTAATAGGTGTGCATTGGTATTTTGTTTTACCTTGCAGTTCCCTAATCATATATAATGTTGAGTATCTTTTCATAAGCTTATATGCATTCTACATATTTTCTTAGGTGAGGCATCTATTCAGATATTTTGCTCATGTTTTAACCTGGGGTTTGTTATCTAATTGAGTTTTAAAAATTCTTTGTATATTTTGGAGAAATTCACTTTATCAGATGTGTCTTTGGCAAAACTTTTCCCCAGTCTCTTTCTTGTCTTTTTATTCTCTGATTAGTGCCTTTTTCAGAGCTAAACATTTTAAATTTAATAAAGTTCCACATATCAATTTTTTCTTTCATCAGCTGTGCTTTGTGTTCTGTGTTTTGTATCTAAATACCCATCGCCAAACCCAAGGTCATCTAGATTTTTCTCATATGTTATCTTCTAGAAGTTTTATGGTTTTATCATTTACTTTTAGGTCTGTGATCCATTTTGAGATAAATTCTGTGAAAGATGAAAGCTCTGTGTCTAGATTCATTTCTTCTGCATACTGATGTCCAGTTATTCCGGCACCATTTGTACCATATATCCATAAATACACATTTTTCTACAAAGCACTACTATATTAATGTATGCTCAGTCATTCAGCTGAGCGTCTGACTCTAGATTTCAGCTCAAGTCATGATCCTAGGGTTGTGAGACTGAGCCTTGTGTCAGATTCCACACTGGGCATGGAGCCTACTTGAGAATCTCTCTCTCTCCCTCCCTCTCTCTCTCTTTCTCTGCTCTTCCCCTGCTTGCTTACTTGCTCTTTCTCTCAAAAAATAAAATAAAATAAAAAATAAAGTAACTCAGCAATGAAATAATCTGTGAGTTTAAGTGAATCTTATGTTGTGAAAAAAATTATGCCTTCTTTATTTCAGATTATACTTCTTAGCTGGCAGTGTTTTCTTTGGGGACTGCCTTTAATTAAGGATTAAGTGACATAAAACATATGGAGTTGAAATATGTGCTTTACAGCACAGAACCTTTTTTTTTTCTAAATTGGGTACATTGCAAGGCACAGAAATGCATAGAATTATGTGAAAAATATCACTTAATATTCTACCTTTTGTTTGGTTATCCCAGGAAATAAAATGCTTTTCTTTCTTTTCCCAAACTTTATTTGCATAGTGCTATGCTACCTGCTGAGTCATCAGCACAGAAATCAGAGGTTAATTTTCTTCCTACTAAATGAAGCAGATAATCAGCCATTGGAGGATAGTGTCTTTGCTGTAAATAAGTCTTGACAAGCTGAGGGATAGCCCAATGCATCACTCAGTCCTATTTGAGCCATCTGTCCACAAATTAAGTCAAAGTAAGGATATTAATCTGTTACATTTCAAAAGCTGTCCTGACAGACCCACATGGACATTTTAAATGGCAATGGATAACTGAAACACTTTACTAATATTCCATAGAGTCATGGGTTATGGTTTTTGTAAACTTCCTTTACAGCAATCAACATGTGGAGAGTATTTTTCACCAGATGTACAGATAATGACTATCAAAGCAGATGCTTCTCAAAGCATTACACAAAGGAATTTTAAAAAATAAATAAAAATCTAAGTTAAAAGTTATATCAGCTTCATGGCATAAAATTATATCATTTTCATTGAAAACAAATTATACAAATGACTTGGGCTTACTATGAGCTTTCCAAGAAACTAATTATACAATACTCTCATTTCCCTCAAAGAAATACATGTCACAAGCTGTAAGTAGGAAACCGTAAGGGCTGTCACCTAACACGCAGAGAAAACATAACAGATAACAGAGAGGCAAAGATTCAATTCATCTTCCTGAAAACACATAATCAGCAGATGGTTTATAAGAAACAATCATGGCCATTAGAAGGTTAATTTCTACTTGTCATTGATTAAAAATAATATATACCTGCATAGATAGGCATATTTATGATAAATTGTATGGCAAATTGGCAAAATTTCTGTTTAATTCAAGTTCTTACAAAATACTGGCATGGTGACAGTTATACAAATATGTCATTATATAGAAAGATTTTTATTTTATATATATTATTTTAGATATATGTAAGTATATATATGTATTTATATATCATGTATATATGATTTATATTTTATATATATATACACACATATATATGTATAAAATAAAAATATTTTTATTTTATATATATTTTGTATATGTATATATTTTATATATGTATATATATTATATATATACATATATATGTATATTTATTTATTTTATATATATACATATATATACAGAATTAATGTGATAACTGGTGAGGTATATTTTTATTCATTCCTTGGAATATCTTTTATCCCTCCTTACCTGTTTTCTTTTTTCACAACTTCACTAGAGATATCACAAGATACAAAATAGTTTACTATTTTTGCCCTTATTTTAAATACAAAAGAACACATCTAATAAGACTGTTTCATGTAAAACTTCTCTTGTAAAATATATTTACATATATAATGAAAGCAAGTGTTAATTCACTCATAGACTTCTTTGGAGAGTAGTTTTGATGACTAATCTGGCATGCCAAACAATTTCTTTAAATGTATAACTTTGGATGGTTTCCATAAAGTATAAACTATATTATTTTATCTAGTATCCCTAAAACCTACTCTTGCTTTCTTTATCATGACTTACTGATTTAGAGACAACACACAATATCATTCTCATTTTACAGTTGGGTCAGTTGAGGCTCAGAAAGTTTTCCTGATTTGCCCATGTAACATCATTTTGGCTCTGAATCGGATGCTTTCTTCTTTAGTTATTCTTGTAAATCAAACAATTGAGGTTCTGGTATATATGAGCCCTAATAAATCTCATAGCATGGGTAATTTTTCATGTGTTATTTTAAGATACTACCAATTAAGATTTGTTATTCCAAACTAAGCTCTCCCCTTTGTAAAAACTGTACCATAAAGACAAATGGTATTCTTATGAATTTTTAAATATTTCAGGATAAAAGAAATTAATTTATTTTTAATTATTCTAAGAATTACCTCTATTGCCTATTATTGCATGGTAGAAGGACTGTATTGGCTTTGAATCAGGACCAACAACATCTGCAATATAATTGGAGCTAAAAAGAGATTTTATTTTAGAGCAATAATCTAAAAATACCAGAGAAAATCAACAAAAATGACCTCTTTTACCACCCTATGTTCCCTCATTAATTTCACTTTTGAAATTATAGGAGAACACAGAGTTTTAGGAGCTTTGTAGAGCTGATGCCAGAAATCGCTGATGTTGGGTCAGAGTTTAACATGTAAGTTAAACTTCAATTAGACCAGACCCTAAGTGAGAAATAGGGTGAACAGTAGTATGAGGAAGATTTAAGTGGATCTTTAGAACTCACTCACGGTCAGACCTGGTAGACAGAGTTCAGATTTGAGGAAGAAATGAGGTTAAATCAAAGAAACTGTGGCCTTGGGTTAGCCAGTTGTTTTAACCGTGTAGAGTTGGAGTAAACCTTCCACTCCTTAACAACAATGTAGGAAAACAACAAAACATAACTTCTCAGTCATTCTGTTTCCTAGAAAGTGAGAGAAGTAGAGATCCTGAGGGTTGTAGGCAAGCAAAGGAAGTGTTTTTCAACCATCAACAATTCCATGACTACCTGGTCTTGCCCTGTAGAAATATTCCAGAAACATTAGTTTGATTCACATGGCTTTTTTCGGAACTTGCATTTAGTTATCTCAACAGGCGTGATTATTAAAATACAAATTCTGTGCTTGACTTACCAATAATTTTTATGTATTAGCCTGTGTTGTATAGAATGTCAATCACAGTATAGTAGCCAATGAAGCTTAATGTTAATAACACTAATATGATATCAGTGAAAATCTCAGGACTTGTCACATGAAGAATTAAGTAACTCAAAGCAATTTAGACCTTTTCCTTCCTCATGTGTTGTTTTTGACTATCTGCAGAGCTTTAGGGACAGACAAGAAAGATTTATTTCTGTAATTTTCTTTAAACTGTTCATATATCTTCTTAAACCATAACAAAAGCCTATGCTGAACTTGTTTTTATGAACAAAGTCATATTTTGTCATGCTACATTTTACTGTTAATATATAATACTTTAATGAAGATACATCTTTTTTTTTGCTAGCCTCCAAGATTTACCAGTTTTGTATTATATTTTTGTGGGGCTGTGTTTTGTCTGATTGTCTTTTGATATCATGTCATCAAGAGGCTATTCAAATGGAGAAGGTGATCCCCAATTAGGAAGCAACAGGCAGAAGATACTGATGTCATATTTTAATAAACTCTTTAGTCTTTATTAAATATTTACCTAAAATTCATCTAAAGTAACAATATTAAACTATTATTTTTTAAACAGAAAAATACATAATTTTGGAAATTACATTCCAAAGATGATTTCTAGAAGGAAAATTCGTATAGAATACTTTTTAGATAAAAGTACATATGAGTTTTAGGGGTGCCTGGGTGGCTCAGTCGGTTAAGTGTCCCACTTCGACTCAGGTCATGATCTCACAGTTTGTGGGTTAAAGCCTGGTGCCGGGCTCTGTGCTGACAGCCAGCTCAGAGCCTGGAGCCTGTTTCCAATTCTCTGTCTCCCTCTCTCTGACCCTCCCCTGCTCACGCTCTCTCACTCTTTCTCTATCAGAAATAAATAAAACATTTTTTAAAAAGTACATATGAATTTTAAAATATCACAGAAATAAATGCATGGACATAATAGAAGCCTATAACATGATTACATATGGCTTTACTTTGTGGGTTTTTTTTTTATGTTTTATTTATTTCTAGGAGAGAGAGAGAGAGAGACGGCATGAATAGGGGAGGGTCAGAGAGAGAGGGAGTCACAGACTGAAACAGGCTCCAGGCTCCGAGCTGGCAGTCAGCACAGAGCCCGAGGTGGGGCTCGAACCCACGAACCGCGAGATCATGACCTAAGCGAAAGTCGGACGCTTAACCGACTAAGCCACCCAGGCGCCCCGTATATGGCTTTACTTCGTATTGGATAATTTTGGTGTTTTATAATCTTCTATGCTGTACATATATAATAATGAACATACTGATCTAATGCACTGACACAATTAAGTGAAACAGTATGAAGGAGACATTATGAATAAAGCACCATGCTTGGCAATACTCAGAATTCTAGTAATTATAGCCATCAAGATTATGTATCAATAAACAATTTTATGATTCTCTTTTATCTGATTATTTTTAAATTGAGATATAAATGACAGATAGCATTGTGTACATTTAAGTATACAACCTATTATTTGATACATTTATATACTGCAATATGATTATCACTGTAGTGTTAGCTAACACCTCTATCAAATCACATAATTATCATTTTGGGGGGAGGTAAGAAAATTCAAGATCAAGTCTTTTGGCAGCTTTCAAGTATATAATACAGTATTGTTGGTTATAATCACTATTCTGTGCATCAGATCTCCAAAACCTATTCATTCTCTAGTTCTAAATCTGTGTCCTTTAATCAATGTCTCTCCATTTCCCTTGCATTCCCACACCCAGAATCACCATTGTACTCTTTTTCTACAAGTTTGGCTTTTTTAGATTCCACACATAAGTGATATCCTACAGTATTGGCCTTTGAATTGTCTTGGTTAGTATAATGCCCTCAAAATTCATCCATGGTATTGCAATGGTAGGATTCCCTTCTTTTTTTATGGCTGAATGAATACACACTGACAGTGCAGAGCCTCCTTGGGAATCTCTCTCTCTCTCTCTCTCTCTCTCTCAAAATAAAGAAATAAACTTAAAAATAAAAGATCACATAACATGATCAAGTTAAAATAACCCCTGAGATGCAATGATGTTTCAACATATGTAAATCAATAAATGTGATACTCCCTATTAATAGAATGACCGATATAATCCTGCAATCATCTCAACAGATGTGACAAAAATTCAACATCCTTCCATTAAAAAAAAAAAAAACTCATAATAGAATGGAGATAGAAGGAAAATATCTCAATGTAATAAAGGCTATATATGACAAGTCCACAGCTAATATTATGCTGAAACTTTTTCCTCCAAGTTCAAGACAGTATAGAATGCCCACTTCTGTCATTTCTTTTTAACATAGTACTGAAAGTCCTAGCCAGAGAAAGTAGGTAAGAAATAAAAGATCTCCAAATAGGAACTGATGAAGTTAAACCATCTGTTTGGAGATTTGATCCCTACGTAGAAAACTCTAAAGACTCCACCAGAAAGCTAATCAACAAAAACTAATCAACAAAATCAGTAAAGATTTAGGATACCAAATTAATATAAAATGCCACTTGTGTTTCTATACACTAACAAACCATTGGAAATAGAAATTAAGAAAACAATCTTTTTTATAATAGCATAAAAATAGTAAAATATTCAAGAATAAATTCAATCAGGGTGGTGAAAGTTTTGCACATTGAAAACTATAAGGCATTGGTAAAAACAAAACAAACAAACAAACAACTGAAGAATACACACACACGGAGACATTGGTCAAAGGGTATACACCTATAGTTATAAGATGAATAAGCTCTGGGAAATTAATATACTTCACTGTGACTATAGTAAATAATATTGTGTTCTGTACTTTAAATTTGCTAAGAGAGTAGGCCTTACGCATTCTCAAGGGAAAAACACACTAATAGTAACATATTACCGTTACAGGTGGATCTGTTAATTAACCTGATTGTGATAATCATCACAAAGTATATATATGTCAAATCATCATGTTGTATGTTTTATGTGTTTAAGTAAATGCTATTTTATTTGTCAATTATACCTCAAATAAAGCTAAAAAAAGTTAGAAGGTAAATTTTAAAAAGGAATACACACACACACATATTTCTATCTGAACATCATGAAAAATATAATATTTTACAACTTGTGCAATACAGCTCAAGCCATTTTTAGGAGACATGGTGTAGAACTAAATGCAATTATTCAAGCCAAAAAAAAAAAAAGCTAAATAATGAACTCAGCAGCAGGTCAAGAAATTAAAAGAAATAAATACGAATACATTTAAAGAGATAATAGAAGGAGCATAAATTAATGAAAAAGAAAACACAAAAGGAGAGATAATTGACAGAATCTAGTGATAATGATAAAACAGAGATAAAACACAAATTGATGGTATTAGGAATAAAAATTAGTTCACAATTATAGCTACAGGAATATTTTAAAATATTTTATAAAATAAAAAAATAAGTTTACTGACAGATATATTTCAAACTGGGTAAACTTAGATGGTGAAGAATCATGGAACCACTACCTAGAAATATTAAAATTTAGGATGCAGAAAGATTAAAATTGAGTGTGGATTTATTACTTGTAAGATATAAACAAAACGGGGAAAGAAAATACTAGTAAGATTTTTAAGTCATAAAATAATGACAGACTTTACTTTAATATATTTTACAACTTAAATGAAAAATATTTAGAAATATATACATTATCCAAAATCCCCCTACTTAGGATATTTGACTGGTCCCCCAAATAAACTAAGTGTACAGAAATCCTTCTCTATGTGATCTACACAAATAACCAAAAAAACTAACTCAGTCCCCTAAGGCAGACAATTATAAAGAAAACTTACTAAATTTGAAAGAAACTGATCATTTATATCATACAAAATAAATAGTGACAGCTGTAAAATGTATGGAGACAGAACTACCTCAACATCAAAGATCATAAGGGAATAAGATATAAAAGTTTCAGAATGAACAAAGATGCTAAAATTCTGTATAAAACATAAGCACATTAATTCAGCAGTGCATTAAAGAAAATCTGCCATGAATACATTGGATCTAGTCTGAGAATCCTGGGATGGATAGACATTAACACATCTATTGTGTATTTTACACATTAGATACAAGTTAAGAATAAAGACTCACAATCATCCTAAATATATGTAGATTAATTTGATAAGATTCATTATTCAATTGTGATTAAAAAAATCACCAAGCTAGGAAAAAACAAAACATTGCCTTAGCCTATAAGGTTCCTATCACTATATTTAAGGGTAAATCCTTAGGAACATCCAAATTAGTGACTGTTTTGCATAGAATTCTGTCTCCTGCAAATTCATATGTTGAAGCCCTAGAATCCTGTGCTTCAGAATGTTACTGTGCTTAGAAATGTACTATGAAGGGGCAACTATGTTAAGATGAGGCCTTGGGGTGCGTACTAATCCAATCTGACTGCTGTCCTTATATGAAGAAGAAATATGGAAACAGAGACACCTGGGACATACTGACACAGAGGAAAAGACCATGTGAGACTATTGGGAAAAAGGCAGCCATCTGCAAACCAGGAGAAAGGGCCTCAGAAGAAATCAAACATGTTGACACCTTGACCTTGGACTTCTAGCCTCCAGATGGAGAGAAATAAATTTCTGTTGCTTAAGCCACCCAGTCTGTGTTACTTTATGGCAGCCCTAACAAACTAATACAGCAGCAAAACAAGAAAGGCATTCATTTCAACAGTGTACAAGGTACTATAATTGATGTAAAGGGGAAAAAAATTCTTTTTATCTAGAGCCAAGTAATTGTTTAATAAAGCCCAATCTACTGGAGCGCCTGGGTAGCTCAGTGGTTAAGCGGTCGACTTTTGTTTTGTTTTGTTTTGTTCAGGCACAATCTAACAGTCTATGAGTTCTAGCCCTGTGTCCGGCTCTGCACTAACAGCATGGAGCCTGTTTGGGACTCAGTCTCCCTCTCTCTGCCCTGCTCATGCTTGCTCACTCTCTCTCTCTCAAAATAAATAGAATTAAAAAAATAAAAATAAATAAAACCCAAATCTATTAATATTCCTTGCTAAACCATTGATAAAGAAAGATCAATAGCATTCCTATATCCTAGCCACAACTTAGAAAAAATAATAGTAAAATAAAAATAATAAAAACTATAATGATATGGAGGAAGAGACCTAACCAACATTTTAAAAAAATCTTTAAGGAGTAAGTTTCAAAATATTGCTGAAGATCATGTAAAAGCAGACATGGATAAATGTAAGAAAACACAACCTATTAAAGGGGGAGAAAATATATCTTAATTATTGCTGGATTAAAACATATGATTCAATACATTCCCAATAAATGTCTCAACAAGATTTTTCATAGAAGTTGATTAAATGATTCTTAATTTTATCTGGGACTAAAAGTATACAAGAAAAGGAAATTTTGAAGGCTAGGAACAAGTGAATATATTTGCTAAAAAAAATACAGAATCATTTTCAAGTTGTACTAATTTAAACAGAGCACTGATAAAAATAATATAGGAAAACAGAGCCCAGAAACACACCTTATCACATATGTGGAATTATTACATAATTATTACATAATAAAAAAATCAGAGAAGAAACCAAGTAAGAGTCAGTACTGGCTCAACTAGTTATACATATATAAAAAGTAAAATCTAGTTAGAACTGTGGGATAATACCACTTCATATTTTGTCCCAAGAATATCAATCTTTACTATAAAATAGAACAGAAACAAAAAGTTGACATAGTAGTGAAAGTAAGAAACTAGTTTTTAAAACTAACTGTGTAAGAGATTAGCATTTAGTCCAAAGGTGCTGAGTAATTTTTCATTTCCATATTTTCTCTAATAGTGGAACTTTACAATATTACGATTACCTGTTTTAGATGACTACACTTAATAAAAATTAGATTTTCTCATTATATTTTCTAAATCAAGTTTAAATAGAAACATAACATGATTAATTCATTTTTATAGGGTTAAAGACTTTCAATTATTATAAGTTTAAGAGAAATATACCTAGTTACTAGAAATCTTTTCACTTTTTTCTATATCTATATTATTTCATTCCACTGAGGTTTCCATAGGTCTCCTGGCTGATTGAACCATACTATGGTCTTCAAAATGAATGAGCAGTGGGGAATCTGTTTTGTTATTAACATTTGTATATGTGCTGCCTAAGCGAGCACTTGTTATTAACATTTGAACTTCTTTCTGAACTCCTCTCTCTGTCTTCCAAACTATCGAAAAGGATAAGATAAATGAATTCATCCTCTCTATAACCTACAGATATAAATCACTGCTCCTATGGAATGATGTCACTATTTTAAAAATCAGTTTAAAAACCATTCCGTTAAATTACAGAAGAAACAGTGAATCAAATGTAATGGGACCTAGGAGTTTATTTTTATTTATTTATATAATTAAGCTATAAAGAACAAAGTGGTAAATATAGTTTTAGATAGCATATTGTTACATAATGAAGTGCTATAATTTTTTTTAATCCACACACACGACTAAATGGATTTCTGTTGTGAACCTAACATGGATGATGTGCTGCAGATACTGACATTTTAAGACAACAGAAGCATCCAGAAGCCAAAAGGAGCAAGAGTCCTCAAGAGAGCCACTAAAGATTCTTTAGAGGCTAGACAATCTTTCTCTGTTAGTTTCTATAGTGATAAGCATTTCTAAATGCTCATGGCTCATTTGTTAGAATCTGTGACAAGGTCCAGAGGCCAAGATAATTACGGCACTAGGAAAATGGAAAGGGGAGAGAGAGAACTACTCTATAAATATAGTGCAAAAGAAATAAAATTAACAAAACATGGAACTAAAAAGCTGTCAGTCTCTTGGAAATTCTTTAAATTAAAAAATACATGTGCCACTATAGTAAGTAACATGCATATAAGAGATTATAATTGACCAAATAAATAAGACTGAATAATAATAAAAATAATATGAGTAAAAACTAGTGGAATGCATGATGATAGTCTTAAATTTTTAATTTAGAAATAATCACAGCTGGAAATTAATGAGAAATCACAATGTGACCAATCTAAGAAATTTAAAGGTAAAAACTAAACTCAAGTAAGAAGATAGAAGGAAATAATATCAATAGAGCAGACACATATAATATTCAATAAAATTAAAGGTTAGCCATTTCCAAAAGTGTGTTTAATTAAATAGAAAATCATCTCATGAGATCTAACATAAAAATGGAGATATTAAAGTATACTTCTTAAAAAGAAAACCATTACTCTAATGCAAATATAAAATGAACACACATATGGGGCACTTGGGTGACTCAATCAGTTAAGAGTCCAACTTTGGCTCAGATCATGACCTTGCAGTTTGTGAGTTCAAGCACAGCATTGAGGTCTGTGCTGACAGCTCAGAACCTGGAGCCTGCTTCAGATTTTGTGTCTCCCTCCCTCTCTCTCTCCCCATCCCCTGCTTGTGCTCTCTCTCAAAAAGAATAAATAATAAATTAATACTAAATAATGATAAACAATTTTAAACATAAAATGAATATACACAAAGGATTTTATGCAATTCACTAATTAATGAAGAAACTACTAAGATGTTACAACAGTCCAGAGTGTATTTGAGGAATTAGGTATGTATAATATGGGCAATTTAATATGGAAATTTTAGGATATCTAGTTCTTGTCTTACAGGGACATAAACTGCAATGTTTGAGGTTAACTTTTCCACCACAAAAATTCTTTGTATCTCTGCCAGTTAGAAATCTACAAAATTGACTTTGCCTCATAGAATTGTAAAATAGCACATTCATTACAAGATCCACAAAAGTCTAACAACTGAAAGAACATTAATTTTATATTTTGCAAGTTTCAGATAATTGTCTGACAAAGGTAGAAATAAATATTAAAGAATTTTATAAAGGATATTACTATAGATGGAGCTAATAACATAATAATTCAATAAAGTATGAAAAAATACATATATCAGAAAATGTTCTCTAAATTGAACCAAAAGAGTTAGATACCTTTCCACCAAGTAAACATATAAAAATATATTATGTACAAAAGATATGTTCATTAAGTATGTCAATTTCCTACCCCTCAATTCTCAACAAATTATTAACAGAAATATGCTACTCTCTGTGAAATATAGAAGGTCAAGTTTGAATGGAATGTTGAAAAAAGAATTCTGGAATGATCATTATAATACAGTTGCATTTTCAGGAAGAACAGTTTCAGAAAAGTACGTGGAGACTTTGGTTAACTGAAAATTAATCTCCTTAAACTATACTTGGAAAAATTCACATGCCTCTACATGCATAGTACTAAGAGAGATGACCAGGAGAAATTTTTTGGCTATGTGCACAAAAGAAGATATAGAATTGCATTCACTGCAACATTGTTCATTAAAAAAATAATTATAAAGAAATTAAATGGCCTTCAACAGAAGAATGGATAAATTGTGGGGTTGTTACAAATTAACAAGTGAAAGCTACATATACAAATGAGGATAAATTTCATAAATAGAAAGTTTACTTTAAAAAAGGAAGCTACAGGGGTGCCTGGGTGGCTTAGTCGGTTAAGCGTCCGACTTTCGCTTGGGTCATGATCTCGCGGTTCGTGGGTTCGAGCCCCGCGTCGGGCTCTGTGCTGACTGCCAGCTCAGAGCCTGGAGCCTGTTTCAGTCTGTGACTCCCTCTCTCTCTGACCCTCCCCTGCTCACACTGTCTCTCTCTCTCCTAGAATAAAAAAAAAAAAAAAAAAAAGGAAGCTACAGGGTTGTATAAACATCATGGTAGCATTCAATTAGTAAATTGCAAACTCTACACAACAATACATTATAGATTCATGCATATTTAGATTAATGCATATTTATAGACTCATGCATATTTGTCAAATATATGAACATATACACGAGAATGATAAACACAGACATCATAAGACAGCTGCCTTTAGAGAGACAGAACAAAAAAGGAAAAAGGGAAGACAGTGGCCTCAAATGTATCTATGCAGCTTTAGTTTTTAAAAAGGAAAATAATTTCTTAAACATAAATAAGAAACTTGTTAGGATTTGATAGAGTCAGATTCTGGGTATATGCTTACCTAGATTACTCACATTATTCTCTATCCCCATCTCTGAAAAAACAAAACAAAATTAAAAAAACCTTAATAATTAGGAAATAAAACTAAATAGGAATATAGAATTTCTGTATGAGAGGTAATGATCGAGAAAAGAGACACCATGTGAAAATCTAAATTGTATTTTGTGGTGAGATATTTAAAAAGTTTGATTCAGATTGCACACAGCTGATCTGGAGTAATGGTATAATATGGAGAAGTGAGAAAATGGGTTCTCTGTATTCAAAACTAGGAAGGAAATCTAAGAAACAAATTTAAAGTAGGATATGTACCTAAGTTTTCTTGTCTGTAATATAGATAATTAAATGGATCTTGCTTCATAGTTTTTGTGTGGATTATATGTGATTAGAAGCAGAGGGCCATTTGTAAAAATTTTTATGTGGCTAAATATATTACTCGTATCTTATGATAATTAGGGTGCCTATATCACTTGTTTGGTTGATTATCTGTGAATTATCTTTACTGTGAAAGTTTCCTTTTTATCTCTATCTATACAATACCTATATACCTATATCTACATATTTATATTAGCCTTATCTTCATTTTTATCTAAGATACATTTAATAATGGCCATTTGTTTGACTTAAACCATATGGTTTATTTAGATATTTTATATAGTTTTCATAGTATTTAAAATTTAGTTTTTGCTAACTTGTAGCATTTAAATTAAATATCTTTATAAATATCTATTTAGCTTCATAGTTAAATCTATTTATATACCCACTTTGTGATACTGAAGCAAACCAAGTATTAACTTCTTTAGCTTCTGGATGTTAAATTATATATATACAGTACATGGATTTTACATGAGCATGCCCTTGTTACATTCTGTAAACAAGATTCAAAATGGATTCTGAAGAATCTCCAGAATTCAGAATAGAATTCATGGAATGCACAGCAACATCCATATCCATATCCCAATACATATACATATAGATGTGTATGTATATATATATTACTAGACAAATGCTCAGACCAAAATGATCTTTGTAAGAGAAACAATACTAGTTTAGAATGAGGAAATAAAGATAGGAGGGGCATGATTATGTAAATTTTGAAAGAAAAGACCTTTCTTTATCAAGAAGATTAAGACTAGTGGGATTTTCAGATAATTTTCATTGTGATTTTTAAGTAGTTTTAATCCTCTGCCAGTTTCACTGTACTCACTTCAAATGATTTCTGACTCTCCCACTAGAATTAATCCAATTCCCTAAGTAGCTGTTTTCAATTTTGAATCGTGAATAATTCCTATCATTAACAATAAAAGTACCAATAGCAAGAGATTGACTAAAACAAGTAATAACAATTTCTTGCTCACTTAAATGTTAGATTCCAGGTTACCGGAATTATATTTCTTTGCCATGAATGAGATAACTCACACTGTCCATTTTTATACCAGCTAAAGTTCTTTACTGATTTCTAATATATCATAGAATGTTTTCTTTCTATATTCTTGATTATTTCCAGCATTGCTAACCATTATTTATATTTCTCTTCGTAAAATGTTATCTGGGTGCTCAATAAGTATTCTTCAATCAACACATTTTAAGTAAAATTATCAAAAGCAGAAGAGATCATATTCCTTCCTTTCATCATTTACACCTCCTCTCTGGTTTTAATACCATTAATAGTATATCAACTTGCCAAAAACGTAGCAAACGCTTACTGAACATTTGTTATGGACCATATTCTGCTATGCACAGACCATGAAAATAATAAAACATAATCATTGCCTTGTACAAGTCATATTTCTGAATGGGCAATATATACAAACTAATTAGCACATTTTGTAACAACTTGAATGTTGTTAAGCATCTTCATAAATATATTTTTAACAGGTTGCTGTACTCCTTGTTTTTCTTGGGTGGTCCAGCTTAATGGAAAAAATTACAGTGTTTGCATGAGAATGTTGATAAAGAGCATGGAGTTAAAAGGGTGTAGATACTTAAACATGTTTAGTACTATACGTTTCTATTTCCTCTACAAAACTATTCCATTCATTAGGTCACAAAATATTTTGTTTGTGACCCAGCAAGCAGCCCAGTGAGTTATACATAAAAGCCACTTACAGATATTAGTTGAATGGACCTGGAGAAGTAGCTAATAGATAAACATGAAAAAAAATTCACTGAAAAGTTCTCAAAACCTAATTTGGAGGCTCAAATGCCATAAAACAGTAATGAAACATACATCTAGAAGACAGGTGGAGGTGAGACCCAGTTCAATTTAGTTTTATTCTTAATTGCCAAGGTAAAATACAATTTAGTTATGCCGCAATTCATTGCTATAATCCCTTAACTAATTAAAAAAATTATCATTAAATTTCAAAATTTAAGGAAAAATAGGACAGAAATAGAAGCATGTTAACAAGTGATTTTGGTTTTGTTTCTGCATTTCTACATCTTTTATCCCTTCCAGTTATTTTGTGTCTTTTTACCTCCTGCCACTTTCAAATTAGCTTAAAAGGGATCTAGATGATTATTCATTCAATTTAATTGAGTATCACTTGAATACACTGCCTCCTAATTTTCCAATTTCCTCACACTTGAGGAGGGATTGCTAAGGACACTATGCAAATGTGAATTCATTTCCTCAACTTTTGTAACTGCCTTTTAGGGAGATATTAAAGGAGTGAAAAATTTAATCATAAAGGATAAATATACAGGAAGCATAGAGCAACTCGAAATGAGTCTCTAAGGATATTCTAGATAATTGTAATCTAGCCTTTAAAACTTCTCTAATACTCTTTACTCAAAGATTTTCGACTGAAAGTGTGACCAGTGCCACACAATGTACTATGTGTTAACATAAGAAAATGTAATTTTTCAAAATTTTTGCACGTATGTGTGCTATATATTTAATATGTTTAAAAATTACCTCCTATTTATTCATTTAATTTTATACTGTAAGCATTTTTATATTGATTTTGACTCCTTCCTATACAGGAAGAATAAATAACATGTGCCACTCTGAGCCTTTCTCTGACATTTTTCTTATTGTCTCTTTCATCATTTTTGTGTGAATTTAATAAAAATAACTGGGTGTTCTCAGTTCAGTTCCATTCTTCTTTTCTTGCTCTCAGGAGTGATCTATGCATTGAGAAAAGGATTTCTCCTCTGTTTTTCCAAGGTTTCAGGCTGTTTAAGGCCTAAACCTTTCAGAAAAAAATGTGCCCCATCTGTTACTATCTTAAATTTGCTGGCTAAGTCTAACTAATTTGGGGGGCTCAAAAAGCAAGCCTGGTTTCCTTTCAAATTAAGCACCATTGATCTTTATTAATAGTAAGAATGCTATATTGTCTCACAAATTAATATGCCAACTATTGGGTGAGGTGTGTATTTGATACCAGGTTTTGTAAATACATATTAATTCCTAGTTGCTTAAAGTATTGCTCTTGTTGTTGTTATTGTTGTTTTAAATAGGGGTTAGTGTTGAATTTTCTTGCAGTTTTTTTTTTTTGATATTAAGTTGGTTCTAAAATTGTTCTCCTTACATGAACTGTAATGGTGTACCTGTATTTTTTCTTTTTTAAATGTTTTATTTATTTCTAGGAGAGAGAGAGACAGCGTGAGCAGGGGAGGGTCAGAGAGAGAGGGAGACACAGACTCTGAAACAGGCTCCAGGCTCTGAGCTGGCAGTCAGCACAGAGCCCGACACGGGGCTCAAACCCACGAACGGCGAGATCACGACCTAAGCGAAAGTCGGACGCTTAACCGACTTAGCCACCCAGGCGCCCCATGGTGTACCTGTATTAATACATCTGCTAATATTAAATCATTCTTGAATTCCTGAAGCAACACACTTGATTTTGACATAATAGTTTCTACTGGGGTTTCAGAATCTCTTTCCTACTATTTTGTTAATTTTGATGGACATATGCATATGGGAGAGTGCATACATCAAACCTGTACAGAATGCTGATTAATATACAAAAACTGAGCAAACACATGTACTATCAATCAGATGAAGAAAAAGAACATTATCCCATACTAATCCCCATTGTGCTTCCTTAGTAACCTTGGCCCCACCTTAATCCAAGGTGATCTTTATCCTTCCTCTAATAACAGAAGTTGCTGCATATAGTTTTAATTAATTCTTATTATCACTATTTAGTAAGCCATTATGTAAATATTCCATAAATATTAATCCATTCAGTTGAGTTACGGACACTGTGAAAGTTTCCAGTTTGAGCAGGAATTAAAAAGAAGGCTGCACACCAACAAAAACAAAACACACTCTAGAGAGAGATGCTATGAACCTTCCAGGAAAAGGTTTCAGTGAACAGATAGCATTTCTGTTGAACATGAACATAGAATTGAATTTTTGTGTCATAGGTGATATCTCTTCAGCTTCATTAATGCTAGAGGTTTTTTGTTTTTATATATATATTTTTTTCTTTTTTAAAGCAGTCATACCAATTTACAGTCTCATCACAAGGTCTGAGAGGACCAGCTGGGCATGAAAATCTGTCTTTTTTTTTTTTTTTTTTTTTTTTTACCGTCTGGCCATTCTGAAAGGGGTGTGATGGTGTCTAATTATTATTTTGACTAACTTCCCCTTAAGAATAATAAAATAGCATTTTTAGATGCTTAACAAACATTTGTATCCCCTTTTTGAAGTGACTGTTCAAGTCTTTTGCCAGTTTTTCTCCTAGGCTTTCAGTATTTTTCTTACTAATGTGTAGTAATTTTGTTTTGTATTCTGGATAGCAAACCAGTCAATGGATGTGTGTATTTTAAATAACTTTTCTAATTCTGTCAGTTTCTTTTTGCTCTGTTGGTGTCTTTTGATAAACCGAAGTACATATTTTCACATAGCACTAGTTATTTTTTTCTTTTTTTGTAGTGAGTGTATTTTGTATCTTCTTAGTGTATCTTGTGTCCTATTAAACAAATTTTCCTATTCCATGGAATATATCCTATGTTTCTAGAATAGAATATATTTTATATTTTCCATTAAAATATAGTTTCACCTTTTACAAATAAATCTGCAATTCATCTGGAATTCATGTTTGTGTATGATGTACGATAGGAGACTAAATTGGAAAAAAAAACAAACCCTCATTCTTTCACCATGTAGAGATTCAGTCCTTTCCTACTGTGTCTTTCCAGTGTGTCTCCTTTACTACTAACACAGAACACTTCACTTTCTGACACTTCTGGTCACATTGTGTGGAGGTTTTCCCCACACAATTCTTTGTGACACCAGCTGGTTGCCCTAAAATTTTACTCAGTTCTCTCTGTTTCTCTGGCTGCTTTCAATATTTTCACCTTAAATTTAGCTTTCACAAATCTGATTATGATGCTTTTTAGTGTGGATTTCTTCAGACTGATCCTGTTAGGAGAATGACTTTCCTGAATCTGTAACCTTATGTCTTCTGCCAAATTTGAGAAGTTTTTAGCTATCATTTCTTTGAGTGCTTCTTCAGATCCATACTCTTTCATCTTCTAGGACACCGATTAACAAAAGATATACCCTTTATTAGCATCCCACAAGTTCCTGAGTCTGTGTCCATTTTTTCCCAATATATCTTATCTCTATTGTTCAAACTGGATTATTTCTTCTATTGATTTTTTTTTCTAGTGATTCATCATCATATACATTTGACAATTTTTGCCTTGTTCTCTACACTGATAATTAGCCTATCAGGTGTTTTCTTATTTAAACTACTGTATTTTTCAGTCCTGAAATTTCCATTTGGCCTTTCTTTACATCTTCTATTTCTTAAGAATTCCTGGGATTTTTGTTTTTGTTTTTTTTCACTATTGTAAGAGTTTTTATAATTGTTTCTGGAGTGTATCTTATAACCATGTCAGAAAATTCTAATATCTATGTCATCCAGTCTTGATATCCACTGTCATTTCTTATCTGAGCTGAGATTCCTTTGATTCTAGGCATGATGAACAATTTCCTATTGTATGCTAGAAACTTCAGGTATTGTGTTGCAAGACCCTGATTGTTCATTTCTTTTAGCTATCAGTCAGTCTTCAGGTTCAGAAAATATGTACTGGCGCAGTTTTGTGGGCTAGGCTGCAAATGCCAATTTAATTTTTTAAGGCTTTGCTGTGCTGTTCTGGTCTTTCCTGAAGTTTGTCACCCAGAGGCCAATATGAAGCCTAGCAGTGGTCCACACTATCGTTCACTTCTTAGACCTCTAGCACAGTTAATTATGGTTGGTTCAAGCATCGCTCAGTTGTGGCTCTGCTCAGGGCTTAACGTGTAAACTAAAAAATGTTTTTTTCCAGCTTGTTCCTCTCTGTCATTAGTTGGAGGGCAAGGCTTGAAGCCTCATTGCTGAAGGGGGATGGAATTAAAGTCTCCATCCATAGTCCCTGCAGCCAGATTTCACGATGTATTTATAAAAAGTAAGAAATACAATTTTTAAAATAGGATGCTTTCAAATTTTGTGATAATATACAAAGTGAATATTATAATTTTATATCAAATTGAGGTTATTTATCTCATGAAAACAGTATTAAAACATTAACAATCCTAAATATTATTTAATTATATCTTACAGATAAGTAAAAACATAGCAAACAAAGAGTTACAACTAACAACTTTCAAAAAGATACTTTTGTTATACAGAGAAGTTTTATAATCAAATGTCCAGAAATGTTTTTATTTTAATTTTATTGGCAAATTTTATATAATGAAGAAAAATGTGAACATCTATATAGTGTAAGTGTTTAAAAATCTTTCAAGAAGGGATAGCTGAGTGACTCACTAAGTGTCCAAATCTTGATTTTGGCTCAGGTTATGATTTCACAGATCATGAAATTGAGTCCCTCGTTGGGCCCCACACTAACAGAATCCTGTTTGGGATTCTCTAGCTCTCTGCCCCTCTCCCACTCGTGCTCATGCTCTCTCTTTCAAAATAAACAAACATTAAAAAAGAATAAATATTCATCTCCCATATTAAATAACTAGGTTATAAAAAATAAAGATCATATGTTATGTTAAGTGGATTTTATTCTTGGCATGCAAAGATAGTTCAATATATGCTAATCAATTATTATGATAGATCCGTTAACAGAATAAAGAACAAAAACCATCCAACCATCTCAATAGATGCAGAAAAAGCATTTGACAAACTTCAACACAATTTTGTGAGCAAAAGTTTTCAATACACATAGAAACAATGCACCTCGATATAATAAAGGCCATATGACAAGCCCATGGCTAACATCAGACTCAACAGTGAAAATCTAAAAAAGTACCACACAGCAAAGGAAACAATGGATAAAATGAAAAGACAATCTGTGAAATGGAAGAGGATGTTTGCAAACCATATATCTGATCCCTTATCAGATAACTAACCCCTGTTAGTATCCAAAACATATGAGGAACTTCAGCATCTCAACAGCAGAAAACAAATACACTACGTTTTTAGGTTTATTAAATACCCTGATTTATCTATTAAAAATGGGTTAAGGATTCAAAGAGACATTTCGCCAAAGTTTACACTGACTCTAATTGACCAAGGACTTGCTTTGACCAACAGGCTAACAGCAAACATGCTGCAGGAAGAGAACTGAAAAGTTCACATGCTTTGGGGTGTCCTCCTGCTCTGGGCACTTTGCAATTGTCCTCTGATGAATAAGATGAGACAAGCTTGTTGGAGACGGTGCATCCCGATCACCTCTAGCAATTCAGAGGACAGCCAGCTGCAACTAATGGCACTAATCAACAGACATGTGAGCCAAGCCTTACTAAACCAGTTGACCCACAGCTGGCTGTGGTGAATCCAGCTGAAATCCTCAGAGAAGATGACCATCTGAGGCTGCCCATAACCACAGAAAAGTGAGCTATTACAGAATTATTGCTTTAAGCTAGTAAGTTTGGGGATGTTTGTTATACAGCAACAAACTATACTATATAATATAGTGATATGTCATAGAGTACATATATAGCATATATAATCTTTGCAGTATTTAATATAATGCCTATAAACTGGTAACCAATCAACCCATTTTACCTATTGCTACAGCTTTTATATCTCTATTAACCGTTTTGTGGTGGTTTCTGAAACCAGAAAATTTATGAAAATGAAAAAGACTTGCTAAAAATAATATGGTCCCCATTTTTAATGATAAATGTTCAGTTATTATAGGTATTGCATTATGTGTACCATGACAGTCACCCTATAGATATCTTTATCCACATGTATATGGGAATCTGTGAATATTTATACACATAACTATATAAATGAACATTTTTAGCAGTCCCTATATATGTTTCAGTGAGAACTCATAATACATACCTACAAGAATGTTTTCAGTGCTTCTGAGATCCTCCTCTATGTATTCAGCATGGTTCTATTAAAAAGCGATGCTCTTTTTCAAATTATTTTATTGTAACATCCAGTAATAGCTTCCTCCTAACCTCCAGCAATATGAGGGTGCTTAAAACAGAAGACCACTATTTTAAATCTTTATTTCTTACTGGAATCTTAAATGCTCATTAGAAGCAGTATAATCTGAATTGTAAGATAGCACCTCGCCTTAATTTGACAGGTAGAGGGCATCTTTCTTTAATCAGCACTAATTTAATTAGAGGTTAAAAGAAAAAAATATTAATTGAATTATATTAATAATATAATTTGCCAGTAATAAACCTGTCATAGTAGACTGGGGCACATTCAAGCCCTCCATTCTAAGGCAAGGTCAATAAAATTGTCCCAAAAGAAGTTAAAATTGAGTTGAGTTAAAAAATATCAGTGGAGTTTTTCACTCCACAAATAGTGGAGCCAGTATCAAAAAGGCCTGCCCAGAGACTGAATAATATAGAAAATTATCCCATTTGAGCTATTAACAATTTTTATTTGTTAATATATTTAACATAAACATATTTTTTCTAAATATGTACATTTTGAGCAGTTTATACGTAACTCTAGCCCTTCCAAGTCTTACTGGTAAAGCTGTACTGAAAGGAAATCTGATCATATAAAATTGGGATATGGTGCATTTTGGGGTAAAAATGATTGTAAACATTCTTACAAGTACCCCTGGCCTCTTTTTGGAAGTGGCTGGATTGAGAGTTTGATGGATTTTGAGTGAGGTAGCTCAGCTGTGCTACCTGGAGCTTATTCTCCGAAGCAGCTGGGAGCCAAGAAACTTGCACAGGACCCTAGAAACTTCTGGGGCACCACAAAGCAGGTCATTTAATTTGTCCTATTTAGAGCTTAATTAGAGCATCACCACTCTACTCGTTTTGAAAGGATAGAAAAGAAAAAGAAAGAAAAAGAAAAAGAAAAAGCTCTGTATTTCCAGAGCTAAATGTAGAAGTTTATGTTACAGTGGTCAAACCTTATTACTGAAAGTCGCCTCCACAAACTTCCAACATGTATTAAATACAACAGGCTTGGGTTGGTTATACTTTGACAGCTAAAACCAAGAGATATTTTTTCTTAGCTTCCTGAACCATTTCAGCATAGCTGAGCTCATGCTGTCCATGGTGAATTATTAGAAGTCATACCATGTGCTCAGTTTCAAAGAAAGATGTTCATTTCATCCAACTTCAGTACCATTGCTTTGTTTGGTTTTATAGCATCTAAAAGATTCTGTCATTTGGAAATTTATATTGCTGCAAAACTGGCAGAAAAGTATGGAGAAAAGAGTATATGAGGCAGTTTAAAGCAACTCTGAAGGATGCAAAGCTCAATCAAAAAAGGACACATAAGGCCTCCCTCATTTACTACCTTAGTCTCAACTATTTAAAACTTGCATCCACAAATCCTGGGACAGTGGCACATCTTCTATACACAAAGAGAATAACATAATTGGCTCCTTCCCATATCATTTATAGGAGTCGTTAATGTAATAGAAATATAAATATTGAAATAAAAATCATATACAATATTGAAGTATTATATACATAGTTGGGAAGAAAGGTGACGGAGTTTAGAATAAAAAGTGAGCCCATATTTCAGTAAAGATACACATTAATTATTTGTACAGCTTGTTATGCTATGATATTAGGGATACTTTTCAAGTAGGCACAACTCATTCTTCCTTCAACTAAAATGATTCAGAGTAGTTATTTCATGCTAAGTACTGTGCAAAACAGAAGACACTGCAGTGAGTGGAACATGAGCCTGATCCTTGCATTGCTTATTGTTCAATATAAAGCTGAAAGGAAGCTATACTTCATATGCCAAACTTGATCAGTTGTCTGTGATATCTTGAGTGACAGAAATAACCCATTCCTGGTCTAGTGACTTTTAATAAAAAAGGAAAGAAAAAAGGGAGAAGGAGGAGGAGAAAAAGGAAAGGAGGAAAAAATAAGAGGATCTACATCTCAATTTGTAGGTAAGTAAATCACTGATAATGTAATGACCCTTAGCTTCTCAGTGTCGGTAAGGCAAAGAAAAATCATACTTTTGATTATAGAAATTTGGTAAAATAGATGAAATATTTAAACTCAAAATATCAGTACATTTAGGTAGTATTGAATATTTTGTAAGTGAACAGAGATATATGTTGGCTAGCTAGGATGCATTCATTCATATGATTGTGGATGTATTATTTCCTTTTATAATGAATGAGTGACTGTACTTCCCTTAGTTCAGAATTTCAGAGAGCCAGTTTTTATATTTTATAGCTCCTGGAGAAGAAAAATTTTCATAAAACAAAATGAAGCAGAGTAATAATTTTAAATGATCTATGTCTTCCTTGTTTTTTCAATTATAAAAGAAAACCTAACATTTTCTGCAATGCTATGGTCTGAATATATGAGACCATTTAGGTGCTTGAAACATTGATTCAACACATTCATGTATTCTTTCATTCACTGAATGAATATTAATTGAAAACCTACTATGTTAGTAACTAAGTAAAATTCAAAACGAATTTAAAAAGGTCTCTTGGGGGGCACCTGGGTGGTTCAGTTGGTTAAGTGTCCAACTCTTGATCTCAACTCAAGTCATGATTTCATGGTTTGTGAGTTCAAGCCCCCTCTGTGCTGATGGCGATGGTGTGGAGCCTGCTTTGGATTCTGTCTCTCCTTCTCTCTGCCCCTCCCCTGCTTGTGCTCTCTCTCTCAAAATAAATAAATAAACTTAAAAAAAAAAAGTCTTTTGCTATTCAGGATTTCTGGTTTGCAACCAACCCAGATTTTTATGTCAATCAACCAAGGCCAAACTGGTATTACGGCTTAGTTTTCTGATCATAGATTTGCAAGCAGACAAAAAGGATGCAACTATCCTAGCTTGACAATATTTTAGGCATAATCTCTGGTAGGTTATTTCATCTCTGTAAGACTAAGACTCTTCCAAATGGAAGATAAATGCAAATGTCAAGGAGAATAATAATAACACATATCCTAAAGATTTGTTGTCAGAATTAAATGAGGTAATAGATGTAAAGTGCTTTGCATAGTATTTGACATACACTAAGTACATGATAAATGGTAGTTATTATTTTTATATTATGTCAAGCACATATTTAATCTTTTGTTCTTCTTTATAAAAAGGATTATTCTTCTCAAATGAATAATAAATGAAGACAAGGAAAAATTCAGGATAATATGAAATATTAGAAATACTTTATATAGCTTCACTTCTATGATGTAGTCAGCTGTGAAAATCTGGGAAAATAACACAACTTTATTTTGCTTCATCTTCTAATAAATAGCATAATAAAATAGACCTCCAAGATTGTCAAAAAAGTAAATGACATACTGTAGGGAACCACAAAGCCTCTTCAGAGAAAAAATGACTTCTGTTTGAGAAAAATGCTTAAATATTTTGCGGCAGGTGAGATGTGAAGGGTAGGAATCTAAGCCTTGTTCCCCTTCCCCAAATCATCTTTGTGAGAAAATGAGAACTTCTATTAATTACAGAAAAACATCTGCATTAGGTCTGAGAAGAAAGAAGAGGAAAGGAGAAAAAATCTGAGACAAAGAGTTGATGGGTAAATGAAAGAAAATGAGATGTAAATATAGTATTTATATTTTTAGAGAACACTACTGCCTGTTTTTTGATGTTGTTGCTGTTAAAGAAGATTTTCAGTTTCCTCAATTCCTCCTATTTTAGTGCTGAGGACTGCACGCTTTTGTGGCCGTTTAATTAAATTTAGAATTCTCCAGTTACCACGCTTCTCTGTGGTGATAACATATGATGCAGAAAACAGTGGGTAATGGCAATCTACAAATCTGGAAATGTATAGCTTGATTTATGTATTCAATCTAGCCTAGTTTACATAATGACAAAATAGTGCCTTGCAAGTAACATTCAATCAATTATTGTTTTGTCTTTATGCTGTCAAGCTTACCCTTCTTATGCAACAATTTGAAATTGAAATATTCAAAAATAGTCCTATGCACTTATAAAAATGCTTAGGCCATTATTAAATGACCACTTTCAGGTTACTGAAATAAAACATATGCCTAGGACTTTAGATATAAACTTGTTTGAATTTTCCCATCATCTCAACATGAACTGGTAAAGCTGACCCTCCCTTCTGCCCCAAACAAATCCTGTAACTTAAAATTACCTCCACAAAAAGACCATCTCTGGAAATAACCATCTTCTTGAAATATAACTTCTGACATCCCACACTTGCAAACTAAAATTTAAGTGACCAATAAAAGAAACTGTTATTTGATATATAAACACACCCAACACACACAGGGCAAGGGATAAGAACACAGAGCGCTGGTTACACATTGCATCCTGGGGAGGATTAATTTCCACAACAAAATGTTATATTGTATTGAATAGTTTCATTGTTAGCAATATTATTTGGTGTTGTTTATTTTTTTTTAAATGTTTGTTTTTGAGAGAGAGAGGGCGCGAGTGCAAGCACGCACACACGAGTAGGGGAGGGGTAGAGAGAGAGGGAGACAGAATCTGAAGCAAGCTCCTAGGCTCTGAGCAGTCACCACAGAGCCTGATGGAGTGCTCGAACTCACAAACTGTGAGCTCACAACCTGAGTGGAAGTCGGGTGCTTAACTGACTAAGCCACCCAGGTGCTCTCTGTTTGGTGCTGTTTAAAATAAAATTGAGATCACTGGATTTAGAAAAAATTAGAAATTACATTTATGTTACTAAGAATCACGGTTTTTCCCATAGTAGAAAATGAAGCATGCTATAAAAAACCAAAGAAATGAAGAAGGCATGATGTCATGTTAGAAAAAAAAAACTGGAAACATCAGCATTCACTCATGATTTTAAAATGAGTCTTTCTAGATCTGTACAATAAAATTACCTAGTAAAGAGATTATCCTACCAGCATAAACCTGATATAATGCCTTTGTTCACCAGATTATCATTTTCCACTAAAAGGAACCAAGACTTTCTCCTGGATGTAGTTGGTTGATTTCTTAGTTAGGTTAGGAAAGATACAGGTGATGCTAGCATAGCTCATTTTAACAGACAGCAAAGAGTTTTAACACAGTTGTATCAAGAAACACAAGAACCCAGGCTGAGAGGGCTAATAGTAGTCAGATTGCAACAATTAATTATCAAAATAAGAATAATGATTGCAGTCCACCAAGACCTATTTAATCTATAAACTGCCCTAAGATCCTGATGATGCCACCACTATAAAAAGTTACCTACATTATTTACCATCAATTTCTTCAATTAAAATAAATCTTTAGATATGACTTCTGGTTTCCAGGTGTTGAAACCACTGTTACGTTGTTATGAAGTTATAGGGCAAGACAACCATAGTTCTAACCTATAGATCCCTGTACCAATTTATAGCTAGTATATTCAGCAAGCATGAAAAGAAACCGATGCTGTATTTTTGATAATATCCCAAAGGTCTCCCCCTCTAAGAAGCTCCAAGAGCACCTTTAATGAAAGTTTCACTGAAGGCTTATTCTGGTGGTTATATTTAACTATTTGTTTTCCATTTGGAAACCAATGGAACAGTATCCTAAACATTAGCTCTTCAGAACCCACACTGAGTGCTATTCAGATAAACATATGCAATTGGACCAAACATATTTTTATACCTTACTCATGAACAAATGACAAGGGCTCTACAATAAGTGTAGTCAATCCATACATATTAATTTTTTTGTTTTGTTTCATGGGTGGAAAATAAGTTTTAATATCCACAATCATTCTTAACAAAGCCTCTGGTGATAACAAGTAATCCATATATCCATTCTATCAAAACAATATCTTCTCAAGAAAGAACCTATTATAAATGGCCATATTGCCTTAGCCTCATTTGTAATAACAAGAAAGAAAATTTTCATAAGCCTATGCACAAGTCTGTCTAAATTTAGAAGAAACATAATTTAACATCTAGTCTTACTTCCAGGTGTTCCTTGCCATTCTGCATGAAAGCCCAGGCTGCTGGTCAGGGGTGGATGAGCTTCTTCTTCAGAAGTCGCCTATCCTGTTCAAGGCAATGGTGTTGGAGACCTCAGAGCACTTGGAACTTCCCCAGCCTCCAGCATGGTCAAGTGATCTAGTGGGAAAGCCACCAGGAAGCAGCCAGAAATCCTGCATGGCCAGCAGGTGCCAGTCGCTTAGGCTGCACAAAGCCCGGCCTCCCCTTCCCATAAGGCCCCACCTTCGCCAGAGCTAAGCCACCTGCAGCGAGCAGAAGCAGCTGGGTTCTTTCACAGCAAATGCCAAAAAGAAGAGAACCTTCCCCTTCCCAAACACTTAGTATCCCAGCCACTTGAGAGACTTCCTTACACTCAGTAACCGTGTGTCTTGGAAAGAGGGAAAAAGAAACTCTAATAGTCCAGAAAAAAACTAAAACTAAAACAGGTCCACTCTTCTGGGCAAATATTAAAACAAAATCTCTTAGCGAGTTATTACAAATAGGTCACAAATTACATTATTTCCTGGAAAATATGACATTCCAATGATCTATTGCATTGTAACATATCACCACCAAACTTGGTAGCTTAAAACAACAATCATTTCATTGTCTCTCATGATTTCTCTGGGTCAGGAAGATAGGAAGAGTTTGGGTGGTTCTGGTTTGGTTTCCTTTTATCATTGCAGTCAGCTGTCAGCTACAACTAGGACAGCTGAGGGCCAAAGACTTCAGGGGCTAGTGGGATATCTCTCTTGTATCAGGACCTCTCCAGGAAGTCTGTTTAGTTGGGTTAGTTTGAGCGTTCTCACAACATGACCACCTCAGAGCAGAAAAAGTATCCACAGTTTCAATACAATATCTGAACTTTAGTTTCATTCTGAATAGCATCCAGTGATAATTTGGCATGCATTCTATACTAGTCTGCATATAAAAAACTTTGGGAACTACAGCTTCAAAACCTTGGATTAGAGTTGTATATTTTGCTACATTAAGAAAGAGACCCTCAGCTCAACTCTACTTTTTCTATATGTAGAGCCTTGCAAAATTGATCTAACCTCATTAGGCCTGAATTTCCTCACTTGCAAATTACAAAATAAAAATAGTGTATCATGCATTTATTATGAACATGGTGCATGCCAATTTTAACAATAACAGCAAATAACAGATGTCTGATTTTATGGGTGAGGAATCCAAGGTTCATGGTAATGGCTCATTATATGCAAATTTAATGAATGAGGCTCAGAAAGATTAAGTAATTTAGAACCAATAATGAATGGTTCTTTTTTTATTTGTTTGCTTGCTTATTCCCTTTAAAAATTAGGCTCTTAGACTTTGGAAAAATTATTTGTAATTTGGTGCCAGAATAAATAGGGCTGAGGGAATTGGGGAGATGCTAGAGGGTGCAAACTTGTAACTAGAAAGTGAATAAATTCTGGAGCTTTAACGCACAGTATACTGATAAACGCCAACAACACTTTATCACATGTGTCAAAATTGCTAAGAGGCTAGATCTTAAATGTTGTCACCACAAAAAATATATAATTAGGTGAGGTGACAGAGGTGTTGGTAATCCCACTGCAATATATAAATGTATCAAATCTGCATGTCAGGAACCTTAAAATAATACAATGTCATATGTCAGTTATGGCTCAATAAAAAAACAAGTAATAGAGCTGTGAGTAGAAAATAAGCCATAAATGGAAGGTTTTAGGAATACATTAGTCTTCAGCACTTTTGAAAAGTTGGATAATCTGTATAAGACATATATGTACTCTAATAGGCATGCACAATAATATAATTATCAGGCATATGTAATAGCCATGTATAATAATACATGCCTATTTGGTCAGGGAAAATAATGAAATAATCTGACCATATCTTTGAGTTTCATCCTCTCTGTTTTTTGGCAACACCAACTAGATCAAAATTACACAAAGATGAGTCCCAGCAACAGCAACAATACCTAACAATCATTGAACATTTTCCATGTTTCTTTCAGGCATTACTTCAACAGTATTGCATGTTTTCTTTTTTAATTTTTTTTTTTTTTCTGAGAGAGAGAGACAGAGACAGCGTGAGCAGGGGAAGGTCAGAGAGAGAGGGAGACACAGAATCTGAAACAAGCTCCGGCTCTGAGCTAGCTGTCAGCACAGAGCCCGACGTGGGGCTTGAACCCACCAACCACGAGATCATGACCTGAGATGAAGTCGGATGCTTAACCGACTGAACCACCCAGGCGTCCCATGTATTGCATGTTTTAATTCATTGAAGTTTTACCACAGTTGAGATCTGTAAGCCATACACATAACAAATCACTCTCAAACACAACAAGAACATCCTCAAACATGAGCAATGACTAAGACCCTTCCGTAGTCTTCCATTCTATTCTTTGAGGCACAAATGAGTCCCTTCATATTATACACCTGAAGAAACTAACATGATTTCTTGCACCTGACTGTACCTGAACTGCTTCACAAGGTGTTTCATCTGTGTGCACTGTAGAACTCTTACCTAATGACTGATGGAGGAGCATTCTTACTGATTTAGTGCACATGCCTTCTTTATCCAAAACCTCCCACAGTTTCCATGTAGGCGCAAGTTAAATCTTCAGTCTCTGTAAATGGATGATCATGGTTAGAAAAATGAGCTAAACACATGTCCAGAGAAGTCTGTAAATTTAAGACGCATAATGATATCAGTATTTCTGTGTGCTTGATTGTCTAGGGTACAGTTAGCAGGTTCCCAAATTAATTAGGTCCACAAAATATCTAGGATGTCGATGTGAAACCACATGCTTCTCCCCTTAGTGTCCAGCTACCCTGTAATTGCACAAGGACATTGCAATGTTTCTTCTAATGGTGACGATGAGTAGTACCATACAGATAAGGTTGCATAATAATAAATTACTTCAGCAGTTCAGAGTGGTCAAAAGTAATAACATTAGGACAGAGTAAAAGGTTAGAAGTGAGAGTACAAAGACTTCCCCAAGAGTAACACAGAATAAAAAAGTCATTTGTTATGAAAATTAGGTTTAAACGTGAATTTAGTTCCTTAGAACAGCATAAGGGAAAATGTTCCTATATGATCTAATTTTAGCCATCCTTCCTAATTTACTTAAAATTCCTCTAGGGAATTAGCAATTTAAATCTAAAATGTCAATGATTAGACAAAATACATGTAGTGACTATTTTTCTTTTTTTCACTCTTAGAGACTTAAACATTTTTTTTCCTACAGACAATATTTGCTTTTAGAAATAGTGAAACACTGGGTTTTTGAAGGTACAAGTTTTCTATAAATTATTTATCTTGAATATAAAAAGTTAAAAGAGCTTTGAATTTTTAAATTGATTTGGAGTTCTTTGAGGATTACATGATAATACCAGTATTATATAGACAATACTGAAATAAGTCTTTATAGTTTCCACAAAAGTCCAAATAAGAGGAATATACCTTATACGATAGCAGAAGTACCTGAAAGCCAATGCCATTTGAGCATTGTTAAAAATATTGGAATGGATGACTGAATGAATTTCTAGTATTTTCCATTTTTGGTGAATGTAAAGAAAAAAACAATAACTAGATCCTGTTAATACCCAATTCAAATATTCCCCCATCCTCCTTTCTTTAGAGATCACAGTTCTATTACCAGTATAAGTTTGACTAATTGACTCTTATTTCATCAACTACTACCTTTTCTTTGGCAGAGTGAGGTGTTCTTAAATGAAAGAATATGCTCTGGGGGGCACCTGATTGGCTCGGTCAGTAGAGCATGCGATTCTTGATCCCAGGGTTTTGGGTTTAAATCCCATGTTGGGCATGAAGCCTAAATAAAAGAATAAATACATTTTTAAAAAGAATGTGTTCTTAAATTTTCAAAGCACAGATTCACAGTAATCAGAATTTAATTGAGCACACCAAAGAAAATTGCTTTACCTAATTTTGGGTATCAGACAAATGCTAAAGACTTTTAAAGCTATATTATCATGGTCTCTGTGTAATATTGTAACCTTATCCATAGAGAAGTCTGATCTTCAACCATGGATCCTGGGCATAATCTATAAGCCCTGAAAACATTTTTGTTGATCTGGGAGCTTTGAGCCAGACAAAAGTGTGATTTGGACGGGGATACGTAAGGTCATATGGTATCAGCTCAACTTCTCAGGGGGCTGGAGACTATGATTGGGCACAGAACCAGCCAGTCAGGTTTATGTATTCAAGCCCTAGTAAAGACTGTGGACACCAAGACTCAGGTGAATGTCCCGGCTTGGAAATCCTCCCTCCATGCACACTGTTACTTACACATCAATGCCAGGAATTTAATGATGTTTATGACTCCTGTCCAAAGGACAGGTAGAAAGGTCTACTTTCCTGACTCTGCCCCATATACCCCTTCTCTTGACTGACTTTTATCGGTTTCTTTTCTTTTTTTTTTTAATAAACTGTAACTGTGAGTAGAATAGCTTTAAGAGATTTCTATGAGTCTTTCTGGCAAATTATTAAACTTGACATTTTGGGGACCCTCTTAACTTGTAACTAGTATCAGAAATGACAGTAATCTTGGGGACTATCCTTTCTCTATTGCAGCTTTCTATCCACAATGGCTATTTGGATCAAATATTTCTTATTATGCTGATACAATCTTACAATGAAATACTTTTCCCAAGGTAGCCATAAAAATTCTCTTTGAAGGAGCTTTTGTGTAGCTAAGGAATAGAAGAACTAGCTTTTCTATTTTTCATCTTGATTCCATTAACTGAAACCATACAGAGAGTATTTTTTTAAATACTATGATCAATATAGTTTAAACAAACAATATATTAAGTTCCTCATATAGATCTCTAATGAAAGTATAATGAAAACAAAGATATATATCATATAATGTTCCCATCAAACATTTAAAAAATCTTACATGCTATGACATGTACAAATTATGTATAATTATACAAGGTAAAAGAACTGCCTTTTCTCCACATCCTCATCAACCCTTGTTATTTCTTATCTCTTAGGTGATAGCTGATGGCCATTGTAACAGGTGTGAGGTGATACTTCATTGTGGTTGTGATTTGCATTTCCTTGATGAGTAGTGATGTTGAGTATCTTTTCGTTTACCTATTGGCCATTTGTATGTTTTCTTTGGCAAAATAGCTATTCAGTTCCTCTGATCATTTTTAACTAGATTGAGTTGTATGAATTCTTTATATATTTTGGACATTGATCCCTTATCAGATATATTATTTTCAAATACTTTCTTCTGTTCTGTAGGTTGCCTTTTCATTTTGTTGATGATTTATTGTGCTGTACAAAAGCTTTTATTCCAATAAGTTCTAGAAAAGTACAAGACCAGATGGATTTATTGTTAAACTCTGAAAAAATTAATCTTAACAATCTTTCTTGGGGTGTCTGGGTGTCTCAGTCGATCAAATGGCCAACTTTGGCTCAGGTCATGATCTTGTGGTTCACAAGTTTGAACCCTGCTTTGGGCTCTGTGCTAACAGCTCAGAACCTGGAGCCTGCTTCAGATTCTGTGTTTCCTTCTCTCTCTGCTCCTACCCTGCTCATTCTCTGTCTCTCTCTCTGTCAAAAATAAATTTTAAAAAATTATAAAACAAACAAACAAAAAACAATCCTTCTCAAGCACCTCCAATAATCTGAAGAGAAGGGAACACTTTCAAACTCATTTTATGAGGCTGACATTACCCTGACACCGAAACCAGATAAGGATACTACAAGAAAAGAGAATTACAGACCAATATCCCTGATAAATATAGATACAAAAATCCTCAACAAATTATTAGCAAATTGAATTTAATAATGAAGTAGAAGTATTATATACTATGATAAAGTGGGATTTATTTTAGGGATGCAAGGATGGCTGAACATCTGCAAACCAATGTGATAGACCAAATTAAAAATTTAAACAATTTAAAAATAATTGAAAGATAAATATCATATGCTCATCTTAAAATGTAGAAAGGGCACTCAAAAAAACTCAACATGCATTTATTATAAAAACCTTTAACAAAATAGGTATAGAGGGATCATATCAACATAATAAAGGCCATATGTGACAAGCCCACAGTTAACATCAATCTTAATGGAGAAAAGCTAAAAGCTTTTCATTTAAGATCAGGAAAAAGATAAGGAAGCCCATTTTTGCCATGTTTAATCCACACAATATTGAATGTTCTAGCCAGAGCACTTAGACAAGAAAAATAAATTTTAAAAAATCCAAGTTAGAAAGAAAACTGTCTCTATATTGCAGTTTCATAATCTCCTATATAGAAACTCTTAAATGCTCCACCAAAAAAAAAAAAAAACACTAAAAAATTCAGCAAATTCACAGGATACAGAATCAATATATAAAAATCAGTTGTTTCCATACAAAAATAATGAACCATAGAAAGAATTTTTTTTTTAAAAAACCCATTTACATTTGCATCAAAAAGAATTAAGTACCTAGGAATAAATCTAACCCATGAGGTGAAATATCTGTGTACTGAAAACTATAAGACTTTGATGAAAGAAATTGAAGATGACACAAATAAATGCAAAGATATTCCATGCTCATGGATTTCAAGGATTAATGTTAAAATGTCCATACTACTCAAAGTGATCTATAGATTCAATGTAATCCTCACCAAAATTCCAACAGCATTTTTCGCAGAATAAACAATCCTAAATTTTGTATGTAATCACAGAAGACTATAAACAGTGAAAGCAATCTTGAGAAAGAAGAGCAAAGCCAGAGTCACTCATTCCTGATTTCATGCCATATTACAAAGCTACAGTCATCAAACCAATGTGGTATTGGCATAAAAACATATGCATTGATCAATGGAACTGAATCCAGAATATAGAAATAACCCCACACATATACATTCAATTAATTTATGACAACAGATCCCAGAGTATACAATGGGGAAAGAATAGTCTCTTCAAAACATTAGTATAATTTGTTAAATGCTCAGCATCAGGGAATGTGATACAGCAAGTAGACTACATGTGACCTTGGAATCTCACTCTGATTTAGCTCAGTGACAAGCTACTCACGACTAGGAATTCTGCTTCTCTAGAAGAATGGATTTTGTTTAAACTTAGATTCCCATGAGACTGGTGGGTTTGTCTCCCTACCTGGAAGTATTGTGTCTGATTCTAACTTCCCATTAATTTCACATTCAACAGGTGTTTGGCAGCTGGTTTGCCCATAAATTCTTGGCAAATGGATTGGATATAAGCAATCAGTGTATAGTTTGTACTTGTCTTCTGAAATTGGAGAGTAACATAGGGTGGATATATAATCTTTCTTCTGAAAGACCATCCACAGTTTTTGCAGAAGAATACACTGTGCCTAGCAAAAATCTTGGTAGGGACAATGGTAGCATTACCCATATATCTCATGAATTCTATTTTTACCGCTCATTTATACTCCCCCCTTCATTCTTCTCCTTCTTCTGATATCCTAAATGAACAATAATCCCATTACTAAATGCCCTCTTAAAAATGCTGATCCAAATGGAAGAACAGTAGAAACTGAACATCTAGAGCTGAGCTGAGGATTACAATTAAAGATTTTCATAAAACTCAGGAAGACAAAAATTTTCTGAAAAATTCAGATACTGGTTAGGATTTGTTAAATACTTATTCCTAGACTGCTAGATAATTTGATGAGGAATAGAAAATTCTCATTCTGACTCAGCTTCCTCTCCAGCACCTTCCTATCACTAATCTATTCTTCAAGCTTTCCAGACCTCTCAAACATTGCTGAATAAAGCCTTTGATTACTCTAATTAGTTTTTGTAGTAATTTCCTCTTTCTAATCTTGGGAAATAACCTATTTAATTTTTAAGCTCTAGCTCAAAAATGACTGTAAAACATGTTTTCCACCATATCTCATCAGCTACTCCAACATCTAACTATAAACACACTTCTTCCTTGTTTTTTTAAAATAGGAATTGGCTTATTGTATTATAATTTATTTCTTTATATGTTTACGTTCTAAAATGATACACAATTTCTATAAAGGAAGTACCTTATTCAGATGTACCGCTTTCAAGCCTATGCCTGAAATATTTCAATAAATTCATGTTCAGTGAGTAAACAAATGACTACTCTCCCAAACACTTGAAACTGAGAGGTGTTTGTTGCAAAATAAACTCTGCACAGCATAGAAAATAAATAAATATTGCTGACTCACTTGGAAAGTTAAAAGTGGCAAAGTTTGTATTCATGGCTTATTTATAGTCCAGTTGTTTCTTGTCTCCCAGACAATGTTTATCCAGGTAATAGCAATTCCAATTAATATTAATATACAAAAGTGTATAATGATATGAATAAAATCACTGACAAAGATCTAAGCAGCCTTTGGATTGTCCAGATGTCGGATCCCATCTGTTGACATAGAAAGTGGAAAGCTTTGTCTGTTTTAAGCTTTACCAAAAATATGCAAAGCTTTGTAAAAATACAAAATTTGTAAGAAATTGCTCATTTCCTTTGTCTTTCTTGAGAGTATATGTATATATGCATGTGATAATTTGCATGTGTGTATATATATATATATTACATCATCCATCCATACAAATGTGTATTGTGTGTATGTTTATTTCTTTGTTTTAGAAATTTCTATAAAGAATTCAGGATTTTTACATTACATAAAACTGCAGTTGCTTTAAAGAAGGAACCAAGGGTGAGCTACCTTCCATTAGGAACTAATGTAGGAATACGTACTGTATTTGGAACTATTAAGTATCTTAATTATTATACACTCAACATATATTGACTAGAATATAATTCAGTAAGATCCTAGATGTTTTCCTAGTAATGATTTATTTACTTGGCTGTTACATATTTTCAAGTAATTTGAGCTAGTTAACACTTTTATTTAAAAAATGAACATTACTGATGTGGATTTAAATAGCACATTATTAATTATGTCTTTAATTTTGAAAATAGATTTTCCAAACTCACAATTTTCTTAGAGGTTTTGAGAAACACTTTTAGATGCTTTTGACCAGCACAAAGAGAGACGATTGTTGCCTAATTTCATTTTGACCAAAAAAATAAATAAATAAAATATCTGAAGCCTACAAATTCTGGTTTAAAGAGTTGTTCATTCATTTATTGAAGTATTGAGTATTATGATTTCATGTACTGAGGTCAAGAACAACTCTTTGTATATTCAAAGTATTTCCAAATTATAAGAAACCACCAGCAACCATAAAAAGGGAAAAACTTTCCCATCTTCCTCAATCCTCTTCTGTATTTAAACAATTTTGAACAATAGGTTTTTTAGTTCATGGTCCTGGCTGTTCTTTTTTTTTTTTTTTTTTAATTTAGTTATTTAGAGAGAAAGAGCTAGAGTGCACAAGCAAGGGAGGGCAGAGAGAGAGAGAGAGAGAGAGAGACAGAGAGAGAGTGGGAGAGAGCGAGAATCCCAAGCAGGCTCTGCACTGTCAGCTCAGAGCCCAATGGGGGGCTTCATCTCACAAACTGTGAGATCAAGACCTGTGGGAAAATCAAGAGTCATATGCTTAACCCACCCAGCTACCCAGGTGCCCCTAGTACTGATTGTTCTAAGAAATTCTGTGACTGTGCATAAATTTCCTGTTTTTGCTTGTCTTTAGTATTCTTAAGAATAATTTGATGTTTCTCTATAGATAGTACTAATGAAATGAGAGTAATTTTTAGTCATCATTGTGTGCCAGCCACTAGTCTAAATGCTTTACCTTTACAATCTTAGGGCCAAGTAACAGAAGTCCTAACTTACAGAGAGGAAACTGATGGCAGCGGTTAAGTAACCTGTCCATGGCTACACAAATGTTAAAATTGGGAATCCTAAATTGCCTGAGTCTTGGGTCCATGTGCTTCACCAATGTTCCAGAGGAGGTAAACGTCCTTTTCAACCTCAACATGTAGTCTTTTTAAATTCACCCACTCAATGTACTTGACTCTAGATGTATGTTCACAGCACAAACTAAAAGTGAAACATTATTTTGTCTAGAGACCACATATAAAAAATTGGGCTTGCACTGATTAACATACTGAAGGTCACAGGGACCACCCAGAGAGTTTTATTCTACTGAAGGAAAGTAAATAGTAATAAGATTATATTAAAATATAATGGCATAAATTGCAAACTAGGAGCATTACGCTAACTCTGATGGCTCCAGTAATTCTATTCATTGTTCAGTAAAATTTATTTATATGGATGTGTGTGTGTGTGTGTGTGTGTGTGTGTGTGTGTGTATAGTTATTACCTTATAATAGAAGCTAATAAGACAAGAAATCATTAAAGATGTTTCAACTCATTTTCTTGTTTAGTACCTCATTAAATTCAATGAAAGCCATACCTTAACTATTTTTGTTTTTCTGATTTTCAAATCTATAGATAACATTGGCATTTGTCCAATTAATGGCATGCCCTGTGGAATGAAAATGGAGAGTATTTATTTTTTATTGGATTTAATATAAATGTGAGTTTTTCTTATAGCAATCTTTATTTCTATACAAACTCATTAGACTCTTCCAGATGGAAAGAAATAACACATTTCTCTGGAATAAATAATGAACATTTAGAAGTAGGGATTAAGACAAGTGAGTTTGCAGCACTTCAGATATCTTCCTTTTTCTTCTCTCCTCTCCTCACTTTCTTCCTTCCCTTATTGTCCTTAGTTTTTAAATTTTACATTCTTCCCTCTCGTTCCCTTCCTCCTCTTGTTTTCATGCGTGGCCCATGGCCAATGCTGTCGGTTTCTCTAAGAAAATAATGAGCACTGCTAGTGACATGTAGTGCCAAAATAGGAACCAAACTCTAGTGTAATAAAGCTTATGAGCAGCTTTGGGGGTATCGTCTTCCACTACTGACTCATATTGCCTGAGGTAAGTCCTATTAATTTCATTTACTTTCTCAGAAAGGGATGTGACTTGTCTCACAAAATCACTATTAGGGAAGATGAATAATTGTGGTATATCAATACTGAATATAAATAAATAATTCAAAATTTAAAAAAAATCTACAAATTCAAAATTGTATTACTTATTTTTCACATTTCATCAAAACCACTTATGATATATTGGGGGCTGTTACAGGGCCTGAATATACAAATGCAAGCCATAAAATGTCCTTTATTTATAAGGGCTTAAAAACTACATGACAATCACATGAAAAAACATTTCAATGTGCTGTGTTAGGTATTGTAGTTCTGATGAAATATAACAATAATGATAAGAAAACAGTATTATATATAAATGCCATCACTATAATAGGTAGCAACTGCTTCTCTGTATTAGTTAGATCATCTTCAATAAATATTTGTACAACTGCACTGAAAATTAATTATTGGTGTTTGTTAATTAGGTTTTGAAGAGTAATCAATATTTTATGTACTCTATTTCATGTGAAATAAAGTTCTAAAAACCTTGGGGAAATGGGGTACATGTCCAATATCGTGGATTGCTTGTTATATAACTTTCTGTGGTCATCCATTTCTCTCAAGTCAGAGTTTAGGGGTTAGTAATTTTTGAAAAGCTTTTTGACTGGAGCATTTCCATATCACATATAAAATGGCCGATATTTAAAAAATTGAACATGAGTTACAAAAGTCTGCAGTATAGGAAAATTCTGAAAGACATGAAACTAAGTAAATTAAAAAGTTATATCTCCCTGGGCAGCCATACCTCAGCCACTGCGCACAGATGGAGGATTTTGGCAGTGCATATGTACTATAATGTGTATGTCTTTTTATATATACTATATGTAGCCTGCCAAAGATATTTTCACTCTGGGAACCATGAACTGAAATTTTCTGACCCCATATGTATTAATCAAAGTCTTAAAATCATAGTAATATAGCTTTTGGCAAATGCTTCCTTTTTTTTTTTTTTTTTTGCTATATTTTCAAAGTATACAAAGAAAAGAGTGGTATCGATTCCCAGAGAAAGAAATGTATGAGGCAGTTTTGAATAAGTGTAGATTCATAAACTTACATTTTATAACTGCCTGACATAAAATATATAGGTTCAGTCAGGGGCTCAGTATCTTCTTGTTTTAACAAAATGATATTAAAACTACATGCTTTATGACAATAGTACTTTGTTCTCTAAAGTTTTGAACCCATTGTGGTAGCAATAATGACCCTTACTCTCTAGCTAAAAGAGAAGTGGTAAACTTTGATCTATACAAATATTAATCTTCTAAATTGGTCTACTATTCTGTTTTTGATATTTTTTTCAATTGAAGTAGAGTATTTATCAGATTCAAGGAAGACAGAAGACATGCTTTTATTGAGAATTCTCTTTCTTGAAAACTCAGATTGATATCCTAGAGTGTAACACCCTCCAAACAGATACTCTAAATGGTGCTGGGATGCTTTGTTCTTCTGGACTAAAATGTATTATCCTTTTGGTTGGTGAAGTTTATAGCCTTATTATGCAGCTCAAGAAAGTAACATGATATTGAGTGTGATACTAGAATGGCGCATCTCATCTGGTCATAAATTTAAGGCTAGAAGCATTGCTGCAGGGGTTTTCTAGCAACTGTTTAACAGAAGTTCCCTGTGGGGAATTTTAAAAGTTCCTCATTTATGGCATTTGTCAATTTCCCTGGTGTAAATACTTCCACCCCTGTTGATTTCAAGCTGCCAAAGCTACCTTAACCAACTTGCAAAGTTTCTACAAATGTAGCAATTGGCTCCTGTGATCCAGGGCAGGGTGGCTGCCCTGCCGACCCTTAAGACTGCATGCAATGGGCTGTTTTAAACATTTTTTTTTCTAGGAGAGAGAGAGACAGCGTGAGCAGGGAGGGTCAGAGAGAGAGGGAGACACGGACTCTGAAACAGGCTACAGGCTCTGAGCTGGCAGTCAGCACAGAGCCCGATGCAGGGCTCGAACCCACGAACCGCAAGATCATGCCCTAAGCGAAAGTCGAACACTTAACCCACTAAGCCACCCAGGCCCCCCTGCAATGGGCTGTTTTAAATAAAATAATTTTAGATCAACCTCATATCATAAAGAACATCTACTGATGTTCTACATTTCATTTGGTCTAGTTGATCATATGCATGTAATATTAATGTATCATTGGTGTCTTTATTTTCTTTACCTGAATATTTAAAACTTTAAGAAAATATCAGTTTCATGTCTATTTGGAATTTCAGGGTGCTATAGTACTGGAGAATGATTTTTTATCTATACTTTGTCTGGGTGAAACTTTTAATTAAAAATAAATAAGTTATTAATTTACCTGTAATGTACATTCCAGGGCATATAGCTCAGTGGTAGAGCATTTGACTGCAAATCATGGACACTCTTTATGAGAGTATAGACCTTTTGAGAACGGGATCAGATTCATCTATGTAATTTTGTTGGTATTCTAAAACATGTTTTTAAAGATAGTGTACTCAATAAATCTATTCAATTCTGAATAAATGAATAAATAAAGGAACAAATTTAAAAAATTGTGCTCTTTGGCATTCCAGTGACCAAACATATGATAAGGAATAAGAGCATGTTACTTGTACAATAAATCTGAAATAATTAATTTTGTGTTTTATCATTCTGACATAGGCTAACAAATTTAATATCTGATCTTTTATTTGTCTTAAGAATGAAGAAGAATTTTAAGTGTGCAGACACTGCAGTGGTGAAGACATTTACAAATAGAATTTGAACAGGCTAAGGACTTATTGATTTAATAATTACAACTTTGTTACAGTAGGTGGGATTGAAGGTCTCCACACTAATGCTGTTTGATGAAGAACAATGGGAAAGTAGACACAAACATTGCTATATAGGAATACACCTCTCAGCCCTTTATGTATCGGGTATTCTATTAAAAATTCAATGAGCTATGCACATAATTAGACATTCTTGCTGTCACAATGAATCATGTTTATGAACACTCTGATGTACCTTGACATGGAGAGCTTGAGCTAGATGGCTTGCCTCTAAATAAGGATCTGCTAACTAATTCACATAAACTTCTCTTGCATTTCTAATAGGTTCAGAGAGACTCCTTTTTAACAAGCAGCTTCTGAACACAATAGATACGCCTATTTCAGATATTGCTTCTCAATGGAGGGATTTTACAAGTGTCAGGAGGAATTTCTTATTTTCACAAGGGCTGTCATTTAGTTCCTTGTGGGGCACAGAGATGGGGTGGGTAGGAACACTAAAGATCCTGGAATACACTGGAAATTCTTCCTCAGTAAAGAACCTCCTGCCCCAAATATAGACAGTGTCTGTGGTAGCCAGCTTCCAAAAGGGCCCCCAGAAATCTCCACCTCACGGTATTCATATGCTTGTATATTCCAATCCCACACTACATCAGGACTGATCTGTGTGAGTAATGGAATATGGATGGAGAGATGGTACGTCACTTCCAAGATTAGGTTATAAAAATACCTCTTTCTGTCTTAGTTGCACATTCTTTTTTTTTTTCTCCTTCTCTCAGATAACTTACTCTGAAGTAAGTCAGTTCTTCTATTCTAGGATATTTAGGCTGCTCAAGGAGAGAGGTCCACAAGTCAAGGAACTAATCCCTTTAGCCAGTAGCTAATGAGAAACTAAGTTCTGCCAACAGCATTGTGAGTGAGCTGACAAGACTACCTTCTGGTCTCAGTATTCATACGACTGCCCTCCTACCCAACAGCTTTATTGCAATTTCAAGAGAGACCCTTTAATTCTGAGAAAGAGCCAGAGCCAATTCATCTAAGCTGTTCCCAGAGTCCTGACCCTGTGTGAGATAATAAACAGCTTTTTTTTCTTAAGCTAATGAATGTTGAGGTAATTTGTTACACAACATTAGATAACTAATACAATGACCCTGTTGGCTGAGTCTGGAAGCAAATATTTTATTGATTTATCTGAAAAATCCCACACATATTGATAATGAGTCTACTTATAGTCTGTACCAAACCAAAAATACTTCTTACTGACAAGTAAAAATTTGATTCTTTTAATATGGTATTATCTTTAGCATAGTTTAGAAATAATGTCACATAAAATATTTTACTCTAGGGGTGCCTGGGTGGCTCAGTCAATTAAGCTTCTGACTCTTGGTTCCAGCTCAGGTCCTAATCTCACACTTTGAGTTCAACTCCCACATTGGGCTCTGTGCTGGCAGTGTGGAGCCTGCTTGGGATTCTTTCTTCTTCTCTCTACCCCTGCCCTGCTTGTGCTCTTTCTCTCTCTCAAAGTAAATAAATAACATTTAAAATAGATATTTTAGTCTACTTTTCTTAACTATGCTACAAAATACAGTATAGTATGGTATAGTATAGTATAATATAATATAAGCAATATACCGCATCTTTTGATATATTAAATTTTCTGCGTGGTTATTTGGATGTTTGCAATATGTTAATTATGAATCTCCCCACCATTCAACTTAAAAACCTCTCATTGATGCTATAAACTGCCATGGAGTGGATGTTTATAATTAATTGAATTACTGGTGGGACAGAGAAAAATTAGAGTATGAAACATCCCACTTCACATAGACCTTAAAGGCATCTCTTTGGCATCAAATGGTTGAAAAACATCCTTTTACTCATTTATCCTATTGAATATGAGTAAAATCTCTTTTACTCATTTATCCTATTGAAATAATCATGTATCACTTCACATCATATAGATAACCACATTAATTACTTAGGTTCATGGAAATGACAGTGTAGAATTTTCCTGTATTTAGAATATCTTTTTCAGGTCACTAGCATGAGCGAAGATACAATAACTGGTTTCAATATTTCTCTCTGTGACTTGGAAATGTAGATATTTATATGGGCTGTTTTGTGGATGAAGTTCAACTCAACACCTTTACACTTTGAATCAATCTTATCCCTGGCTGATCCTAGGAAAAGAAGAGATATGAGAGTTTTTGAGAATTAAAAAAAAAAAAACAGTGTCCCAAATAAGGGAGGAAAGAATTGGAATAATCAAGGGTTATTGATCCTGTAAATGTCCTATGAATGATTATATTTAACAACTATGATAATCGTCTAAGAGCATTGGTTAGCACAGTGTAATGAGAAGCTGTTGATTATTGAAAGTCTTATCCTGACATACTTGGCCCTGTAGGTGCCAATTCTGATTTTATTCACAAACAGAATACAGTCACTAAATAATGTTTGGGTTATAAAAGTAAAATGCTTGGTATTTTCTTATATTTATTTATTATTTATTTATTTTGAGAGAGCTAGTACATGCATGAATGGAGGTGAGTCAGAAAGAGAGGAAGAGAGTTAAACCCAGGCAGGCTCACTGCTCCCAGTGCAGAGCCAAACACGGGGCTTGGTCCCACACACTCTGAGATCATGACCTGAGCCAAAATCAAGAGTCAGATGCTTAACCAACTGAGCCACCCAGGTGCCCCTAAAATGGTTAGTATTTTAAAAAGAACAATTTGCTAAATACTTACTCTATATCGAGCACTATTGTAGGCATTGAGGGCAGTGATAATGAACAAAGAAAAATAAAGTTTTGTCCTCATTAATGTATTCTAATGTAAGAATGAATAAATAAAAATATAAAATAATTGGTGTATCAGGTAGTATAGCAGTTTGAATAAAATCTCTCAAAAATTCACATCCATTTGGAACCTCCAGATGTGACTTTATTTAGAAATGGTGTCTTTGCAGATGTAATTAAGATATGATTCTATGGGATTAGGGTTGGCCTAATGATGTGTGTCCTTAGGAGAAGAGGACAGAGACATAGAAAAGAAGATGGTGTGAAAGTGGAGTGTGCAAGAGAAGATGTAAATGAGTTAGAAAAATATATAATATTTAACAGTAGTAACCAAAGACACATATTTTTACATCATAAAATATTTAGTCTGATAATGTGGAGTTATATGTGAGTCTAATAAATTTCATGATCTTGTATACAGTATTTAAAAACAAAACCTAGAAAATAGAAGTAAAGCTTGTGCAAAGAAGGGCTAATGTATAATGAGGGTACACAGAAGCAGTGATAAAGTAGTGATTGCTTATTCAGTGCAGATACAAATAACTCTATGAATCCAGGCAGATCCTGATAACATTTGATTAAAATAGCATATGTATGTTATATATAAATATATTTGTATATACTTATTTACATATACTATACTACACACACACACACACACACACACACACAGAATTGATTATTTCCTTCTTTCCTTTCCTCCTTAGTTCCTTTATTCATTAAAAAAAAAACCTGGAAAATGTTCACAATATACTAGCTTACAATATATAAATTTATGGTCATAGGCTTACTGGATTAGAAACATGTACATGGGAGACTAAAACACTATATATAATACATACCTTTTTATTTGAGTAGCATAAAGTGACATGAGAAAAGAAAAGGGTTGTCAAAAGATAGGGACCTTTTAATATGGTTACTTTTCTTTTTTAATTTTTTAAAATGTTTTATTTATTTCTAGGAGAGAGAGAGACAACGTGAGCAGGGGAGGGTCAGAGAGAGAGGGAGTCACAGACTGAAACAGGCTCCAGGCTCTGAGCTGGCAGTCAGCACAGAGCCCGACTTGGAGCTCGAACCCACGAACAGCGAGATCATGACCTAAGCGAAAGTCGGACGCTTAACCGACTAAGCCACCCAGGCGCCCCAATATGGTTACTTTTTAATGTGAAGCCAGCACTGAGAATCTCTGCCTAGCAGGTAGTCTGCATTAGAGGATCATGGAAGTTAATGTGGAAAGCTGAGAGTGGGTGGGGAGTGCAACTCAGTGTTGTATAATCAGGCATCTGGACATGAAGCTAACAATCATTAAGCCTAGATCATCACAAATTACTTATACTGATCCTTCTAATTCAATTATAAAGTAATTATTTGAATAAAACTTGTAAGAATTAGTTTTCAAAAAAATTTACTTGTGTTAAATTTCTCACTGCCCTACGGTAGTATTTTCTCAAACTGGAGTCTGTGGACATATGTAATTCCTTTACTTATTTTCTCAAGTCCGACAACCCATAAGATTTGTTTGGTGCTTTCATGTTAGTTATAATTACAAAAAAATATACATGTTGTATCATCTGGTTCCCTATGATATAAATCTATATTACATGATAGTAGAACTATTTCAGTTATTAGAGGTTAATATGAAAGGAAAAGAGGTAGATATACAAAGACTAATTAAAGGCTAAGAGATGGCACAGCATAATGTAGAAATGCAAGTTTTATGTGGTTCAAATAGAGATGAAAGGTGAAAAATTAAAATATTAAACAGTCAAACATGGATTTCGGCATGTAGAACCCAAATGAACATGTGCTACTAGCAGTCAGTCAGCTGCTTATTTGCATTGTGAGCAATAAGTATCAAAACAGATGAACATCTTGGGACACCTGGGTGGCTCAGTTGGTTAAGCAGCCTCTTTGGATCAGGCCATGATCTTGCTGTCCACAGTTCAAGCCCTGTGTTGGGCTCTGTGCTGACAGCTTGAGCCTGGAGCCTGCTTCAGATTCTGTGTCTTCCTCTCTGTCTGCCCTTCCCCCATTCATGCTCTGTCTCTCTTTCTCTCTCAAAATTAATAAACATTAAAAATTTAAAAAAAAATAAGTAACATCTCATTCATGTTAACTTGAGCTCCATTTTAATTTTGTACTTTTTTTGCATAAATTCTTATTTGCTCTTTTTATGGTATTCAAAAGTATAGCACGCAGTATGGCAAATTTTGTATAATATTATATTTTAAAAATGAATACACTGGAGCTCCTTAATGGCTCAGTTGGTTCAGTGTCCAACTCTTGATTTCATCTCAGGTCATGATCTCCCAGTTTGTGAGTCTGAGCCCCACATCAGGCTCTGTGCTGAAGGTGTGGAAGCTGCTTGAGATTCTCTTTCCCTCTCTCTCCACCCTCACCCATTCTCATACTTTCTCTGTCAAAAATAAACTTAATTTAAAAAAAATTTAATATTTTATTTATTTCTGAGAGAGAGATAGCATGAGCAGGGGAGGGTTAGAGAGAGAGGGGGACACAGAATCCGAAACAGGCTCCAGGCTCTGAGCTAGCTGTCAGCACAGAGCCCGACATGGGGCTCGAACACACGAACCATGAGATCATGACCTGAGCCGAAGTCGGATGCTTAACCAACTGAGCCACCCAGGCGCCCCTAAACTTAATTTTTTTAATGAATACATCAACACTCACTTTTCAGGAAAGAAATTTACCTTTGAATAATATTTCCACTTAATACATATATTTTAAAACTGAAACCAATGGCTGAGACGGTTAAGCATCTGACTCTTGATTTCGGCTCAGGTCATGATCTTACAATTCATAAGGCTGAGCTCCACTTTCTGCTCTGTGCAGACAGTGCATGGAACCTGCTTGGGATCTTCTCTCTCCTCTCTTTCCTCCTCCTACTTGTGTGTGCACTCTCTATCTCAAATTAAAGAAATGTTAAAAATATAGAAGTGATTTCTAATTTAAAGTAATTTAAATACATATAACAGGTTTCTAAAATCTTGATTTAGAGGTCGGTAAGTAAAATGGAAGTAATTTAAAAGAAACTGATAATCTTGAAATAGTGATTTGTTAGTTTTTTAAATATTGCAAACATTTAACTTCTATGAGCCCTAGTATTTGGTCTGCAATATGAGATTAAGTATACATTTCCTGCAAGGTTACACCTAAGGTTTTATACATATTAAATGAGATCACATTGAAGAGGCCAGAAAACAGTAAATGTTAGATAAGTATTGGTGACTTTCTGATGAAAAAATGACTCGATTGTTGGGGCAAATCTTATAAATATTATGAAACTATTTGCAGTAACTTTCTTTTGTTCTCTCTCTCTCTCTCTCTCTCTGTCTCTGTCTCACACACACACACACACACACACACACACACTCTCTCTCTCTCTCTCTCTCTCTCTCTCTCTCTCTCTCTCTCTCTCTGGTTGTGGGTATGTGAGTGTATTTAATGTGGTAAAATGGCATGGTAGGAAAGCTCTCAAAGCCTGTAAGAACTTACCTTCTGTCTCTACAGCCTATGAATCTCCTGACAGTATCAGGAAGAAGAAATGAGAGGGGCAGTGACTGATTGGGGGATACTCAAGCAAGAGGACTCTGTGCTGGAGCCAATACCTGCACATGGCTTTGATCTTAATAACTCTCCATTACACATGCTTCCTTTGGCACCAGTGAAACGAGGTTTGATTTATTTTTGATGGATCTTCTCCACATTGGAACTCTATTGCTTTCAAAGTTGTTGCTGCAGCAACACCTGAAGTGATTTTTATCACTGCCATAAAAACATTAAATGATTTCAGGTGCCAGAGACCTTTTTCGGGTTCTGGTAGTTGATAAGTGAAGTCAGCTGCTAAAAATGTTTTTCTGCTGCTTTAGCTTTTGACATCCCCCTAGAAAAATCTATATTATGTACTCAACAAGTTGTCTGATGCCTTATAAATGTGGGAAACACACAGATTGAGATTGGTGAGGCATTTGTGATATTCTACACAGGATAATAAAAATATTGGAGCACACTCATATGAGGTGTTATTGTTTGATTTTTGTTATTTGTTTGGTTTCCTTGGCTCTCACGTGGTTTTAGCAGGTACAGGTTGTGGAGTGCCACATGTGCTCTCTTTTCTTACTGCCAACTTAGAAATTTAAAGGCTAATTGGTGAAGTATGTCCCTCACTCATTAGGCAATTATAACCAAACAACCTAAGCACAGTAGTTTCCATTTGACTCTAATTTTAATGTCCTCTAGTGCTGATTGCTCAATGTCCTACTGAGGTGGATTATAGTGCCTCTCCAAATCAGGTCAACTTCTAAAGAGTGACAGGACAAATGAGTGCTGAAGGTGCGTAGTTAAAGTTATCTGTATTAAAACCACACAAGAATTGCTGGAGTTGGGGCTCCTGGGTGGCTTAGTCGGTTAAGCGTCCGACTTTCGCTTAGGTCATAATCTCACGGTTTGTGGGTTTGAGCCCCGCGTCAGGCTCTGTGCTGACTGCCAGCTCAGAGCCTGGAGCCTGTTTCAGAGTCTGTGTCTCCCTCTTTCTCTGACCCACCGTTGTTCACGCTGTCTCTCTCTCTCTCTCTCTCACCTAGAAATAAATAAAAATTAAAAAAAAAAAAAAAAAAGAATTGCTGGAGTCACCTGTGACCTCACTGTAGGCTCAGATTTAAAACACTCAGCATTAAAGGGAATGGAATTAAATAATACACTTTGTATTAGAAGATTTCTCAGAAGACGGAATATCTATTTCTCCTTAAACACATGAATGCTACTCTGAACTTTACAGGCTTCCATGAATAATTATAATTATTTCTCAACATTTCAAGTATTTAAAAGGAAATGAGGTAACAGAAAAAATTATAATCCCTGTGTATGCCTACATCTGCTTACATTCCACTTTCAAATCCCCGACTCCTAAGTTAACTAATATAACTATATATAAAGATTCTGAGCAGCTGTAATATCTTGGTTCATCTATTTTAAAGCAATCCTTGGGAATTTGTGTGTTCAGAGTGTGTGTGTGTGTGTGTACACACACGCGTGTGCACGTGAGTATGAGTGGGAGAGAGAGAGAGAGAGACAGAGATAGTGAGAGACAGGCAGAATACCAGAGCATTTAATCAGTCATATTTGAAGACATATATAAGAGGATAATGTAGATAATGTAGATAACAGAGACTGTCCTAGGAAATATAAGCTATAAGATAACTAGAGGTATAATATTATAACACAGCTGAGCATATTCTTATGTGCTTATATGTAGCTTCTGAGCATTTGGGAATTGATTGTAGAAAAATGTTTTCCATTTCCATTTGCAATAAAACCACAGTTCTTGCCAAGCTACCATTTTGCTCTCCTCCCTTTTCACTGATTAGCCATGAAAGAAAAAATAGACCTAACTTCTATTATCTATGTAATTTATTTTTTAAGGAACTGTTGAGCAAATGGCAAAAGTAAACTAAAAAATGTTAGCTAAAAAAACCCACTTAAATAAAACTGACCAAGTCAAATCACAAAAAAGTGTATCAACTGTTTTTAAATTTCTAGTACCATTAACATCCTTATAAATGAGTTATAAAGAGAAACATATTTTCTATACCAGTGGGCACAAACCTATAACAAGCCAGGAAAGATTTTACTATCAAATTTACGATGAATATCTAAAGAAGAATAGTCGGGTTCTTCAGAGGAAGAGTTTTAAAAAGGACCATTAATTCTTCCCTACTTAATGGGAACCCTTACCTAATATACTCTATACTTTCAGTGACCACTGGAAAGGGATATATTCATCTTATATCAGATATCCTTTCTAAAGTGGCTGCAGCCTTTTTAGCTCAGAATACCTCTACTCAATTGCACCAAAATAATACAATATCTAGGAATAAACTCAAAGAGGACCTGCACTCTGAAAACTATAAAACTTTGATGAAAGAAATTGAAGACCACACAAATGAAAATATATTCCATGCTCATGGACTGAAAAAAACTAATATTTTAAAAATATCCATACTATCTAAAACAATCTACATATTTAATGAAATCTCTATCAAAATACCAACAATATTTTTCATAGAACTAAAACAAATGACATTAAAATTTGTATGGAACCACAAAAACCCTGAATAGCCAAAGTAATCTTAAGAAAGAACAAAAACAGAGGTATCATAATCCCAGATTTCAAGATATATTACAAAGCTGTAATAATCAAAGCAGTATGGTACTGGCATAAAACTAGGCACACAGGTCAATGCAAGAGAACAGAGAGCCCAGAAATAAACTCATGCATATACATACAATCAATAAATGTCATAAAAGCAAGAATGAGAAAAAGATGGCTTTTTCAAACAAATAGCATTGGGAAAACTGGGCAGCTACATGCAAAAGAACATAACTGGACCATTCTCTTTTTTTTTTTCTTTTAATGTTTACTCATTTTTGAGAGAGAGAGCATGAGTGGGGGAGGTATATATAGAGAGAGGAACAGAAGATCCAAAGCGGGCTCTATGCTGACATCAGAGAGCCTGATGTGGGGCTCTAACTCACTTCTAACCATGAGATCATGACCTGAGCTGAACTTGGATGCTTAACCCACTGAGCCACCCAGATGCCTTGAAAGTGGACCACTTTCTTATATGATACATAAAAATAAACTTGTGTGAAACTGTAAAACTCATATAAGAAAACATAAGCTGTAATTTCTTTGACATCAGTTACAAAAAAATAACACAACATTTTTTGAGATATATTTCCTCAAGCAAGCAAAACAAAAGCAAAATTAACTATTGGACTACACTAAAATAAAAAGCTTTTACTCAGTTGAAGGACACCATCAGCAAAATAACAAGGGAATCTACTGAATCGGAAAAGATATTTACAAATGATACATCCAATAAGGGGTTAATATCCAAAATGTATAAAGACTTTATACAACTCAACACCAAAAAACCAAATAATCTAATTAAAAATGGCAAAGGATCTACCTAAACATTTCCCCAAAGAAGACAAATATCAAACAGACACATGAAAAAATGCTCAACATCACTAATAAGCAGGGAAATGCAAATCAAAACGACAATAACATATCACCTCACATCTGTCAGAACCACTAAAATTAAAAAAAAAAAAAGAATTAACAATTATTGGCAAAGATACGGAGAAAAAAGAACCCTTGTGCACTGTTGGTGGGAATGCAAATGGGAGTAGCCATTCTGGAAAACAGTAAGGATGTTACTCAAAAAATTTAAAAAAGATTTACCATATGACCCAGTAACCTCACTACTGGGTACTGACACAAAGAAAATGAAAATATTAATACAAAAAGATATATGCATCCCTATGTTTATTGCAGCAATATTTACAATAGTCAAGATATGGAAACAAACTAGTGTCCGTCCATAGATGAACTGACAAATATGCTGTGGTATAGATACAATGGAATATTATTCAGCCTTAAAAAAAGACTGAGATCATGTCATTTGCAACAAGAAGAATGGCCCCAGAGGGTAAAATGCTAAATGAAATAAGCGAGAGAAGAACAAATACCGTAGGATCTCACTCATATGTGGAATTTGAGAAATAAAACAAAGAAGAAAAAGAGACAAAACAAAAACTAAAACAAAAAACCAGACTCTTAAATACAAAGAGCAAACTGGTTGTCGCTAGAGAAGAGAGTAGGGGAATGGATGAAATATCTTAGATAAAGGAATTTAAGAGTATACTTATCATGATGAGCCTGAAGGGAAAAACATTTAAAAAAAGTAGAATACATTTGGAACAATACAAATGTAAACTAAATTAAAAAAAAAAGTTTGAATTATTTATACACAGCACTTGCCTAGAATCAGTTGCCATATGTTAACTGTAATGCTTATATAAAACATTATAATCTGTCATCTCCTTTGTAAGAAATAAAATGCTTGATAGAGCTTATTTCAACTAAGACTACCAGTTAAAGAATTAAGGAAAAGAGATAATTTTTAAAAGAAAATTAGATGATAAACCATTTGAAATAATACCTTATTTCTATATCTCTGATACTTGGGACAGTGCAATGCACAGAACAGCCATTTAATGAATATGTATTTATGATAATAATTAAGAAAAGCTAATGTAAGAGGAGATAATTGGTAATTTGAAAAAAAGTCACAGATCTGAGAAATTGTTATCATTAAATACTGATTATGAAAAACTGTTAATGTAATTTAAGTGTCCTAGATTTTTCAAAATAAAAACTTATTTGTCAAAGCCTTTAAAAAATATTAACACTTTTTTAGCTATATCTCCTTCCAGGGCATGTGGAACCCAAGGTGGTTCCTTGGTTTCTGGACCCAAGCCTTGTGACTACGTCAAGCTCACTAGTACACTGTGCCCAACTGAGGAAGAGGCAGGTGATGGTAAAGTTAAGGAATAAAAAGACCAATCCCACTACACAATTATTTAAACTATCTCTTTTACACACTAAATTATATAACTGAACTTTATGTATCTTCTTCAGTCAATTCCTTCATCAATTCTGGCCCCTTCCCACTTATAGGCAGCAGCACATGACAGCTTGGGGGTGGAGTGTGCTACCACTGGAGCTGGCCTGCCTGGGTGTGAGCCCCAGTTGTGTAACTTACCACCTAAGTGCTCTGGGTCATCTGGGTTGATATAGCAAAAATATCATAGACTAGGTGGCTTAAAAAAAAAAAACAACAACAATTATTTCACACAGTTCTGGAGCCTGGAAAATACAAGATAAAGATAAGGATTCAGTATCTGGTGAGAGCTTGTTTCCTGGTTTACAGGCCGCTGTCTCTGAAGGGCCTGGTTCATAGAGATGGTTTTCTGGTCCTCACATGTTGAAAGGGTGAGAGCACTCTGTGGGGTCTCTTTGATGGGGGCACTAATTCCATTCTTTTGTAAGGGCTCCACCTTCATGACTGAATCACATCCCAGAGGCCATCACATAGGAAGTTAGGATTTTAACACATGAATTTAGGAGGGACACAAACATTCAATTCATTACAGTGGGTGACATTGGGCCGCTACCTCATCCATCCACTTTGTATCTTTGTCTCTGCATCTGTAAAATGGGATAATAATACCTACCTTTTCTAAGGGAATACAATGAGTTGCACTCTGTAAAACAATTAGTGAACTGCCTGGGCATAATACATGCTTTATAAGTATTTATCAAATCAAATAATGGTAGACTGAGAATAATTATAATACTTAATAGGCATATTTTGAATGGCTGATGTAAGAATTAAATTTAAAAGTAAAATGTATAAACCAAAACAAAAACTCCTCTACTAAACTTGTAGAATACCCTGATCCTGGTAGTAAATGACAGAAATGAAACCAATCAAACAGAAATGGTGATTTATACGTAGAGATATGACCCAACATTGAATGCAGACTGTGTAAGCCTGAAAAAACATCATTAGGTTAGGTATACTCCATGAATTATAATTTTTATATCATCTTTTTGGATAACATATCTGTCTCCAGGATATAGGGGAAGCAAAAAAAAAAAAAAAAAAAAAAAAGAAAGAGTAGGTAAGTGATTATTAGAACAGTAAAAAGTGAACTAAACACTACAGGATAATCAATAATATGTAAGGTAACTTTTAATATTTTCTCAGAATGCAAAATGAAGGAGCAAAAGGAACATAATGCTGAGGTAAGTTACTTAAGTTGTGAGATAAAAGGAAAAACCTTCTAAAGCATTTAACCTTTTTATGTTATTTTTTTTTTAATGTTTTATTTATTTCTAGGAGAGAGAGAGAGAGACAGCGTGAGCAGGGGAGGGTCGGAGAGAGAGGGAGTCACAGACTGAAACAGGCTCCAGGCTCTGAGCTGGCAGTCAGCACAGAGCCCGACGCGGGGCTCAAACCCACGAACCGCGAGATCATGACCTAAGCGAAAGTTGGACGCTTAACCGACTACGCCACGCAGGCACCCCTAACCTTTTATGTTTTTAAAGTAATCAAAAAAATAAGGACAGAAGAAAAAATTAAATCTATATTAGAATAAAACTTCACAATAAAGATTGAAATGAATCAAAATTAAAGAAGAAAAATAATTAAAAATACAATGAAATGACAATTAGAAATCTCATGAATAAAAATCATATGGAGATTTAGGAATTTTGAAAAGTTAAAAAAATCATATGCAAACATACAAAGAAATAGGTTGTGGTCACCGTATTCAAAAACATTACATACTTTCAGAAAGGGAGTGATTTCTAGAGAATTCTGAGTAAAAATATTATTAATAAATACATACCAACTCTGTTATTATTTTTTCTTGGTTATAATGAAAAATAAAATTCATGCATACAAATGAAGATACTCGGAAAAGAAATTGAAATACATATACACACTATGCTTTTTCTGAAAATCAAAACAACAAAACAAAAAAAACTGTTCTAGTTATCTGTTTTTATGTTGATAATTAGTGTATTCAAAGGGTTTGGCTGAGGGGCACCTGAGTGGCTCAGTCAGTTAAGGGACAGACTTTGGCTCAGGTCATGATCTCATGGTTTGTGGGTTCAAGCCCCACATGAGGCTCTGTGCTGACGGTTCAGAGCCTGGAGCCTCCTTAGGATTCTGTGTATCCCTCTCTCTCTGCCCCTTCTCTGCTCATGCTCTATCTCTCTCTCAAAATTATAAATAAACATTAAAATTTTAAAAAAGGGTTTTGCTGAGCTAGCAATGAAGTCAGTCACCTATCATCACTTCCATCACTTTCTGAGAAGTCAAGAAAGTCACTAAAACTATCCTGATTTCAAAGGAAAATAAATTGAATCCTATTTATCCATGTGTGAAATATCAAAATGTAAAGGATTTTTAATCCACACAGTACCCTCATTATACAGCCTCATTGAGAGATGACTGCATCTCACCATACACAAATTTTTAAAGAATTTAACATTTTTTCATTTTTGAGAGACAGAGTGTGAGTGGGGGTGGGGGGGCAGGGAGAGAGGCAGATATAGAATCCGAAGCAAGCTCCAGGCTCTGAGCTGTCAGCACAGAGCCCATTGCAGGGCTTGAACTCACGAACCATGAGATCATGACCTGAGCTGAAGTCAGATGCCTAACCAACTGAGCCACCCAAGTGCTCCTCACCATACATAAATTAAAAGAAAACAACTCTAGGTACAAAAATTGGGGAAGAAAAAATGGAAATTAATGAAATAATCATAGACTATTTAGGAAAGAGCAACCATATCACCATACATCTCAAAACTTGGGTAGGTTGCTGAAGTATTATCCAGAAAAAATAAAGATGAATTGGTTTAAATCATTTTGTTATTAAATCAGAAAAAAGAACAATAAGTAAATCAAATAAGTGGGGCTAAACTAAAAACTTCTGCACAGCAAAGGAAACATTCAACAGAATGAAAAGACAACCTATGGAAAGGCAGGTAATATATTTGCAAATCATATATCTGTTAAGAACTTAATTCCAAGATATATAAGGAACTTGTAAAACTCAACAGGAAAATCATAAACAAATGACAACTGAATTAAAAATGTCCAACAGTCACATGAAAAGATGCTTAACATCATTAATCATCAGGAAAATACAGAGCAAAAACACAATGAGATATCACTCACACCTATTAGAATGACTATTAAAAAGTAAAACAAATCACTAGGATTGGCAAAGATGTAGAGAAAGGGGAAGTCTTGTACACTGTTGGTAGGCATTTAAATTGGAACAGCCATTATGAAAAACAGTATGGATGAGTCTTCAATATATTAAGCTAAAAAAATTCTGATTCCTGATAACAGAGTAGAATGGTGGCTACAAGGGGCTGGAAGGTGGGGGGGGGGGAAGGAAAACATTAATCAAAAGGTACAAACTTTTAGTTATAATTTGAACAACTTCTGGAGACCTAATGTGGTGACTCTAGTTAATAATAATGCATTTATACTTCAAATTTGCTAAGAGACCACATCTTGTGTTCTCACACACGAAAAAAGAGATAGGGGCACCTGGGTGGTTCAGTCGGTTGTGTCTGACTCTTGATTTTGGTTCAGATCATGATTTCGTGATTCATGAGATCAAGCACTGCATGGAGCTCTGTGTTGACAGCACAGAGCCTACTTGGGATTCTTTCTCTCTCCTTTTCTCTCTGCCCCTCCCCACCCTGTCAAAATAAATAAAGTAAAAAAAAAAAAGAAAAAAAGAAATATAAAGTATAGTTACATGAGGTGATGGATATGTTAATTAGATTGTGCAGGCTCTGTGCTGACAGCTAGCTCAGAGCCTGGAGGCTGCTTCAGATCTGTATCTCCCTCTCTCACTGACCCTCCCCTGCTCATGCTGTCTCTCTCTCTCTCTCTCTTATTTAATGTTTTAAACAAAACATTAAAAATTTTTTAATTAGATTGTGATAATTAAGGACATCACATATATAAAAATATGAGATTGAACAACCTAAATATATACTTTTTCTATTTGTCAATCATACTTCAATAAAACTGGAAAAAAAAGAAATAGAAAAGTATCTGTAAAAATCAAAATCAAATCCAAACAAAAGAAAATAATCTCTGCAAAATATCCCCCAAATTTGGTATAGTTTGACTGTCTTTATATTTCTTTGAAATATTAATTTCCATTCCATATAGATTATTCTAGGGAAAAAGTAACATAAAAATCTCCAGTATTACTTCAAGAATATTATATGTATACCAAATACTGATAGAACTTAAAGACAAAATGTTGGTATAAAGATCTTATGTAAATATTTTCATTAAAATAATGAAATTCAAACCCAGCACAAAAGAAAACATCATCAATTGATAGAAGTATACATTGATTTGGCAACACACAACATAAACTTTAAACATGTTTTATCTCCATAAAGCAATTTCTCCACTCCTGGAATTTTAATCTAAGCAATTAATCAGAGATGACTTCAATTATTAAATAAAAGTATTGTATCACATATTTATATTAATGACAATAAATTAGCAATAAATTGGAGGAAATCAAGATATTGCATAGGGTATTTCCCACATTGTCGAAAATGAGCATGTAATGATTAAAAACATTAGAAATAATTAAATTATATATTCAAAAATATTAATTTTTTACCATTTGAAAAACATTAGAATATTTTAGTATTTTTGGTTTCAGTTACAGCGACTTCATACTCAAGGGGAAAGAATGATAATAGGAAGAAAATGGGAATTATCTCCTAATTACAATACATTAACCCTGGATTTATTTCATGGCTTGTAGAAGAAAGTTTCTACAGTCCACTAATACTTCTAAATAGAAATACTTCATACTACTCACATAGCTTTTTCATATACTGCTCTAGATGTCAGCTCTTTGTGAACATATTTCACCTCACTTTCAGACTCTCCGAAGTCAAGTGGCCTCTTGTATTCATAACTATGTCTCTCGTGGCAACATGGAGTACTGGACCAGGCATTTTGCACAAGTGTGATTAAATGTGTGACAAATAAATAAATGTTGACCAAACTGAATCTCTTATCTGGATCTTGGCTCCTCTCCCTCTCTCCCTCTCTCCCTCTCTCTCTCAATTCCAGTTTTCTCAAGTCTTCAGAGAATTCAGTAATTCCATTTCTCAGTGAAAGGATTAGAATCTGTGGGAATGAAAGCATATCATAGACACTGCTTAATCACAGTACACCATATATAGATGCTGTACTTACATTTACTCTATGTTTTCTTTATTTGCCTGTTTCGCACCAGTTCCATTTCTGCCATGCTGGGTTCAAGTCTGTGCTGCAGTGGCTGGAATTGTGCATATGCTGTTTGCCAGACTTCCATTTTTGTTCTGCCAATGGGACTCACTAGCAAGAAACTGAAATTATGGAGGGAAAAATTATTTTTTTCTCATTTTTCCTGTTTTAGCAACAGTTGTTATGAGTGAACTACTAAGCAAACATAGCACCGGGAGGCTTAGGAATCTAGCAGCATCAGTGGTTGGGCTGTGCTAGCAGTGCCAGCTAGCATCCAATGGCTCTTGGCGATTCTCGTAGTTTTGTCGGTGGTATGGTGTCTTGCACTGAGTATTATCTTAAGGTCAATATAGAAACCTATCTAAGTGTGTCTGGGCTGATATAACAAACTACCATAAACTGAATAGCTTATAAACAATAGACATTTATTTCTTAAAATTTCTGGAAGCTGAGAAGTCCAAGATCTAGTCCCTAGGAGATTCAGCGTCCAATGAGGGCTACCTTCCTGGTTCATATGACTGTCCTTTCTCCATGTCCTCACACAGCTGAAGGGGCAAAGAAGCTCTTTGTGGTCTCTTTTATAAGGCACAAATCCCATTCACAAGGGCTCTACTCTCATGACCTACTTTCTTCCCACAGACCCCAATTCCAAATCCCAACATATTGGGGATGAGGTTTCAACATAAAAATTTGAGGGGGCACATACATCCTGTCTGTACCAAAATCTAAAATCTGGATGTCACACGGTATGCAATGCCATAAACAAACAAACAAACAATAAATAAATAAAACCCACAAAAACTTGGTTATTATAATATTGCTATGTACTTCCATCAACAGGCTAAGTAGAAAGTGATCTACTGGATCTGAGGAGGAGTAACAAGCATATGCTACCTAAATGGGGCCCATGAATCTCTCATTGTGGCCACCACTTCCCCACAGTGAGTGGTCTATATACCTTTGCCAGCAAGAAACCTTTCCATTATACTGAGGAAGGTGTAGCTGCCTCACAGCAGACTCTGTTCAATATTTTTCAGAAATAGGAAAGGAGATCAATGCTTCATGCCAAAGTTACTACTTAAGGTTGGGAGTACATCAGCCAAGGGTATTCATAAACATTCTCACAGGTACCTCAATATAGTTTCTTTTAAACAAAAAGAACATGTTTACATTACTTGTTTTGGGGGGTAAAGATATATTTTTATTTTTCAGAAAATAATCCTCAAAAACTGTTCAAAAATGTTTCACATAGATATATTGTAGCATTTCATAATAAGAACATATTCACGGAACACCTTGTTGGCTCAGTCAGTTAAGCATATGACTCTTGGTTTCAGCTCAGGTCATAATCTCATATTTCATGAGACTGAACCCCATGTGGGGCTTTGTGCTGATAGCATGGAGCCTGCTTGCTATTCTCCCTCTCTTTTCCTCTGTTCCTCTCCCACCATCTGCTCTCTCTCTCTCTCTCAGAAAATAACCCAAAAAACATGTTTACACTTTGACAATGCTGAGCAAAAATACTCCCCCCAAACAAGTTTACTTTTGGTGGGGGTGAAGCAAATACTATATATACTACACACACTGCATGATGGCTCCCACAATATGGAGTATAGCTGGTATATAGTCTTTCTTTGTATTTAATGTTTATTTTTTGAGAAAGAGAGAAAGATAGAGAGAGAGAGAGAGAGAAACAGCTTTAGTGGGGAAGGGGTAGAAAGAGAGAAAGAGAAGAGTGGGGCAGGGACAGAGAGAGAAGGAAAGAGAGAGAATCCCAAGAAAGGTCTGTGCCAATAGCTCAGAGCTCAAGGTGGGGCTCAAACTCATGGACCACAAGGTCATGACCTGAGCCAAAATCAAAAGTCAGAGGTTGAATCAAGTGAGCACCCAGGAGCCAATGTTTTGTAGTCTTTCTCAAGACCATCTCCTCTCATTTGTTTTCTTGCTATCACAAAGGCTGAGAACTGCTTTTTGTAGTTACTGTTCCCTGGGCTACCCCTTGGAGAGCCCATTTACTCTTAGCCCTTCCATCAGTTTTAAACCTAAATCCTTGTATTAAATTCTCACTGCTGTTTGACCTTAGTGCTGTTCCTTCCTTCTACCATCCCTACTTACTTCCCTTACTTCTTTCCTTTCATTCTTTTATTTTATTGAACTGTGACATACATATGTATTAGTATGAAATATCCCACATATTTAAGATTCCCAATGATTATATTTGGGACATAAGGAAAAACAAACTAATACAATGAAATTATTGAAGAGCCTGGTAGACAGAGAATCAAATACATTGAGCTAATATTTGAGACATTCCCATGAATTGAGTACAGAGCCAAACATCTAGAATAAACTTTACCATAGCTCTATGATGGAAGTACTCATAGAATGGCTGTTTTACATATACTGATACAAAGAAAAAAACAGGCTAAGTTCTCCCAAAAATCACACAATTGGAAGGCTGCATAACTAGGACTCAAATCTTTCCTGTTTATTCATGTGATACATCTTTATTAATTGATAAATATAAATATATTAATAGTTACTGATAAATGCATATTTATTAGTTAATACACATTTATTAAGTGCTTATTATCAGACATCAAGGGTGTATGCATTAACAGCATTGATGGAATTGGAAAAAAAATTGGAACCCAGCACCCAGACCCTTAGAAACAGTCTCACACTACTTTCAGGGCAAAACAAAGGCATAGGTGATCTTTTCTCCGTCCTACTCAGCTAAAAATATATTCTTCAGAATTTTGTTAGGAATAGAAACAATATACATATCAAATAAGTATTTGTAAATACAACTGAAGGTATCTCATATTTGATCATCATTCAGGAACTACTATATTTTTAGTATTTTATTTTACCATGGGATCAGTCTTTAAAGGGTGGCTTACAAGGCCCCTGAGGGTTTCTATAACACTTTCAGGGGGTCCATGAGCTCAAAATTATTTTTATGCTAATATTATGATATCATATTATCTCTACTCTGTGCCATTCTCATCGTGTGATATTTTCATTGTTGGTGCAAGAGCAATGGTGGAACATCCTCTAGTAAATGATCCCAAAACAAAGCATAGCCTCAAAATGTATTAGTATCATCACATTTTTAATTAATAAAAACTTGCTGGAAAAAAATCTTTAAACTCCATTTCACTGAAGATTGATTGTTCTTGAAGGTCAATAAAATTATTAATCTTATTAAATCTTGATATTAGAGTACATGTCTTTTTAATATTTTGTGTGACAAAATGAGAAATACACATAAATCATTTCCCTGGTACACTGAAGTGTGATGACTAACTCGAGGAAAAGCACTCATGCAGTTGTATATCCTGGTAGCTGATGTAGCTGCTTTTTTCATGGAAAATCATTTTTACTTGGAAAAACAAAACAAATAGACAACCTATGGTTAATCAGACTTGATGTAACTGATACAAATTTTGTCAACAACGAACAAAGAGCCTGTAACTTAAAGGAAAATAACTGACAGTAATTTTGTCCATAATCAAATCTGGACTTTCAAGTGGAAATTAGAATTTTGGAAAACTTATATGAGTCCCTGGGGGGTTAAAAACTTCCTAATACTTACTTTACTGATGAGATTGGTTGTAATAGTAAGAATATGGCTTTTCGTTACTGTGTAATGAAATGTGTCAAGCACTTAGAAGATCTGCATAACTCAGTGAACTAATATCTCTCAAATAATCAACACATGAAGCTACAAAAATCATGTATGGATAAAAGAGCCATACAAAGTGCAAGACATATCAACTAATTTTATGGAGTAAAATGAGTGCACTGATTGTTTGAGATCATTGATTTTTGCTGTAGGATCAATTATCATCACATTTCACAGTGTTCACATCTCTCATCAAGTATCTTTGTGAGGCTGGATTTTAATTATTCACCTCAGCCAAGACAACATATTGCTACCTATTGAATGTAGAAGCAGATATGAAAAAGCTACCATCTTCTATTAAGCCAGTCATTACAGAGATTTATTACAATGCCATTCTTCTCACTAAAGTTTTCTGCTTGGGAAATTGTTAGTTTCTTATTAAAAATTATTTATACTAACAAATAACAGGTTTATTATTTTGTAAGTGTTTTCTTCAGTTTTAATTTCTAATATGACAAATATTAATAGATCCAGCTCACATAGACATTTCCATAGAGTCTTCAGTAATTTTTAAATAGTTAAAAGGGGTATTATTTCACAAAATTGGGAAATCCTCTGTGAACTGGTGAATGCTCCGTACGCAAAGGGTAAGGAGAGACCTGAAAAGGAGGCAGCCATTCCAGATCTGCAGGTGACGGGTTTAACAAGCAAGGGAACTTACTTAGGAGGCTTGTCTTGGGAGACAGCAGGACAAGTAGATCTCTGCATCTGCTCTTCAGATTCTTTAAAGTTTATACAGAGGCCTTACTGGGGTTCTGTCAAGTATATCAGGACTGGCTTCAACAACACACTGCTCTCTGAAGTCTGTATCCTTGGAACTACTTCAGCTATGATGGACAGGTGGACATATTTTCCAAGCACAGTGAAGGGGGATGAATCCTCCCACTGCCTGGGTCTACTTCATGGGTCCCGTCCTCTTGATGACCTCTTCCAACAAGGAGTCCTGAGACCAAAAAGTTTGAGACTGGGTTTACTTAGCATTTATTAATAAAGACTAGGGGCACCTGGGTGGTTCAGTTGGTTAAGCATCTGACTTTGGCTCTTGTCAGGTCATGATCTTACAGCTCGTCTGTTCAAGCCCCAACATCAGGCTCTGTGCTAACAGCTCAGTGCCTGAAGCCTGCTTTGGATTCTGTGTCTCCCTCTCTCTCTTCCCCTTGCCTGATCTCTCTCTCAACATAAAAACACATTTAAAAATTTATTAAAAAATAAAATATAAATAAAGTTACTAGTAGACTAGCATTAGCATTTGCCAGGATTAGAAATTTCCCTCTGTTTAGTTAGCATAATTATTTTTGGGAAACAACACCACTTCTTGATGTGTCTTTGTTAAATAATGGGGCCAAAGTCCCTCATTCCACAGGTAAAATGAGATGAGGGCCCACTGTTTGCTTATTGAAAAGTAACAAGTATAATGAGCTTTGTATGGCTTCAATGAATGGATATACCTATCAGCAATTCTTATTTTCCTACTGAATTTGGAGCTACTTGTATTCAGGCTTAGATTCACCTTCTAGTCTTTGGATATTTCTATTTTTTCTCTTCCTTCTATCCTCCCTCACTCCCTTCCTCCCTCCTTTCCTTTCTCCCTTCCCTCCTTTCCTCCTTCCTTCTTTTCTTTTGTCAGCAAATCTCTCCTTTCTTCCCTCCCTCCCTCCTTCCTCCATCACCCTTCCCATGACCACCACTTTCTTTCTAACTTTTGAATACTGAAATACTGGTGGACTGAGTTTAAAAATGGCTTACGTGCATGACAAGGCTCGTGGGGTAATATTGGACCTTTGGAGAATATTTTAATTGTATTATCACCAAGATTATCTCCAATTTAATCAGTGTCATTTAATAATACAATAGGCAATTCAGGTTATAACTGTGTCATATAAAAAGCTGCTTGACAGGAAAATCACACAATCACATGGCAGACTCCCTGATGTAGACAATTAAAAGACAAAAATACTCTTCTAAGTCTAATTTGATATAGGACAATATGTAATTAGAGACTTTTTTAAAAATGCATTCATGAAATGACATTCAATGTGACCATTAAAAATTGTTGTATTTAAGAATATCTAAGAGTGTTCTAATACTTGTATGATATGCATGTGGTAAAATTATATGGATATTTAGAATGTATATGCATACATTAGGGGCGTCTGGGTGGTTCAGTTGGTTGGGCATCCGACTTTGGCTTGGTCATGATCTTGCGGTTTGTGAGTTTGAGCCCCTGCATCAGGCTCTGTGCTGATAGTTCAGAGCTTGGAGCCACTTCAGATTCTGTGTCTTCCTCTCTCTCTCTCTGCCTCTCTCTCTCTCTGTCAAAAATAAATAAACATTAAAATTTAAAAAAAAAAGAATGTATATGGATACATTTAAAAAGGCACTAAAACATTAAGGAAATAGAAAATGTGGTGATCTAGGGCTTGAATATTTATAAATGTGATAAACTTGTTCCTATTGAAACCTGGGTGAAAAGTGATAACTTTTATTCTAAATAACTTCTGTTCTGTTCTAAAATAGAGCAAGATATATAGCAAGATAACTCACTGCTCAATTGGCTCTGAGGTAGTGTTCTGATATGAAACAAAAGTGGGAAGCCAGTCCCTTACCATCTAGTATGTCAGAGTTCCAGATTTATCTTGCACAAGTTAAAACATTCTTCCAAGAAGCACCATTTTTATTTAATGGGAAATGATATTTTAAATCACAATCTTCACATCACAAATGCTTATTGCTATGTGTTGGCCCTTGTTTTTCAGTCTTTATATGTCATATGTTCTTTTTACCTAGAGACACACTTTTTTTTTTTTTTTTACTTTTCCTTTAACATTCAGGAGTTTTACTAGAATCTGTCTTATTCTTCATTTTCTGGGTATAGAATATGCTCTTTTTACAGAGATGACACCTGAAAATAATTATTTTATTCAAATTATTCTAATCATATTGAACTGATTTTGCATAATTTCTGCTTTACTCAAAGTAACATGTTTCCATGATATGAAATGAATTTGAACTATTGTGAAAGTGGTTCCTACATTTTTATTTTCTTTTGTAAGTAATATAAAGAATTAGTGTGAACATATTCCAGATCAAGTATGAAGTATAAATTTTCTTTACTTTTTTAATATTTATTTTTGAGCTAAAGAGAGACAGAGCATGAGTCGGGAAGGAGCAGAGAGAGAGGGAGACATAGAATCTGAAGCACGCTCCAGGCTCCAAGCTGTTAGCACAGATCCAGACAAAGAGCTCGAACTCACAAACTGCAAGATCATGACCTGAGCCAAAGTCGGTGCTTAACCGACTGGGCCATCCAGGTATCTCCAATTTTCTTTAAAATGTCTATTTATTTTTTTTGAGAGAGAGAAAGAGGAAGAGAGAGAGAGAGAAAGAGAGACAGAGAGAGAGAATCCCAATCAGGCTCTGAGCTCAATGTAGAGACCAACATGGGGCTCAAACCCACGAACCATGAGATTATGACCTGAGCTGAAACCGAGAGTCAGTCACTTAACCAAGTGAGCCACCCAGGTGCCCCTGAAATACAAGTTTCTATCTAAAATTTGTGGGTGCTGCTCAACTCTATGGAAGATTCTTTTTTTTAGGTGGACAACTTCCGTACAGGACAAAATGTTTAAAAAGAGAGAGCTAGAGAAGTATGGTTGACAATAGTTTTATGTGTTCTTTTTTAAAAAATGTTTTATTTATTTCTGAGAGAGAGAGAGAGACAGCATGAGCAGGGGAGGGTCAGAGAGAGAGAGACGGAGGCACAGAATCTAAAACAGGCTCCAGGCTCTGAGCTAGCTGTCAGCACAGAGCCTTACATGGGGCTTGAACCCACGAACCGTGAGATCATAACCTGAGCTGAAGTCATATGCTTACTGACCGAGCCACCCAGGTACCCTAGGTTTCATGTGTTCTAGTGACTGATAACAGTGCTATCCTGATCCGTTTATTAGTCGGTGAAATGGATATCATGGTGTTTCAGTCCACACACAATATGTAGAGTCAGTGTTATTTAGCTTCTCTTGATGCACAGAAACAGAGAAATATTTACAGTGATATAAATGTTATAAAGTTAATAGCATTGTATGGTGAAAGATGGTGGCTACACTTGTGGTGAGCAAAGCATAATACACAAAGATGTGGAATTACTACACTGTACACCTGAAGCTAATGTAACATTGTGTGTCAACTACACTCAAATTAAAAAAAAATTAATCCCTCACCACTCTAAAATATCTCAGCAAACTATTAGTACTCTTACTTATTCACCATCCACTTTTTAAAAAGCAATCCCTATGCCCAATGCAGGGCTTACACTCATGACCCTTAGATTGAGAGTCACATGATCTACCGCCTGAGCTAGCCAGGCATCCCTTCATCCACTTTTTGTTGTATTTTTAAAAAAGGTATAAAGAATGGTGTTTTAGAAAAAAATATGTCCCCTAAATACCTTAAATCTTTCTTCTTAATGCTTGGAAGTTTCCTTACTTGGTTCTTTCTGGATTCATTCATTCTTCCTCGTTGGAGTTCTCTCATGCAGCATTAGAGCTCAACTTTTTGCATAACTTCCTCCATGCATAAAACAGCACTAGGAATTATGAGAACATGCATTACATTCATGTACAAACTGTAACTACATAATATACTTGAACGCAGAATAATTTGGGACTTGCAGACTACATCGTGAGTGAAGAAAGAGGGAAATAAAGTTAGCCAAACTCTAGCCAGTTGATAGAAGCCAATAGTCAAGGGAGAGCTCAAGACACAGAACTAAGTGATCAATTTGCTGATGGATGAATAAGAACTAGGATACAGAAAATTATTAGATTGAATTTCAGGACTCAGAACAAGGCAAGCAATACATCAAAAATAAGGCAGACCAAACCAAAGAACAGAAAACTAGACTCTAGAAAAGGTAGATTAGCAAAAGTTATAAGCAATCATTCAGGAATCTGATAATCTATAAAAACTGAAGATTAAACCAGTTGTTCAAAACAGTGAGGATGCGAAGAAAAAATTATGATTAATGAGACTTTGAGTTAACATATGGAGAGGAAAATGTACCTCTATAAAATACAGTATGATATTAAATCCTGCTTGGTTTCTTCAAAATGGAATTTTTATCTGTGTGAGATGAATCAAACTGCTTATAAAGTCAAAAATTCCCAAACCAATGTGTACATTTTTTGTTAATATAACCTGAATCTATTATGTTATTCTGGTTAAATAACACATAACACTTGCCATGTCATAAGCATGGCCACAAACACTCTTATTTTTATTTTTTAATTAATTAATTTATTTTGAGAAAGAGAGGGAGAAGGAGCATAAGCAGGGGAGGGGCAGAGAAAGAGGGAGAGAGAGAATCCCAAGCAGGCTCTGTGTTGTCAGCTCAGAGCCCAATGGGGAGCTCCATCTCACAAACTGTGAGATCAAGACTTGAAACCAAGAGTCAGATGCTTAACCAACTGAGTCACCCACATGCCCCAACACTGCCATGAACACTTTTAAGCATAGTCATATTTGTGTTTAAAACATACCATCCCATAAAACAAAAATTTCCGTAATCATGTTTTGAGTTTATTTGAATATCTAGCTTCTAGTCACTTTATATATTATACAGTTTCTACCTTTACTGTTATTCATTTAAACCCTCTTCTCAAAACACAGAAATGATCTTATTGCTTCTGTAGCTTGGACCTATGGCTTCCAGGTTCAGTCATGATATATATATCATTCATCTGAGGATCCTGTGATTAACTGATCTTGGTAAGTCTTTCTCCCTGGCTTTGATATTGAGGAATATGTAGGTTGGCACTGTATCTCATGACAGCCAAGTTGCTCTGGCCCTTATAATAAGATCAAGTCAATGATCAATGGCTCTTAAAGGAAGATTTTATTATTTTGGTTTTAACCTGAAATAAAGGAGATCAAAAATATATATACCATAAAATGTATTTTGTAACTTTTAACACACTCAATTTCACATGACAAATATTTATTAGGCATATGTTACCTATGAGAAATTGTGATGAACTGTGGGGTTATGCTGTAAATGCCTCCATTGTTAAAATAATCCTATAGCTTAAAGTTACAACAGAAAATGCTGCTCTGGTACAACATGAAAATATGTTTCGATGAGAAACATATAGGACTTTTTTCATTTATCTATTCAATTATTTTTAGAATTTTTGAAGCTAGTAAAAGTATCTCTGAAGCTACAAACCATGCTTCACATTTTGTTGTTTCACTATATATACTTAACTTTCAAAAGTAGAATTTCATCATGATATTATTTAAAAGTTATTTTAAATAAACAGCCTTATTTTAGTCCTTATTTAACGTCCCTTGGACATTTATAAGCACAGTAAATATGTCCATCTCATAAGTTTCCTTCATATTTCTTAGAGTACCTAATAGTGGATGATAAATATGAATAAATAAATAAATGCATGAGTCAAGAATATCTAAAAAATATATAGAAGTTCTATAATTCCAAACATACATTATAATACTTTAAAATTCTAATGTACTTTTAAATTAACTAATGTTCTGTGATTATTGTAACAAATGAAAACATGTTTCGACAAAGTGTTTTTAAAATCTCTAAATAAGAAGTTACTTGAATTTATTAATATTCAATTAGATACAATAATCATTTAGTAGATTTTGACTTTGCTGTCCCTCAAGGAATCAAGCTTTGTAGAATGACACACGTATGTTTTCCTTCCCATGTTGACTTCGGCCTTTGGCATATGACTAAATTTAGTCAAACTTTCTGATGTTTATTAACTGTATGAACTAGGAGAAATTACTTAAGTTTGCTGAAGTAAACTTAAGTATGAGTTCAGTTACTCAGCAATTAAAAACAAGACATAGTATTTACCTTAGAAATTTGGCATAATAATTACATTATTACATTACTACTAAAACAGTTTGATTCAGGGCTTAAATTACTGGCAATATGAGGTAGACATGGGGAGAAACTGAGTCCAAACCATTAAATAGCAAAGTGTTGTTGTTTAGCTAGAAAATAATTAACTTAACATGCAAATATTCAAAGATTTTACTTAAAAATCCTAAATAATATGATGATTAGTTTTATTTAATTGTGTGGTATTGAACTAAGTTACATTGGATTGGAAGAATAAATACTGTTAAAATATCTATACTACCCAAAGCAGTCTATAGACTTAATGCAATCCCTAACAAAATGCCAGTAGCATTTTTCACAGGATTAGAACAAAGAATCCTAAATTTGTATGGAATTACAAAAGATCTCAAATAACCAAAGCAATCTTGGAAAAAGAATAAAAATAACTGAAGGTACCACAGTTCCAGACTTCAAGTTATAGCACAAAGCAGTGGTAATTAAAACAGTATGGTACTAGCATAAAAATAGACACATAGATCAATAGAAGAGAATAGAAAACTTAGAGAGAAACAAAGTTATATAGTCAATTACCCTTTGGCAAAGGAGACAAGAATATACAATGGGAAAAAGGCAGTTTCTTCAACAAATGGTGTTGGGAAAAATGGACAGCAAACATGCAAAAGAATGAAACTGGACTACCTTCTTTGACAAAAATAAATCAGTGTGGATTAAAGACTTAAGTGGAGACCTAAAACCATAAAATTCCCTGAAGAGAATACAGGCAGTAATTTCTCTTACATCAGTTGTAGCACCATTTAGGTGTCTAGAGCCAAGAGAAATAAAAGCAAAAATAAACAATTGGGACTACATGAAAAGAAAAAGTTTCTGCACATTGAAGGAAAGAATTAACAAAAGAAAAAAGGCAAAGATATTTGCAGATGACGTATTTGATAAAAGGTTGGTTACCAAACTATAAAAAGAACTTATACAACTGAACACCAAAAAAAAAAAAAAAAAATCCAATTTAAAAATGGGCAGAAAACATGAAAGGAGATTTCTCCAAAAAGGACATCCAAATGGCCATGAGGCATATGAAAACGATGCTAATATCACTCAACATCAGAGAAATGCAAATCAAAACCACAGTGAGATACCACTGCACACCTGTCAGAATGGCTAAAATCAAAAACACAAGGAACTACAGGTGTTGATGATGATGTGGGGAAAGGGGAACCCTCTTGCATTGTTGGTAGAAATGCAGACTCATGCAGCCACTCTGGAAATCAGTATGGAAGTTCCTCAAAAAGTTAAAAATAGAACTACTCTATGATCCAGCAATTGTACTACTAGGTATTTATCCAAAGGATACAAAAATACTAATTTAAAGTGGTACATGCACCTCAATGTTATAGCAACAGTATCTACAATAATCATACATATATATGACATATATAGGGTGTGGTACATATGTATGTATATGTTACATATGTGTATTACATATGTACATATAGGTATAATATATATGTATACATATGTGTGTATATATACAGTGGAATATTATTCAGTATAAATTAGAATGAAATCTTTCCATTTGCAACAACATGGACAGAGCTAGAGAGTATTATATTACACAAAATATATCAGAGAATGACAAATATCATATGATCTCATTCATATGTAGAATTCAAGAAACAAAACAAATGAGCAAAGAAAGAAAAAAAGAGAAAGAGAGAGAGAGAAACCAACAGACTTTTAACTATAGAGAACAAACTGATGGTTACCAGGGGGGAGATGGGTGAAATAGTTGAAGAGGATTAAAGAATACATTTATCATAATGAAAAAATAAAATACAACTGTTAAATACTAAGATGATTTATTTTATACAATTGTGGAGTATTAGACTAAGTCACATTGGTGCTCATGCTTATGTATTTCCTGAATGTGTAACTGTTTCAGAAAAATATCTCCACTCTTTTGGTTTATAAGTCCACAGAGAATTTTATTTGATAACATCATTGTTATGAAATAAACCTGAAACAGTGACCCTGTCTCATTGAGCTTTTTAAATGAATTCTGAGTTTCTGATTGAAGCTATGGTGTCCTTGTGAATATGGCAGGGTTACTGAAGATGACTGCCAAGGTGAGCAATAGGTAAGGCAATGTGTTCATCAAAGACAGCCTGGCTAAGTTTTGATGGGAGCTAATTGTCAGGAATCTAGTATCATTTTACACTGATACTAGATATTTGATGGGGCTTTCACTAAAACTGTCACGCTATCCTGAAGTCACTATTAAAAATAAAGTAAGCATTCTTAATGTGGATAATTGGAAGAATGCATTCTCTTTTAAAATACTTATTACTTTCTACCTGTAATAGAGCTATTTGCACATATATGTATATTGCAGATATATTATATAATATATATTACAATATATAAATATATATAATCTTAGTTCAGGCTACTATAACAAAATAATACAGATTGGGTGACTTACATCTAACAGAGATTTATTCCTCACATTTCTGAAGGCTGAAGTCCAAAATCTTGAATTTTGATGTTTTTTTCAGGCTACCAATATGCAGTTCGATAGTCTCTTATGACGCTGAACAGTAGCAGCAAGCCATAGTCCCCAGTTAGCCATGCAATAATGAGGGTAAAAAACAGAAACACTTACAGTATTACTGATAAAACCATTCTGTTTTTCACTTTCAGTACAATAGTCAACGAATTACAAGAGATTCAACACTTGGCTATAAAATAGGCTTTGCTAGAAGATTTTGCCCAACTGTAGGCTAATGTATGTATTCTGAGAATGTTTAAGGTATGATGTTCTGTAGGTGAGGTGTATTAAATGCATTTTCAAGTTACAATATTTGCAACTTCAGATATACTATTGTATTACGAAAGTAAAAGTGTAAAAAAGTAAGAAAGTAAAGAAGGAGGAAAGGATAGGAGAGGCGAAGAAAAGAATATATTCTTTGTATGTCAAAATAGACTGAGGATAACAAAAAAGATACATATGGTATCTTCTCCAATTCTTGAATCTTTGCAAAGCTGACTACAGCCAAGCAACTAGGACCCAAACACTTAAATTTAAATATATGCATATTTTTGTGTGCCTAGGTGGCTCAGTTGGTTAAGTATCTGACTTCGGCTCAGGTCATGATCTCACAGTTCCTGGGTTTGAGCCCCATATCAGGTTCTGTGCTGATAGCTTGGAGCCTGGAGCCTGCTTTGGATTCTGTGTCTCCCTCTCTCTATCTCTTCTCCACTTGTGCTCTCTCTCTCTCAAAATAAATAAACATTAAATAAATATATGTATATTTTATTTAAAAGTTGCTTTTATTAAAAAGAAAATTTTTTATCATATCCATTTCCATTGATTCTGCAATACCACTCCCAGAAGTTTACCCTAAGAAAACGATATATTTCTTGTAACACTTTTAAATAATAGGGAAAAATAAGCTACATGCCCAATAATAAGGTATAAATTTAATAACAAAGGTCACGAAATATACCATTGGGTTGTATGTGATCATAAAATAATTATCTTAGAAGAATATTTCATAATATGTTTAAAAAAGATATGTGATATATTATCTGAGGGAAATAAAGATGAGTGACCTTGAGTAGTTTTAAGGTCACACAATGTGTAAATGAAGAATTGGAAATGAAATTAGATTTGCTGAACTGTACATGGACATATGAAACCAGATTTCCACTCCAAGTATTTTCTACCTACTTGTTTTCAAGCTCATGAATCTTAATTGAAGATGCCCTTTGGTATATATGCATATCAAATCACTACATTGTACACTTTAAATAATATAAACATATTTGTCAATCATTCATCTATAAAGTTTAAAAACTACAAAAAATAAAGAGCCTTATGTAGGGGAAATGAAACCAATACACTGTCAAAAATAATTTATAAATAATGACATTTTAGCATATAAATTATTTAAATAAATATTTTAAATATTGCAAAATTTGCATAATAAACTTGTCTTAACAACCTTTCCAAAAAAAAAAGTCCTATGGAGAAAAAGGAATTTAAGTTATCAACAAAAATATCTATTAATATCAATAGGTAAATGATATTTTTTACCTATTCCTATTAGAAGGAAACTGAGTTAATTGAACAAAATGTTCCACATTTTTTACCTAAGTTATATACTTTTAGATGAAAGTAATGGGAAAAAGTAGTAGACTGGATTTCCTTTTGAATTATAGCCACTCTTTGAGAAAATCAAGGCCATTATATTGGAAATATGAAAAATAAAAAGAAACCTATGACTATATCAACAAGCATCACAAAGTTAAAAAGAAGTCCCTTATCTCAAAGGGACTTTGATATCATTTATTTTTATCAAAAATACTATCTCACCTGATGTCCCTACATATCAGATGTCTTAGTTTAGGGCTTCCTGCCAAAACAGCTTCAGTGTCATCTTGGAATCAAACCTGGACCTTGTACAAGTTAGCTAGTGCAAAGGCAGTGTATGAAACTGTGCCTAGGTGTGGCCCAGGCAGTAGAGGTTGGTGTTGTAACTGAAGGCTGTTTTTTTGTTTTTTTTTTCCTAGTGCTAATACTATTATCTGTGTTTACTGAGCCTTTATTTAAGGAAAACCTGCATTGTGGTATAATTGTGTCAAAATTCTTGATATTTTCCATTCTTCCAATAAAGTCATTTACCTACTGCCAGCTATCACAGCTTTAGAACTAAGTTGTCTAATATGCTTTCTCTTTTCCTTCTGTGAAAGTCAAAAGATAGAACAATCTTAGGAATACTCTGAAGATCCAGCGTCATTGGCATGACAATCTGATATGGGGGCACCTGGGTGGCTCAGTTGGTTAAGCGTCCAACTTCAGTTCAGGTCATGATCTCATGGTTCGTGGGTTCAAGCCCCGCATCCAGCTCTGTGCTGACAGCTCAGAGCCTGGAGCCTGTTTTAGATTCTTTGTCTCCCTCTCTCTCTGCCCCTCCCTCACTCATTCTCTGTCTCTCTCTGTCTCAAAAATAGATAAACTATAAAAAAAAATTTTTAAAAGAGACAATCTGTTATAAAATGTTAATTCAAATCAGTATTTGACTATTCAGCCCCAAATATCATAAAGGAAGACAAAATATCCTGGTAATCTTTATTTAGTGCCATTGTACATTGTTATTTGTACTAGTTCCTTGTTCAGAGCCAAGCTGTCAGCAGTAAATAAATTACTCCCCAGCTAGTAAATCACAAAACTCTCCTGAGCTTCTCAGAGAAACAAAGCAAAATGATGAATCTGTAGCCCTAAGAGGTTTATCCATAAATATCCTTTTTTTTTCAGGCACTTTGGGTCTACTCGATGGAAGATCAGTTTTCTTCCATAAACCACTGGAAAAGTATTTATCTGGAAAGAAATACAAATGAAACAAGGTTCACTCTCTGATCTCCATCAAATTTCAGGATTTCCTTATGGAATTAATAGTATGGGAACATTTTTGACTTGGTTTTCTGTGGACATATTAAGTGAGAGCAGATATTTAAAAATCAGAACAGAAAATATAACTTCCTTCTACCAATAAAAATGTAGTTATCATTGACTTTATTTCTCTCTTTCAGCTTTTCCCACCTTTAAGAAACATTCCCAGATTTTCTGGTAGAGGAATAGCTCTCATTTGTTCATATTTGAAGTGAAAAATAGAGAGAGTACAGGTAGTCAGGGTCATATATCTTAAGTGACTCAGATAATAGTTTTAGTAAGTGCTTTTTTCTTTAGAGATTCAAGCCCAGACTAGTAGCAACTAAAAGCCTTTCCTCACTGACAATGTCGGGACTCACCAGGGAAATATATTCTGTCACTGTGAACTTATTCCTAAGTGGGATAAAATTTTCTGACTAGCATTCAGCTTCTTAAAATTCAGTTGACTAGATATAATATTTTATGATACCAAAGCATATATCATATCAGTGAAGCAGCCCTAGGTATTATTATAGTAACTATTTTCTAATTTTTTTATAAAGGAGAGACTAAATTTTTAGCGAGGAAAGATTACAAAAGATATTTTTACGAATAGTTCATATTAAGTCCATGCTATCTAAATACTTAGAAGGAAATAGCTAGCAGTGTAATATAAGATGACATGAATTAATTTGTATATTATATAGCAGAGTGACATTATAGAGCTAACTAGTTTTATCCTGAGCATTTTTCCCCAAAGAATAATTAACTGGATTAAAAATCAATGTATTCATCATAAGTGATTTTTTAAAAATCTCAAATATCAGTATTTTCCTTTAATTTAGGTTAAATTGACATTTTATGTACCTTAGTCAAAAAGGTCACTGGGAAGGGAAACAAGGAACCACATGTGACTTTTATTGTGCATTTTGGAAGTATTCAAAGACTAAGGAACATATATGAATTAAGGACAAAGAGAACCCAGCTTTGGGCTCTTGTAAATATACAGTTTCATAGATTTTAGTTTCTATTTTCTGTGGTGAGAATCTACTTGGTTCGGTGGAATGATATTGATGAGGTGGTAGTTTTGTTCTTACAAAAAAAAGCATTTTATGTTTGCAGAATTCTTGGTTATTTATTTGCTTGATTTTGCCTCATAAGGTGAGTGACAAAAGCTATTATTTTCATAAAGAAAAGGGCACTGTCAGCTTTAACTCAAGGTCAGTGTGCTTTATTTATGGTCACTGGGGTTTATGTTTCTATTACAGCATCTGCCTTAGAACATAACTGAGGAAGGCATTTCAGGATTGAAATCCCAAAATTCAGTCAACCCACTTGTAATTCATGTTGCATCAAATCATATCTTTGGAGGATAAGAAATGGCACTCTATGTATGACAAAAACCCATTAATAAAAGCCAAGACATTTTATTAGGCCTTAAGGAAGTCATAAAACTAACTAACACATGGTCTTGCCCTCAAGGGGTAGATGTGCAGTGGGTTCACACCCTTGCTATATATTAGAATCACCTGAGCACCTTATCAAAATTACTAATGCCCACCTACTAACAAGAACTCTGATTTGCCTTGTATGTAAGCTGGGTTGAGAACTACTGGTATAGACTGTCTTAAACTTCAGGGCACACACGTATCTTTTGTGGACATATTTTAAACGTAAAATCTGAGTTTGTAGGTCTGGGATGGCTCCTGATACTCTCCATTTCTAACAAGCTGCCAAATGATAAATGATGTTAGTTAATATAATAAACAAATGAGTCAGTAAGGTGAATACACATAAATGAATGAATGTCCTAGGCTCCCATTCCAAATAAATATAAGCAAAACTACGTCAAATGTAGTTTCCTGACCAGTGAAATAAAAAAAAAAAACATACACAGGAAATTTATTATTGTCCAATAATTGATATCAGAGTAAAAGCCACAAAGAAGATCTAAAGTGACCTAGAGAGAGAGAGAGAGAGAGAGAGAGATGGCCAAGAAAAAAATGTGGGAAGTATGCAGGTGAAACAATTTTTTAAATGACTAAACATTATATTTAAAAAAAGCTCAACAACTGTGAAGTAAGATATTTTTAATAAAAATAAAATAAAAAATAAAAATAAAGTAAAAATTATAACTAGGTACTTATCTTTAACACAAACAATAAAGTAATAATATGCTTTGGGGGTTAGTACTTCTTTGACAAAATTTATGATAGCATAATGATAGATGGTAAACTTATATGGTTGATTTTTATAGCTTGATTTTAATTTAATCAATATTGCAAAATTTATACAATTATATCAGTGAATTTCCTTAATTTTTTGATGAACTATCTTCTTTTGAAAAAATATCCTTACATTCATTTTTTCTACTCCAATTTTTAGCTGACCTCATTATTAGACCTTATTTGCCAAGATTTATGGTATAATTTGTTTTCTGAGTCCATTTGATCAAATTTTAAGGTATCCAAAACTTCCTCAGGTATTTGCAATTTCATTATATAGCCATTTTCTATTAGTATCCTCTTCCAGTCCCACACTTCATCTCTTCAGTTTCATCAAATCAAAGAGAGAATGACCTATATATAAATTATTTGCAAAGTGAGGGTATATTTCAATATTAAGTGACAGGATAAATGATTAGGAAGAAATTAATTTCATAAGTGGTCCAGTTTTCAGTGAATATTCTAGTATTATGACAACTTTGATTTTATCTGCACACTGGTATTTATTTCCATGTGACCATTTATGTAATGATGTCTTTTCTGCTCTAAGTTCTCTTATTCACATTCACCATTAATTCAACTGCATTGTGAATCTACTTCTGGCATTGAGCCAAGTGGAAGGAACCAGTATTAAGATTCTGCCAGGTAACAGAAGCTTGAGGGTAAAAAAGGAACAGAAAGAATATCATTGGCCCAGTCTCAAGGTCTTTGCTTTTACTTCCTCCATCAGCCCTGTGTTTGCTCTCCTTACACAATCAGGCCTATTTCAGAAACACTGTGTCCTTGATCTCCATCTTCATTGATATCTTTGGGACTGTGTAAGCTTTGACCTCTGTTCTGTAGGTTATACACTCTGCTCTGTCAGTGCATGGATGCCTCTAAAGGCTATTGTTGTCTTATAATGAGAGAAATGTTATAGCCAATCCCAGTGTCATCAGTTATGTTCCAGAGAATTCCGCACATGCATTTTTGCATGACTGACCACTGACATGTGCTGTTTACTTCTTTGAAGGTTAAGATCATTGACCTAGCAGTTCATCTATCCCTGGGCTAGAAATATGTGCAATTTCCTATCTAACCCACTATGCCGCACATTCCATTTCATAATCTCATGCATGTTCATAGCTTGAGAATATTGACTTATATTCTTTAAGTAAATTCTAGTTGAATTCATGTTATCAGGTCTAGCAATTTTTGGTGAAGTCTTTCGGATTTTCTATGTAAAATATTATGATAATTGCAAATAGTGAAAATTTGACTTCTTCCTTGCCAATTTAGATGCTTTTTATTTCATTTTGTTGTCGGAGTGCTGTGGCTAGGACTTCCAGCACTACGATGGATAAAAGTGGTGGGTGGACATCCATGTGTTGTTCCTGACCAGAGGAAAAGCTGTTTTCCCCAGAGAGGAGATTAGCTATGGGTATTTCACATACAGCCTTTATCATGTTTGAGGTATCTTCCTTTTAAACTTGCTTTACTGAAGGTTTTTATCATGAATGGATGTTATACTTTGCCAAGTGTTTTTCCTGAATCTATTGAAATGATCATACAATTCCTTTGCTTTCTTCTATTAATATGGTATATCACAATTGATTTGCAAATATTGAACCACCCGTGCAACCCAGGAATAAGTTCTACTGGTCGTGATGAATGATTTTTTTAATGCATTGTGAAAATAAAAAGATTCTACATAGTGAAAGAAACAATCAGTAAAACTTAAAGACATCCTACTGAATGGGAGAAGATATTTGCAAATGGCATATCTGATAAAGGGTTAGGACCCATAATATATAAAGAACTGATACAACTCAACATAAAAAAAAACACAAATAATCCAATTAAAAAATGAGCAGAAGACATAAACAGACATTTTTCTAAAGAAGACATCGAGATAGCCAATAGACACATGAAAAGATGATCAACATCACTCATCATCAGAGAAATGCTAATCAAAACTAAAATGAGATACCACTGCACACCTGTCAGAATGGCTAAAATCAAAAACACAAGAAACAAAAGGTGTTGGTGAGGATGTGGGGAAAGGGGAACCCTCTTGCATTGTTGGTAGAAATGCAGACTCATGCAGCCACTCTGGAAATCAGTATGGAAGTTCCTCAAAAAGTTAAAAATAGAACTACTCTGTGATTCAGCAATTGCACTACTAGGTATTTACCCAAAGAATACAAAAATACTAAATTAAAGGATATATGCACCCTAATGTTTATAGCAGCAGTATCTACTGTAGCCAAATTATGGAAAGAACCAAGTGTCCATCAACTGATGAATGGATAAAGATGATGTGGAATGTATATATATATACACACACATATACATATATATATATATATATATATACATATATATATATGTATATATATATCTCACCTGAACAAACTGATGATTACCAAAATGGAGGTGGGAGTGGGTGGGTGAAATAGGTGATGGGGATTAAGGAATGCATTTGTTTTGATGAACACTGGTGATGTACGGAATTGTTGAATCATTATATTGTACACTTGAAACTAACTAGATGTTAGTTAGCCTGTTATGTTAACTAACTGGAATTTAAATAAAAACTTAAAAAAATCTAGTTGAATCTGAAAGAGAACAGAGCCTAAAAATATACATTGTTTTTATTTTTTTTATTTTCCAATACATGTGTTTTTATGTCACTGAACCAACAATTTTCACCTTTCTTATCACTTTAAGTGTTGTGAAGACTAACAAACTTACGTATTGAACCACTGTGTTTAATTTTGGCTCATAATAGCCTCTTTATAAATGCCTTTCTGAGGGACATCTGTGTGGCTCTGTCAGTTAGGTGTCTGACTTTTGGTTTCAGCTCAGGTCACAATCTCATAGTTCAGTGAGTTTGAGCTATGCATCAGGCTGTGTGCTGGGGGTGCAGAGCCTGCTTGGGATTCTCTCTCACTCTCTCTCTAAAAAAATAAATAAACTTACTTTTTAACTAAAATAAATGCATTTCTTAAAGAAAATTTACTTATTCATTCAATTTCTCTTCCTTGTTCTGAGAGGTTTTTGGAGAGTAGGTTTAGTATATATTTGCATAACTCTGGATTTAAATTATAGAAGAGATTTAGTAAATAAGCTATTGTGATATTAAGAAAATATTTCTGATATTTCAAGTTTCATATGGGTTTGGTTTACCCTATTTTATTTTTTTAATTATTTTTTAGTGTTTATTTATTTTTTTGAGAGAGAGAGAGAATGTGAGCAGGGGAGGGGCAGAGAGAGGAGGAGACACAGAATCTGAAGCAGGCTCCAGGCTCTGAGCTGTTAGCTCAGAGCCCGATGTGGGGCTCGAACTCAAGAACTGCAAGATCATGACCTAAGCCGAAGTCAGATACTTAACTGACTAAGCTACCCAGGCGCCCCTACCCTATTTTAAACAAAATATTTTTTTCTAATTACTCTGTACATTTCCTTGTATTTTAAATTCCACAAAATATCAATATTATATTATACATTTGAGAAGCAAGAAGTATTAGAATTAATATATTCTATAAATAAATAAATTCTAGAATTTCAGAACAGTATAGCTAATCTTCATCTTACGATACAGTAATAAAAATGAAGTGTTTTGAAGAAAGCCTAAAGGCTAGCAATTGGAGGTTAGCAATGTAACACTAAAACCTAAATTTTATAACTTATCAAGGGTACTAAAATAAGGAGGTATTTTAATAAACCTTTACTGAAAGAAGACTTATATGCATTCACATTCAAAAACATAAAATAGTCATGCCATGTTAAAATCTTAGTTGTCTTTGAGTCATTTGTATGTTACACAATGCTTTGATTTTTCTTCCTTATTTAACTAGGAAGAATGCTATCCCCTTCAGAATATTTATAACTTTTTTCCAAGTGCCACATACAAGGATCACATTTTGTCATTTTTTTTACTCTCAATGTTATTTATTTATGAAAAGTACTCTTATTTGCCCAAGCTCTATATATTTTAGTTTCTGTGTTCATCTTGTGTTATTAGATGACTGCAAAAGTTTCTAAAATTATTATTTTGGCATATTTCCATTTTATTAGCTTCTTTTCATGTGCAAAGTTTGCAAATTTTGTGATACTGTATTTAATTTAGTTTGATAGTATGTGTAAAGCTTCCAGTAAAATACTGTGTTTAATTTTATCCACTGTTGTCTTCTGAATATAACTGTTAGCTCTCACAGAATAACTCAAGAGTATTTTTATTCTCCTATCTTCTGCTTTCTTGTCTCATCATTTAAAGATATTAAATTTTGAACACTAAATGGTTCCTCAGTTCTCTGAAACCCATCAACAAGCAGAGGCATCTAAACTCAATAAACTGCTTGTTGAGTGAATCTCAGGAATGTGTCTTCATCTGATGGGCCTGTTTGTAGGTCTGCATCTGTTGTTAAGCTATCAATTATATATGTGGTTTTCCATCTTTAAAATTTCAGGAGATGGATTTAGTGACTGAGAGCCATTATTAGATTCAGAAATTGGAAGGCAAAGGGCCAGTGCAGAGTTCTTGCAGCCGTGAAAGCTGTCTGCTGACTCAGCCATAATCCATCCACTTTCTCAGCATGATTTCATCTCAAGCCATTTGGTTTGGGCACAAAGGAATTCCCTTTAGGTGGACTAAGGGAGTAGTAAAGTCTCTATTCTTTTCAACCTAACTAAATATTAGGAAATAAACCAAGATGATAGGAGTGGTATTTCATTTCAAGCCTTTAATAACTAAAACCATATTGTTTTCAATTTCTCTGGCTACAGTTATATTTGAACTATGTATGATCAAGTGAAAGACTCTAGATAGATTTGTGCAGTTTTTTTTTTTTTGGCATAGATATCTGCATTAAAATAGGACTAAGATTAAAATTAGTACATAAATGTCATTTAATACTGTAAGAAGTATTGATATCAATACTAAAAAGGCTGAGTTTTAATCCCAATAACAAAATGAATCTCTTACTCAGTGAAAAAGTAATCAGTTGACTATAAAGTAATCAGCATCTGAAACACAATTAGGAAATTTGCTGTGTGGCAGGGAAGACAGCAATGCTGATAAGGTTCAAGATTCTATTGATAAGCTTCTGGACTAAGCCTCTAGTTACTTATTGAATGACAATAAATGCCTGCATCTGTTGTGAGGCACCAAATTAAAAACCAAGTATCATACTTCAAAACTGGGCAAAAATGAGAGCTATAAAAATTATGTTTTTAAAAAATTTCGTTTCTTTATTTTGAGAGAGAGACAGAGAGAAACCCACGAACTGTGATATCATGACCTGGGATGAAATAAAGAGTCGGAAGCACTACATACTACATACTGCTTTTTCTTTTTCTTTTCTTTCTTATTTGCAAAGTAGTTATATACTACTTGTTTGAAATTTGGGTAAACAAAAGTGCAGCTCATTTCTAATGTTATCTGGATATTTTATTTCAAAATACAAAATGTTTTATAATATTCCTTCTATGCTGAAAGACTTAAGCAATCTTAAGGGCAAGTCAGTTTTCTATTAGGAATGTGATTATTTTCTCTGAGAAGCTATTCTACCAACTGTACTCAAAACCGATTCGATGCTGAAAACTTAATGGTTCTTTTATGGAACTATTTTTAAGGTTGTTGCATAATGATGAAGTTTTAGGAGCACCCAGGTAACTCAGTTGGTTAAACACCTGACTTTGGCTTAGGTCATGATCTCACGGTTTGTGGGTTCAAGCCCTGTGTCTGGCTCTGTGCTGACAGCTTGGAACCTGGAGCCTGCTTCAGATTCTGTGTCTCCCTTCTCTCTCTGCCCTCCCCTGGTTACATTCTGTTTCTCTCTCTATCTCAAAATAAATGAACACTAAAAAAATAAATAAAGACGGAGTTTTACCTCAGAGTTAGAAAAATGATCAAGGATAAGGTTAAAGTTATGGTTAGGTTCAGGTTTAGGATGGAGTGGGTTAATTTAGTAAAGACCTTATGTTAGGAATGTTTTTTTTGAGCCTTATTCGTATCACTTTATATCTTTATTTCTCATTTTCTTTCTCTGAGAAATAAGAATGGGATACAATTATTTATTTATCTCCAATTTGTATAATAAAGTGGATTTTAAGAGCCCAAGCTCTTATCATCATTACAAACATCGAATTATATAGGATTTAGAGTAAAAAAGAAAATTCTGCATCTGTGTTCTTATCTTACTACTTAATCACTATCTGGACCAGTGTCAGTCTCTGAGTCTTCCTTCCTTCATCTTTAAAATAAGGATAATAGGGGCACCTGGGTGGCTCAGCCAGTTGTGTCCGACTTAGGTTCAGGTCATGATCTCAAGGTTCCCTGTGTTGGGCTCTGTGCTGACAGCTGAGTCTGGAGCCTGTTTCAGATTCTGTGTCTTTCTCTCTCTCTGACCCTCTCCTGCTCATTCTGTCTTTATCTCTCTCTCAAAAATAAATAAAACATTAAAAAATTTAAAAAATAAAATAAGGATAATAAGTGAACTGCCATGAATAATTCTGAGGTTCTACTCAATTACATATTTGCATGTATTTTGTACATTTTTAAGTATCAGTCCATTTTGGTATTATCATATGATCTTATTGTGATTTTATCATTTAGAAAAGTTCACCAGTTTTTGAACAGAAACAATCTTGGTATTTCATATATTAAATAAAAACTCATCACATTTTATTTTAAATATATAAAAACAAAAAAATTAATAATAAAGGATACATGAGGAACCAGGGTATATAAATTGTTGTAAAATATGAAGGCTTTAGTTCTATGCCAGTTTTAATGTTACATTCTTCACCAGCTCCTCAAACGGTGGAAAATTAGATGTTACAGCAATGTAACATAGTGGAAATTTGTAGTTGAGGCATATCACATTTTGTTTTATGCATCTGAAATCTCTTAAGCAGAATATATGCTTTTCCAGGGTTATATTGTTTTCAATATGTGTTGGTTAAGGCTAGATCTGGACCAAAACTTATCTTTACAAATAAAAGAAATAATACTAGTTTAGTGTTAACCATTAGGACTGTAAATATACACGTGTGTGTATATTATATGCAAACATGCATATTTAAATATGATGTAATGAAAATGAATATTTATAAGGCATTTACTAATGTCAAATAGGTTAGACTTTTACATGGTTTCTTTCCCTATCTGCCTGCCAAAAACATAAGAAGCAAATGACTTCGGGGTTCTTGAGAATGACAGACCCAAAAGGTGGATGGCAAATATATGGATATTCACATGAAAACTACCCCCCAACCAGGAACATCTGTTTTGGTCTCTGATCGAGAATAAAATGGTATAGTGTTAAGCCACTGATAGTTGAGACTTTGTTTTATATTTCAAATTCTTTTCTTATTTTAGCGGGATGTCAGAAGAGAGCAGAGATTAATAGATGTGTTCAATTCCTATTTCCAAATCCAGACCTTCTTCACTTGGAGAAAATATCTCTCTGAGCTTCAGTTCCTGTAGCCATAAGAAAGGATGATTATATTAGATGATATAAATGGTTCTTTCCAGAACTAATATTCTGTGATTCTATTGTTTAGATATAAACAAAATTATTTTAACAGATGGAATTTGTGGATGAAAGAAACTTGCTTAGCATTATTATTATCCATTTTCCACATTCAAATTCCCTATTTTAATATGAGATTGGTTGGATTTAGATTCCACTAAGATATTAGCTGAACTCCTGTTATTTGAAAAATCTTTATGATGAATAGCTACCACTACAGGAAAAAAATCCAAGTCTGGAGATGAAAGAAAATAATCAAAATAAAATATTACTGAAGCTAGAAAAGCAACATTCATGCTTCCTACTTGACCTACTGAATGTTTATATGTTTCAAAAGAGGTTGTAAGTCTAATTTGTTTTAAGTGTTAGTGAATAGATTATAGAATATAATTCTTGAAAATCATGTTTCTACTTTAGATAAGTTCTAAAAGTCAAAAGGCTATATATTTAACAGGTAGAACTACACGACTGCTTAGCAACATTTTTTTAAAAGTGCACAGCTTACTTTATTATTATAGCATTTTAATCATGGCAGCATAGAATAAACTGCAAAGCTAAGACCTGACTCTCGTATCATTACATTAAAAGAAAAAAAGAAAATCAATACAGATGCAAACTGTGTACATTTTTCTCATTTATAAGGGAAAGAAAGGAAAGAAAGACAAAGAATAGAGGAAAGGAGAGGGAGGATAAAATAAAGAGAGGGAGGATAAAATAAAGAGGCAAAGAAAACTTGAAAAGTTTTTTTGTTTTTGTTTTTGTTTTTTACCAGCTTTAATGCTTCCTACTCTACTTATGCCGCTACTGCACAGCTACACTAATTTAAATCATAGAAGAAAAAATGAGTTATCCAGATGACTTTGTATTTTAGCATATTTCTTAAAAAATGACATCATTGAGTCATAAAAATTTTGCCTTCGGTTCCAGTTGTTAATTTATCGCCTTCACCTCCAAATTCACCCTCTTTGCCTGCTCTGAGAAAATTCAGCTGATTCCTTTAACTGTTTTGTTTTCTTTTTTCTTTTCCATTTTGCACAATGTTAAGTTTTCTCCGCAGAGGTCACTGAAGAAACACTTCAGAATCAATACTGTTCTTCCTGGTTCTGCTGTGCTCTCTCAACTACTTTCTACCAAATGCTCAGTTTCTTGGGTACCTAGGCTCCTGCAGTGCTCAATGTCTGCCCAATACCCGACTCTTGAAGCACAGAAAGCTTCAGTGCCAAGGTCCTAAGTGTAGGCAGCTTCTCCAGCCTCCATCTCCTGTAATGCATATGCTTTCAAAATGGCCCCTTATAGCATAGGCAGCTTATTCAGGAACCAGTTCTTGCCAGTCAGCAGTCTGTAGTGGCTAGCACCTTCCCCCAGCTTCCCTCTTGGGTAATTGCACTGTTACATAGCTGTATGTCTCTAATAATAAACCTCCCCATGAATAGATTTCTATAGTATCCAACAGGACAGAGTTCTAAAATATTCTGTAAGGTAGATTTCCAGCAAGGTAACTAGCAAAGCACCATGGCAACTTCGCTGTCATTCAGGAAATAAAAACTGTGGCTTCTGCAATATGATCTCATTTTGCTTTGGGGGTGAGAGACTGGGACTCTTCCTTATGTTTTTTATCTTGGCCCTAGGTGTAGTGGTTTCTCCTTATAACTGCTCTTCTCAAATTCTTTAGTGTCTCCTGTACTCTACACTACTTTGGAGCCAATTCTCACTACTCCAATCCCATGATACCCTTGAGAACTATTTTTGTTAAACTTTTCTTGCTCAAATTACTTTATAGTTTCTCTCCTGATTCTATGCTGACTCATATACTCCTCTAGTAAATATTTGCACAAACTTTAATTTGATAAATGCCATGATCATGATTTTTAGAATGACATCTGCTGTGAGGTATTCTAAAGACTTCAAAGAATAACATATTTAAGGAATGAATGCATACATTGAAATTTTAATATTTGATACTGCTTTTATTTTAGTTAAAAGTAATGCTATAGTTAAATAACATTTAAAAAAATCTCCAAAGTATAATTTAAATTATTACACCATTAAATCTCTGGTCAGTTTTGGGCCACCTGGGTGGCTCAGTTGGTTGAGCATCCAACTTCAGCTCAGGTCATGATCGCACCATTCCTGAGTTCGAGCCCTGCATCAGGTTCTGTGTTGACAGCTCAGAGTCTGGAAACTGATTGCGATTCTGTGTCTCCATCTCACTCTCTGCCTGCTCAACTCATGCTCTATCTCTCTCTGTCTCTCAAAAATAAACAAACATTAAAAAAACAAAAACAAACAAGCAAAAAAACCTCTGGCCAGATCTCCTAACAAAAAGAAAACTGGGCATATGAGATTGTAATTCTTTTCAGAATATCTTGGAGCATGTGTTCATTGGAATAATTAAAACTTACTTAACACCAACCATGTGATAGAAACAAAAGCTAGATAATAGTGTAGAAGATAATTTATTATTTTTCAACCAGCATCTATTAATCCAAACTCCCAATCATTTGGTATTAATATTGTTGCTAGATATACCTTAGTCCTGAGACCAAGGCAAACATTTCTATTATGTTTTTTTTTAATATAAATTTTGGAACTACACAGATTGCTAGATTTAACACTATGAGACATTAACATTATGAGATGTGGCTGGTGAGAACACACTCATTTTTAATTGGTGGGAGAATGAGCAGTTCTAAAGATATACCATACCCCGATAACTTCTCAAAGCCTCACCATCCTCCTTGCTTTTTGATAATAGTTTTAACCATGTATCAAGATTTTACTTTTTTTAAAAAAAAAAGAGTAAAAAATAATAAAATAAGGAGAGCTATACTTGAGCTCTTTCTCTAAAAGTTACTATTTTTTGCACAGTAAGTGGATAATAACTAACCTCATAGAGCCAGTTACTGGCAAAATACTGAATATCAGAGAGAAAGAAAAAAGGCAGAGTCTCTGGGCCTGACATTAGAAGGAGGGATCTATGTCATAATATATGTCTGTTTACTATAGTTAAACAGGTCACTTACAGACCAGTGGACAAATATAGACAAGAATCTGAAAGAACAAAATAACATAATCAAGATAAGTTGGATTTAAACATATCTAGCAAATTTGCTCATTAAAAATAATAAAAAACCATCCTCTAGTAAATATGGAAAATATATAAATACTGACAATATATTGTGCAATATAAGACTTCAATATGATGCATCAAATATGTGATGCAAAATATTTTCATAATTTTTAATTATTTAATCTCAATAATTTTAAAAGAATCTCCCTGAAACAGAATTTTATTTTTATTTTTTAAAATATTTTTTATTTATTTCTAGGAGAGAGATAGAGACAGCGTGAGCAGGGAGGGTCAGAGGGAGAGGGAGACACAGACTCTGAAATAGGCTCCAGGCTCTGAGCTGGCAGTCAGCACAGAGCCCGATGCGGGGCTCAAACCCACGAACCGCGAGATCATGACCTAAGCGAAAGTCGGACACTTAACCGACTAAGCCACCCAGGCGCCCCTACCTGAAACAGAATTTTAAAAAAACTTAATAAATTACTCTAGTAAAGGGAAAATACAAATTAAAATTACAAAAATTCTAAAATATAATGAAAGATAATACATATAAGAAATTACGGAATATAATTACAACAGAGATGAAAACACAGATTCATTCTGAAGAAAAATGCATAGGGAAGCCTCATATTAAAACACACACACACACACACACACACACACACACACACAGGGAAATTAAAGGAATTAAAAACCTCTAATATGTATAGCAATAAGAAGCAATAAACACAGTTCAACTGTATGGCCCTAGGAGTAGTGGTTTCTCCAAATTAACATGAATCCTTATGCTGAAGATTTATTTACCAAGATTCTTATTACTCTAAACAAAATGTCTATATTTCAGCAAAAAATTACATATCATGCCAAAAACAAAAACAAAACACAAGAAGACAAAGAGAAAAGAGTATGAAGAGAAAAACAATTACCAGAACCAGAAGTGCACATGTCTCAGATGTTAGAACTATTAGAAAGAGAATTTAAAATAACTATGATTAATATGTTAAGTGCTCTTATGGAAAAACTAGACAGTATACAAGAGCAAATGAATAACAAGCAGAAAGTTAGAAGCAATAAGAAAGAATCAAAAGCAAATTTTAGAAATCAAAAACTCTCTCCTTGAAATGAAAAATGCTTTCAATGGGGCTCTTCAGTAGACTTAACATGGCCATGAAAAGAATTAGTGACCTTGAAAATAGGCCAATAGAAATTTCTAGAATTAAAATGGAAATTGAAAAAAGACTTAAATATACAACAGAATATTCAAGAAAAATGGGGCAATTTCAAGAGATACAATATATTCACACTAGAATATAAGAAAGAGGGAGTAAAGAAAAACATATGTATAAAAATAATGGACAGAACTTTCAGAAGTGAATAACAAAAAACACCAAGCAGAATAAACACCAATGTAGGCATGTCAGTTAATACTGCAGAAAAACCAGGACAAAAGAAAAATATTGAAAAAACTGAGAGGAATAAGGACAACTTGTTTGTTAAGCAAAAGAATAAGAGTTGCAATGGACACAAACACCCCCCCCAACCTAGAATTCTATATTCAGTGAAATTTTATTTAAAAAGCAAAAGAGATAAACAAGCAAATATTTATAGACTTTATCACTAGCAGATATAGCCTATATCACTAGGAGCTATAGCATAAATAGGCACAGAAGTTCTTCCGGTAGAAGGAAAAGGATATAGATCAGATATCCGAATCTGCATAAAAAAAAAAAAAAAAGAGAATCAGAGAAAGGAAAAATAAAGATTTAATCATTAGTTTTTTTTATTCTTAATTGATCTATGATATAAATGGTTTTTAAAGCAATGAAACTAACAAGAGATTTGTTTCTTACGTCACATGGATATGTTAAATGTAAGGCAGCAATGTCACAGGGATGATACATAGAAATTGTGAATACACTGTTATAATATAACTGTACCATATGTGAAGTGGTATAGTTAGTATTTGAAAGTAGACTCAAATTAGTTGAAAAAGTATATTGTAAGTTTTGGAGCAACCACTGAAAATTTCAAGAATAAGTATAATTGGCATGCTAAGAGAGGAGATGACATGAAATCATATAAAATTCTCAGTTAAAACTAGAGAAGTAAAGGTCTATATCAATCCAACTATATCAATAGTGACTTCATTATGAATGGACTAAATGCAGTAAGTAAAAGACGCAATTTTTCAGATTATATAAAAAAGCAAAGTCCAGTTACCTGTTGTCTACTAGAACCTCATTTAAACATGAAACTCAGGTAGGTTAAAAGCAAAGTAATGGGAAAAGATATGTTATACTATTATATTTATATTAATTTCAGAGAAAGCAGACTTTAAAAGAAATAAGAATATTATTACAATACATAAATAATGATAAAGAGATCAACTATCTAAGAAGACATATTGTATAACCTCTCTGCATCTAAAGGATATCCAATGAATAAGTAAAAGCTAACATAACTGAAAGAGAAATGAATAAATTCATTATTATGTTGGAAATGTCTATATCCCTCTGTCATTAATTGATGAATGAACCAGGAATAAAATCAGTATAGATATAGATGACAAAACAACACTATCAATGAACGTGAGCTAATTGAGAATTATATAATATTTCATCCAACAATAGGGTACACATTTTTTCTGAAGCTCTAAAAACATTTAGAATATTCACCAAGCCAGACTACACTGTGGGCCAATAAAATTAAAAAAAAAAAAAAACACTTTGGGAAACTTGAAATACTAGAAATCATGCAAAACATGTTTCAGACCACTGTGGAATTAAACTAGAAATCAATGATAGATAATTGGAAATCACAAATATTTAAAAATTAGAAAACATAGCTCAAAATATACCTTGAATTAAGTAAGAAGTAAGGGGTACCTGGGTGGCTCAGTCAGTCAAGTGTCCAACATTGGCTCATGTCATGATCTCATAGTTTGTGAGTTTGAGCCCTGTGTCAGGCTCTGTGCTGACAACTCAGAGCCTGGAGCTTGCTTTGAATTCTGTGTCTCCCTCTCTTAGTGCCCCTCCCTAGCTTGTGTTCTCTCTTTCTCAAAAATAAATAAACATTAAAAAAAGAAGTATCAAGAGAAATTAATAAAACACTTATAGCAGCTAAATAAAAATTAAAATACAAATTAACAAAATTTGTAGGGTTCAGCTAAAGCAGTGATCAGAGGAAAATTATAGCAATTAAATGCATATCATAGAAATAATAGTAAAGACTTAAGCTCAATAATCAAAGCTTCCAATTTAGGAAACTGGAGGAAAAAGAGCAAATTAAGCTTCAAGTAAGCAAAACAAACAATTAAAAAATTAATGCAGATATCACTGAAAGTGAAAATAGTAAATTAATAAAGAAATCAATGAGGGGGACCAGGGTGGCTCAATTGGTATAGCATCCGACTTTGGCTCAGATCATGATCTTATGGTTAGTGAGTTTGAGCCCTACTACATTAGGCTAGCACTGTCAGCACAGAGCCCATTTAGGATTTTCTGTCCCCTTCTCTCTCTGCCCCTCCCCCACTCATTCTTTCTCTCTCTCAAAAACAAATAAAAACAAACATTAAAAAAGAAAAAGAAATCAATGAAAACAAAAGCTAGTTCTTTAAACATATCAGCAAAACTAATAAGCATTTTATATGGCTAAGAATTGAAGAGATTAGGCACAATGCCAATATTGTCCAACACTAATGATTCCATGGACATTAATAGCGTAATAAAAGTATACTGTGAACAACTCTTTGCCCACAAATTTGATAACTTAAACTATATGGAATAGTTTTTTGATAGATACAATCTACTAAAACTTACACAAAGGAAAAAGATAACCTGAATAGCCCTATACCTAGAGAATAATTTTAATCAGTAATTAATAATCTTCCAAAAAACAAAAACAGCAGTACTAGATGGTTTCGTTCTTGAATTCTAGAAAGTATCTAAGGAAGAATAATTCCATTTGTCCCGATATCTCATCGAGAAAACAGGGGAGAAAATACGTTTTAATTCTATGAAGCCAGCACTATGGATATGATCCTATCAATTGATGCAGGAAAAGTATCTGACAGAATTCAATACCCATTCATGATAAAAACCTTGATCAAAACAGAAATAAAGTATGAATAGTGTCCCCTAAGTATTCATATCCACTCAGCACCTCAGAATGTGATTGTATTTGGAAATAAGAGTCTTTGCAGATATATTCTATTAAATTTAAATGAGGTCCTACTGGATTAGGATTGTGCTAAATCCAATGACTGCTGTCTTTATAAGAAAGAAATTTGTGCAGAAGCAAGAAGACCACATGAAGACAGAGGTGGAGATTGAAGTGATGCAGATGCAGGCCAAGGATTGCTTGCAAACACCAGAAACTAGGAAGAAGTAAATACAGATTTTTCCTAGAGCCTTCAGAGGAAGCATAGCCTTCCTAACTTTGATTTTGAACTCCTAGCCTCTAGAACTGTGGAAGAATAAATTGCTTTTTTATTTTTCTAAAGCTACTTGCTTTGTGGTGATTTTTTACAGTAGCCATAAAAAATTAATAGAGAGGATGACTTCCTCAACTTGATAAAGACTACAGAAAATCTGGAGCTAACACCATAACAACAAGAAACTAGATGTTTTTATCCTAAAGTCAAGAGTAGGCAGCAATGTCCTCCATCAACACTCCATTATACATTTCTGAGCTTGTTAAATGAGACAATAAAAATAAAACAAGAAAGGAAAAAAACTGTGTAAAATAACATGAATGTAGACAAAATGCAAAACTCTACCAAAACAAAACAAAAAAACTTCTGCAACTAATAGTATAGCAAGGATTCAGGATACAAGGTCAATATACAAAAGTCCATTGCTTTCCTATATACCAGCAAAGAAAATTGGACTTAGAAATTAAAACAGCAATGGGGTGCCTGAGTGGCTCTCTCAGTAAAGCGTCTGACTTCAGTTCAGGTCATGATCTCACGGTTTGGGAGTGAGTGAGATCAGCATTGGGTTCTGTGCTGACAGCTCAGAGCCTGGGGTCTGCAAAACACCAACCAACCAAACAAACAAACAAAAACCAACCAACAACAGAAAACAACAGAAAACAAAAAACAAACAAAAAAACCCACAACGAATTAAAACTAAAAGAACCTAAACACAGACCTTAAGTCTTACACAAAAATTAACCCCAAATGGATTTAGCCCCAAATGCAAACCAAAAAATTATAAAATGTCTAGAAGAAATTATCAGAGAAGATCTATGTGGCCTTTGGTGACTCTGCACATGTACAGTGGTAGTGAAAATTTAGGTAAATGGACGGCAGAATAGTAGGAGGCATATTTGCTCTGCTGGAGCAGGAGGTTACAGACAAGAAGAGAAGCCTGGAATAATTCATGTGAATTCATGTGGTAATGGATTAGAGTTGGAGACATCAGTGTACAATGATGTATAGTTTAATATACACAGAGATGGATATATGCATATGTGTATACATATATATTTCCTCCCTTTGTCAGCTAAGCAAGTCTACAAGTAACAATACCCCAGTAGCAATGAGCACACGTTTCATCTGGATCTTGGCTCATACGATAGAATGGATGCTTGATATAATGACATACTAATGACACTTCACCTATGTGGTCTTCCTCCCCAGGTCACCTACTGGTCTTCCTAACCCCAGTCTAACCATGAGAAAAATATCAGATAGATTCCAGTAGAGGGATATTCTATAAAATACCTGAGCTGTACTCTTCAGAACTGTCAAGGTTATCAAAAACAGGGAATGTCTGCGAAAATTCACAACCAAGAGGAGCCTAAAGAGACAAAGTAACTAAATATCACATGCTATCCAGGGTGGGATCATAGAGTAGAAAACAGGACACTAAGTAAAACTAAGCAAATCTAAATAAAGTTTCAACTTTAGTAATTTTCACATAACAATCTGGACTTAAGAAAGACTATATTCAAAAATATAATTGTAATAGGGAAGTAGTTTCAACTATCATATCTGCAAGCCTCTCAAAGGCAAAAATGGACTTTTCTTTTAGAAGAGGCAATAAGCCAGGCTATGAAGACCCAGGATCTGAGAGTTGATCCGGGACTGTCTCTCTTTACGTGTAGGTGCTTTTCAAAGAGGTCATTAAGGAGGAGTTGTTCTTAATTCTCACACTGGGAAAGACAGAGGATGGGACAGAGTTCAAGGTCCTGTGGGAAGGAAAGAAGCTTAGATTAAGTTTGCTGGAGTCAAGCACTTGCTCAGCTTGATCAGAGGAGACAAAAAATGAGGCAAGTGATGAGAATTTGGAAGGTCTGTGCCTGGCCTTGTCCTAGGTAAAAGGGGATTTATCTGCAAGTCCAGAAACAGTCTTATTCTTTTTTATAGAAATTTTATATAAGTCATGTGGGGATGGTTGGTTCATGGCAGTAAGCATTTTTCTGGAACACAAAGTGAGGGGAGGGTTCATCAACTATAGCTGCTTCTAGAACTATAGGGCTTAGGTAAAGTTCATTATTGCTATATGTGTCAATATTAATTCACAAATTGTGACAGATATACCATATTGATAAAAGATGTTAATAATAGGGGAAATTGAATGTAAGTTATATGGGAACTCAAAAATATTAGCAGTTTTTTTGAAAACCTACATCTAGTCCATAATTAAAAGTATAGTAAAACAAAACAAAACAAAACAAAAAAAACCCCTACCACCCATGTTCTCATGAAATGCTGATTATCCAAAGGAGATTAAACATTTCATTGCATAGAAAGAACAAAACAAAACATTTCCCCATAAGGGCATAAAGGCCTATGAGTTACTGGAAAAAAGGATGGATTCTCTTTCTCTTTTCTCTGCTAATTTCTGTTTCCTGAACTCTACATAATTTATAATAAACATTTGGATAAATGTTTGATGGATGGTAGCTATTAGTGCACTGGTTTATGATTTGTAAATTTTTTAAAAGCGCGGTTTCATTTTTTATAATATAAACCCTTGCCGTAAACTTCAGATATAATGCTAAAACCCTCATTTCTAAATCCCAATATTAACGTTTCTGTATCCTTCTTAAGGAATTTGAAAGGGAATACAGCTCTGTTCAGAGACCATCCAGAATGTTTAAATAACTTGTTTTTTAAATGGCATTTCTTTCATATTTCCTAAATATTTTTAAGCTAGAAGGCAATAATATCAAATCAATAAAAAGGTAGTTTGAGAGTGAAGATTGATCAGAATATGACACTCTAAAATATGCCATTTGGGATTTGATTTTTTGAGGAACATCCGTGCTGTCCTCCACAGTGGCTATACCAATTTACATTCCCACCAATATTGTACAAAGGTTCCCTTTTCTCCACAAACACTCCAACAGTTGCTATCTTTCTGGGTATTTATCCAAAGGAAATGAAATCAGGATCTCTGCACATCCATGTTCATAGCCAGCATTATTCACAATAGCCAAGACATGGAAACAGCCACTGATGGATGAATGAATAAAGATATAGTATGTCTATTTCATCGGTAGTCAGTAAACTGGCAAAATTGAGGTTTAATTTTAAACCACCAATTGAGTGATTTCAGTTTGCTGTTGTATTCGTGAGTCCTGTTGTTCAACTATAGACCCCAATAGTTAAAATCAGAAATAGACAAGTGCACCTAATTCATGAGCTAACTAAAACCCCCGTGGCGTATTTCTTATGGCACTCTCTTGAGGGCTGATAGCAACGGAATGCCCACGTGCCACATTACCCCTTCCCTGCTCAAGATCATAGGTTGTTCCACCTTTCATCCATAACTACCTGCTCCCTGCCTGCTTTCTTGAACATACCCCACAACCTGTCCTCATAAAACTCTAGGTGTCCATCTTGCCCGCAGAGAGGTTGGTTGTGCAGGCATGACTCTGCCGCCTTCCCGGGCTGCTGTAATCCAAAAATAAATTTCTCCCTCTCTCTCTTTTCCAAACCCCCCTCTTGCATTATGAGCTTTTCTTGTGATAAGTTTATCCGACTTTGTTCAGCAACAGTGTTGACAAACCCAGCCTGGAAGTATGCTTTCGATTTGTCCCACCCTCTCAAGATTCCTCACATGGGAGCCGATGGCCTGGCTGCAACAGTGGCCCAGGACTTTCCCATTTGTTTCCTGAGTTAGCAGCCCTGATAGATTGTTCAGTAATACCTTTCATCCACTTAGCAATCCTTAGAACAATGAGTACATGGCTGCTCTCAAGAACTTAAGAGGCAAACAGGTTTCCTGCTTCTAAGAGGGGACAAAAAATGACAATTAAAAATAAGCAATGAGCATAACAAAGTCTCACTTAATGTATCGTCTTGGGAGAACAATAGTTTCATCGATATGTAATGACCCATGTAACATTTGATGGGTCATTTTTGAGATTGTAATAGCTATAATTGACAGATACAACTATGAATGACTCAGTTTTGACACTTCATTTATGGAGGTGTATATGTGTATGCATGCACATGCATGCATGTGCTGATAACTGTAATAAGCAAAACCATTTAAGCCTTCTCCGCACTGTGCAGAGTGGGCACTGAGAAATTTATGACTTTGCTCTTCTCTATATTCATTAGCATTGCTTTTCTTTTCCAGGAGGTTCTTTCCCCGAAAATGGCTTAATTATTTATTACAGGAACTCACAGAATGCTCCATCAACTTTTCATTGGAAAGACTCAACAGACAGATCATACTCTAACATCATCTGAATGTCTCACTTCAAAATCATCTCCTTGTAGCTTCCACCAGTTCCACTGTTGATTAGGATCAATTGTCTAATCTTAAGCAAGTCCACCCTCCTCCTACCATTGAAAAGCTTTCCTTAAACCAAGCATTCCATTCAAAACAAATTCAGATCTTACCTTTCTCCCTCCCCTTCCAGACACTGCCAAAACTCTCCAGAAGTGATACTCTCCCTCATCTCTGCCTTTAAAAACCTTTCTTGTGCTTAGTTCAGCAGAGATCCCCTCTATTTGCTAGATGGGATGCTGCCCCATTCACGAACCATTTTAGAAGGCCAATCAAATCGTCAAATTTACTGAGTTGGATTTTGTTTTCTAAGAGATTTGGTGGCAGCACTGGGATCTAAAGTGAACTTGTGATGGCACATGGATATAAGGAGAAACACAGGTATAGCACCCTGTGAAATGCTTGAGTTCACTGTCCTCACCATTTCTAAGGGCCACTGGTAAGTCCTCTCTGTTTTAGTTCTGGTCTTTTTGTATTTGAGCTATACTTCTAACTGCTTTCTAGTCCAGGGTTGGCAGGTCAATGTAGACTGTCAGGATTCTCTGACAGAGAGTCAATCCTTAGCCTTTGGTTCAGTCCACATTGGGATCCTTTCCCTATTGCCAGTGTGTAATCTCCATTTCCTGGACTTTGCTGGTTTAGTCCTTTCCTCATTTCCCTGTCTCCCCATGTCTAGTCCACAGTTCCCATTAATAGAGGCTCCTGGTTTAGTTCACATCATGGATTACTGGTGGTGTGTGCACGGCCTTCTCTTGGTCTGTCCATAGGGAAATCTTTGGGTTACTGCTGGTGTGTTAAGGTACCAGTGTTTGTTTGTCTTGTTTTGTGTAAATAAAGACTTAGCTAATGGGATTCTTAAATTCTAAAAAGTTAAGCACACCATCTCTGGCATACTTGCTTATTTTATATCTAAGAACTATGGCCCCAGAATCTATACAGATCTATATACTTGTTTTACATATTAAGGAATTTGGCTTGTGTTAGGGAGTAAAAATTCCTGTCCCCTCAAAGGTGCCTCTAGCTGGGCTAAATCAAATTGACACGAGATAGATTTAATGGAAAAAATAAAGGAAATTTCCTTGAGGTCATATAGGTCATAATGGCAAACTGCCCAAACTGCCCATGCCGGGTGCTCCCCACATCCACTTCCTTTCCCTACCTCTGTTTAGTGATGACCCCAAGTCACCCTAACCCTATATATCCAATCAGCTTTAAACACCTCTGCCAGTTTGGGTGGGCTTCTTTTAACTTTATAAGCAAACGACCACCTTTGTTTGGGGCTCAGGCCTATGAGAATGATCTCCTCTGAGCCCACCAGTGTAAAATAAACCTCCTCCCTTCCAAGATCTCCAAGTGCCGCTTGGTTCTTTCGCCAGTGATCCAGACCAGATTTCCGCAACAGATTAACAAAAGAAAATCAAATTTACTAGGTGTACATATAGGGAATCCACATATACATGGAAATTCCAAAGACAGTCAGACAAAATGAGTTATAAATGTCACCCAGGGTAAGGGGCCTGGGTCTGAGACTTAAGAGGAAAGGAATGCACTTCACGGGGTAATAAGCAGATATTTGGTAACTGGATGTTTATCTCTGTTAATAACCCTTATTCTGGGGAAGATTTACATTTTAGATTATTCTGTGTGAGTAAGGGAAGGACAAAAATTTCTCTTGAATCCTAAGGGTCTCAAGTGCCTTCAGCTCAAAATAATCCCCATGGCTAAGCGGCATATTTGGGGGGGAGGGGAGTCTGTCTTGAGCCCCTTTTCTAAGTAACTGTCAGGTTGAGGTCCCCCAAATAAGACTGGACAGAAATGTGGGCTAACCCCATGTGGCTGAGTCCTAGTAAACTGCTGCTGGCCCTCAGGGAAATGACAACCTAAAAATACAATGGTCACGATCAGAAACATTGGGATTCGATAAGATCATTTAAGAGACGCTCTTGAAAGCAAGCTTTCCCAAATTAAACAAAACAGTGTATTTGCTGTCATTGGCAAGCAGAAGCCTCCAAAAGGTTTCAAAATTCCGTAACAGTTTTATTAAAAGATTCATTACAAAGAGCTAATGAAAAATTAAAGATGTGAGAAGTATCTAAAACAAAAGACTATAAATCTGGCTAACTCCTACTGCTCTTCTTTTAACTCTATCCTCCTTCGAGGACTCATTCTGCTAATTCTGTCTGAATCATTTTTCTACTCTGAAAAGACCATACAGTTGTAAACAAAAGTCCTCTAAGTTAATGACCTTAAAGACACCCCATATCTCTCTTCAGAGGAGGGCCCCATATGGGCCCCTCCCAGTGTTGATGAAAACAGAGGGATTTTCTGGTAAACTGTTACTTTATGCCCTTAAACAGCAGACGCAAAACTGACAGATACCGGAAGCTTCAAAAGGAATCCTAGAAAAACTGGCAGAAGCCAGAAAAATATTTGAATCAATTCTGCTGAATCTTTGTCTGCAGTGCCTAGTAGACACTAAAAAATGAAATTTCACCTTGTCCCATCCTTTCCAATCTGAACCCATTGTATTGATCCTTTCTCTCTCAGAGATGACTGTTGACTTCTTGCTTGTCTCATTTTGCACAACTGAATTTGGCTTTCTGACTGCCTGAAGCATGCATGTTATTGGTTCTTTCTTTTGGCATTTTTGGGGAGTGACTCTGGGTTTGACGAAGGTAATATCCTTTGTACCCTCTTTGAGGACCCATCTTACCTCCAAGGACAGTTATTCAATACTGCCAGAAATATTTAAAATTAAAACTATGTACCCAGAATGAGAAAAGCAAATTGAAGATAATGTATTGGGAAGGTGAATCAACCTATGATGCCACCTAAGTCACAACCCAATTCTTTTAAACACTGAAAGCAACTATCCTTAGCTCACAAATCTTTTGCAAAACAAAAGTCAGCTCTAGAGGCAACACAAAATTCGTCAATTTCTTTACCAACCCTTTAACCTCCCTTGTTTATCTCAAAAGGCTTATAAATTGTGGGTTTAGTAATCCAAAGCCCTTCTTAGAGAAATTTACATTCTTTCTCTGTCCCTTGAAGTTATGCATCTTATCATGTCTTTGGAATGTAAACACAACCTACAATCACCTGAGACTAAAAGAAATGAAAATGGGGTGAGGTTGCGGAGGGGGGAGGAGGAGAAGAGGCCTTTATAAAAAGTACAAACTACTCCTAGGGCTCTTACAACCAAACTCTAGTACAACCTCCTTAAGATCAATTCCAGAGACAAAGACACATCTTAAAATTTTTCTCCACAAATATCTGTAATGATAAGGTCTTTACAACTGTCTGTATGCCCATATATGCTGTAAATGTGAAATATCACTATACCTCCTGATAATATTATACACAAAAGGAGTTAGGGGTCCACAGAGAAAAATAAGACAAAACATAGTTTACTTGACTTAAGAAAAGTCATTTTAGGGGCACCTAGTGGCTCAGTCGGTTAAGCATCTGACTCTTGATTTTGGTTCAGGTCATGATCTCACGGGTTGGTGAGTTCTGGCTCAGCATCAGGCTTTTCGTTGACAGTGTAGAATCTGCTTGGGATTCTCTCTCCCTTTTTCTGCTCCTTCCTCCCACTCACAGGCTCACTCTCTCTCTTCCTCTCTCTCTCTCTTAAAATAAATAAGCATTTATTTAAAAAAAAAAAGTCATTTTAGGCCCCTAGCAGCCACTATCAGGCCAGGAGATAGCATAATCATATCAGGGACAATAAATCAGTGGTAAAATGGCCAGTGCTGATTCAAAAGTGAAGATTGAGCTGATGCACATTCTTGAGTAACCTTTGCAAGATCTAAACCTCTTTGAGCACTCAGATACCTAGAAACAAGACTTCAACTACCTCCACTTTCTAATTAAGTTTTTCTTCCCAGTTTATCCCTTAACTCCCACAAAAGACTCTGTAGGCAAATATCCATGATAAGAACCAAAACTACCCTCTCAAGCAATAAGGACCTCCCTGAGCCAGCAAGACCCGGCCCCTGACTGATCCCAAGATAATAATCAACCTGACCCTTACTGCCCACCTGCATGTGCCCACTGACCTCTGTCCCACATTTTCCTTATATAAACCTTGAAGTGTTTTCAGTACTTTGGAGACAGTCTTTGAGATGTTATTCTGCTGTCTTCTCAGCATTGGCCCCACTGAAATAAATTCCTTTCTTGTGTTAGCACCACTCATCTCTCTGCCTTTGTATTTTGTCAGCAGCAAGTTGCTGAACCTGGTCTGTTTAAAGCCCTGGAGCCCTGTGCTCTTGCACCTGTGGCCCTGTTACAAAGGAGCTCTATGTAGCTGGTTTAAAGGCAAGCACTTACAAGAATTGGGCATTCTAAAACTCTGAGAAAGATAGAAACTAACCCAAATATTTTCAGATTTATGTGGAATGTGAAGATATTCTCTAAGAAAGCTAGTTAAATGTTGATGGTTTAATTAAAACCAGGCATGTCTTTAGAATTTTCAGCATTAAATATCAAACTTTTTTTTTTCTTTTACTTGAGTTTATTAGGCAAGTAACTTCATGTTTTCTCTTTCTTAGAAGAGCTGTCAACAAAAAAGAATAGCTTGGGATAAGAGCTGACTTTGACTAGTGTTTAACAGCGTTATTGTAATTAAATTCTGAAGAACACTTAAATTAAGTAAGTGTAAATAAACAAGATAAAAGTAATAAAGGAACTTTTCAGGCATATTTACCTCTATTTAAATAGTTTTCAGGTATATTTTCAGGCATATTTACATCTACATAAATAATTTTAACAAATCTTTTTGGTAACCTAAAACCTTAAAATTTTGCTGAGTTAGGTTAAATGATCACTTAAGTTAAATTAATTAAATATCTAGGTCGTTTCTGAATGTGATAAAATACTGAAACCTTAATTGTTAAAGATTGGCTTATCTACTTTGGCTTCTTATTACAAAAAAACTATAAAAAATTTGTATGTGTTAATACTATGCTACATTGGAAAACTAAAGAAGGTGTATGCTTCTAAAATTATGAAATATATTCATAAATTTGGAAATATAAAAAATTCTGGTATAACCTAACAGTCCATAACAGTTAACTACTACTTAATATTGACTAGAAATTAAGGTTTCTGAGAGTTAAGAATGCTAATAAATGTAATTAAGATCACTGGAAATAATAACAGAAACAACCTTTTTACAAGAAAAGTAAGATGTATGTTTTTGGTAAGAAAATGAAGTATGAATAATGGAAATACATTTTTATTTTTAGAAAATAATTTTGTCCTAAAGGGAGGCTGGTTATTTCAAGAAGGAAAACTTAGGACAAAATCTGAATATAAAAAATAAAGTTGTAAAAGGTTTGTGGAAAGGAATCTTTGGAAAGAAGTTTTAATATGTGATCAAGCTGGCTTTCATACAAAGGCAAGAGCAACAGAATTTGTCAAGATTGTGGTTCATGTAGATAGAATCCATTCTGCTTCAGAGAAAAAATGGTTCCTCTTTGCCAGACTTTTACTATCCTAATGTCCTTGCAACATGGCGACAGCCTGTTCCTAAATCAGAGAAATTAAGATGGTAAACAATGGCTGTACATTAAACAGTCAGGGTTATAGGGAACCCAAGATGGCTGTTTGACTCCTCTTGGCTCCCTGGCAATGCCATCTGTCAGTTTTTACAATCCTTTACCATGGTACATTGAAGATGACTCAAATTACAAATTGAGAATGGTGGCAAGACCAATATAAAATTTCAAAAACAGTCTACCAGCATTGTCTGACTTGCTGGGTCCATAGTTCTGGCAAAAAGTACTTTTGTCTCCAGAGGCCTCAGATCTTCCTGGAAACCTTTGAACACCTGCATTTAGATGGACTTCATTCAACTGCCACTTATTATGGGTTATCAGTATAGTTTTGTTTCTGTATATGTGTTTTCCAGATGATTTGAAGTTTTTCCCTGTGGCAAGGCTTATGTCTCCACTCTGGGAGGAGGGCGGGGAAGAGTAAAAAATATTTTTTCCATTCGGGGTATACTTTCCATGATCTCCATTGATCAAAGCATCCAGTTCAATAAACAAATCATATGAGCCTTAACAAAGAACCTACAAACTTCTAAAAATTCTATCAGTATAAGCTTCTGCTGTTTACTTGTTGCTTCATGCTAGTATGATAAGAGCTGTTGTAAGTGTCTAATGTCTTGTGCTCAAGCCTATCATCAATAGGTTAAAAAACAAAAACAAAAACAGGTCTTCCTGGATCTCAATTCAAAGAATCATGTTAGTCACAGGCTACAGCCTGGTGACTGGGTATTCTGGAAACATGATCAGAGGAAAACAGCCCTCAAGCCCCAATGAAGAGGACCTTACTGAGCACTCCTGACCATTAACACTACTACAAAACTAGAAGGTATTGAGCCCTGGGGACACATAACCCAGCTGAGAAAGGCTCCGCCTGACTCCTGGTCCCATACAGATGCTGAAGACTCTAAATCAAATTGACGAGTGTAGAAAGCAAGACGGAGTTACTCATGTTAAGTAGTGATGTAATCAGCTAAGGGCATTGAAGCTGAAGAGCAGACATCACAGGGGTACCTGGGTGGCTCGGTCCGTTGAGTGTCTGACTTTGTCTTAGGTTATCATTTCACAGTTCATGGGTTTCAGTGCTGCATTGGGCTCTGTGCTGACAGTTCAGAGCCTGGAGCCTGCTTTGGATTCTATGTCTCCCTCTCTCTCTGCCCCTTTCCCACTCACACTCTGTCTCCCTCTGTCCTCTGTCTCTCAAAAGTGAATAAACATCAAAAAAAAAAAAAAAAAGGAGCAGATATCAGCAAAACCAGAACAGACAACGCTTGGAACTGAAAAGAAGCAGAACCAGAAGAGGCTTACAAAGGCCCTGGACTGATTAAACTCCTTTAAAAGGGCAGGGCATTTGCAGCACACTGTCAGAGTCTCCAGACACTGACTCTTCCACATCTGATCACATTAGAAAGGCGACGGCCCCAAAAGGCTCTATACAACTGATCCCTGAACATAATAAGGACCTTCCACTGCAGAAGCATAAAAAACCCTAAGCTCCAAGAGCTGACCCTGACCAACCAAGTCCTCATCTTAAAAATTTTTTTTTAATGTTTATTTGTTTTTGAGAAAGAGAGATACAGAGAGTAAGCAGGGGAGGGATAGAGAGAGAGAGAGGCACAGAATCCGAAGCAGGCTGAGCTGTCAGCACAGAGCCAATGTGGGGCTTGAACTCATGAAATGTGAGATGATGACCCAAGGCGAAGTCGTACGCCCAACTGACTGAGCCACTCAGGTGCCCCAACTCAGTCCTTATCTTGAACTGTGTGCTCACAGACTGACTTCAATTGGTTTGTTGACTTCTTTTTTTATTTGTATTTTTTATTTCTTTTAATGTTTATTTATTTCACAGAGGAAGAGAGAGTGAGCAGGGGAGGGGAAGAGAGAGAAGGAAAGAGAGAATCACAATCAGGCTCTGTGCTATCTGTTCAGAGCTCAGTGAGGGGCTCGATCTCACAAAAAACTCTTGAGCCAATATCAAGAGTTGGACTCTTAACTGACTTTGTCTTCCAGACACCCCTGGTTGGTTCATTTCTTACCTTCTACTGTGTCCTGTTTGTTGTGTGACTTTGTACTGTACTGTGCTTTGTGTGACATGTATGAAGCCAAGTTAAATGTGTAGTGAAATGTCATTGACTTTGGAATCCTGAGCCTACTTTACAATGATGTTAACCTTGCTTTATGATTGAGTAAACCTGACATTGTGGACAGATAAAATTTGTGTATGTAACGTTATTGGCTGCACACAACAACAGGGGAAAGAAATAGCTGACTTTGAGGTAGACTGCTTCCACCGAAACAATGGATGAGGATTTCATACTTTAAGCATAAAACTCTCCTTTTCATTTTCTCCTCCTTGTCATTGTCCTGGAAAGGCCCTCATTTTTATCTCCCAGGCTACTGCTAGTGGGGGGGGGGTAACCCCTGGAATTTTGACTCACCATTTATTTCAGGCCAGGAGAGAATCTGTGTCCCTATGTTTCATAAACAAAATAAGCCATCTCACTGGTTGACTCCATTGGACTTACATTGTAAATTAAAAAGAACCTGCTGGGATTTCTATAATTGATGATTAACTCCTTTTGGCAGGTCCCTACTTAACTGGTTAGGAATAAAAGTAAATGAATTGAGGCCATGATCTGAAACTTCTTAATTATTAAAGTTACTGCAGAATCTTCTGCTAAAGCAATAGCTGTCCAACAAACACCCTTAGAGTGTCTGGTCAAAGCTGTTCTGGATAATAGAATAGTTCTTGACCGTCTTGTAGCTAAGCAAGCAGGTATCTGTGCTATGACCAACACTACCTACTGTGCCTGGATGAACACTACTGGGCAAGTTGAGACTCAATTATGTAAAATTATAACAAGAGGCTTCTTGGCTGAAAAAGGTGACTTCTTCCACAATGGCTTTCTTTGACTTACTTGATTTTGATTGATTTGGGTGTTGGGGACCATGGTTTCCAAAGTGCACTCCAGGGGAGCCTGGGTGGCTCAGTCAGTTGAGCGTCCAACTTTAGCTCAGGTCATGATCTCACAGTTTGTGGGTTCAAGCCCCGTGTCAGGCTCTGTGCTGACAGCTCGCTCAGAGCCTGGAGCCTGCTTCATATTCTGTGTCTCCCTCTCTCTCTGACCTTCCCCTGCTTGCTGTCTCTCTCTCTCTTTCTCAGAAATAAATTAAAAAAAAACATTTAAAAAATTAAAAACAAAAACAAACACTTCAAACACTGGAAATTGTCTTGCTCTGACAATTGTGATAATTGTCACTTTAAATGCATGTTTGTAGTCACTAACTACAACACAAACTATCTCCCTAAGACTGGAATTCAGAAAAGGAACAGAGGCTGGCTGATTTAAAGAACGTAAACCTGAAGCTGTAACCTGTAAATATCACAGACTGTAAGCCAAAACATCATGACCTGTGGCTGCCATGCAAAGGACACACAGAAGCTGCAAGAAGTACAGAGCAATATGTAAGAGTGGCACGAACGCCTTCAACTTTGATCACATCTCCCAGTTAAGCTGAAAGTCTGATTAAAGGGGGAGGATCATTAAAAAGAAAACCAGAAGGCCCCCATCAGTAAACCAAGACTTAATACCTAACTAACTGCAGTTTCAACCTCCCGGGAATGTAACCTTTAACTAGTCAAAGTGGAATTTTCTGGCCAATACTAGGAAATTTGCTAATAGAATACTTCCTCTCTCCTAAGGAGGGCAACCTTGCCTAAACAATGCATTCTTTAGTAATAAATTCTTTTCTCCTCTCCCCTTCCCCCTATTCTTCATCCTCCTCCTCTTCCTTCTTTTAAATGCCCTGTCTTCAAAAATGTCTATTTTGTTTAGTTCAGCAGAGCTCTCCTCTACTTGCTAGATAGGATGCTGCCTGATTCATGAATTGTTTTGAAGCCAATATGATCTTCAAACTTACTCAGTTAATTTTTTGTTTTTTAATACATATAATGGCATTTTATCAGGTGTTTCATCATAAAGTTTTTACTTAAAAATGTCTCTCCACATTATGGGGGTAGAAAAATGTTGTCTTCTTCTTGGTTCTTTGGTATAATTAAGTTGGTATAAGAGATTAACAGGAGAAAAACAAACAAAAGAAATAATATGTATACCTCCTGTATAATGGGAAAACCCTAGGAAAACTGACTAACTCCTTAAAAAGGCCCAAGCCATCACCTTAAGTACCATCAAGATGTTGGGGGCAGAGAATCTGTTACAGGAGGTTTTCAGACAAAGCATAGCAAACAAGGCTAAGATTGTTACGGGAATTTAATGTCTCCATGGATAACAGTTTCTAAAATCATCCCTTCTTCCTCCTATAATAAGGGAGACCCCCTTACAAATAGAGATTTCTCTTATAAACATAAATGTTCCTTACAAAAAGGTAATTCTATTCTACTTTCACAGCTTCTCCTGTGTCTGTAATTTTTAAAAAATAACTGGCTTAAAATAATCAATACACCAAAAAGGCATTATATTTTGGGTCATATATTTTGTTCCCTTTCGGTGCATAATTTTAAATGCCTGACCAACAGGTTATAATGTTAAGTAAGTGTTTACACTTAACAAAAGTTTTCTAATTTATTTGTGTCTTGTATTGATTGTATCTGTCTATTTTTAAATATCAAAGCCTACCAAACAGCTATGCTTCCTCTAGTAGTGCTTTTATCATAGGGGAAAGAGAGTGAACAAATTCACAAATGGTATTTGCAGAAATATGGTAGGAGGTTTTGGGATTAGAAGCAGGAGGTTTACTTTTATCACTGTCAATTAGTAGGCATTGTGCATTGAGGGTACCGAGTTAATGCCTTTTTGTTCTCAGGAAATTATAGCTCAGAAGGAATGCTGGCACTTTGGGTTTGTTAATCTGTACGGCTTTGTATGCTTCACTCTTTCAGCTACAATCAAATAATCATTTCCTTTTGTTTGTCTTCATCCATTTCCTGCCTCCTCCTTGGATTTAACCATCAAATACCCTTTGGTTTTGACCAGGGGCACTTCCACAAAAGCCCTGTAGTTCCTGACATCATTATTCTTTTATAAAAAATAAGGAATGCCTGGGCATATACTTACATAAATAGTTTCTTTTTCTCGGTCAAAGACTAGCATTCACCTTACTGTGCAGCTATTCTTTTACACTATATATAAGACTTCATGCCAATATAATATCATAAAGGGATTTAGGAAAACGAGCTGTAAGCAGAAAACTGCATTGTGAATAATACTCTTTTGACAACTCATCAAATCTGAAATCTTCATTTGGTTTTAGTGTTTATGTTGATTTGTTTCAAAGCAACCTATAAAGTAGACTATATCTACCTATCTGTCTTTCTGTTTATCATAATTTTCAAATTACTATTTTTATTAAGGCTTTTTGTTGGTAGCAATGATTTTGTTCTACAAATATCTACCTCTTACCAAGTCACAGTCCCTTCCAAGACAACAATCTACAAAGTGGAGAGGGGTGCATTTTAAAAGTGGCGCGTAGGAGGTATTAGAACGAATCCTGTTATACATGAACAGAATTTTTGCACATAACTCCCTCACAGTTCTACAAAAATATACCCTTTCATATACAAATATCTCTTTGGAAGCTAACGAACCAGAACCCTTTTTTTTTTTTTTTTGCCTCCTTAGGTGTTGTCTTTCCTATGTAATTCAAATTAACCTTTTGAGATACTCACCTCCCCGATATCTGCAGTAGTCCCAAGGTTGTGTGTATGTGTTAAGGGGTTCAGATATGCTACCCCAAAAAATGCCAGTTTGTCATCCTGATAATTTTGAGCTGAAGGGAAACAGCAGATGTGGGAAGGGCTGTCTGACCCTACCCCCACTTCTACCAACAAGTAGGGCATAAAATTTCTCATGAGAAAGGTGCTTTTACTGTACTAGGAAGAAAAGAACATTCTTATCACCAGAGATGGGAAGTCAGTGCTGAAATGGATCTGTACAAACAAACCTACTAAATTACTCCTTATCTTCCCTTTATTTCCCATGTATTTCCTAGTCACTTTCTTGCAATTTTTCTCCCATAGGAGCTTAACCCTCCACCCCTTTTCCACTGTTACTTCTGCACAATTTTATCAGTCTTTGTTAAAAGGGTATATAAGGTCTCAGTACTAGCTGTTTCTTTGGTTTGTTTGTTTGAAAGCTCTTGTGTGCATGTAACATATTTTAAATAAAATATATATTCTTTTTTCTGTGAATCTGTCTTTTGTCAGTTCAGTCCATAGGCTGCAACCACAGAACCTAAGTAGAGAAGATTTCTTTTACCTCTCCTACAGTTATCATGATGAGGACAGACTATCATTGGCCGGGACACCCTGCTCACTTCAGAGACTGCAGCTGATATCTTGGGGACACCTGAGACAAGTCAGCAAAAAATAAGAACTCTTCACCATTTTGTTTTCCCAGATCGCTACCTGTAGGAACCAGTCAAGTGAGGATGCTGAGAGTCTCCCCTTGTCTTTTTCTTTTCCTTTCCTTGTGTTCTTTATTTTGAGTACTCTTGGTTTTCACTGATCCTTTATCATTCAGGAATGGCCACAACTTTCCTTTGTTTCTGTCTCTTGTGCTGTTTTTCATAAGGGGGAGATACAAAGGATAGAATACAGGCATGGGCCTCATAAGCCAGTTGTTTAAACTGGTTTCTCACAGACAAGTGAGTTAATGGTTCTCACTGGACTAGAGTCTGGATGAATTTTACAGTGGATCACCAATGAAAACAAACAAGTAAACAAACAAAACAAAGCAAACAACAGACATACATACACACACACCAAAAAACTGGATGAGATTATCTTTTCATTTTACTTGTGTATTGAGAACTTGGCTTGTAACCAGGTTTCTGCCAGATAGAAGGCAGAGAGTGTAGAGCCTGCATTAGGCATCCAGCCATCAGACTAGGAACCTGAGACACAAAGTGTGCTAGTAGCATTTTCTGATTATGCCACCTCTCAATGGAGTTTGGCTTAATAAGGGTCTCAGCCCATAAAGGGTCTTCGTGATCTTTACCCTTTTGTCTTGTTATTACTGGAAGAGTACCATAAGAGGAGCATCAGCTACCCAGTGTCCCAGATTAGCAGGTCTGATTGTGTAGGGGTCAAGAGTAAGTCACCCTCAAGATGGGTCACTTTGGCATGAAGGTTATTTTGAAAAGCAATCAAAACCCACCAATGTGGAAAAAGCTCTTTACTTCCCCTCAATGGCCTAAAAAAATTCTAGTTTCATGGAGAGAGCCATCACCATAGAACTGCAGTAGGGCCAAAAGAAGTCACAGTAGATGCCTTCCCCTCAAGGTGAATGGGTCTAAGGTGTACATTCAGAAAGAAGGGGGGACATCCTAGTGTCTTTGTGGAATGCTTTTATACAGACTTTCCAAAGCCACACTGCATTAAACTCTGAAGCCTCAGAACACAGAAATCTTTTTTTAAATGTTTATTTTTGAGAGAGAGAGAGAGAGCACAAGCAGGGAAGGGCAGAGAGAGAGGGAGACACAGAATTTGAAGCAGGATCCAGGCTCTAAGCTGTCTGCACAGAGACTGATGTGGGGCTAGAAGTCATAAACTGTGAGATCATGACCTGAGCCAAAGTCAGACACCTAACCAACTGAGCCACCCAGGCCCCAGAACACAGAAATCTTTTAATTTTCACCTGAGTAAGAAATCTCTCTCTTATAAAAGGAGAAATCCAAAATGGTGTGGTTGGCTTATGCAGGAGAATATCTAAATGTTACTACTGACACTGCTATCTAATATTTTGAAAACAGCTTATAAGAAAGCAAAAGGAAAAGGGAATTAACATCAACAGGACTTGCCTTGAAAATTGAGTCTTTAAAAAAACAGAAGTAGGACTCTAATGGTAATTCAAAATCCACTCACCTGCTTTGTCAATGATGGAAACTTAATGCCACCATACAATGTTATGAGAAAGTGTTATTTGCCTGCCCTCAGACCAAATCTCAAACTTTCTACTTTCCATAAAGGAAATCTACATTATTCAGAATCCTCTCAAGAAGATATCACCTTAAAAAAGGTCTTAACTAGTCTCTAGGTCTCAAATACAAATAAGGTTGAATTGTTACTGAGTGTAGAGCTTATGCACAATTTCTGGAAACCATCAGCAGCCCAATACTCTCTCTTTCTCTCTCAAGAAGCAGAACAGGGAATTGGATCTGTAATAGACTTCTTTAGAACACAGTGTATGTATGTATGTATGTATGTATGTATGTATGTATGTATTTATGGAGCACAGTGTTCTTATTTTTACTTCCTTACCCTCTAATACCTTGACCTTGCCAGTAGTGAAAAAAATGAAATTTTATTCAGATGGGAACAAGACCTATTGATTTGTATAAGATCTAAGACCCATAAATGGTTTTGTAATTCCTTGTTACACTCCAGTCCCTAATACAACTACTGCTCTTACTTCAATTTCTGCTGACATAGCCTGATTTACAGTAATTGACTCTTGCTAAACTCTCTAATTCCATTGCCCTCTGATTCACAATTTCTCTTTGCATTTACATTTAGAGGAAGACTACATGTACTTGCATAGCTCAGGGAAACTGTGAGTGCCCCTTAATATTTTCCCAAGTTCTTAAAGCCAACTTAGACTTTGCAGCCTTTACCCCAGGCTCCACTCTTGCTCAGTATGTTGCTGACCTCTTACTAAAGGCACTAGATGAAAAAGCCATAAAGCCTCCTAATCTACACTTCAGTGGGTAAAGATGACTATTATGTACTTAGAACATGAAATATCTCATGGTGGTCAAAATTCACACCAAAATGCTTTTGAGTCAATTTTGTCCCTACTTCTCCCCCAAACAAATTAGCAGCTATGTAAATGTCTAGGGTGTTGCTATTTTTGCCAAGGGATTCCTAATTTTGCTCCCCTTTCCAAACCTCTATATGCTCTCTTCCCACATACCTACCTCACAGCCTGTTTCCTGGCCTTTGGAATTGGCACTGACTTCCTTTGAAGCTTTAAAATTAGTATCATCCACATCTCTGGGTCTCAGCTTTTCAGTTTTGACAAACATTTTCATCTGAATCATCATAAAAATGGAATTTCTGGAAGAATTATAGGATAACCTTTTTCTTCTTAGATACACCCTATAGCATATTGTTTATATCAGTTAGACACTGTGGCATTGGGCATAATACCTCCATGCCTGTGTGGTTTAAGCCACAGCTGCCACCCTAATTGAGAAAGCCATTACTCCTACATTAGGCTCTCATTCACCTCTACATTCCTTATGCTGTTTCTGTTCTTTTACATGTTCATAAGACACACTCCCTCTCTAGATAGAGGTAGACCACCTACGAACAAGCCCTATTAACCAATTCTTCTATCATCTTTCATTGTTGTAACACTTGAAAATTTTTTTAAATTTATTTTGAAAGATAAAGAGAGTTGGAGAGGGACAGAGGGAGAGGGAGAGATAGAGGATCCCAAGCAGGCTCCGTGCTGTCCATGCAAAGCCCAATGCTGGGCTCTGAACTCACAAACTGTGAGATCATGAACTGAGTTTGAATCAAGAGTCAAACCCCTAACCAAAGAAGCCACTCAGCTGCCTCTGTTGTAGCACTTTAAATTCAGCCACTCTACTACTTCTCCCTGATGATGGAGGGCCCCACTTCATTCCAAGACTGCTCTGCAACTATATAAAGGGTTTCAAACCAACAAGAAGATCTACTATATATCCCTTCATACCACCTAAACTTCCTTCAATTTTATAATGGGCATTTTTAACCAAATCCTATGAAAACGTAACTGGTTATACCATAGTTCCCCCACATAAAACGCTGAATGCATATGCTGTATTCACTGTAATATCAGCCTAAGCCACTGAACTCATAGCTTCTACTAGAGTTATTACACTCTGGGAAAAGGGAAAAATGCCACCATTTACAATAACTCCAGGTATGCCATTGGAGTCTATCACAAATTGGCACAATCTGAAATTCTGTGGATTCTTAATCCCTGCTGACACTACTATTGCCAATGAGCATATAATTGTTACTCTGTGACAGTCTATTCATCTTGCTACAAAAGTTGCTACTGTTCATGGCCCAGCCCATATTAAAGAGACCCATTCTACATCACTGGGAACAGTAGACCTGACAGGACTGCTAAATACACAGATGAAAATTTCTTTGCCCAATAAAACTGCTTTTATCCCTGTATTTTATAGACTATGAGGCAAATATCCTGCAATCTAAAAAAGACAAATTGATATAAAAGAGTGCTAACCATTTACCAGATGGAGTAAACATTGAGCCAAGTGATTTTCTCTACCCCTTTCTTTTGACCTCTTTGCCTGTTCTTCTCTCCTATCAGATGGGACATATGTGCAGACTAGGGAACATTAAGGAATATAAAGACAATTCGTCCTCTGAGGCTCACGCCGGACCCAGCCACACTCCAAGTGGATTTTATAGGTTTACCACCAGCTTTAGGCTATTTCTACTATTTGGTTATTGTCTGCATGATTAATGAACGGACTGAATGCTATCCAACTAGACATACTGATGTCACAATGCTGGTAAAGAAATTAATAATTGAGATTATTTTTTATCTTGGCATTCCTTTATGGATTAAATCAGACCAAATAGCTCATTTTATAGTGGAAACAAACTATTTGCGTACAAAACTCTGAGGCACTCATTATAGTTTCATACCTCATACTATTCTCAATCATAAAGGCGTGTGGAATATAAAAATCCAGACCATAAAAGGACCTTTGAAAAAAGCTGTCATGAAATGACTCAAATGACCAGAAACATTATTACTGTCCTTTATAAAAGTCCAGAATACTCTAAATAGGAGATAACATGAGTGGGAGAGGGGCAGAGAGAGAAAGGAAGACAGAGGATCCCAAGTGGGGCTCCGTGTTGACAGGAGAGAGCCTGATGCAGGGCTCGAACTCACAAATTATGAAATCATGACCTGAGTCAAAGTCTGACACCTAACTGACTGAGCTACCCAGGCACCTAATATTAATCCCTTTTGAAATAGTTTTTCATCATCCTATGCCTACTAGTAAGTCTACAGTTTCCACTCCATCATGGGGACTTAAGTGGACAATTTAATGCCATGATTAGCTAAATAAAAGAACTAATATACTTGGGGCAAGTAGTCAACAGGTAAAAAAAGACCTGGCCTCTACCAACTGACAAGGCTTACTATCCCTTTTAACCAGGAGACTGGGTATACATTAAGATTTTTAGAAGAAACTACAAACTGTCACCTTACTGGGAAAGTACTTACAAAATACTTCTAACCCACACTTCCATCAACTGAAGAAATATTCTCTGGGATTCAGTGTGAGCCACACCAGCCTAGACCCAGATCATTCCTCCCAGGACAATTGGATGATCTCAAGGTAAGGATTTCCAGAGCCAAATCACAAGTTCTTGAAGCTGACAGCATCACAAAATAGACAGTTTTCCCCAAGGTTGTGTCTCAAAAAACTTTGACTCTACTTATACTTTCCCTTTTAAATTTCTGTTCTTCCTGCAGTCCTAAGACGAAAGTACATTGCTCTCCAGGCCTATTTCAAGAGATAATAAAAAGCGCAAGTCCAAAATCTAACAGCTTAAAGGAACTATAGGCAGAGCAACAAGAATGCCCTAAACCCAGTAGAAGAAGAGAAATAGTAAAAATTAGAGCAGAAATAAACAACATAAAGACCAAAGAAACAATTGAACAGATCAATGAAACCAAGAGTTGGTCTTTTGAAAAAGTAAACAAAATTGACAAACCTCTAGCCAGATTTATCAAAAAGAAAAGAGAGAGCACCCAATAGACAAAATTATGAATGAAAATGGAATTATTACAACCAACACCTCAGAAATACAAGCAATTCTCAGGGAATACTATGAAAAATTATATGCCAACAAATTGGACAACTTAGAAGAAATGGACAAATTCCTAAATACACACTCACTACCAAAATTCACACAGGAAGAAATAGAAAATCTGAACAGACCCATAACGAGTGAAGAAATTGAATCAGTTATCAAAAATCTCCAACAAATAAGAGCCCTGGACCTGATGGCTTCCCTGGGGAATTCTACCAGACTTTTAAAACAGAATTAATCCCAATTCTTCTCAAGCTATTCCAAAAAATAGAAATCGAAGGAAAACTCCCAGACTCATTTTATGAAGCCAGCATCACTCTGATTCCCAAGCCAGACAGAGATCCAACCAAAAAAGAGAACTATAGGCGAATATCCTTGATGAATACGGATGCAAAAATTCTCAACAAGATCCTTGCAAATTAAATCCAGCAGAATATAAAAAGAATCATCCACCAAGATCAAGTGGGATTCATTCCTGGGTTACAGGGCTGGTTCAACATTTGCAAATCAATCAATGTGATACATCATATCAATAAAAGAAAAGATAAAAACCATATGATTCTGTCAATAGATGCAGTAAAGCATTTGACAAAATACAGCATCCCTTCTTAATAAAGACTCTCGAGAAAGTTGGGATAGAAGGAACCTACTTAAACATCATCAAAGCCATCTATGAGAAGCCTTCAGCTAACATCATCCTCAATGGGGAAAAACAGAGCTTTCCCCCGGAGATCAGGAACACGACAGGGATGTCCACTCTCACCACTGTTGTTTAACATAGTGCTGGAAGTCCTAGCATCAGCCATCAGACACCAAAAGGAAATCAAAGGCATCAGAATTGGCAAAGAGGAAGTCAAATTTTCACTCTTCGCAGATGACATGATACTCTACATCGAAAACCCAACAGACTCCACCAGAAGCCTACTTGAACTGATCCAAGAATTCAGCCAAGTGGCAGCGTACAAAATCAACGTACAGAAATCGGGTGCATTTTTATACACCAACAATGAAGCAACAGAAAGAGAAATCAAGAAACTGATCCCATTCACAACTGCACAAAAAAACATAAAATACCTGGGAATAAACCTAACCAAGGATACAAGAGATCTGTATGATGAAAACTATAGAAAACTTATGAAGGAAATTGAAGAAGACACAAAAAAAAGGAAAAACATTCCATGCTCATGGATAGGAAGAATAAATATAGTTAAGATGTCATTACTACCTAAAGCACTCTACACATTCAATGCAATTTCAATCAAAATTGCACCAGCATACTTCTCAAAACTAGAACAAACTATCCAAAAATTTGTATGGAACCACAAAAGACCCCGAATAGCCAAAGTAATCCTGAAAAATAAAACCAAAACAGGAGGGATCACCATCCCAGACTTTAGCCTCTACTACAAAGCTGTCATCATCAAGACAGTATGGTATTGGCACAAAAACAGACACATAGACCAATGGAACAGAATTGAGAACTCAGAAGTGGACCCAAAAATATACAGCCAACTGATCTTTGACAAAGCAGGAAAGAATATCCAATGTAAAAAAGATAGTCTTTTTAACAGATGGTGTTGGGAGAATTGGACAGCAACATGCAGAAGAATGAAACTAGATCATTTTCTCACACCATGCACAAAAAGAAACTCAAATTGGATAAAGGACCTGAACGTGACACAGGAAACTATCAACACCTTAGAGGAGAAAGCAGGAAACAACCTCCTTGACTTCCACCGCAGCAACTTCTTACTTGACACATCCCCAAAAGCAAGGGAATCAAGAGCAAAAATAAACTGTTGGGACCTCATCAAGATTAAAAGCTTCTGCACAGCCAAGGAAACAACCCAGAAAACTAATAGGCAACCAACAGAGAGGGAAAAGATAGTTGTAAATGACATATCAGATAAAGGCTTAATATCCAAAATCTATAAGGAACTCACCAAACTACACGCCCGAAAAACAAACAACCCAGTGAAGAAATGGGCAGAAGATATGAACAGACACTTCTCCAAAGAGGACATCCAGATGGCCAACAGACACATGAAACGATGCTCAGCATCGCTCCTCATCAGGGAAATACAAATCAAAACCACACTGAGATACCACCTCACGCCAGTCAGAGTGGCTAAAATGAGCCACTCAGAGAACTCTAGATGCTGGCGAGGATGTGGAGAAATGGGCACCCTCCTACACTGATGGTGGGAATGTAAACTGGTACAGCCCCTCTGGAAAATGGTGTGGAGGTTCCTCAGGAAACTAACAATAGAACTCCCCTATGACCCAGCAATAGCACTGCTAGGAATTTACCCAAGGGATACAGGAGTGCTGAGGCATAGGAGCACATGTACCCCAATGTTCATAGCAGCACTCTCCACAATAGCTAAAACCTGGAAAGAGCCTAAGTGTCCATCAACAGACAAATGGATCAAGAAGATGTGGTTTATCTATACCATGGAATACTCCATGGCAATGAGAAACAATGAAATCTGGCCATGTGTAGCAACATGGATGGACCTTGAGGGTGTTATGCTGAGCGAAATAAGTCAGGCAGAGAAGGACAAATATCATGTTTGCACGTATAGGAGGATTAGGAGGAACTTAACAGAGGACCAAGGGGGAGAAGAAGGGCGGAAATGGTGGGGGAAAGGGAGAGAGGCAAACCATGAGAGACTCTTGAATGCTGACAAAAACTGAGGACTGATAGATGTGGGGGGGAGGGGGGATGGGCATAGAGGAGGACACTTGTGGGGATGAGCACTGAGTGTTATGTGGAAACTACTTTGACAATAAACTATTTGTAAAAATAATAAAAAAGAAAAATTAAAAAAAAATTTCTGTTCTTCCTAAGAAACAGAGAAAAAAAATTCTTTATTTAAATTAACCTCACCATTCTCACTGTTTATTGAAAGACTGACTAGAGATTGCTTGTCTCAATCTGTCTTACTTTTCCTGTGATCCTCCACTGAGATATTTTTCAAGCTGTATCTCACTTCTATAAAGCCTTACTGTTTTCTCAACAAATCAGGCACAACCCAACATTCCCTCACGCCCGTTTTCAAAATCTTTAGACACATTAACTAATCAATCTTATTGCTGGTTATGTCAGCATCTAGATAGCATTGAAGAACCTGAACTTGTATTCATTGCTGCCAGCATGAGTGCCTGGTGGACGGATGAACAGAAGATGGATTAATGAAAGAGTAGGATATCCATGACCAAAAAAACAATGTCAATCTACTTCTTGATGTGAAGTAATGGCTCAGGAAAACCTTTGTTGATACTCCAGGCCTGTCCTTTGCTCAGGTAAAGATATTGAAAGGAAAATTTTACCTGTGCAATAAAAACAAGCTTGGCTTTTTTTTAGACATGTCTAGGTTACATACCAAAACAATATTGTGAGCACACCCTGAGGTTTGATTCAACAGGAGCATCCTCAAACCCTTCACAAAGGTCGTAGGTGTTTTAGCACACACTTTTAAGGCACAGACATTTGTCAAATTAGCAAATGTTTCAAGTGGTTCACAGGTCACTGTCAAGTAACCTGGGGTAGCTCAGCTGCTTCGCTGAGTAGGCTGCTCAACACCAAAAGTTATAAATAGGTGGACGAAAAATCTGGACTAACTTGGTCAGATGACAAAATCAAGCAAGCCTCCTATATTAGATAGTTTGCAATCTGCTCTGTGCCTATAAACTGATGAGGGCACCTGGAAAATGGAGGTGTGCAGATGCCAACATGACCAATGACAAGACTGTAAAACACATCAGACTTGGGGAATTGTAAGTTCCACTCTGACCTGTCTGTGATCAACATTATTATTATTTTTTTTAAATCATCTTACGTAGTGTTAAGATATATAAAGAATTCCCAAGTAAATGGTCAATGTGAGATGGATGCAGATACCTTGCTCCTTTCATCACCAATTAAACCATCTTAAATACTTGCCAAATTAAAAGCTTGAGGTTCTTCTTTGTTCAGAAGATAGTGTCATATAAATTTATTAGTTAAAATGGCACAGAAAACCTATTTTTATATTGCCGCTCCTAATTCTTCCCATTATTAAGGGACTTATTCTCAAATTTTGAAACTTATGATCTGGAAGAGGTAACCCTAAACCTTTCCACTAACAACAGTTCAATATCCACTATATGGATGCTGAAAACACTTCAATCAGAAGTTAATAGTTGAGCGAGCCTGTGTTGTATTCTAAATTGTCATGCCCTGGATTTGCTCCCTGTCCAACAAGGAGGAGCTTGTGCAGTCAATGGTAAAAAATGGCTGTTTCTATCTGAATTGAAGACAAGAAATATCTAATGAATACTTAAAAAAAATGAAACCCTCGATCAGATAATGAGGCTGACCTATTCCCACCATTTATTTGGATTGACCTATTCCCAGGCTTGATAGTTTAGCTTAATGGGAACTGTGGAAATACATTTAGATTTGTTCTTTTCTGCTTATTTTTTTTCCAATCCATGTCATCTCTCTCTGCAGATCTCTTACAACTCAGCTACTAACTCTGTTTCTCTACACAGCCACCAACTCTGCTGTTAATATGCGTAATTTCCAGTGAAGTTTCAGATGGGAGACATAAAGGGGTTCAGAACATGCCATCCCAAAATACACCACTTTGGCATATTTATAATTTTCAACTGAAGACACTTGAGAAACAACAGATACAGGAAGGGTTCTCTAACCTTCCATATCCTACTGAAAAGCAGATCATAAAATTTCCCATGAGAAAAGTGCTCTTTCTGCCTTAGAGGAAAGAAGAACATTTTTATCACTGAAGACTGGGGCTCAATGCTGGAATCAGTCTGTACAAACAAACCCATTAAATAACCCTTACATTCCATTAATCTCCCTCATGTATTTCCTAGTACTTTCCCACAATTTATCATCCCAAGAAGCTCAACCCCCCTTTCCTTTGTCTTTTCACTTCTCCACATACTTGTCATTCTTTGTTAAAAAGCTATATAAGCTCTCAGTCCTAATTGCTTCTTCAGATCTTAGTTTTTCCTATGAATACCCTTCTTTTTTTGAGAGAGAGAAAGACAGAGAGACAGAGCTCTAGTGGGACAGAGGCAGAGAGAGAGAGAGAAAGAGAGAGGAACACATAGAATCCAAGGCAGGCTCCAGGCTCTAAGGCATCAGCACAGAGCCCAACACAGGGCTCGAACTCATAAGCCATTAATCATGACCTGAGCCCAAGACAGACACTTAACCAACTGAGGCACTCAGGTGCCCCCACCATGAATGCTCTTCTGTGAATGTAAAATTATGCAATAAAATTTATATGCTTTTCTCCTAGTAATCCTTTGTTAGTGCAATCCTTAGGTCCCAAAAGCTAAGGGAATAAAGTGCTTTTTCAACCCCTACATATGCTTATTTATTTACATCACATTTTATTAGGTTCAAAATGACAGTTAGAATTTTAAAAATACAAATATTTGCATTTTGTTCATATAAAAGTATTTCCCTGACATTTTCTTATACTATAGATACTGCTTTATAATATTTTCTAAAATATATGCATATACATATATGAGTAAGCATTTATGAAATTTCATATATTTAGACCATGAGAAAATATTTTCTTTTTGAAATTCCTCTGAGTAATTAAGACATTTAACTATGATGTCAATCAGTTTAATCTTTTGCATACTGTAAGAGTCATGAAGGAAACAAATATGGAAATATTTGTCAAAAATACTTTAACAAAGAGCTAATACTTTAGTTTAATAAAGAGCTCATTAAATATGAAAGCACATTTGCAGCATAATTCACAAGCCATGATGTATGTAATGAAGACAGTATGTTTCAGCATTGGAAAAGAATGATCTAGATACAACCTTAATATTCTGTGTAATATTGCTTAATGTGAAAGAATAATCTGGCTGATATTAACAGTAAATGAACAAGGTATTTGCCAAATAACCAAAGGGGAAATATATCCCTATAACAATACAACTAGTGGTACCAACATTTAATCCAGATGCAGATCTATAAGTATGAGCTACATTATAAATCAAATTTAGCTTTGCTATAATCAACATGACTGAAGTACAGAATCATTTAAAAACTAGTATTCAAAGTGAAATAAAAATCTCAAATGATTAGTGTGATAAGGTGAAAAATGATTCTCCAAGAGATACCTACATAAAACCCCCAGAATCTATGAAGACTACCCTACTTGGAAAAAGGTTATTTGAAGATACAGTTAAGTTAAGGATCTTGAGATAAAGTCATCCTGGAGTATCAGGGTGAGTCCTGAATCAAATGATACATAGCTTTGTAAGACACGTATAGAGAACACTCAGAGGAGAAAGCTGATAATGAAGATAGAGACAGATTGGAGTCACGTGGACACAAGCCAAGGAAAGGAATATTGACGGCCACCAGAAGATGGAGGAGAGAGAGAAGGATTCTCCCTCAGAGCCTTCAGAGGGAGTACAGTTCTGCTCATATACTGATTTTGGATTTCTCTCTCCAGAATTATGTAATAATAAATTTCTGTTGTTTTAAGCACCCAGTTGTGGTTATTTGTTACAGCATCCATTGGGAACTAATACAATCAGGGAAGCTGACTTAGAATTATAAAGATGACTACTACTCATTTAAATATATTCCATAGGTATTTCTGGCAAGCTTTCTAGTCTTAAGGGTTTCTCCATCCTAAAATTCTTTGGTATTTGTTAGCTGAAAATTATATATTCTCATTTATTCTTATGACTCATATGATGATAAACAAATATTAACCATAATTTTAATAATGAATAAATGAATAGTTCTTTCAACATAAAAGTGTTATTATTAGTTTTGTTCTTTCTATTATACTTGACTTCTTGGATTGGAAATAAGACTTGAGCATGCTTTTCATGGATAGAAAAGATGCTCACAGGGTTCCCAAATGCAGGCAACAAGATAGGAGGAAAAAATTTTCAGGTCACAAAATACTTCTTATACAAATTCCTGTGTGACTTATATTAGGGGTGCTGGTCCTGAGCTCCCCAACTTCAGTTGGGAGTAGTGATGTAGTATATATTTTGTATCTTGTTACATACAACAGATATTCTTTTTCTTCCTATCTGAAAAAGATGGGGAGTGAGATACAATGAAGGGAAAATAAGAAAAGTGTTTGCTGAAGCTGCTTTTCAACTTTTCTAGAATATTACAAATTAAGTAAAATAAATTTAAGTCAGGGTTTCTCAACCTTGGCACTACTGGCATAGACCAGATATCTTGTCAATTTGAATGGGATAATTCTTTTACCAGTGCTTCCTGTGTGTCATAGCATATTTAGCAAAATCCTGTCCTTTACTCACTAGATACCAGCAGTATCTTTCCCTCCAAATGCGATCATTAAAATGTGTCCTGACATTGCCAACCAGTCCCTTGGAGGATACACTCAGGAAAGAACAATTGGTTTAAGCATATTGTTTTCATGCCCATTATTATTCCTGTGTGAAATTTGAATTTTCACAATGACTATATACAGTATATCATTTCTGTTTCAATTTCATATTGTTCTATACTAGGGCAATAATGGTGACCAAGTCGTCTGTAGTCCCTGATCTCATGGAGTTTTGAATCTCACGGGGAAGACACAGAGAAGTTAAATTACTGTGAAAGGAGATGTACGCTTATAAATGATAGCAGACACAATTAGCTGCCAGTTCATAGCTCTTTCACCAAGAAAACTTGAACTTGTTCTGGGTGGCAAAAAAAAAAAAAACCCAGTGAAATGATGATGCCTATTCCTTTTTACCAGAAATTTACTTTGTGGACTCACTTGCATTTTAAAGCAGTCATTTGTAGAATTCTGTTGAGTGAAGTGAAAGAAACTTTCCTGGGAATTTTTTTAAGTTTATTTATTTATTTTTTGAAAGAGATAGCACAAGTTGGGGAGGGGCACAGAGAGGTGGACACAGAATCTGAAGTAGGCTCCAGGCTTTGTGCTGACAGCAGAGAGCCCAACTAGGGGCTGGAACCCACAAACTGCGAGGTGATGATCTTAGCTGAAGTCAGATGCTTAACCCACTGAGCCACCCAGATGCCCCTATTTTCTGGAAATTTTAGAGGAATTTTTCTCATCTCTGCTAAAAAAGTAAGCTGATTCTCTGCCTAACGCTCCGCCCCACTTCTTCCCTACCTTGAAATTGCAAAATGGCTCTAAATCTGGGTTGCAAGAGCCATTTTGTTACACTGGGATAAATACAGAGATCATGTAGTGTGGACCTAGGGACGTGACATAATTGAAATGCAAAACTGAAGACAACAACTACTCCTGAAAACACAACTCCAGCCTCACATTAAGTCTGTTTCCCTGCCAGTGACACTGTGAGTTTCCCCAGCCAAACCAGAAAACAGTCACAACAATGGAGATTGGGCACAGGAAAGCAACCAGGCAAGAAGGCTGTACACTCAGCTCTAACAGTTTGTCACAAAGATTTGCTTTTCACTAGATTTCCTATCATCAATATTGAGGCATTTGAAATGGCTTGGGGGATGATTTTGTATGTTTTTGGAGGCAGATGAGATTTACTGACCTCATGATGCACTATCAACTGGTTGCTTTTCAACAGTCTGTCCCATATACATACACATTCTTGAATGACACATTTAGTGTATCTATAATAACAGGATAAAAGTTAGTATTTTCCTTTGAATTTTTATGTAGAGCCCCTTGAATTTCATTGGCTTTTTATCTAGTAAGCAAAAGATTCTTTGAGTATGATTTTAATTTTTAATATCACAAAATTGAAATACCCTTTTGGGACTATTTTTATTTTCCTATTAGTTGAAATTCTTTTTCCCACTCTCTGAAGTTTCTGACATTATCACCGAATTAGAAATCTATATGACCAGTGCAAAGGCTACTTTTTGTTTTTTAAATATCACTTCTCTATTTGTCTGTTTTCTGTATTTTTTTAAATTTAATGTTTATTTATTTTTGAGAGAGTGAGAGACAGAGTGTGAGTGGGGGAGGGGCAGAAAGAGAAGGAGATAGAGAATCTGAAGCAGGTTCCAGGCTCTGAGCTGTCAGCACACAGCCCAAGGCAGGGCTTAAACTCATGAACCATCATGAGACCATGACCTGAGCTGAAGTCAGAAGCTTAGCCAACTGAGCCACCCAGGTGCCCCTGTTTTCTGTATTTTTATTCTTTCCTTTGAACAAGTGGCTTGGGCTTTCACTTTGATTCCAGGGCTCCAGATAATAATGGGCATAGTAAACATGATCCATTTTATTACTATCCCACAACGGAATATATTTATTTCAGTGTAATTCTCCATTGTGTGGGTCTTAACAAGATACAAAACTGAGCTCTATCTAATCCCTAAAAATTAGGACACGTGTATCAGTCCTCAACTCTGCAGAAGATTTTCTGTTCCCATACAACAACTTGAATCCAGAGGTGTGATACAAAGATGCAAAGAGATTTAAAAATTTTTTTATTTCAGAGTCCAGGTTATGAAGTATCCAATGGGGAAAATGATAATAATCACATAATGATCAAACTGATACAATAGTTCTTTCTTTGCTGCCTAAAATTTTCATATTAAGGGCCCATTTTCTGAGCCTAGTTCTTTACATTTATAATAATTCTGAGCTACTTAATATCCTTTTAACGAAATTTAAGTTAGGCAGAGCTTGGTATAATGCACTAAATAATTTAGAGTTCTGCTGTGTTAAGCCATAATGGAGTCTGAGACAATAAGAAAAATCAGTAATACTGATAATATATTTATTTGATATTTTCTTCATCATGAATCCTTACATTAACTTTATTTCTTAAAACATTTTCATTAAAATATTATTCAGGGATGCCTGGGTGGCTCAGTCAGTGAAGTGTCTGACTCTTGATTTGGGATTTTCTCTTCCCCTCCTCTTCTTCTCTGCCCCTCCCCTGCTTGCACACATGGACTTTCTCTCAAGACAAAACAAAAATAAAATAAAATGTTATTCATCTTGATGTGTATGTGTGTGTGTGTGTGTGTTTGTGTGTGTGTGTGGTCAGCTACATACCAATAATGCAGTGTACTGGAGGCCTAAGAATATTGAATGAACACATCAAAGAATGATTCAGCCAATATAATATAGTTGTAGAGTCTTGAAGTTTGTTAAACATAGAAATATAAGACACTGAATATCCTTGGGTTAGTGTATATAATTAGGCCAGATCTCATTTCTTATTCCAAATTTGTTATTTATTTATTTGTTTTAGAAATTAAGACCTATTCTCTGTGTGATAATTCTGTCACTTGGAGGCAATTAATCTATTTGTAATGGCCCCCATACAAATAGCACAAAATTATTGAATTGTCCCAACTTTAGTAACAAGAAACATTCTAATCTCATAATATCCTTAATAGAATTTTGACTTAAAACTTAAAAAAGGTTTTCAGTGCCCTGTTTAACAAAATCAGGCTACAAAGTGTCACTGTTAGCATAAGTTTAACATAGATTTTTACATTTTAGTCATTTTAGGCATACTGATTTAAACATATTTCCACATGAAAAGAAGTTTTCATAGTGCAATAGGATATAGCCTTTCCAGGAGATAGTTAGCAAATCCTTTCAAGAGAACTCAAGTGGAGCATTTTATACATACATGCATACACACACACACACACATACACACACACACACACACACACACACACACACACACACACACACACACACATGTCCAGAATGCTAATTTATTAACTTTCAGTGAAAAATATTATTGTCATAGGAACTAGGACACTCCTGTCAGTCAAAAGAGGCTGCTGTTATCCTGTTACAGACAAACCACAAAAGGTGATCTGCAGTCATGATTCTGTCCTCTCTACCCAAAGATACACACTTGCTTACCAATGTATTTACAAAACACAGTTCAAGTTCCCTCTCCTCAGGTTGATGATTGGATGAGCAGAAATTTGACTCAGATTATTTTTAATTCTGTGCATAAAGGAATGGCTATTTTCTTTCATTATTAAAATTGTTTACTTAATTTCTTTTAGAGAGAGAGAGAGACAAAAATAGAAAAAAAAAACATATACTAGTTGGGAGGAAGCAGAGAGACAGAGAGAGAAACAGAGAGAGAATACCAAGCAGGCTTGTGCTGTCAGGGCAGAGCCCCACACAGGGCTTGAACCCACTAACCATGAGATGATGACTTGAGCTGGAATCAAGAGTTGGATGCTTAACCAACTGAGCCTCCCAGGCACCCTGTGTTTTCTGTTGTTGTTGTTGTTGTTTGGTTGTTTATTAAATGTAGCTACCTTCTTTCTTATTGAGTCATGCCATTTCTACTCACATGGAAAAATGTGTTCTTTTTGGGCTAGGACAAATCTTGATAATGAGGATGAATTTAGGCCTCTATAAATTGACTGCACTTGTTTCTTTAACTAAGGAGAAATCATAATGTCTTGGATAAAACAACCATGTTTTGAAAATATAAGACAAGTCTAATAATGTTTATTTTATAAAATTTCAAAAAGCAATTTGAAAGAGGATTAATCTAAAATTATATACTGCATGCAAAGCTAACTGTAAAAAATTACTGCTCACCATGTTATTTATAGCTTTTAAGAATATATATAGTGATCAACAGGGAATCATACATTTTTTAAAAAGTATTGCATGTGATATTGTTTCTGTGAAAATCCAATTAGCTTATCACCTTTTAAAGCTGTTTTTCCCTCTCTCAACAACAAAATTCTACATTAACCTCTAAATTACTTCCTATTCCTATTCCATATATATTTCCATTATCTCAAATAATATTCTAAAAAACATCAGTGACTTCTGTGTTCATATTATCTAGCAGAAAGCTGGATCATTGACATCACTGAGGCACACTTTCTTCTCTCTCTTTCTCCCTCTCTCTTTCCCTCTTTCCTTCCTTCTTCCCTCCCTCTCTCTCTTTGTCCTTCTTACTCTGCTCACTCTTTATTTCTCTTTTTCTCCTCCTTTTGCTCTCAAAACACAAATGTAATTTAGTAATCTCCTATTTGTGTTCAGCTTTTCTTATGTTTGTGTCTTAGTTACTTGAACAATTTATGGTGGCTAGATTGTGGATAGCAGTGTTATTATACTGCAATGCATGCTTAAGTAGAATATTTTTCTTATAAAAATGGCATGGTTATTTTTTTAAATTTAATGCCTTTATTTTATTTTGAGAAACAGAGACAGATAGTGAGTTGGGGGGGGGCGTGGGGGGAGAGAGGGAGACATAGAATCTGAAGCAGGCTCCAGGCTCTGAGCTGTCAGCACAGAGCCCGATGTGGGGCTCAAACCCATGGACAGTGAGATCATGACCTGAGCCGAAGTCAGATGCTTAACCGACTGAGCCACCCCCAAAATGGCATGATTATTAAATAAAATTAAGTCTAAATACCATGCACAAAACATTATTTAAGCAAAATACTGCATATCTTGCATTAGCTACCACATGTTACTTGTTAAATACCCAAGACACCTATGCATTCTAGTCTAAATACTGCCTTATTTCTGACCTTGTAAAAGTAAAACTTGGTATATATTTATTATCTGACAGCTGAAAAATAGGATCAGGGTGTTGGTCAATGATCTCTTCTCTCTTTCTAGAGGTAGGACAAAAGAAATCCCAGTTTTAATTCAATTATTCAGTTTCAGTCCCATTAGGAAGAGTTCTGATTTGGAACTTTTATAAAGTAGAGCAACTTCTGTATTATCTCAAGGACATGAGGCTTTTAAAAAATAAAAATGGACCTTTCTGGGGGGCTTTCAACACAGTATACCAGAGAGATAAGTTCTATTCCCTAAGCCAGTATACAAACTCCTGTGTTAGATACTTTCTCCAACCTATAGTAAGGAATAATAATTAGGAGGATTTGCATGCCAGCATCTTCCTTGTGATGAAGTTTTGTTATAACCAATAAAAACAATAGTCCTATTTACTTAGCATTTATATTAAGCCTGGCCATGTGCTTTGTCCTTCATATATAACACTTAATTTTAATTCTCATTAGCTTCCCTGTAGGAGGGAATGGTAGGATGACACATTACGACAACTGCTATTGGAGGGAAAAGAAACCAAAGATTTAGTGACAAATTTAGGTAAATTATTGAAGGTAATATAACAGTAAAGGCACCAATTTAAGTTTGAATCCAAGTATAATGCTTTCACTATTACTCTTCCAGTGGGGAGAAACTTATTTGTACATTCCTCTGGAATCCAGTGACTTAGTGCTTAATGTTTGATATGGAATAAAAGAAGCTTTCATTTAATGTCCTATTGGGGATATGAAATGTGGCAATATGCTCTTCAACTGTGTCTTCTCTAGAGTGAGAAGACAATTTCATGATGAAAAATGTGCACAAACAAGTTGAATTCCTACCACTTAACAGGTTTGGTTCCTAAAGAATAGATTACTCTCCTTTACACTAGGATAGGATGTCTTTGGATGAAGTCCTGATTAATAAGTTATAGCCTAGTAGTTATCATTCATTCCCCTCTGTAAGAATGTCTCAAGGTAACCTCTCCACAAGGTAGTGCATAGTTCTTCCACACCAGAAAAAGCTTCAGTCTTAAGTTACAGGAAAGATCTCTTTGGATTTGTTTAATGCAGATAATTTTGACTTATTAGTTTAACAAACTGGTCAGTTAAGCTCTCCTAAAAGCTAAAGAAATGTTAAGAGTACTCTGACAACTTTCTTATTTAATACGACTAGCACCCTAGCATAAACACTAAAAGGAAAATTTTTTAAAAATCTATTGAGAGTTTATTATATTGCATCTGACAAGAAAATTTGAATATTTTTGTGCCACACATTTTAATAATTAGAATTTTAAGTTCTGACATTATACCAGGATATATTAAAATTTTATGTATTTTATATAATTTCTAGAAGTTATAGCATTCACCCCCAAAATGTAGCCCAAAAAGGTTTATCACTTAAACAACAAAGAGCAATTTAAAAATTACCTATGGTATTAGTAAACACACATTTTCTCACAACTTTTACTTACTTTCTTAGTGTAATTGTAAATATTACCTATTTTTTGGTCTCAGTTTCTAATAATTGGGCTCAGACTTATAGAACATGATAAATATAGCCCAATTCGAATACTGTGGTGCACATAATTAAAATACCAAATCACCTTTGTCAAGAACTTACCTCCTGGTCATCCTTCCTTATTTATAAGTTTTAGCTATTAATGTTATCATCCCTGGTGATTTCACTCTTCAGATGAGTATTTTAGCTTCCAGCTTCTTCACATCTATTCTAGTGACCTTTCCTTCTAATTTATCTTCTGTATCTACATATATAGTTAAATCTTGGAGTTAGTCACCAAAGCACAGCATAATCTAATCAACAACTTAAAAGCTCTGCTGCCCTGCCACAGTGTTCCATTTGACCTCATTTACTCCAGTAACTGATTGTCATAACATCAAAAGTTTAATTCATTGGGGCAGCTGGATCAAGGCATCTGACTCTTGATCTCAGCTCAGGTCTTGATCTTAGGATTGTGAGTTCACATCCCACACTGGGCTCTATGCTGGGTGTGAAGCCATTCTACTACCCTGTCAAGGTCTCTTTAATTAAAATTAAACTCAGTCTCCTTCTCTGGCTTTCAAAGCCTTATGTGATATGGGCCCTACTTTCTTATTAAATATTGTCTTAGTCAACATTCAATTTTACCCCTATTTCCAACTACACAGCCACATTAGTCTTCATTTCATTTTTTCAAAAAACTTAAAGTCTTTCTCATATTAGGAACTTAATATCTATTTTGTTTCTGCTGACTGGCTAACTCTTTCTTGTCATTCAGATTATAGCTTAGATGCTACCTTCTTAGAAAGAACTTTCCTGACCACCAAAACTGAAATATCTACTCAATCATTTTTTATAACATCAAATATTTTAATTTTATGGGTAGCACACAATATTCTCAGTTATTTCTTGAATAAGTACTGTCTAATTGCCTTAAACAGAATATGAAATCCATGAGAAGAGATATTTATCTGCTTACTCATGATTTATATCCAGCATAGGAGGCATGAGTGAGACTGAATTAACTCTCCAAATTCATCCAATTACTCACTAATCCCCATGTTCTCTATTTTTTTCTAATTTTTTTAACACTTATTTATTTCTGAGAGACAGAGACAGAGAGTAATGGAGGAGGGGCAGAGAGAGAGGGAGACACAGCACAGAGCCTGATGTAGGGCTCAAACCCATGAACCATGAAATCATGATCTGAGCCAAAGTCAGATGCTTAACTGACTGAGCCACCCAGGTGCCTCTGTTTTCTCCTTTAAAATAGCTATTTTTTAATCTCTTGAATCTACTAAGATTTTTGCTGTATTAGTGTTTTTGCATGTACTATCTTTGTTGCCCTGATTGCTCTTCTCTTTCTCATAAAGGGCATCCCCTTCTCAACATTTAGGATATATTATCATCCTAGAAAAGGTTGGTCATCGTATCTACTGTAGAGTTGCTCTTCCTCTAAGTCTTCACTCTTTCACCTCTCCTTGTTTCTTTTACACCACTAATCATAATATATTTTATTTGTTTGGTTTTTTTCCTTTTTATGTGCTTATATTTGTTCATGTCATTTTAAGTTTTCATCAGTGCCATAACCATGTCTGTTTAGCTCAGTTTTGAACTATGATAAAAGCACATAATCTAAAATATACATCTTAACTATTTTTAAAAATATTTATTTTTAATATTTATTTATTTTTGAGAGAGACAGAGAGGAAGGGGCAAAGAGAAAAAGGGAAACATAGGATCCAAGGCAGGCTCCAGGTTCCTGAGCTGTCAGTACAAAGCCCAATGCTGGGCACAAACCCATGAACCACAAGATCATGCCCTGAACCAAAGTTGGATGCTTAACCAACAGAGCAACCCAAGCACCCCTCATCTTGATTATTTTTAAGTGTACAGTTCAGTAGTTAGGTCAACTCCTCTTTCTAGAATATTGCCTAACACAGAAAAATTGCTTGATAAAGAATTGCAAAAGAATAAATCAAACATTTTGCAACTAGACCAGTTTCTCTTCTGTTTTCCAGCTCACTATGTGCTTTAGCCCAAAACTTCAATTCTCTGAGATTACCCAGTAAGACCAAATTAGCCAGTTTGCTAATCCCTTTGGATCTTTGTTTTATATGCCTCAAAACTGATTTGAATCTGAAATAGAGAAAATAATTATAACTACTGTTTATGATTATTTTTGAAGTGCCATTTCTGAGACAGGCAATAACCTTCTGAGGTAGGCTTTTTTTTTAAGTTTATAAATTTATTTTGAGAGAGAGAGAGTATATGGGTGGGAGGAAGGGCAGAGAGAGGAGAGAAAGAATTCCAAGCGGGCTCCATTCTGTCAGCACAGAGCTGGAGGTAGGACTCAACCTCATGAACCATGATATCATGACTTAGACCAAAATCAAGAGTTGGAGGCTTAACGGGCTGAGTGACCCAGGCACCTCATGAGGTAGGTACTATTTATTCAATCACTGATCTAATGCATATATATTGATTACTTACTGTGTAATATGCTCAGAGATGTGTTACTGATCAAGACACAGTATCCCCAAACAGGAGTGTTTATTCTGGTATAGGATACAGAAAATAAAGGAGTAGTTGTGTAGTAATGTGGAATGTTTATGATAAAAAGTAACAAAGGACTCCTTGGAAGCATGTAAGAGAAAATGTTACCAAGTCTTATGAGTCCATTTTATAGATGAGAAAACTGAGTACCAGAGTAGTTAATGTATTAATTTCAACATGTTGAATATATTTAAAAATTCTAAAAGATGGTAAGGCCAAAATTTAAACCATACTTCATCTGATTCTATAATTTAATTTTTTAATAATGCCATCATATTGCCTTGCTATATATACTGAGCATGTGTTTCAGACACTATATATACAGTTATTTAACTTTCACAAACACTTGGAAGAAGGTGGCAGTAAAAGGATCTTAAGATCACTTTGTCTCACCTATGTAACATCCACATCAGTGTAAGTAATCCAGAAAATGACCAGAAGATTGGCAGAACAGACTCTCCACAGCTAATCATAGAGAGGAGGCCACAGTGAAAATAGTAGAAGAGATGGAGATGTGATTTGTAACCAAACTAATCTGTAAAACTAACTACAACAGGGTGGGACATCTCAAGCATGGAGAAGGGAGAGGAGCAGACCCCATACCAGAATCCCAGGCATGGGGCGAACTTGTACTAGAAAGATAAACCTCTATAACCTCTGGCTTTGAAAACCAAAGTAGCTTAGCTTCACAAGTTTTTAACATCAATGGGGCTTAACATCTGGAACTTTAAATATCAGTGGGCTTAGCTCTAGGAAAGCAGGAGGGTAGAAACTGAGTCCCCGCCCTTAAAGAGATAGCACAGAAAACAACTCCTCTGAGATACAGGACAGAAGTAGCAATTTGAAAAAGACCTGGGGTCTGCTGGAAGGAGATTTATCTACTAATCTCAGAACATGTGCAGGAGGAAGAAGGATCTTCAGGAGATTTCTCCAAGAAAAAAAGAGTTGATGAACACCATTTCTCTCCCTGCCCCCAGCCTAAATACAGAAACACCTGCAGGAATAAGCACAACACTTGAGTGAACAAACACTCTCAGATGGTTAAGAGTACACCTCACCCTTGCATTCTAGTATAGATCTGCCCCATTCAATATAGTCCACTTGGCAGGAGTGTATCCAAAACTATTCGACAAGTGTTGCATTGCACAAATAGCCCCAATAAGGGCCAGCACCATTCCACAATGACTCCTGCCTTAGGGAGAGGGAAAGATAACCACATGCGATTCATCTGCAGCCCTAGGAATGGGCTGAAGGCAGATATTTAATCTAACTACAAGCCCTACTGACCAGTGAAAAACTCTCAGAAGATAACATGGAAAGTATTTTGCAATTCAGTAAGACTACAGTTCTAGTAAACATCTTGATGTAACTGAAGCCCAAGGCAGCCTCAGACTGGCCACTTAGCAAAACAGGGATTAAACCCTGCCCACAACAGGCAGAGAGAAACATTTCAGATGACTGGACTGAAGGCAAACACATTTCAACCACAAAAGTAAGGCACATGCAACACACACAAGAGATACTTGCAAGTGCCAAGTTCAGGTGAAGTGCAATGCAAGGCACTACAGACCCTCTTCTTCATAAGTCTACTACTTTCAAGAGCAGAAGACATAGCTGACTTTCCTAACACACAGAAACAGATAGAGAGAGTTAGACAAAATGAGGAGTCAGATGAAAATGTCCCAAATGAAAGGATATACCAAATCATAGCAAGAGAGCTAAGTGAAATTAAGACAAGTAATATTCCTGATAGGGAATTCAAAGTAATGGTCATTGGGGCACCTGGGTGGCTCTGTTGGTTGAGCAGCTGACTTCAGCTCAGGTCATGATCTCATAGTTTGAGTTCAAGCCCTGAATTGGGCTCTGTCCTGTCAGCTCAGAACCTGGAGCCTCCTTCAGGATTCTGTGTCTCTGTCTCTCTCTGCTCCTTCCCTGCTCATGCTCTGTCTCTCAAAAGTAAGCAAACATTTAAAAAGATTGTAAAAGTAGTGGTCATAACCACTCACTAGACTTGAAAAAAGAGTGAAAGTCTTCAGCAAGATCTCAACAAAGAGATAGAGAATATTTTTAAAAAAGAACCAGGGATGAGGAATTCAGTAACTGAAGTTAAAAATACACTAAATAGAGGCACCTGGGTGGCTCAGTCGGTTAAACATCCAACTTCAACTCAGGACATGATCTCATGGTTGGTGGTTTCAAGCCCTGCATCGGGCTCTGTGCTGACAGTTAGCTCAGAGCCTGGAGCCTGCTTTGTATTCTGTATCTCCCTCTCTCTTGGATCCTCTCCTGTTCTCTCTCTCTCTCTCTCTCTCTCAGAAATAAATAAAACATTTTAAAACTTAAAAAAATACACTAAATAGTGGACTAGAAGAATCTAAAAAATAGATCAGCATGCTAGAAGACATATTAATGGAAAGCAATCTAGTTGAAAAGGAGAAACAAACATAATAAGAATAAATAAAAATAGATTAACATAACTCAAATATACTATCAAGCACAGAAGCATTTGTACTATAGGGAACACAGAAAGAGAAGAAAGAGAAAAGGGGCATAAAATTTATTTGAAGAAATAATAGCTGAAAACTTCCCAAATATGGACAAGAAAAAAGAAATCCAGATCTAGGAGACACAGAGAGTCCCCAACAAAATAAACCCAAGGAGATCCACAGAAAGACATACTAATTAATATGGCAAGAAAAAATAGTAATGAACAGATGATATTATAAGTGGCAGGAGGAAAGAGAACAGTTACAAACATGGGAAAATACACAGGGCTATGAGTTTATTTTTGAGCCAAAACTTTGCAGTCCAAAAGGGAGTGGCATGACATACTCAAAGTTATATATTCTAGGTAATAAAAGTAACAAACAAACACCCCACGACAAAGAATACTCTATGCATCAAGGCTATTATTCAGAATAGGAGAGCCACAGTTTCCCAGACATACAAAAGTTAAAAGAATTCATCACCACTAAACCAGTCTTACAAGAACTGTTAAAGGATATTCTTTGAGTAGAAAGAAAAGACCATAAAAGCAGAAAGAAAAAAATTTCAAAGGTACATAATAAAATTGATTAATCTCATTGAAACCAGCATGGAGGTTAAAGCAGAAAAACAATAAAATCAAGTATATCAATAAAAAACAGTCAAGGGATTCACAAAATAAAGGGATGTAAAATAGGACACTATGTATCTAAGATGTGAGGGTGAAGGTACAAAGATTTAATGCTTTTAGAATGGGCTCAAACTTATGAAGCCATCAACTTATTTTAGACTACTTTATGCATTGGAAATTACACATAAACCCCAAGGTAACTGTAAATCAAAACTCTGTAATAGATATGCAAAAAATAATGGATAGGAGTGGAAGCATATCACTAAAGAATGCCATCAAGTAGAAGGGAAGAGAGAAAGAGAAGAATTGAGCAGAGAAGAATTATAAAAACAACCTTAAAACAAGTAACAAAAAGGCAATAAGTACATATATATCAATAATTACTTTAAATGTAAGTGGACTAAAAGCAGCATGACAGAATGGATAAAATAGCAAGACCCATCTATATGCTGCCTTGGAGACTCATTTAAGACCTAAAGACACGTGAAGTTTGAGAGTGAAAGAATGGAAAACATTTATCATGCAAAAGGAAGTGAAAAGAAAGCTAGGATAGAAATACTTATATCAGACAAAATACACTTTCCAGTTTAATTTTTTAAAGCTTCTTTTTAAGCTTATTTATTTATTTGAAAGAGAAAGAGAGAGAGGGAGGGAGGGAAAGAGGAGGGAGGGGAGGGACAGAGAGAGAGGGAGAGAGAAAATACCAAACAGGCTCCATGATGACATGGAGACTGATGGGGGCTCAAATCCACAAACCATGAGCTCATGACCTGAGCTAAAATCAAGAGTCAGACGGTTAACCAAATGAGGCAGCCAGGTGCCCCCAAACAAAACACAATTTGAAACAATGACTGTTAACAAAAGACAAAGAAGGGACACTACATAATCATGAAGGTAATAATTCAACAAGTAGATATAATAATTCTAATAATTATGTACCCAACATGATAACACCCAAATACATAAAGCAGCTAATAAGAAACAAAGAAAGCATAGTAATACAATAATAGTAGGGGACTTTAACACCACACTGACAGCAGTGGATAAAACATTCATAAAAAAAAAAACAAGGGAAATAGTGGATATAACTGATATATTCAGAAAATTCCACCCAATAACAAAGGAACACATTCTTTTCAAGTGCACATGGAACATTCTCTAGAATGGATTACATATTAGGCCACAAAACAAGTCTTAAAATTAAAAAAGACTGAAATCTCATCATGCATTTTTTCTGACCACAATACTATGAAACTATAAATCAACCACAAGAAAAAATACGGGAAGAATACAAATACATGGAGGTCAAATACATACCCACTAAACAATGAATGGGTTAACCAAGAAGAGGAAATTAAAAAAAATACATGGAGACAAATAAAAATGAAAACACAAAGTTCCAGGGAGGGGCAAGATGGCGGAGAAGTAGGGAGCTCCGTACTTGCACTCGCGCCCATACATCACACGGAAAAGATCTGAAGCCATAGGAAACCGTACCAAACCCAAGAGATTGGGAGAGAAAGGACGCAGATTCCACTGAGAAAGACTTCTAACAGCTACCTCAAGAAACAAGCCAGAGTACACAAGGTGAAGAGTCCCAAATATCACTACAAATAGGAAAATAAAATAGCCAAGGTCCCAACAAGAGAGACCAAGAGAGACCATTCAAAAAACACTCTCTGAAAGGATAGGTCCTGGACAGTCAAAGAGTCTTCTTGGATACAGAAACGCTCATAGATACAGAGAGCATAACAGGTCTTTAAAACCAACAAGAGCTGGAAAGCTAACTAAAATGATGAAACGAAAGAGCTCTCCTCCAAAGAAACTCCAAGAAGAAATGACAGCTAATGAACTGCTCAAAACAGATATCAGCAGCATAACTGAACAAGATTTTAGAATAATAATGGTAAAATTAATAGCTGGGCTTGAAAAAAAAACATAGGGGATATCAAAGAAACTATGGCTACAGACAGAATGGAAAATAAAAATAGGCATGAAGAATTAAAAAATGCGATAAATGAGATACATAATAAATTAGAGGCCTCCAATGCATGGATTGAAGAGGCAGAAAGGAGAATAAGTGATTTAGAAGACACCATTATAGAAAAACAAGAAGCTGACAAAAAAAGAGACAAACTGATCCAGGAACATGAAAGAAGAGTTCGAGAGCTCAGCGACACAGTCAAACGCAACAATATCCGTATCATAGGAATCCCAGAAGAGGAAGAGAGGGGGAAAGGTGCTGAAGGAGTCCTGGAAAAAATTATAGCACCGACCTGGGAAAAGAAGTAAACGTTGAAAATACAAGAGGCTCAGAGGACCCCCCTCAGACGTAATCTGAATCAACCTTCTGCAAGGCATACCAGTAAAAATGGCAAAATATGAGGACAAAGAGAAATTTTGAAAGCAGTTAGGGAGAAATGGGCCTTAACATAAAAAGGCAAACCTATCAGAGTGGTGACAGACCTAACTACTGAAACGTGGCAGGCCAGAAAGGAATGGCAGGAGATCTTCATGTGATGAACAGAAAAGATATGCAGCCAAGAATCCTCTACCCAGCAAGCCTGTCATTCAAAATAGAAGGAGAGATAAAAACCTTTCCAAATAAACAGAAATTGAAAGAATTTGTCACCAGTAAGCCAGCTCTACAAGAAACCCTGAGGGGGTTGCTCTGAAGGAAAGGTTGTAAGGAAAAAATATACCAGAGACACCACAACAAACATGAACCCTACAAAAGATACAAAGACTCTAAACCCACATATCTCAATAATAACACTGAATGTAAATGGGCCAAATGCTCCAATCAGAAGACATAGGGTATCAGAATGGATAATAAAATAAAATCCATCTATATGCTATCTACAAGAAACTCATTTTCGACTGGAAGATACCTTAAGATTAAAAGTAAGGGGATGGAGAAATATATATCATGCTACTGGAAATCAAAAGAAAGTCGGAGTAGCTCTACTTATATCAGACAAACTGGACTTTAAATTGAAGACAATAACAAGAGATGAAGAAGGGCATTACCCAATAGTTACAGGGTCTATCCATCAGGAAGAACAATCATAAATGTCTATGCACCGAATATGGGAACTCCTAAATATATAAAACAATTAATCAAAAAGAGAAACAAGCTCATAGATAAGAATGTGCTAATAGCAGGGGACTTCAATACTCCACTTACAGCAATGGATAGATCAACCAGACAGAAAATCACTAAAGAAATAATGGACTTGAAAGACACTTTGGACTCGATGGATCTGACAGATATATTCAGAACTCTACGTCCTGAGGCCAAGGAATTTACTTTCTTCTCAAGTGCGCGTGGCACATTCTCCGAGATAGATCACATACTGGGAAATAAAGCAGTCCTCAATAAATATAAAAGAATTGAGATCATACCATACACACTCTCAGATCATAATGCTTTGAAACTTGAAATCAATCACAGGAAGAAGCTTGGAAAACCTCCAGAAACATGGAGGTTAAAGACCACCGTAGTAAAGAGTGAATGGGTCAATCAGGCAATTAGGGATGAAATAAAAATATATGTGGAAACAACCGAAAATGAAAACACAACAATCCAAATTCTATGGGATGAGGCAAAGGCAGTCCTAAGAGGAAAGTACATTGCTCTCCAGGCTTATTTCAAGAAACAAGAAAAAGCACAAGTCCAAACTCTAACAGCTCGCCTAAAGGAACTAGGGCAGAACAATAAGAACGACCTAAACCCAGTAGAAGAAGAGAAATAGTAAAAATCAGAGCAGAAATAAACAACATAGAGACGAAAGAAATAATTGAATATATCAATGAAACCAAGAGTTGGTTTTTTGAAAAAATAAACAAAATTGACAAACCTCTAGCCAGGCTTCTCAAAAAGAAAAGAGAGAGCACCCAAATGGACAAAATCATGAATGAAAATGAAATTATTACAACCAACCCCTCAGAAATACAGGCAATTATCAGGGAATACTATGAAAAACTATATGCCAACAAATTGGACAACTTAGAAGAAATGGACAAATTCCTAAACGTACACCACTACCAAAATTCACATGGGAAGAGGTAGGAAACCTGAACAGACCCATAACTAGTGAGGAAATGAATCAGTGATCAAAAATCTCCAACAAATAAGAGCCCAAGACCAAATGGCTTCCCCGGGGAATTCTACCAGACATTTAAAACAGAATTAATCCCAATTCTTCTCAAGCTATTCCAAAAAATAAAAAGTGAAGGAAAACTCCCGGACTCATTTTATGAAGCCAGCATCACTCTGATTCCCAAGCCAGAGACCCAGCAAAAAAGGAACTACAGGCCAATATCCTTGATGAATACAGATGCAAAAATTCTCAACAAGATACTTGCAAATCGAATTCAACAGCACATAAAAAGAATTATCCACCAAGATCAAGTGGGATTCATTCCTGGGTTACAGGGCTGGTTCAACATTCACAAATCAATCAGTGTGATACATCACATCAACAAAAGAAAAGATAAAAATCATATGATACTGTCGATAGATGCGGAAAAAGCATTTGACAAAATACAGCATCCCTTCTTAATAAAGACTCTGGAGAAAGTTGGGATAGAAGGAACTTACTTAAACATCATAAAAGCTATCTACGACAAGCCTTCAGCTAACATCATCCTCAACGGGAAAAACTGAGAGCTTTCCCCCTGAGATCAGGAACACGACAAGAATATCTACTCTCACCACTGCTGTTTAACATAGTGCTGGAAGTCCTAGCATCAGCCATCAGACAACAAAAGGAAATCAAAGGCATCAGAATTGGCAAAGAGGTAGTCAAACTATCACTTTTTGCAGACGACATGAAACTCTATATAGAAAACCCAGTAGACTCCACCAGAGCCTACTGGAACTGATCCAAGAATTCAGCCAAGTTGCAGTGTACAAAATCAACATGCAGAAATCGGTTGCATTGTTATACACCAACAATGAAGCAGCAGAAAGAGAAAGCAAGAAGCTGATCCCATTCAATATTGCACAAAAAGCCATAAAATACCTCGGAATAAACCTAACCAAGGATACAAAAGATCTGTATGATGAAAACTACAGAAAACTTATGAAGGAAATTGAAGAAGACACAAATAAATGGAAAAACATTCCATGCTCATGGATAGGAAGAATAAATATAGTTAAGATGTCATTACTACCTAAAGCTATCTACACATTCAACGCAATTCCAATCAAAATTGCACCAGCATACTTCTCAAAACTAGAACAAACTCTCCAAAAATTTGTATGGAACAACAAAAGACCCCAAAGAGCCAAAGTAATACTGAAAAATAAAACCAAAATGGGAGGTATCACCATCCCAGACTTTAACCTCTGCTACAAAGCTGTCATCATCAAGACAGTATGGTATTGGCACAAAAACAGACACATAGACCAATGGAACAGAATTGAGAACTCAGAAGTGGACCCAAAAGTATACAGCCAACTGATATTTGACAAAGCAGAGAACGGAGAAAAGACAGCCTCTTTAACAGATGGTGTTGGGAGAACTGGACAGCAACATGCAGAAGAATGAAACTAGATCAATTTCTCACACCATACACAAAAATAAACTCAAAATGGATAAAGGACCTAAATGTGAGACAGGAAACCATCCAAACCCTAGAAGAGAAAGCAGGAAACAACCTCTTTGACCTCCACCGCAGCAACCTCTTACTTGACACATCCCTCAATAAAAGGAATCAGGAGCAAAAATAAACGATTGGGACCTCATCAATCTTAAAAGCTTCTGCACGGCAAAGGAAACAACCCACAAAACTAATAGGCAACCAATGGAATGGGAAAAGATAGTTGCAAACAGTATATCAGATAAAGGGTTAATATCCAGAATCTATAAGGAACTCACCAAACTCCACACCTAAATAACAAACAACCCAGTAAAGAAATGGGCAGAAGATATGAACAGACACTTCTCCAAAGAGGACATCCAGATGGCCAGCAAACATATGAAATGATGCTCAGCATCCCTACTCATCAGGGAAATACAAATCAAAACGACAATGAGATACCACCTCACACCAATCAGAGTGGCTAAAATGAGCAAATCATAGAACATGAGATGCTGGCGAGGATGCGGAGAAACGGGCACCCACCCTCTTACACTTTTGGTGGGAATGTAAACTGGTACAGCCCCTCTGGAAAATGGTGTGGAGTTTCCTCAGGAAACTAACAATAGAACTCCCCTATGACCCAGCAATAGCATTGCTAGGAATTTACCCAAGGGATACAGGAGTGCTGATGCATAGGAGCACATGGACCCCAATGTTCATAGCAGCACTCTCCACAATAGCTAAAACATGGAAAGAGCCTAAGTGTCCATCAACAGACAAATGGATCAAGAAGATGTGGTTTATCTATACCATGGAATACTACATGGCAATGAGAAACAATGAAATCTGGCCATGTGTAGCAACATGGATGGACCTTGAGGGTGTTATGCTGAGCGAAATAAGTCAGGCAGAGAAGGACAAATATCATGTTTGCACGTATAGGAGGATTAGGAGGAACTTAACTGAGGACCAAGGGGGAGAAGAAGGGGGGAAATGGTGGGGGAAAGGGAGAGAGGCAAACCATGAGAGACTCTTGAATGCTGACAAAAACTGAGGACTGATGGATGTGGGGGGAGGGGGGATGGGCATGGAGGAGGGCACTTGTGGGGATGAGCACTGGCTGTTATGTGGAAACTAATTTGACAATAAACTATTTGTAAAAAAAAAAAAAGAAAAAAGAAAACACAAAGTTCCAACATTTTGGATATGCAGCAAAAGTTGTTATAGAAGGAAGATTACAGCATACAGTCCTTTCTCAAGAAGCTAGAAAAATCTCAGCTGAAGAACTGATTCCTACACCTAAAGGAGCTAGAAAGAGGAAGAACAAATGAAACTAAACCAGTAGAAAGAAGGAAATAAAAATTAGAGTATAAACATATGAAAACAAAACAAAAATTAAACAAATAAGCAAAAACACACAATAGAACAGATCAATAAAACCAGGAGCTGGTTCTTTGAAAAGATCAATGCACTTGATAAACCTTTAGCCAGATTCATCAAAGAAACAGACTGCGAGGCAGAGAGAGATGGGGGAGAAAGAGAGAAATTAAAGAAAATCAGAAATGAAGAGAAATAGCAAATAACACCACAGAAATACAAAAGATTATAAGAGAATATTATGAAAGGTTATATATAAATGAATTGGACAATCTAGAAGAAATACGTAAATTCTTGGGAACATATAACCTCCCCAAACTGAATCAAGAAGAAACAGACTGTCTGAAAAGATATTGTTAGCAAGGAATCTGAATAGTAATCAAACAACTCCCGAAAAGCCCAGGAAATGATGGCTTTACCCAAGAAGAGATAAATTCTACCAAACATTGAATGAAGAGTTAGAGACTACTCTCTCTCACTCTTTCATATTCTCTCTCTCTCTTCTCTCCCTGTAGTTTATTTACTTTGAGAGAGAGAAGAGAGAGGTGAGAGAGAGAGAGAGAGAAGCAGAGAGTGAGGAGAGAGAGAGAATCCCAAGCAGGCACCACACTAACAGTGCAAAGCCTGATGTAAGGCTTGAATTCACAAACCCTGAGATCATGACCTGAGCCAGAATCAAGAGTTGGACTCTTAACTGACAGAGTCACCCAGGCACCCAAATGCCTATTCTCAAACCACTGCAAAAAATAGAAGAGGAAGGAAAACTTTCAGATTCATTCTGAGGCCAGCATTACCCTGATATCACAACCAGATAAAATCATGATAAACAAGAAGAGAACTACAAGACAATATCAATGAAGGACATAGATGCAATAATCCTCAAAAAACTATTAGCAAACCAAATCCAACAACACATTAAAAGAATCATTCTCCATGATCAAGTGGGATTTATTCCTAGGATGCAAGAGCAGTTTAATATTCACAACTTGATCAACATGATATATCACATCAACAACAAAAATGACTAACACCATATGATAATTTCAAAAGATGCAGAAAAATATTTGACAAAGTATAACATCCATTCATGATAAAAAGTCTTCATCAAAGTAAGTATGGAGGGAATATACCTCAACATAATAAAGGCCATATACAAAAACCTCACACCTAATATCAAACTCAGTGGTGAAAACCTAACAGCTTTTCCCCCTGATCATGAACAAGACCAAGATGTCTACTCTCACCACTTTTATTCAACATAGTATTGGAAGTCACTAGCCACTGCAATCAGATAAGAAAAAGGAAAGCATCCTAACTGGTAGGGAAACAAGGGATACAGAAGTGCTGATGCATAGGGGCACAAGTTCCCCAATGTTCATAGCAGCACTCTCAACAACAGCCCAATCCTGGAAAGAGCCTAAGTATCCATCAACTGAGAAATGGATCAAGAAGATGTGGTTTATCTATACAATGAAACACTACATGGCAATCAGAAAGAATGAAATCTGGCCATTGGTACCAACATGGATGGAACTCGATGGTGTTACGCTAAGTGAAATAAATCAGGCAGAGAAAGACAGAAACCATATGTTTTCACTCATGTGTGGGACAGGGGAAACTTAACAGAGTACTATTGGTGGGGGGGAAGGGGGAAAATAGTTCAGGAGAGGGAGGGAGGTAAACTGTAAGAGATTCTTAAATACTGAGAACAAACTGAGGGTTGATGTGGGTGAGGAGAGGGAAAAATGGGTGATGGGCATGGACAAAGGCACTTGTTGGGATGAGCACTGGGTGTTATATGGAAACCAACTTGATAATAAACTATAAAAAAATTGGTAGGGAAGAAGTAAAATTTTCACAATTTGCTGATGACATGATACTAAGTGAGAAAACCCTAAGGTTTCACCAAAAAACTATAAGAACTGATAAATGAATTCAATAAGTTTTCAGGATACAATATCAATATACAGAAATGTTTTGCATTTCTATACACTAATATTGAAGCAGTAGAAAGAGAAATTTTAAAAATCCATTTACAATTGAACCAAAAACAATAACGTCTAGGAATGAACTCAATCAACGAGGTGAAAACCTGTACTCTGAAAACTATAAAACATTGATGAATGAAACTGAAGATGACACAAATAGAAACATACCATATGTTCATGTTTTGGGAAAACCAATATTGTTAAAATGTCCATACTCTCTAAAGCAATCTGCAGATGTAATACAATCCTTGTCAAAATACCAACAGTATTTTTCAAAGCAGTATAACAAATAATCCTAAAATTTGTATAGAACCAAAAAATACTGTGAATAGCCAAAGAAATATTTAAAAATAACATAGCTGGGATTTTCACAAATCCAAATTTCAAGATATACTACAAAGCTCTAGTAACCAAAACAGTATGGTATTGGCACAAAAACAGCCACAAAGATCAACAGCACAGAATAGAGAGCCCAGAAATTAAAAATGCATTCAAAATTATATGGTGAAATAATCTATGAAAAAGGAGACAAGACTATGAAATGAGAAAAAGATAGTCTTTTCAACAAGTGGTGTTGGAAAAACTGTATTGCTACATTCAAAATAATGAAACTTACCCACTTTCTTATACCATAAACAAAATAAACTCAAAATGTATTAGATCTCACCTAAATGTGAGATCTGAAACCATGAACTTTTTTTTACATCCCTTTTCTGATTCTATGATTTTTTTAAAAAAATTGTATTTAAATCAAAATTAGTTAACATATAGTGTAATAATGATTTCAGGAGTAGAATTTAATGATTTATCACTTACATATAATACCCAGGGCTCATCTCAACAAGTGTCCTCCTTAATGTCCATCACATAAATTTAGCGCATCACCCCACCCAACACACCTCCAGTAACTCACTTTGTTCTCTACATTTGAGAGTCTTATGGTTTGCCTCCCTCTCTATTTTTATCTTATTTTTCCTTTTCTTCCACCTATGTTCATCTATTTTGTTTCTTAAATGCCACATATGAGTAAAATCTTATGTTTTTTATATTTCTCTGAGTGACTTATTTTACTTAGTATAATATCCTCCACTTCTATCCACATTGTTGCAAAAGATAAGCTTTCATTCTCTTTCATCACTGAGTAATATTCCATTCTGTATAATGTACATATATCACACATTATGTATGTATATATTGTATATGTATATGTATATATACATACACACATATGTATGTATATGTATGTATATATGTATGTATATATATATTATTCTTTATATATTCTATTCTATTCTATATATTATATTCTACACCTGAAACTAATAAAACACTGTATTTTAATTATACTGGGACTAAAATAAACAGATGATACATAGATTACAGTATGTGAAAGAAATATTTTGCATTGTAATAAAATGGAGGTTTTTAAATTTAACTTCTTCAAAGGAAAAAAATTAAATAGGCAAACGTTTTGGTTTTCTCAATTTTTATAAGGGTACTTACATTTAGAGAGGACACATAATTGCTTAAAGTGAAAAAATGCAGAAATCACTTGGACCCAGATTTCTCTGATGGCAAAATATATGATTTTTTTAAATTGCCATTAAAACCAAATATTCATACTACTTGCTATTTCCTCAAGGTCAGTTACCCTATTAATCCACTATGTCCTAAAATTCAGTTACTTTAGTTTGGAATCAGTATAGCAAAATGTGCAAGGGCAATAGGATTAAATATTCAACAGATCTATATATATTCTGTATTTATACATTTATTTATAACTGCATTTATTTTATATATGCCTATTAACTGGCATTCTTTCCTATCCTCCTACTTTATTTCATTTTTCTTAGTGGTCAGATTATGTCACTGTAGCTCATCTTTCCCTCTTTTGCATTGCTCAATATGTTTATATTTGTAGGTATTCTGGGCTATTGCTGAGATTTTTGTATGTGTTTTCATTTATCATACTATATTCAAGGATATTTCGGCTGTCTGTGGAAACAGGTAGACTTAAGGCAGAGAATTCATGCACATGGTAATTCACTAGACTATTATCAAGAACTTTTACTCAAAAGAATTTGTAGAGAGGTCTTGTATATTTTACCCTTTCATCTATATTTTCCACCACACGCATGACTGGGCATTTGTCCAGGTCTAGCCTTGGACTCATTGGGGTCAATATGAGAATATATTAATTTGATGCAGGAGGAACTGAAAAAAGCTTTATTTCTGAGAAGCTGGTAACCATTGTATATTTTTATTTTCTGGGGCACAGTGCGGTGCTAATCAAAAAGGACACTAATGAGAACGAGTACCTCTAAACCTGTGGTTGTGTTTGTCATCTTTCCTCAGAAAAGAGTGGGTACATTTTTATTCTTAATGTGAGAAAAAAATCTCAAAGGAGGGGAGAAAATTGTGCTGGAATAGCAATGAAGAAGTAGTTGCTCTACATGACATTTTATTTCTGGATGGCTAGAAAGATCAATGTACTTGCCTGAAGCTCATGAATTAATATCCTCGGCTATCAAGGAATGAGACATTGTGCACAGCAACTTCTTCTTCATTGCTAACTTCTTGTCATAAGTAAAGTAATAATAAGATGGCTTTAAAATAGGTGTCACCCTTGGGATACAGCATTACTGTATCTTAAAAATCACTAATAACCGCAATGCATGGACTTGACTTACATTTTCTGTACAAATGAGACAATTTCTATTAGGCATTTGGAAAGCAGAGACTCTGGGAAATTCAGCCGTAAAGAGTTGTATTTTTATATATCCAGAGGTCATCACAGTTACATCTGGTTCAGTGATGATCGGGATGAGGTTCTTAAATATAAATTTCACTATTACCTGATTCTGGTAAGGAATTAGCTTGTATTGCTGGTGAATCATTTATAAAATCTCAAGAGCAATAGTTTTACTAACTACAAAAAGGGGCACCTGGGTGGTTCAGTCGGTTAAGCCTCTGACTTTGGCTCAGGTCATGATCTCATGGTTCATGGGTTCAAGCCCCGTGTCAGGCTCTGTGCTAACAGCTAGCTCAGAGTCTGGAGCCTACTTCAGATTCTGTGTCTTCCTCTCTCTCTGACTCTCCTCTGCTCAAGCTGTCTCTCTCTCTCTCTCTCTCTCAGAAATAAATAAAAACATTTTTAAAAAATGTGTTCTGAGAACAAATCTATTAATGCATGTATTTGTTAAATCAACAAATATTTATTAAATATTTACTAAGGTACAAAAACAATGGTAGACATTATGTATATACATAGAAGTTCAAATAATTTTAGAGTTTAGTATGTATGGTTGTAATAAAAATAGGTCTATGTGACAAGTGTAATGAGAAAGAACAAGCAACAAATTGGAGAAGGCAGAGGCTTTTGATTTCACAAAACAAAAACCAGATCCATGGAGCCTAGGATGGCCAAGGGGAAGGCCAAGGGAAAGGTCTATGATGGCCAGTTTGTAATGATAGTATATTAGAAGTCTAAAGACTCAGACTTGAAATACAGGATGGTATACTCTAGGTATATGTACTTATCTAAAATCTTTATGAGAACCTAATGATGTAATGATTTAAAATGAAATAAACCCACAAAGGCAAAGTGAATGGAGCTAGTATTCCAGGGGAAGGGGAGATGTATTAAAAGACTACCAAAGGTTTCAATAACTTTTTGGGAGAAGAAACCATAAGAATGTGGAAGGAAGCAGGTGGAGTAATAACAGTCTTGAGAGGAGGTTTTAATCATTCTATTCTTTATAAATAATATATTTAAATAGTTTTCTAATGGTAAAGGTGCTTTCTTATTATTGTCTCAAATTCTCACAGAAGTCTTGTAAGGTGACTAGAATTCTTCCAACTTTAAGAGTTGAAAGTCTCAGTATCTAAGGTTTTAGACCATCTAAATGAATAAGAAGGAAAGCTCAAAGATGGGTGGAAATCAACTTGCAGTGATTAACTTTTTCTTTTTAATAAATATTTATCAAACACCTAAAACATCCCAGACACTGCTCTACCCAGTGAGATTGTTATGGTAAAATAAATATAATTTCTCCTCTCACTGAATTTATTTAAGGTTTCTTGACTTTAATTTAGATATTTACAACAAAGTTAAAGATAATGTAAATGTTTAGAGTATAAATATTTGCAGCATAAAATCCACACATATTCCTATGAAGACAGGATAAGTGATCTACACTGTGACATCACCAAAAATTATTCCACTATATCCTAATTGATTACCTTATGGCATATCCTGGAAAGGAAGGAAACATTATGTCTAATATATAACAGATTTGCACTATGCCCATTTGGGGTAAAGATATGGACAAGTATTTGCCTTATATTTGTGATTTTATACGTACATGATGTATCCACATTTGGTTATTGTTAGCCTCACTTTAGTTTATAGATTAGGGGTGCCTGGATGGCTCAGTCGGTTAAGCATCTGACTGTTGGTTTCGGCTCAGGTCACGATCTCACCGTTCATGGGTTCAAGCCCTACATCAGACTCTGTGTTGATAGCATGGAGCCTCTTTGGGATTCTGTCTCTCTCTCTCTGCCCCTCTCCTTCTGTCTCTCTGTCTCTCTGCCTCTCTCTCTGTCTCTCTCTCAAAAATAAACATTAAAAAAATTTGAAAGCATAGATTAGATTAAACTCAGCAACTAACAGAAGAAATCCATGTAATTTCAAGTGATATTATTTGGATTTGCTGACTATATTTGTGATCTTTGATTTCTTTCCTTTCCTTTTCTCTTGAATTGAGTCCAATCAATATTTGATCCCATCCTTCCAGTGAACCTACTCTTAAAAATTCTACCAATGATCTTCATGTGGCTGAAAGCAATGTCATTTCTGAGTTCTATTAGCTTATCCTTAAGCTTGATGTGCACTCCTCCTTTTTTTAAAAAAAAATCTATTTGTTTTTGAAAGAGAGAGAGAGAGGAGAGAAAGAGAGACACAGAGAGACACAGAATCCTAAGCAGATTCCAGGCTCATAGCTGTCAGCACAGAGCCTGATGTGGGGCTGGAACCCACACACTGCTAGATCATGACCTGTGATAAAGTCCATTGTCTAACGACCTGAGCCACCCAGTGGCTTCTGATGTGCAGTCCTCCTTGAAACACTTAACATTATTTAATTCCAGGGTTACCATTCTTGTCTGATTTCTCTCTGACTACTCAGGCCACTCTTTTCTCAGCCTACTTTGCTGGCTCCTTTTCATATCCTTAATCTCCAATAATTAAGGGTCCAGAGCTTAGTGATTCAACCTTTTTTTTCTGAACATCTCGGCCATCTGGTCCCATGAATCTACTACAATCTACATGTTAATAATTCCCAAATTTATATAGCTCAGACTCTGCCCTGAACTCTCTCTGACTCTCCTCCACACCCCACCCTTGGATATCGAGTAGACTTCTTAAACTTCATATGTATCAAAGGTGGTTCTTCATATTTCCCCTACACACCTCTGCTCCCAGAGATCCATATGACATGCATCCTCACTCCTATATTTGTTCCCTATGACTGCTCTCAAAATTTACCACATTTAGTGGCTTAACAATGCAAATAAATTTTTTCACAGTTCTGGAGGCCAGAAGTTTGAAACCACTAACACTGGATTGAAATCAAAGTGTGGACAGGATTCATTCCCTTTGAAGGTTCTAAGGGAGAATGTAGTCTTTGTCTCCTTCAGCTTCTGTTGTCTACTGTCATTCTTTGGCTTGTAGCTGCATTATGCCAGTCCCTCCTTCTGGGATTACATTCCTTTTTTCTGATCTGTTTATGGGTAACATTTCTTCAATGGAAGAAAAGGATTGATTGTGACTGGAAAAGGATTCATGACTGCATTTAACATTTAGGAATCAACTGAATAATCCAGGATAATCTTGCCATCTCAAAACTCTTAATTTAATCACATTGGTGGAAGTCTTTTCTTCCCCCTTGCTTTTTGCCAGGTACAATGACATTCCTGACTTCCAGGGATTAGGACATTGATAGCTCTTGAGGGGAGGCATTTTTTAGCCTAACACAAGCTCTTTTAGGTCTTCACTGAAGTATCAATGTTTTGCAATTCCCTTCCTGACTACCTTATTTAAATTTTTGCACTCATTACTACCACTGCCTCTATGCTCATATCCCCCTTTCCTTTATTTTGTTATCTCTATAGCTCTTATCACCATCTAAAATAATTATATACAGGGGTGCCTAGGTGGCTCAGTCGGTTAAGCATCCGACTTCGGCTCATGTCATGATCTCGTGGTTCATGGGTTTGAGCCCTGTCTGTGTCTCTGTGCTGACAGCTCCGAGCCTGGAGCCTGCTTCAGATACTGTGTCTCCCTCTCTCTCTGCCCCCCCTCCCAAAAATAATTATATATACATTAAAACTTAAATCTATATATATTACATATTATATGTATGTATAACTAAGTTAAAGTTGATGCTTAACTCTCTTTTCTTATGAGAATGATAAGCACAATGAGGATAAGCATTTTTTTTTTTGTTAGATTTTATCCAAAAGAGATTAATACCTTGTAAGTGTAGCTCAATAAATGTTTGGAAAAATAGTTTGTTAAATGATTTGTTATCAAGTGGTTAACACAGATAGGTTACCATACTGTTGTTACCTTTCAAGGAGCAGCAACTTTATTCTTCAATTTTCACATAAACAAATTAGATAGGTCCCTAGTAGTATTAGAAAATCTTTATGATACTCACAGATACTGACCAAACAATAAATAGGGATTCCTTTTTTTAGTCATTTTCTTTTTCTTTTTTTTTTTAATAGTTTATTGTCAAGTTGGTTTCCATATAACACTCAGTGCTCATCCCCACAAGTGCCCTCCTCCATGCCCATCACCCCCCTTCCCCTCCCCCAATACACACTAGTCCTCAGTGTGTATCAAGTCCACATCTTGATCCATTCGTCCGTGGATGGACACTTAGGCTCTTTCCATGTTTTGGCTATTGTTGAGAATCATTTTATTTTTCTGATTTATCTTGAAATTAACAACAGTGAAGATCTCCTTTATAATTATATCAGAAGGTCTGGATAATACACTTGAGAAAACTGATATTATTTCATAATAATTATTCCAATCTACTCGATAATAATAAAATAGAAATAAATTTCAAATGTTTATAAACTACAAATAAAAAAATGCAACTTCTCTAAGAGACCTTCCTTGGACAATCTATTTGTACAAATAATATGTTAAATCACAACTCTGTATATGTAATTATTTTCCTTTTTCCAGATCTTAATTAAATGTGTATAATGTTTTATATTTTAGTCTTTGTCATTGTTGCTCAAAGTCTTTTAATGCTTTCTTTGTTTCTTATTAATTGTACCATCCCATATTGAAAAGGACACTACCGTGTCCTTAAGATTTTATTTTTAATTAATCTCTATACCCAACATGGGGCTTTAACTCACAACCCTGAGATCGAGAGTCACATGCTCCACTGACTGAGCCATCTGGGCACCTCCCCTCTCACTTATAAAAAATATTATTAAAGTATAGTTGGCATATAATATTATATTGCTTTCAAGTGTACAACATAGTGATTCGAGACATTATGCACGTAATCACTGCTAAAGTTTGAACATTTATCTCATAATCTTCATTGCCCGTCTTCCATTCTTGTTGTTCATTGTCCTCAAGTGTTTTTCCCTGATTGTATTGAATAAAGTGTTTATTTCTTTACTTTCTACTTCATTCTACAGAATACTATAGAACAAATATTACTTTTAATTGAGTTCCTGCAAAGTCAGCCCCCTGTTATCTTTTATCATCATCTTATCTTATATTACAGTCACCAAAAGATTTCTGAACACCTATTTTAAAACATTTCTTAAACACCCTAACAACCAAGCTACAGTATTTTGCAGATCAACACGAAGTAAGATATGATGTAACAAGTCTGTCAGTTATAGGCCTATCCAGTTGTACTCACTTTATTGCCTATTATTGCTGATCATCACTCACGAGACAGAAAATTAACTATCTTCTATACTTTCTTATGCCTCTCTCCTAAGAGATAGGAAATGTGTGGGTGATAAGTATCAAATGTAAATGAAGAGAAATGAATCTGCATAACATATCTGAGATTTCTTTTAAGGAAAAGACAATTAGGGAAGGACCTAGAAGCAGAGAGAAAATCCTCACAGAAAAGTTTCAGAATCCTGTGTTCTGCATTTTCAAGTGTTCCATGATTCTAAACTGATGGATAATTTAGCCTTGCCATCTCACAAAGCAGAAACCTTCCTGTTCTCAATTTGTACTTTCTCTGTCCTTTGGCACTGACTTCCTTTTTATACTAAGTGCTGGTTAATAAAATTTTTCTTGTTGGCAAATATAGAGAAATTCTCATTTTAAAATAATAACATCTCAGACAGTATTTATATTCACTCACAGAGAATGAGTAGGAGAGTGTTTTTGCTGGGTTTTAGTTTTCATATAAACACAGAATGAACATTATCAGTCACCGTATTCTTATGTATACACTAAAAACAGACTGTTGCATGCAATAAGGCAAAATCTGATGCATAAGGAGTGTTATTTAATCCTCACAATCTGTTTGCCACCCATCAAGAGATAATCATATAAATGCATTAAACTGAGTAAGTTTGATCCTCACAGCTTACATTTTAAACCAATCCTGTAAGTCAGAGTTTCTCAACCTTGGCACAATTATGTTTTGGGCCAGATAACTGTTTGGGGGGAGGCTTTGTCCTTTTAATTACAGGGTATTTAATAGCCTTAACATCCTGGTCTCTGCCACTAGATGCTACCATCCATGATGATAATCAAAAATATCCCAGACATTGCCAATGTCCCCTGAGCTGGGGCAAAGAGAAGGAGGGGATATTGCCCCCAGCCAAGAACCACTGCGATAAGTTAAGAAATATGACTACATAGGGGGGCCTCAGTGGCTCAGCTGGTTGAGCGTCTGACTTTGGCTCAGGTCATGATCTCACAGTTCAAGAGTTTGATCCCTGTGTCAGGCTGTGTGCTGACAGCTGCTGGCCTGGAGCCTGCTTCAGATTCTATGTCTCTGCCCCTTCCCTGGTCACACAGTGTCTCTCTGTCTCTCAAAAAATAAATAAACATTGAAAAATTTTAAAAAATCACTACATAATACTATTATGTAATATTATGCCTTATATCTGGTTATTTTTAGATTAGATTTTTAAATTATTATCTCAGGTCACAATAGTTTTGTACATATCACCATATTATTCAGATATGTAAATTATTACGTGCCAGACTTAGGGATAAATATATCTGCAGTAGATACTGTAAATTGTGGACTATTTTAATAATACTGTCAAAGAATATCTATCAAGTATTATTTCATTCTATCTTATATGTTTGTATATAGCATAGCTTGCTTCTTATTTAATTACAAACAAAATTAAAGTAATAGATCACTTATATAATTACTGATCACTCATTATTGCTTGTAAATATTTAATGAGCACAAAATACGTGTTATGTATTTCATGATCTGTCACATAGTTAAGTGAGGATGCTGTTCTCCAACTGTGCTGTACTATGCTTCATCTGCAAATTTATTAAACAAAAAAAAGGGCACATTTTTGGCTGTGTCCATTTTACATTTGGGTATAATTATTTCACTTGAGTTCTATTTTAATATCTTGATTGTTAGTAATTTAAATGTTACTTCGGGGTATGTTGCAGATTATAAAGGAAATCCATAGTGAACTAGTGCACATTTTGGCAAAATAATATGTAAAGAGTATAGTATGATAAAAAGTTATAGTATGAGTAACAGGTACTCAATCTGATTCAGAATAAGTGAACAATTCATAATGAAATAAAATTGTAACTTAATATCCTATTCATCCTCTTATTTTTCTGTGTCAAGTTTCTCCCCCCTCAAATTAAACACAACTGCTTCATTTTCATTATTTTATCTGTACAACTTTCTGTTTCACCCATTTCCATTTTCTCTTTATGCTAATTCATCTTGTGGTAAGTGCAGTGATTACCCTTAAACTGACTGTATCACTGTTTAGTAGAAATTCTTGGGAGGATCCCAGTTATCCACTCTACTAACTTTCAAACTTCATCATTTAAGACTGCCAGTGATCTTAGTAGAATGCTACGTAATATTGGTAAGTCATATTTTTTATAAGCTTAAACACAGACAATTGTATATGAGATTTTTTAATATGGCTACTGAAAGCAAATGCCAAAAAAAAAAAAAAACCAGGATAAAGAAATAAGAATTAAATAAAAAATAACATAATCTTGTTCATTTGTAACTTGTAGAAAGTTGATAGAATATCTATATTGTACTCTCTAAGTGATTAGACACATTAGTCTAGTTTTCTGCTGAAACACAGAATCACTAAAATTTAAGATGAAGCAAAAACTGCCCTAGCCTTAGCTTTTCATACATAATTCATCTTAGCCTTCTCTGTAAATATATAATATCCTCAAGTCAAATATCTGAAATTCCTAGGAAATTTCCTTTTGGCTTTCCATTCTTTCCCCTTGTTCTCCCTAAAACCATAACTGTATAATCTGCTTCATTTCAACCTATTGAATCGCATGGCTCATTCAGACCCGAGCTAGACCAGCTCTCACTACTTTTAGAGGCCTCTCCCTTCTGTGCTCCAGGGTGACTATTTTTACCGGCTTCTTGAGAATATTTCTCACAGTCTTTGTCATAACTAAATGTTTTCATGTACCACCCAGAATGTAAACTTTTTAGTACAAAATCATGTTTGTTCATATTTTCAATCTTTCTTACTACCCTTCATCCAGTAATGGTCAATAATTTGCTGACTAAAGAAATGACTGTATTGAATAATTGGATCTTGTTTTTATTAACGTTTATTTATTTTGAGAGAGAGAGAGAGAATGAGCACACAAATAAGCAGTGGAGTGACAAAGAGAGAATGAGAGCAAAAATCTCAAGCAGGTTCCACCTGCTCTGTCAGCAAGGAGCCCAATGCAAGGCTCAAACTCATGAACCATGAGATCATGAACTGAGCTGAAACCAAAAGCCACTCAACCAACTGAGCCACCAGGTGTCCCGTATGAGCTTGATCTTCTTTTTTAAACAAATTATCAGAACCTATTTTTGAAGTATAGTTTTCTAACACTGAATTTGTTCATAAAAAGATGTCTACAAAGATATTAAATATGTCTGTTATACAAAACCACCTTTATTATATAACATTATAAAACATCATAGCTATCTTAGAAAACCATATATATATATATATACACATATGTATATATGTGTATATATGTGTGTGTGTGTGTGTGTGTGTGTGTGTGTGTGTATACCACTCTAATTGTGGGAAGTTGATTTCTTTTTTTATTTATTGATTCTCATGTGTTAAAAAATTTCATTTAATCCATAACATTCACTTTTCTCCATCTCAGATAAAGACAAAATATATATTTTATAAGATGCTATTGTTACACTAAAATCACTCCCTTTTTATAGAAATGAAACTTTTTTCATTAAAGGAAGGAATTGAGGGAGGCGGGTGGCAAATGGGCGATATGGGTGACGGGCATTAAGGAGGGCATTTGTGATGAGCGCTGGGTGTTGAATATAAGTGATCAACCACTGAATTATACTTCTGATCAATATTGCACTGTATGTTAACTAAAACTTAGATTAAGTAGCTATACTTATATCAGACAAACTGGAATTTAAAGTAAAGACAGTAACAAGGGATGAAGAAAGGCATTATATAATAATTACAGGGTCTATCCATCAGGAAGAACTAACAATTATAAATGGCTACACCTCAAATATGGGAGCACCTAAATATATAAAACAATCAATCACAAACAGAAACAATCTTATCGATAAGAATGTGCTAATAGTAGGGGACTTTAATACTCCACTTACAGCAATGAATAGATCAACGAGACAGATCACTAAAGACACAATGGACTTGAATGACACATTGGACCAGATGGATCTGACAGATATATTTAGATCTCTACATTCTGAGGCCATGGAATTCACTATCTTCTCAAGTGCGCATGGCACATTCTCCAAGATAGATCACATACTGGGACATAAAGCAGCCCTCAATAAATATAGAAGAATTGAGATCATACCATGCACACTTTCAGATCACAATGCTATGAAACTTGAAATCAATTACAGGAAGAAGTCTGGAAAACCTCCAAAAACATGGAGGTTAAAGAACACCCAGCTAAAGAACGAATGGGCCGATCAGGCAATCAGAGAAGAAATTAAAAAATATATGGAAACAAATGAAAATGAAAATACAACAATCTAAACTCGATGGGATACAGCGAAGGCAGTCCTAAGACAAAAGTACTTTGCACTCCAGGCCTATTTCAAGAAATTAGAAAAAGTGGAAGTGCAAAATCTAAGAGCACACCTAAAGGAACTATAAGGAGAGTAACAAGAACACCCCAAACTCAGTAGCAGAAGAGAAATAATAAAAATCAGGTCAGAAATAAACAATATAGAAACCAAAGAAACAGTTGCACAGATCAATGAAACCAAAAGTTGTTTTTTTGAAAAAATAAACAAAATTGACAAACCTCTAGCCAGGCTTCTCTAAAAGATAAGAAAGGGCACCCAAATAGACAAAATCACGAATGAAAATGGACTTATTACAACCAACCCCTCAGAAATACAAGCAATTATCAGGTTATGTGATGAAAAATTACATGCCAACAAATTGGACAACTTAGAAGAAATGGACAAATTCCTAAACACACACTCATTACCAAAATCCACACAGGAAGAGATAGGAAATCTATTTTTGTGTGAAGAAATCGAAAAAATCTCCCAACAAATAAGAGCCCTAGGCGAGGTGGCTTCCCTGGGGAATTCTACCAGACATTTAAAACAGAATTAATACCCATTCTTCTCAAGCTATTTCAAAAAATAGCAATCGAAGGAAAACTTCCAGACTCATTTTATGAAGCCAGCATCACTTTGATTACCAAGCCAGAAAGAGACCCAGCAATAAAAGAGCACAGCAGGCCAATATCCTTGATGAATATGAATGCAAAAATCCTCAACAAGATGCTTGCAAATTGAATCCAACAGCACATAACAAGAATTATCCACCAAGATCAAGTGGGATTCATTCCTGGGTTACAGGGCTGGTTCAACATTCGCAAATCAATCAATGTGATACATCACATCAACAAAGAAAAGATAAAAACCATATGATCCTGTCGATAGATGCAGAAAAAGCACTTGACAAAAACAGCATCCCATCGTAATAAAGACCCTCGAGAAAGTCGGGACAGAAGGAACTTCCTTAAACATCATAATAGCGATCTATGAGAAGCCCTCAGCTAACATCATCCTCAACGGGGAAAAACTGAGAGCTTTCCCTCTGAGATCAGGAACACGACAGGGATGTCCACTCTCACCACTGTTGTTTAACATAGTGCTGGAGGTCCTAGCATCAGCCATCAGGCAACAAAAGGAAATCAAAGGCATCGGAATTGGCAAAGAAGAAGTCAAACTTTCACTTTTCACAGATCACATGATACTTTACATAGAAAATCTGACAGACTCTACCAGAAGCCTACTAGAACTGATCCATGAATTCAGCAAAGTTGCAGGATACAAAATCAATGTACAGAAATTGGTTGTAGTTTTATACACCAATAATGAAGCAACACAAAAAGAAATCAAGAAACTGATCCCACTCAAAATTGCACAAAAAAACATAAAATACCTAGGAATAAACCTAACCAAAGATATAAGAGATCTGTATGATGAAAACTATAGAAAACTTATGAAGGAAATGGAAGAAGACACAAAGCAATGGAAAAACATTTCATGCTCATGGATTGGAAGAATAAATATAGTTAAAATGTCATTACTACCCAAAGCAAACTGCACATTCAATGCAATCCCAATCAAAGTTTCACCAGCATTCTTCTCAAAACTAGAACAAATTATCCTAAAATTTGTATGGAACTACAAAAGACCCCGAAGAGTCAAAATAATATTGAAGAAGAAAAGTAAAATGGGAGGCATCATCATCCCAGACTTTAGCCTCTACTACAAAACTGTCATCATCAAGACAGTATGGTATCAGCACAAAAACACACACATAGACCAATGGAATAGAACTGAGAACTCAGAATTGGACCCAAAAGTATACAGCTAACTACTCTTTGACAAGGCAGGAAAGAGTATCCAACGGAGAAAAGACAGCCTCTTTAACAGATGGTGTTGGGAGGACTGGACAGCAACATGCAGAAAAATGAAACTAGATCATTTTCTCACACCATACACCAAAATAAACCCAAAAGGGATAAAGAACCTGAATGTGAGACAGGAAACCATCAAAACCCTAGAGTAGAAAGCAGGAAACAACCTCCTTGACCTCAACCACAGCAATTTCTTACTTGACATAATCCCAAAGGCAAGGGAATCAAGAGCACAAATGAACTATTGGGACCTCATCAAGATTAAAGGCTTCTGCACGGCAAAAGAAACAATCCATAAAACTAATACTCAACTGATGGAATGGGAAAAGATAGTTGCAAATGACACATCAGATAAAGGGCTAGTATCCAATGTCTATAAGGAACTCATCAAACTCCACACCCAAAAAACAAATAATCCAGTGAAGAAATGGGCAGAAGATATGAACAGACACTTCTCCAGAGAGGACATCCAGATGGCCAACAGACACATGAAACGATGCTCAGCATCCCTCCTCATCAGGGAAATATAAATCAAAACCACACTGAGATACCACCTCACACCAATCAGAGTGGCTAAAATGAGCAAATCAGAGGACTCTAGATGCTGGCAAGGATGTGGAGAAACGGGCACCCTCCTACACTGTTGGTGGGAATGTAAAGTGGTACAGCCCCTCTGGAGAACAGTGTGGAGGTTCCTCAAAAAATTAACAATAGAATTCCCCTATGACCCAGCAGTAGCACTGCTAGGAATTTACCCAAGGGATACAGGAGTGCTGATGCATAGGGGCACATGGACCTCAATGTTCATAGCAGCACTCTCAACAATAGCCAAAACACGGAAAGATCCTATGTTGGGAGCCATTCTGAGCCCACTAGTCGAGAAAACTCCTGCTGAGGTTAAAGCAAGTTTGCACGGTCTCTTGCCAATTAGATGATGACTGATATCCACCCCCACTCAATTATTTCTGCTTGAGCACTGACCCCTAATGTACCTTGTTGATCAATATCGGGAGTGACTTGTCCCCTTATTCCGGCCCTGGTATGATGATTGCACCTTGTGAAGGAACTTATTGTGGGAACTTCTTCTTTTGATTATGGGAACAGACATCGTGTCTCCAGAAGGTCCTGTTTCCCTCCATACTTTCCCTTGAGCTATGAACAGGCTAATGACCCCTAGTCATAAAAGATTGACCTTTACATGTACAATTCTGTTTCTACCGTTGCATTAGTCCAAGATGTTCATACAGCTCAACACGTAAATCAACTAACCAAAAATGTCTCTCATGCCCTAGCTATTCTAGAAATCATAAAAGTAGACACAAAGGTAAATGCACTCAAAGAGGCTATTCTATGTATTGGAAATAAGATAAACTCTTTAAAGGTATGGTTGGCTCTCTGGTGCAATAAAGCATATAACTGGAAAACCAAATCTTGCCTGGAGACAAAGAGCCTAACTTAGAGAGAAGGAACAGATAAGGGCAGAAGATAAGTTAGTACATACACCTTTGCTAACTGATGCTGTAATAGCAGCCCCTTCCCTAAGGCCTACTTTCCACAAACACCTTCCCTTACCCTGGCAGCTGTGATGAGGATGGATAAGAGTATCTACAAACCTATGACTTAATCTTAGTGTTATTATAATGTGAACACCTTGTTATTTTCTTAGTTACTCAACTTCACTATAATTGGGGCTGTTCTGCAAGAAGACTTTTGTAAAACCTGTTTCTGTACATTTTCCAAAAACACCTTATCACAAAGAGCTATCCATTGTAAAAATTCCATTTCCTGATGCCATGTTAACTTTTGACCTATAAATAAAGACCCTATAACCGACAGGACAGAGATGCCTGCCTGGTGATCAGAAAGGATCTCGGGGCTCTCTCACTCTCTTTCGCCAACACCGTCCATCCTTCAGGGACCCCTGGACCTGTCGGAGCCGGTGTGGCCTCCGACAATCCTACGTATCCATCAACTGATGAATGGATCAAGAAGATGTGGTATATTTATACAATGGAATACTACAAGGCAATGAGAAAGAATGAAATCTGGCCATGTGTAGCAACATGGATGGACCTTGAGGGTGTTATGCTGAGCGAAATAAGTCAGGCAGAGAAGGACAGATACCCTATGTTTGCACGTATAGGATGATTAGGAGGCACTTAACAGAGGATCATGGGTGAGAAGAAGGGGAAAAATAGTGGGGAGAGGGAGGAAGGCAAACTTTGAGAGACTCTTGAATGCCAAGAACAAACTGAGTGTGATGGGGGTGGAGGAAGGGGATGGAGGGTAATGGGCATGGAGGAGGGCACTTGTGGGGATGAGCACTGGGTGTTATATGGAAACCAACTTGACAATAAGTTTTTTTAAAAATAAAAACTAAAAAAAATAAAACTTAGATTAAAATGAAAAAGAAGGAAGGAATTAAAATGTTAAGAAAAATTACCCACAAAAAAGAAATAAGGAAAGAGGATGCCTGTGTGTCCTTTTGATGCCATTCTGGAACATTATCTAGCAGGCCAACTCAAATATTTATCCCCCCAGGACAACTTGGCTTTGTTTGACTTACTATTTACTATTGATTAGATAAGCTACGCAGTTGTAGATTTTATCTAGTCAGGATCCAAATGATTTCTGTTTGGTATTAAAAATAACCTCATTTGTTACGATTATATTTCTCTGGAGTTATCAACTGCTTCTTAATCTAATTTCCTGATCTCCTTCCAACATTCTTTCTTCGGCAGCAAAATATTCTTCAAATGGCCTTTGACCAAGTTTTGCCAATCTTTAATTTTAATTTTGAATATTATAGTTTTACAATAGTCACCTTTGTCATAAAATTCTAAGAATGTTTCAATGACACTGATGCCCCTAACTACATGAGTTAGTATTGGAGTTGAAAATGAGTTGATGCTAGATTAATCTTGGTTGTAAATGATATTCTTAAAGAAAGCACTAAAAGGCCATTTTCAAAAGGGTATTTGGTTCCTGAGAGGAATGTTGGTCAATTAATATTGATTTGGATAAAGAGAGGGAAAGGGGAAGATGTGGGGGAAGGGAGAAGACCAGAGACTAGGGTTTATTTTATGATTTTTACAGGGATATATTCTAATATAATTAACTTAAAAAAAGCAAAAAGAAATCACTGGAATTTATGTGGCTTTAATTTGCTTATGCACTTTAAGTCAAGCTTTAGAAAAAGTAATCAAGATTCAGAAGATATAGACTCTCTTAAACCTCACCTGTGAGAAGAAATCACTTGTAAGTGTAAGAGAAGATATTCATATTGGGAACAGTTATCAATTAACAGCTGTCACTTTGGGGAGTATTTCACTTAAACAAGAGAAAATATATATGTACTCAGTTTGAGGCTTCAAGTGCATATTTTTGCCTCATATTCATGGAAGAAATGCTCTCTCTCCAGTGATATTGAATGCAGACCAAGTTAAGCATTTAAACTATTTTTTAATCTTTATTTATTTTTGAGGGGAAGCGGGGAGGCACAGAGAGAAAGAGAGACAGAATTTGAAGCAGGCTCCAGGTTTGGGCTGTCAGCACAGAGCCTCACATGGGGCTCAAACTCACAAACCGCAAGATCATGACCTGAGCCAAACTTATGTGACTGACAGACTGATCCACCCAGGTACCCCAAGTTAATCATTTTAATACACAACAATTTAGGACTATTGTGAGAGCCAAGTGCTGGGGGAAAAAAAGACCAAGAACTGAAAGATATCTAGTTGAATACTTTTTTTCCACATAATGTGGATAATTTAGCAATCTTATAATGGCTTAATAAAGCTTTAAAAAACCACCTGTGAACTTAAAATTCAAACTTTATGCTTTATGTTTTGAGATCCATTAGTGAACAAAAGAATCACTTTATGCTGATTTTGTGGCAGTATTTATTAAATGACCTATATTGAACTAGTTAGTTAAGGTACAAGAAGGGTATGACTCTGGGGAAGTTGATACTAGCAATTAAAACAAACAAACATCACATTCTATATAGGTTTGCATTAAACTGGTTTCTCTAGTCAAGTTCCTGAGTACATTAGGGCTTGTGACCTTGAACCACAGTCATGGTGCATGGTGGTTATTCAGAAATGAGTCTTTGACTCAACATTCTCCTCTCGTCTCTTATGGCTCAGAACAATGCTGAAATGCTTCAGTATTGCTACCTTCTTTCTTCCTTCCTTCTGTGGTTAGTCATTCCCTGTGGGACTGCTCATATGAACAATACAGGGAGTGTACTAAAATTCCTTGTCTGGCAAAGACACTGAGACTGATGTGGGAAACAAAAGCAAAAGAAAAAAATTTAAATTTCCCTACTACTTACAGCCCATCGACAAGTCTTTAAAACAGACAGAGTGACATTCCTCTAGGAACTCAACTGCCTTCATGTTGACACTTTCCTAAGGGCAAAAGGCAACCTTAGCCTAATATTTTCCTGACTTCCAGGGTACTGTGAGTCTACTTTAACATTTAAAAATTCCCTTGGAAACTTCCTTTATCTCTACCCCAAATATGTGTTAGCAATTATTTTCCAAGCATATGCCCCGCTGCTATTCATCTGAAGGGTCTCATGACTTGGGGTTTACTAAACAATAGTAAATGACCTTTTCCCAACAATAGCTAGCCCTCTCAGGGTACTAGAAACCTTGTTTCCAAAATACCTTTGAGGCTTGTGTTGCCCCTAATCTCCTTCCAATTTGAAAGTATGTAATTGGCCACTCCTCCCTAATGTAACTCTTTCTACCCATAGGTGCTGTCCCCATGCTTTAATAAAACCACTTTTTTTTTTGCACCAAATATGTCCAAAGAATTCTTTCTTGGCCATTGGCTCCAAATTCCAACATTTCCACATCAATATCACTACGCTTCTATTGGTACAGACCCTATTCCATTCATAGGGGTCTTCCACTATGAACAAGGAGCAGGATACTCTGAGACCTACATCATTTAAGCACAGTTAATGATTGCCAGGATAAAATTAAATGAGGTCTATATGCAGAACTTTTTTTTAAAAAAAAGTTTATTTATTTTTGAAGGAGAGACAGAATGTGAGTGGGGGAAGGGCAGAGAGAAAGGGAGACACAGAATCTGAAGCAGACTTCAGACTGAGCTGTCAGCACAGAGCATGAAATGGCGCTCAAACCCACAAGCCATGAGATCATTACCTGAGCCAGTTGAATGCTTAACTGAGCCACCCAGGTGCCCCTATATTCAGAACTTTTGAATATATCCAAAAACTATGTATTAATGCCCTACTGGATGTCACACTTAAAGGACTATTAAAAAAACAAATCTAAGGACTTGGATGTGTTTATACTCTTGATACAGAATTTGTCATAACAGATATGCTGTGAATGGTGATTTTCTAAGCAAAGATAAATCACACTGAACTCTGACACCAAATGATGGTGAAATATCAAGGTATGGTAGTGACTGGAGTGAAAAATGGTGTAGTAACATGTAGATCTAAAGACAATAAACCTCATCCCTCCTTATTTCTACCATAATATTAACAGAAAATAAAAAGATATTCATTACAGAATTAAATCCTCATTTCCCAACTTTTTATAACAAAACCATTGTTAATTTGAATCACAATATGGTTAGGCACGAGATAACAAATTTATGGAAAGAAGTCTTATTCATGGAAAAAAAGGACATGGAGAAGAAGCAGAGCAGGACACAGAAGAGCATGGATTTCAGATCCAGACAGCCTAGTTTAGAAATATAGGTAACTGCTTACTAATGTGTCATTTTGCATGACACAGAAATGAAGCAGGATTCAGTGACTTGTGTAAAGTGGTAATAATATTAATACACACACCTTAGGGATATTGTGAGAATTAAGCGGGTTAATATATGTAAGCAGAGCATTTAGAACATTGTGTGGCAGAATGTAAGTCCTTTATGAATGTTTGATACCATTGCTATTGTCATTATGCATTTCATTTTGCATATTAAGGGCCACTGTGCTTCAATGTAAATAGATCTCTCTTTCTCTTTCCCTGTTTCTCTCACTCTTTCTTCCCTGGCAGACACAGAAAATTTCCCTCTAGTACCCATTCTTTTTTCCTTCCCTCTCTTTCTTAATCTTTCCTTCTTTCCTTCCTTCTCCCCTGCCAACCTTGAGAAGGAACATGGTGGTGACTATTTTTCCAAACTCCCTTGCTAATAGGTAATGCCTGAAACTTTCTGTAAAGCTTCCCTTACTTTCAATGTTTCCCTACTTCCTGGGGCTAGAATACAGATATGATACTGGTAACCTAGCTTCAACCATGCAAATAAAAAAAACACTGAGGTACTGAAGAGAAATTAGATAGAAGGAACCTGATTCCCTAGATGATTTTGTGAATATGAGCCATCTACTGACACTTGATCACCTATTTATATTTTGCCAGTGACATAAAAAAAAAAAAAAAGACTTCTATCTTATTTGAACAACTACATTTTTTGTCTTTTTTTCACAGCAACTAGCCAATACCCTGAGCAAATCATCTCTCTCTCTGTCTCTATTTTCCCAAAATAGATTAAAGATAATCACTTTACATATAGGGCTATTATAAAAAGAGAATGCTTAAGGAAAATGTTTAACAGGGAAACTGTCATATTATGTTAACATTCTATTCTGAATGTAGAATCATAGTATCCTTATGTTATTTATTTCTTTCTGTATATAAAAAATTTTGCATATCTGCTTTCTTTTCTATAGCCCATTTAGTCTTCCAAATTGAATTTCCAAAAACAGGGTAAATAAAATTGTCAGCTATACCATATGTGATGTGATGTGATGTGATGTGTGAATTAGAAAGATCATTTAGTCCATTTCATCAATAGTTTTTGAAAAGAAAATTTGTTTGGTCAAATCCCCTTAGAATGCTTTATAAACACTTTGCCCACCTCCATCCTTCCAAAATTTTCAGTCCTCCTTAACATATTAAGATCTGGAAACTTCCTACAAAAATAAATCTGCTTTACAATTTGCTACATTATGTGGCAGATGTAATGCTTGAGCTATGAATACATTTTCTTTTTATAATGCAAATTAATATCACACAGGAGAATATTATTATGAACACAGTTTACGAAATGACTATCAAGTCCAAAGTGCATTCAGAAATATGTAATAACATTTCATTTTTCTGTTTGTAATGACAACGACATATAGTAGGTTAGGGTCAGGGACCCACTCTCCTCCCTCAGCCCCAGTGACCAATATTGTGTCCATTAAGAAACACTGATTTCTACTCTACTCTTTTAGGGAACTGGTGAACAGTTGGAAAGGATATTATTGATAAGGGCATGTATTGCACCTTGAGACTGAATCCAGATCAGACTTCTTATCTGGAACTTTCTCTGGGGTGAGATTTTCTGATTTAGATGTCGTGATGCCTAGTAACCATGAGTGAATTCAAAGATTCCTCATGATATGTGCTCACATTTTATAAGGATCTGATCACTTCCCCACTATGATTTTTTCTTAGTATTTATTATCAGATATAATATTAAGCATGCCAGAGACATTACACGGCAAAGTGACTCAGAATATTTAGACATTTATATTCTCTTTGTTTTTAATTGTAGCAAACCGAGTTTGAATGCCTCAGTTTATCTAAATGCTACAAGACTTTGAAAGCTTAGAGCATGCACTGTAAACATAAATTCTTGAATTTTAGAACTGAGGGTCAGAAAGTTTTCAAGTCCTGAATGTTCAGTCTTTAGGGAGATGTTGAAGATAGGACCTCATGATATTGATAGGCTGTAAATGTATGGTAAGATCCTGAAACTTCTCAGCACTGAGCAAAAGTGGCAACAGAAAACTGTTACATACTGTTCTTGCTTGAAATGCTTTTCCTTAGTATTTTCTGGGCTTATTCAACTTATCATTCAGGTGTCAGCTAAATGCTATGTTAGAAAGATCTCCCATGAACAATCCTATCCTCCCCACTAACTTTCTGTTTTTAGGATCCAATTTTATTTCTTTCTCATAGTACATAACCCTATCTGTAACATATCTGATTAAAGTATTGCCTACATGTGTGGGGTTTTTTTGTCATTATCTTCTATAATGTGAAAAAATAGGTCAGTAAAAGCTGTTTTATTCACTGTTTTCCACTGAAGTGAATCATCTCTCAATACATTTTTTTGAGTGAATGAACATCTCACATGATAAGTTTACTTATAACATTAGTAAATACGATACATTTTCTTATGTTTGAACTTATAAAATCCTGGTAGAATCATATCTTGCTATTTCCTGTTTGTTCCGGGGATTTTGCTTCTCAAGATATTGAAGAAATGTTCTATAGATATTCTAGTATCTATGATTCTATTTCCAACATTTTTTATATCCTGATTCTTTGTTGTTGTAGTGTTCCCTAGTATTATAGAAGTTCTGCCTACTGCTGGGTGGACTGGAGTAGGGAGAAGGACGAATATGTTTAGTGTAGCTGTAACAATTTTTACCAATCAGTAGTACTGTCAAGTAATGAAAAATGTGACCATAATATTTCTCATTTTGTGAACAAATTAAAATTTTATGTACACATTTTATTTTCAATAAATGGAATACTTTAAATATTTGTATCTAAATTTTCCATGTATGATGTGAATACAGGGACTGATCTCAAATTTATATATAAAGAGTTCTATAAAGACTAAGATGGCATATAATAGCTTTATAATAATTCCTCAGATAGCAGTGACTTTGCTGTGACTCAGTGACAAAATGAAATGGTTTGTCTGATGAAGCATCATAGATTCTTCTCCTTCTATAATGTTATATATGCCTGCAAGCTTGGTTCACCCCATCACCATCCTCTTTATAACATAAAACCAAATGACAAGTTAAAGGAATGATGCTCCCATAAAATGTCCCGAAACCCTGCTTACCATTATTAATAGCAAATGATTCCTTTTGAAATAAAAGAGGATGTCAGGCTATTATTGGTTATCCTTAAGTCTTTTCAGTACTATTCTAGAAAGATGGTTTTCCAGGACAGGTTATTAATTAAAAGGCTTGGGTTTTTCCCCTTTCATAAAACACATCAGAGAAAATTTTGATGAGCTCTACTCTCTAAAATTATGAGTTAGTGACATTTTTACACTGCTATCATTTATAAATTGCAATTTCAGGTAATAAGGCAATATTATATTTTTAAGCAAGGATTAAAGATTAGTAATAAGACCTATAAAATAGCTAGCATTAATGGATACGCTTCTTTTGACCTAGGGCCTCAAGCCATTCCAAAGTCAAAATGCTAATCAGTTTTCTCTTGAGTTGTATGAATAAAAATATTTTATTATAGCAAGTGGAATTTTAGAGATGTTTCTCTTATGATATACCTCAACTCTTTAATGATGTTCTATTTTGCCCTAAAATAACAATTCTTGAAAGGTGCACTACTTTTGTGAATGTTGACAGATACATGCCACTCAGCTTTGATCTATCATCTCTGCAACTCTTGATAAGTTTTGCTTTCACTGTCCACACACAGACCATTTCCCATCTCATCTGGGTCGATGGGGCTCCTTAGTATTATCTGCTCAATAGCAACTCAGTCATTAGGTAGAAAAACTCAGGCTCTCATCAAGTCAAGACAGAACTGTGTAATTGGGTAGGTGGGAGGAAAACTAAAAAGTGTAACTAAATCATTCATTTTCCCATTCTAAGAGGTCTGTTTTTATTATCCAAAATCACAAATTTGCTTTCTGTCCTCCTTATGGTGGAAAATAAATATATACTGTTTCATTCATGATTCTTTCATTTGTAGAACCCAATGACAGATGGAAAAAATTTACATAGAAAATAAAACTATGATTAAGAACATCAAGAAGGGGGAATTTGCCACATCTACCTTCTCTTATTATGGCCATTTATTCTTGTGTCCTCTTTCTTCATAATCTGTCATTATGTTGGATGGATGCCTCTAAATGACACATAAGAACTATTATAAAACTGACAGCATTGGAATAAATAAATTCTGTTCCACAAAATGAAGCTATTAAAGGGTGCTAAAAAAAGCATTCCACTAAATATGAGTGCATAATATATTATAGGCAATTTTATAAAAGTGCAATGTCTGTACTACATAAGTGTCTATAAATTTCCTTAGTTTGGAAAACTGAAATACTAAAAAATACTTTTTATTAAGCAATATATTCCTTATTTTCAATTATCTATTAATAAGGCATTTAAGTTTCTAAGCTGGCTATGTTGAACATTGGAACAAAATAGAGTAAAATGGGAGAATTTAATTATTTAAATGGTTTATAAATGGTTAATATTAGTGAAATAGCCTATCTAAATCATTATGAGGTTTGAGGAGGGTATGAATAGACTATCATAATAAGAATTTCAAACAGGATGGGAAGTGTCTCTCCTGTTGTAAGTTAATGCACAATTTATGACAGAGGTCACTAGTGCAGGAATTGAGCTTTGGCCAAGAATCCTATGCTTCACTGCTTTACAAATAAGGGCACCATATGAGGTAAAGTGTCCATGAGGAGAGATACTACATTTATTTCAGATGTAGAGAAAATTGTTACTGAAATCTTTTGATAAAAGACACACACACACACACACACACACGTGTTCATCTCATACAGATATATTTCCAAGGCATAATTCATTCTATAACTTTTAACTTTTATATAGTCTTGTTTTAAATGTTTATTTTTTGAGAGAGACAGAGACAGTGTGCGTGGGGGAAGGGCAGAGAGAGGGAGACACAGTATCTGAAGCAGACTCCAGGCTCCAAGCTTGCCAGCACAGAGCCTGACTTGGGGCTCGATCTCATGAACCATGAGATCATGATCTGAGCTGAAGTTGGACAATTTACCGACTGAGCCACCCAAGCACCCCTATATAGTCTTTTGATCATAGAGGCATCTATTTATCTTTACACATAGTTGAATTCTATGGTTCAACTTCATTGCTTCATGGTTAGTTGGGTCATTTTCCCCTAGTGCTCAATTTCTGACTCTCAAATGCCATAATTGTACTTAAAGTAGTCAGTCACTTATTGTTTCCCAGTGATGAATAGTTTTACAAAGCAGAATGATATCTCAAATATCTTACTTTTATGTTGATGAATATCCTTGAAATCCAGATTAGATTTCCCAATTAGTCAAAGGATCAGTCAACAAATATGTACCTAGATGAGTTATATGCTTGACATTCCACTAGGTGAAACAAAGTGAAGGTAAGAACTGAAGAAAAAGAAAGAAATTCACTTGTTTTACTTATGTATTTTACATGCTACACAACAAATACCCATACAGCACATAATGTATTGCTCCTACTATATTAGTTACAAGGGATAAAATAATGAATATAAATTCTTCTCCATATTTTTGAATACATATTCATCAAGTGAAACTAATGTTAAATAGAAGCAGTAGTAAATATAATTATTACTGATTTGGGATAATAATCAGGGTTGTATGAAAATGTTGTGGAGGCAGATCCTACTCTAAGAGTGAAAGAGATGCAGAAGAACTAATTAGAAAAAATAAAAGGAGTGCCTTGGTGGCTCAGTCAGTTGAGCATCTGATTCTCAGCTTGAGCTCAGCTCATGATCTCAGGGTTTCCTAGGTTTGAGCCCTGCCTTGGGCTCTGAGCTGACAGTGAGGAGCCTGCTTGGGATTTTCTCTCTCTCTCTCTCTCTCTCTGCCCCTCCCCCACTCATGCTGTCTCTCTCTCTCTTAAAATAAATAAATAAACTTTAAGAAAAAAAGTAAAAGGAAAAGAGGGTGTACTTCTTGGGAGCTGTGTAGGGGAAGGGAGAGGGAAGAGGATAGTGTGTTAGAAAATGCCAACACTTTTTTAAACTGATTAGGTTACAAATAGTTGTTCACTTTCTACTGTGTATTAGACATTGTACTGGGTACTAGGGTTACAGTAGTGAAGGGGACAAGAATCCAAGTCCTTATTGGAGTTTATACTCAGGCAGAGAGACAGTACAAAAAAGCAACTATGTACACACAGAATGAGTGATCATGATAAATGTTTAATAATAATAATAATAATAATAATAATAATAATAATGTTATCCTCTGAGATAAAAATTAGAGGAAGGACTTAACAAGTACTAAGAGAGGTTGTTATTCTGAAGAACACTGTTCAGGAAGAATACTGTCAGTGGTAAGCTGCCATCTGAGTGACCAGAAAGAAGTGAGTATAAGCTATATGTCCACCTGGGGGAAGAGCATTTCAGACAGAAAGTACAGCAGTATTCTCAGATACAACAAGCTGTAGGATACAAAAAAAAAAAAAAAAAAAAAAAAAAAAAGGTTGGGCTAGGGCCACTGAGCTAGTTGAGAAGGAGAAGGAAATGAGATTAGGAGGTCAGGCTGTGCACAGCCTTTGAAGCCATTTTGAGGACTTTGGTTTTTTTACCAAAGTAAAAACCCAGAGAGAACACAGAGACTTTGTGAAGTTCTGAGCAGAGTACAATCTTTATGCGACTTCTGTTGTAACAGTTTTAGTCTAACTACTCTGTCAGGAAAAGCCTATGGTGGGAGGAAAAGGGGCAAGGGCAGCGAGATCAGTGAGGAGATTATTACAGCGATTCAGGAAAAGGACGACTGTGGCGTTTACGAGAGTAGTAGTGTGTGATGGTAGAGTTGACCAGATGAATGTAAAAATTTGAAGTCAAGAGAGAGTCTGACTCTTGTGAAAATTTGAAAAAAGGCTTAAATAACTGGTTCCTATGCAGCAAGAGAAAAGCTGATAAGAGAAAAGATTGGATGGCTGGAGAGAGAGGCACAGCCTACTTCAGGAAGAATCTTACAAGATATGCTAACGATTTTATTGAGTGCCCTGGGAATCCACTGAAATATTTTAAACAAAAGAGTTAATAACTTAGCTTCCGAAAACAGCATGTATTTATTATCACAGAGTTTCTGTTGGTAGGAGTCCAGCCACTACTTAACTGGTTCCTCTGATAAGGATCTCACAAGACTGAATTTGGGATGTCGGTGGCTACAGTCCCTTCTGGAGCTAGGGATTTTCCAAGATCATTCAGGTGGTTGGCAGAATTGGATTCCTAGCAGTTTTAAGACTGAGGTATAGATACATCAACTAATTCGCCAATCTACAGTTTGTATATTGAGCCGAACACTATGTCCTTTCCAGTCATGCTGGTCTCAGCATTTTATCTATAGTAGATTAGAGGGAAACAAAAGTATATTAAGACAAGCTAAGCAGCAATATGCCAACTGAGACCTTGGAAATTCAATTCTATTTAGAAGACCACTGATGAAGCTTGGAGGGCAAAGAAAGGAAGAAGAATAAGAAATGATCCCTGGACTTATGACATAATAACTGAGTGAATATATGGGCCATTATATAATCCAGAAAACCCAGAAATATGTAAATATAACTGAATGGAGAGAAGGGGAGAAAATAATGAGTTGATTTATATACATGTTGAATCCAAGGCTTCCGTGGGATGTACACATGGAAATGTCCTTGAGGGAGTTATGTATCTAGAGCAAAGCATATAGATAATAAGTGGAAATAGGAAGTTAATAAAGTCGTCCAGGAATAACATGTTGTGTGAAAAAAGAGAGACAAGGACTACATGTATTCCAGTGATGACTGGAAGAAGGAGAACTTGTCAAGTTGATGGAAGAACAGGCAGAAAGGGTAGGAGGAAAATCAGGAGAGTTTATTGTTACTGGAGGAAAGAAAGTGGGGGGGGGTATAGTTTTCAGGAATGTGAAATTGATTAATAGTGTTAAGTGTCACTGAAAGTTAAGTGAGTTTATAAGTTGCTTGTTTGATTTAGTGACATGTAGAAAATGGATGGTCTCTTCCAGAATAAATGAGTAAAATAGCATGAAAGTAAATCTTACCTCATTGAAGCAAGGGGAATATGTGAGTTATTGAGGATTATAAAAGTACTTTCTTCTTCCAAGATACTTGTCCATGAAGGAGGTAACATGGGTAGAACTAACCTCTAAGGACTTTTTTCCTCCAAAAATTTAAGATGCTTGAACATTTCATGATAGAGGAAAAAAAGAGAAGGATTGAAGACTGAAGAGGAGAGCAGAGATAATCAAACAATGTTATCCTGAGAGATTGAGAAGAGACTAGATCCATTGCATAATTAGGAGATTTGGTTTTAGATAGGAATGGGACCCCTTTTCAAAGGAAAATAGCAAAGGCAAAATGATATATCAAATTCATATAGATTTTCTGCTGAGACAAGGAGTTGGTTTCCTCCTAAAAGTTTCACTCACTGTACCCCCTGAGAAAAGTAAGAGTTGATGGAATATGCCAGGAATAATTGTTTTTAGCATCAACTAATTCTCTCCTAAGCTGCATTAATGCATTTGTTCATTCTTTCAACTATGTTTGCATTATTTCTATTTCACTAACCAGGTATTGTGGTAAATTCAGAGGATATTGCTAAAAGTAAGACATAGCACTCCTCACAAGTTGCATGCTTTGGTAGAGGTTACATTGTAGTAGAAAATTATAAAACTATATTCTAGTAGTGAGATTCTACTAATATTCTAGTAATCATATTCACTAATATTCTGGTAGTGATAAAAACCTGCTTTTAGGGGAAGGGTATAACCTGGGTGGGATCAGGGAAGGAAAGAAGTAGGATTTGAGGAAGGCACTGGTCAGGATGAGTAGGTGACTGAAGATATTATGGACTTAACTGTTTTCCCCCAAATTCTTATGTTAAATTCTTAACCCCCATAACCTCAGGCTATGACTATATCTAGAGATAAAGACTTTAAAGAAGTGATTATGTTAAAATGAGGATTGGGGTGGACATTGATCCAATAGGACTAATGACTGTCTAGAAAGAGGGAGAGATCCCAGAGGTGTGCACACACAGACGGAAGGGCATCTGAGGACACGGCAAGAAGGGAAGCTCCTCTGCAAGGCAAGGAGAGAGACCTCAGGAAAAGTCAAATCTGCTGACATCTTGATCTTGGCCTTCGAGTCTCTAGAACTATGAGAAAAGAAATTTCTCTTGTTTGAGCCACCAGTGTGTGGTATTTTGTTAGGGCAGCCTTAGCAAACTAATAGAAAGGGGAAACTCATTCCAGGTAGTGAAACTTTAGTGTCACCTGGAGGTCTCATTAAACTGTAGATGTTGATTCAGTAGGTCTTAGGTGATGCCTAAAAGTAGGCATTTCTGACAATATTGCACATGATGTCAAAGTTGCTGCTTAGAGAGTCACTTACAGTAGCAAGAGTCCAGAGCTGCATGGCCAACACAGTAAGCACTAACCACATGTAGCTAATGAGCATTGTAATTATGACAAGTTTGAACATAGACATATTGTTAAGGGTCTGGATTTCAAGGACTTTGTAAACAAACAGTAAAATATTTCACTTATAATTGGTTTATTATTGATTATACCTTGAAAGCATAACATTCTCAAATATGTTGAGTTAAATAAAATATAATATTTTATTATTTATATTAATTTCACTGGTTTCTTTTTTTTCCTTTTAATGAGGCTCCTAGAAAAATTGTAATTGTGTATGGGGCTCACATTATAATTCTGTTGGACAGTATGCTAATCTAAGGAAAGAAACTTCATCTGTTTATTGCCTTTCTTTTGGATTTTAGGTTTTTGATTTTTGTAATGTGAGATGTAATGTGAGATATATATCTCCTCTTTGGTTATATGACATCTACATACAATTAAATAGCATTCAGCCTTAAAAAAGAAGGAAATGCTACTATTTGCTACAATGAAAATGAATCTGGAGGACATTATGTTAAGTGAAATTAGGCAGGCTCAGAAGGATGAATAGTATATATATGATACCATTTATATGAGGAATCTAATATTCAAATTTTTAGAAGCAGAGAATGGAATGGTGCTTGCCAGGGGCTGGGGGAAAGGAGAAATGGGGAGGTGTTGGTCAAAAGGTATAAATTTCAATTTAACAAGAGAAATAAGACCTAGAGATCTACTGTACAGCATAGTGACCATGGTTAACAGTATTATATTGTATACTTAAAAATTTGCCAAGAAGGTAGATCTTATGTTAAGCATTTTATCACATAATAATAATGATAATAATAATAACAATAAAGAAGGCAGGAGAGAACTTCTGGAGATAATGGGTGTATTTATGGCATAGGTTGTAGTGATAGTTTCAACAATCTATACATATCTCCTAACTCATTACACTGTTATATGTTAAATATGCACAAGTTTTGTATGTCAATTATACCTCAATAAAGTGGTTTAAAAAAAACAAAAGATAAGTTAAAATATGCAAATAATTAGGTTAATGTTGGAAAGTAACATATTTTCCTCCTTTCCAGTCTCTTCAATTCCAATGATCTGTGAGGCTATATAATCTTTCCTGCTTTATGCATCTCTAGTCGTGCTGACTTTTTACTGTGTCAAAGAAAGCAGCATATTAAATCATGGGGCCTTTTTAGGCTCATTTTTCTCAATCTTCTGTGTTAATTTAAAGCTTTTCTTTGCAATTACTCCCAGTGAAATCTGCAGACGAGTTCCCTTTCCCTTGAATCATGTTGGCTTTAGTAACCTGCTTGACCAATAGAATGTGGCAGAAATAATCTGCTCTTATAGGAGATCTTGACACTAGACACTCTAGAGACACGTGATGTTGGAGCGAGCCCTGAGTTCTAGTGTGAGGAGTATATTCTCCAGCTGCATAGACTATAAGGAAAGCCCCTGTAACTACATGGAGAGGAAGAAGATCCCACCAAAGCTCAGCTTTCCTGCTATCACTACTGAGGACTTACCTGTATGTAAGCAAAGATTCTCTGGACCCTTCAGATGAGACCAGCCCACCAGGTGAATACCACTGAGGGACTTCCAGTTGAAAATCAACCAATGAAACCCTCACTGAAATATTGATCCATGTAATATATAATTAAATGATTATTGTTTTAATCCACTAAATTTAGGAGTTTATATAGTAATAGCAACTATGTAGTAATTATTTTTTTAAAGGAGGATACCATTTGTTTAGCTGAGCTACTAACTTTTTATTTCATGAGGCAGCATAATGGGTAAACAGAATTTGGCCACTGTAGCAGAGTATGCTGAAGAGGATGCCACGAGTGAAACTCCAGTGAGAAGAAATATTTAATGATGTTTTTAAAGAAGTTATGTAGTGTGATGTACTATCTCATTCCCTCCTTAATGTCCTTTAGTATAGATTTCCATAGCTTTCTAATGCTTTTGGAAAGAGGCAGGTTTTTTTTTTTTGTTTTTGTTTTTTGAGATAGGATATGGTGAGACTAGATGTAATTCAAAAGGAATAAGACAGTTTATATGGGTTACAAATAAAATCACAAACCAGGATCATAAATAATCATGAAGTTAACACTCATGGAACATAGAATTACAAGTAGTACCAGAACTTAGAGTCAGAGTCCTTTACAACAATTGTTATGCATATTTAATTGATTCACTAACAGTTCTTAGCTTAGTGTGATATATATAAATGGAAAAAAATATTGTGCAGACACATATATATATACACATATACACTTTCTGTTGTATTTCATTATTTCTCCTTTAAAAATTCCCTCTTTCTCTACTTATGTTCCTACTGAGATTTGAATTATGACTTTAAGCAGAATAACAATTCCAAAATATATGAAAAAGCCATTATGTTTTAAGCATTGTCTTTAGCTTGATCGTTTCTGTGTTCTTCTAAATTTTTAATATCACTTTTGTTTTATTTTGCCTAGTTTATATTTGACTCACATTTTCCTTCTTATCATAAACACATGAAGCTAGTCATGGCATTTGAGTAAAGGGAATAGATTCCTTCCAGTATTCCACTGGTTAAAACCTTGTTTCCCTTGTTCATCTCCCCTGTTCAGCTATCATGATCCATCCTTCTTCTAACACACATTCATCTGCTGCCAGCTTATCTCCTAGAGCACCTTGACCCTCCTTATCTCACCTTACAAACCTGCCTTTGGGTTCTGTTTTCTCTCCTACCCCCATTTAGTTATATGTCTAATCATCAAGAAGGGCAGAAATTTAAACTAATATTTTTTAGAGAATAAATAAATTATGTGCACATGCAGCCTGAGAAAGATATCTCTAGATATCATGGAAACACACATACATACACTTTCTGCATAAAGCTATTTTCATGCGACAATTTTTATTTTTTGGATTTAACTTCCTCCAATTATAAAACTTAGATATCTGTTCATTTAGGTGAATGTTAAATTTGTCGTATGCTTTTTCACCCATCAAAGTAGGAAACAGAGTGTTTCCAACATAGTAGCTGCTCATTAGCCTACTTGTTGATATACAGACTAAGATTTATGCTTTGAGGAAAAGAAAAAGGGAATCTGTTGAAAATTTCTCAAAAAAAAAAGGCTGCACAAAAATATTTATGAGATTTATGTTAGAAAATCATAATTTTGAAAGAAAAAATGACACTTCAATGTCATGTATTACTAGTGCTGAATATCTCCTGGCAAGGAGGTTATCCATATATACCACAAATATACATAGAATCCTGTACCAGAACGCTATCTGGAGGGTCTCCTTTCTGAGGATATTTCTGGTGCCAATCACTACTTTAATCAGGATCCAGGCAAGTTCAATGATAGAACAGATTACATGACATAGACGTAGGCAGGGTTAAGAGAACAGCAAAAATTACTGTGCTTAGGGTAGAAGGAGCAAGAATGTGTACAAAGTCCACAGAGAATTGTAGCAGTGAAAAGGGGGCCCCCTGGTGGAAGTTGGAGCTCTTAGGGAATACAGTTACTGTTTTTAAAAGGCTACTCAAACAAGTATATTGAGATATTTGATTTTTTTTTTCTCCTTTGCACCTCTCATAAGTTGAGCTACAAGTTTCAGGTGATTTTATGCTACAAACAACTTTATTTGAAATATTTCATTTGTTTCAGTATATGACATAACTGGATGAAAAGGGATTTAAATATACTTAATTTATATTTATATATAACCAAAAGATAAAGATTTTGACATAACTAATTATTATTTCGTGTAATTCATAAAGAGACCCATAATAGAATTAGTACTAATGAAAATTCCTTTTCCTTTCATCGAAAATATAGATTAAAATTTCAAAGATATGCATTTGTGTATTGCAGGATTCTGTTATAATTTTATCAAAACATTAGAAAAGAGCTTAATTATCATATTAAATGGAATAGAATTTTTAAATTGGTCCTACACTGATTTCCAAAATCATTAACTGTTAGAAAGGAATGCACATTCTTTTGAAAGAACTCTTTTTTAATTTTTTTTTCTTTTTAACATTAATTTGTTTTTGAGAGACAGAGACAGAGTGTGAGCAGGGGAGGGGCAGAGAGGGAGGGAGACACACAATCAGAAGCAGGCTTCAGGCTCTGAGCTGTCAGCACAGAGCCCAATGCTGGGCTCAAACTCACGAACCGTGAGATCATGACCTGAGCCGAAGTCAGACACTTAACCAACTGAGCCACCCAGGTACCCCCAAAGAACTCTTTTAGTCCCGTCTTTAAAAATGATGATCAAGGATTGGTTGGCTGGCTCAGTCAGTAGAACACATGACTCTTGATCTTGGGATTGTGAGTTTGAGTCCCAAGCTAGGTGTAGAGATTATTTAAAACAAAGTATAGAGATTATTGTAAACAAACAAACAAACAAACAAAATAATTGTCCCTCTTTTCTCTTTTGGTACACTGAAGAAGAAATAAATACTTAGGGGAGGCAAAGCACAGAATATAAATTGCCCTGACTCTTAAAATCCGTATGTCTCAATAATCTTAGTTTTTTATATTAATTTACCGCACAATATTTTTATGTGAGTGTCTATAAACATATTTCTACTAAATAAGTACAGAAAGGAAAACTTTTCTTTTCAAGGTGGGAAATAAATGTATAATACATTCTAAAAACAATAGTATTGATCCTGGAAAAATCTAACTTAAATTTGAGTTCACCTAACTTAGTTAACTCACTTAAGGATGAAAAGGAAAAATAACTATTGTAGTTAATAGGTAGATTTATTTAACAGAGAAAAAACCTGCTAACTGATAATTAGTAGAGAGAATTTTAGCCTATCTTAAAAGTTAATTTTCTGACTTACCCTTTCTTAAAGCCTTTTTATAACACACACACACACACACACACACACACACACACACACACACATCTTATTCACTTCAATTCCTTGGTGAGTTGTCCAACTTTTAATGTGGAGGACAAGGGTTATCATTGGTCTTAATTAACAGGTACCTATTTTTGAGCAGCTTTCATATACCAAGTACTGAGCTGGTCATTCAAAGGGAAAAAAATCTGTGAGTCTAAAAGTCAGTTTAATTATAATAAATTAAGTTGGGTTTGTGTGTCTAATGTCTTCTTGTATGTTAAAATCCTCAGAATAGTCATTTGCTTACATGATTATATTCTCCTGGTAATCTACCCACATTTTCAGAGGCTCATCTACATGTAAAGGTACTTTACTCCTCACATTCTAACACCCTATGTTTATCCAAGTCTGTTAAACATGCCTCTTGGCAAAAACAGAGCTTTCAATTCAGTGTATTTTTCTAAAAAGCTTCCTTATACCAGCATCTTAACAGTCCTGAGAGCCATAGGAATAAAATCATGTTTGATTTCTCACTCTCTCCTTTGACTTTGTCATTCAGTCCATCACTATCTTGTCACTGTGCCCTTTGGGACACTGCTGAGACCCACTCATTATTCACACTGCCACAGTCTTTATCTAGAATTCATTTACCTTGTGCCAGGGCTACTGAGACAGCCTTCAAGGTAGAGACCTGTCTTCAACCTCTCTCCTATCCAATTTATTCAACCCTCAGCAACTGGAATTATTTCCCTCAAAGCAACATGACCTTCCTTCTCATTATCCTGAAGTAGCTGCCAGCCGTGTTTCTTCTCAAGTCTAATCTTTTGATCCTTGCCTTCAAGGTGCTTGACCTTTTAGTCTGCTATTACCTTACTTATTTTGCTCTTGCTTATGTGGTCAGCTCTTCAGGACAGACCTACATACTGACCTCTGGGCATCTCCCCACTTAGTGAGGCGCTGGGGTGTTCTTCTTCCTATGGAATTGGCTCCTGACTCTTAACTTTATCTTTTTCTCTATCAAAATTCTGCCCTAGGCTCAATTTCTTCAAGTTGCTTCCTTCCAAAATGTTTGCATAGTTTAATAATTTATTTGTTTTTCAAGTTTCTATTTCAAGTGTTTCTAAACAGCTGATTACTAAATTAATTCCATATATACCAAAGACATATATCAGTAAATGGGAGTGGGATCAGCAAGTGAGATCTAACCAGACTTGCAAGATTCTAAACAGCTCCCTGTTGCCCCACAAAATCATTTGTAAGCTCCAATCCACCTCTAAATTGGATCTGTACCTAAAAAGATTTGACCACTTAATTTAAGTTTTTTCCTTCTTTTAGAGCTTAATTCCTAGTACGTTACCTAGCAAGTACCCATGTATTTTGATCGTGATGGCATCTGTTCAACTCTTTAGTTTGAATATAAAACTTTAGACATGAAATTCATATTTTAGGCATCAGCACATGAAATAGCTTTTTTCAAGAGTACTCATCTGTCTAGTATTTTTCATGTAAAAAATTATGCAGAGTTTCCTTGGCCTACTTATGCCTTCCTCTGTTTATATGCTGGGCTGGGCTCCAATCCTCTAAAGCTCTCAGGACTCAGGCTATTTAATGCAAGCCTTCCACAAATGTGAGGGTCTTACTTGGCAACCCATTACTCCCTAACCTCACCCTCTGATTTTAAGTTTCCAAAACAGCCTAGAAATGAAATAAAAACTCATTTACTCTGTAGTAGAAGGTGATTACAGAGTCTCAAGCAAAGCTTGAAATGGTCTTCTTGAAGAATTATAGGCTATGTTTGGCTGTGAGCAGCTGAGTGGAAGTGTTTTGAATAATAATGATGCTGATGATGAGAACAATAACTACCATTTATCACACACTTTCTGTGCATGGCTGACCTCCCATTGAGAGTTTTACAGTGAAGGTTTCTGGCATTGCACTAGGTGCTTTGCACAGATTACAACATTTAATCCTTATAAAACTCATAATGAGGCCATTTAACAGGCAAAGAAACTGGAGTGCTGAAAGGTTAAATAACTTAGAAAAGATCACACAGCGAGTGATTGAACCAGGTTTAACTGACTCTAAACCCTACATTGCTAAATAGTGTGCTAGAAAGCCAAAATATTGAACTCTTCTAGACATGATGATATCTGAGGAATAGGGAAAAAATCTTGGAATTTGTCTTCACTGGAAATTCTGAGCACTTGGTAAACTTATCTGAGTAACATAGCATTGAATATTCAAAATTAGTCAGAGAACAGTCATGGGTGTGAAGAAAGAAATGCAGTAGAATGAAGCAAAACTAAACTAATTAATTGATCATCTTTTTAAAAATATTTTTAAATGTTTATTTATTTTGAGAGAGAGAGAGAGAACACACACAAGCAGTGGAAGGGCAGAGAGAGATACACACACAGAATCTGAAGCAGGCTGCAGGCTCTGAACTATCAGCACAGAACCCGAAATGGGGCTTGAACTCACAAACTGTGAGACCATGACCTGAGCCGAAGTTGGATGCTAACCAACTGAACTACCCTGACGCTCCTTGATCAACTTTTAAAGAAATGATTCTGTTCTTATACTGACATAGATGTACGCATAAAGCCAGCAAAGTATATAAAGTTCTTATCATATGCTCAAAAAATATGTGTTTCTCTCAGGAAAGAAGCCATGTGTACTGCTTCTTTGAAACAATGGACATTATTCCTATCACATATAGCATGCTCAGACACACTCTGCAAATATGCAATAATGATGAATGCCATATATATAATTTAAAAGAATGTGAGAATATTTTAGAGTGTATTTGTATGTGCTGCCAACAGTTACTAATGGAATAATCTCTGTTATTATTTATTTGGAAGTCTTATTTTAAATATTTTATTAAAACCACCAGATTAAATATCTCATAAGAATGACTGAGAAGTAGAGGTGAAGGAAAAAGAGTAAAAATACCTAATCAGTGATTACGTTTTCTGTCTTGTTATAAGAAATGAAACTACCATAGAATTTAATTGGTAATTGCTCTCATCAACTCTCCATGAATCAGTTATGATGACCTATGCACAAGGAGAGCACACCTTCTGCATTATGTTTCATTTACTTCTGTCAAACTTTAAAAAATGAACCCAAACCCTTCAGTGCAGAATCAGTGATTTTGCTTTCTTTGACTCTGAAGCTTAGAGATGATGTAGAACAAAATTATTTGTAAATGTGAAGTCAGTAGACTCTTCATTTTATCTCTACGAGCATTCATTCACACGTGGACATATAAAACACATATATTCATTGAAAAATTATCTCATGTATCATCGTAATGGAACTTGGGTTGGTTTTACATCCATTAGTTGGGCACTGTTTCTACCTCTTCTCAGCTGAATAAAGGTTTTAAAGTTTAATTTAAAAAAGTCTATGTAGGAAAAAAAGCTATGTCATAATTGATAATCCTCCTTTTAAATTCATGGTTAAAATAAATGTAATTCTAATGAAAATATCTCCTCGTGTTTTTCTCTCTTTCTGTGTGTGTGTGTGTGTGTGTGTGTGTGTTCAAACAAGAACTAGGGCCATATGAAATAGCCATAAAAATTATTACTTAGAAGCAGAGAAATGATTAAAAATCTCACCTATACTTATGGTAGTATATCAAAGACACAAAGGAGCCAAGTGAGAGAGCTCCAAGTGGCCAAAACTATAATTTGAGCAAAAAAACAGTATCGTATCTGCTTTCCTTTAACTTCTACACCTTCTACCTAGTTATGTACTAGACAAAGTTCAGTTCCCTAAGCTTTTCTAATCCGATGTTGTGTGGTGGATATTGTTCTGAGTTTTGTGTTTACAAGCAAATACAATGAATTTTCTGTCTTTTAAGAATGTGGAAAATGTCATGAAATTATTTTAAAACTTGAAGTAGCCTGTTGGCTTATTTATAGCAGCATTATCTACAAAAGCCAAATTATGGTAACAGCCCAACTTCCCATCAACTGATGGATAAAGAAGATGTGATACATATATATATACAATGGAATATCACTCAGCCATCAAAAGGAATGAAATCTTGCTATTTGCAGTGACATGGATAGAACTACAGGGTATTATGCTAAGCAAAATAAATCAGTCAAAGAAACCCAAATACTGTATGATTTCAATCATATGTGGAATATAAGAAACAAAACAAATAAGCAAAGGGAAAAAAGAGAGGCAAACCAGGAAATACTCTTAACCGTAGAGAACAAACTGATGGTTACCAGAGTGAGGAGATGGGTGAAATAGGTGATGGGGATTATGGAGGGCACTTGTGATAAGCAGTGGGTGATGTACGGAAGTGTTGAATCACTATATTGTACATCTGAAACTAATATTACACTGTATGTTAACTAACTGGAATTTACATAAAAAGATTTAAAAAGCCTAAACATGTTTTGAAATTTACCATACCAATTGTGTCATTGATGTTTTGCTGAAGGTTAGCCAGCCATTACTTGCTACAAAGACATGGTGTGAATCCAAAGGCATAGTGTTTTTGGAACTTACATGTATCTATAGTTGTATAATTTGAATCAGCTTCATGATTATTTCTTTGTACTCAAATTGTTATAATTTTTAAAATTTATATAAAATGTCCGGTTATCATTTAGGCTTCCCCTGACTTAACTGCATTATTGGTAAGTTAATTCCATTTTTACTGTTTGTTCATTTTCCCATAATTAAAATAGCATAACTTAGTATCAAGATAAAGATGGGAGCAGAAATTGCATGGAAAAAATTACATGGTAGTCATACAGATTATTTTCAAGATCATTATCAAAATGAGAAAAGGAAAGAAAAAAAAAATGTTCCAATGGGAATTACCAAAAATGAGAATTGTCTTTAGGAAACTTGTTTCTTCTCAACTTTGAAAGTTATCCTACTCCTCATATGATTAGGGGATTTTTTTTTTCATCTCTTTTTTATTCACATTTAGTCACTAGAATGCAAGTTATATATATATATATATATATTTCACTTTCATAGTACATATGTTGTTTAATGACAATTTAGTCTGATATATTTTAATCTGAAACACTATTAGTTTCAGTTTAAAAGCACTAAATAACCCATAAAGAAACTCTTCTGTAATGACTACTGTTTTGTGAAGATTTTCCTATTGCATTGTAGAATGGTAGTCCTGCATTGCGTACAGAGCTTCTATTTTGTATAATGTAATTGAAAATACTTGTTCTTAATCTCAAAATTGAGTACAAACATAATTTTCTTAATATAATTTAAGTGGAATGCCATGAAAACCTCTATAGATAAAAAAGATAAAATATTTAATTTTAGAAAACACAAGCTATAGTCAACAAATATAATTACCCAATGGTATGCAACATACTTGTATCTGTTAGACATTCTTTTAAAATTAAACTCATTTCGGGGCACCTGGGTGGCTTAGTCGGTTAAGCGTCCGACTTTCACTTAGGTCATGATCTCACGGTTCGTGGGCTTGAGCCCCGCGTCGGGCTCTGTGCTGACTGCCAGCTCAGAGCCTGGAGCCTGTTTCAGTCTGTGACTCCCTCTCTCTGACCCTCCCCTGCTCATGCTGTCTCTCTCTCTCTCTCTCCTAGAAATAAATAAAACATTTATAAAAAAATAAAAAAATTAAACTCATTTTCATAACACATACTGAAGATAACCAAAGGAATTTTCACATTACTTATATATTTTCTACTTTCACTCATGTAATAGACTGATATTTTCTGCATATCATCAAATAATACGATACTTATTGTTATTATTTTATTACTTTAAGAATCTTAGGACTCATTATTTTAATAAACTTGAGATTCTTTAAAATTGAAAATACTTGTTAGAAGATCAAATATTGATACATCTTTTTTTCTGATTATATTCTTCCACTCTTTAGAACTGAGTGTGACATTCAGAAACTTGGTTAGCTGAAAATCACAAAAAGGAAAAGGGGATGCCTTAACTTCTCTTTCTGAGATTTTCCTGTCCTTACTGACCTTTTCATGAAAGAACATATAATACTTTCTAATTATGTATACTTCAAATGCTCTATGATCAGCAACTGTTGTAAAAAATCTAGGAAGCACAGCATACTTTCTATGGGAGGAAAAAAAAGCATCTTAACATTATGTATTCCTGTGTTAGTTTTATGTATGTATGTGTGTATACATAATACAGTTTTATGTACATATGTGTGTCTTAGTTTTATGTATGTATGTGTGTGTGTTTTTTTTCTGGAATTTCAATGGATACTGCCAAGATGTGAACTCATATATATCTTGTTTGTGTTTAATGATGGAAATAATTCAACTTTCCTTTTAATGAGCCCTCTGCAAGAAAATAAATTAGTTACAGAAAATAGAGATGGAGAAGAACTTTTAGAGAATTTTTGAAAAATATCAGTGTAAAATTTGATATTTTATTAACATCCAAATTCCATCCAGTGTCTGAATTATGACATGGCACTAAGAAAAAGTTTCTAAGAATTGTTTTTTTGCATATAGATGTTTTTTAAAAAAACATATACTTAGGCATATAAGAAATCTTGTAAACAAGGTATCAGAATAAAACAGAAGCATAAGCCTTCTGCCATTCCTTTAGATATGCTACAAACCCAGTTACTATAATTTTTCAACTCAGAATTTGATGTTTCACAAAATGTTGATAAAATGTTTAACTATACTATGAAACACAAATTTGTTTTACTCATATTTTAATATATCTGTAAGTTTTATGCATTTAATTAAATTTTAAGTCCTTTTAAAAATAATGATAACAGAAATATGGAAACATACATAAATTTCAATTGTGGAGCTGATGAATTTTCTTAACTCAAAAACACTGGTGTAACAAGCACCCAGATCAAGATACCAAACATTATCAGTATCCAGAAAAGCTCTCTCATGTCCCTTCCAGCCCAAGAGCAATGACTATTTTAACCAATCTTACCATGTTTATTTCCTTCCCTCCTTTCTTACTGATTCTTTCTCTTCCTTTCTTTCCTTCCTTCTTTCCTTCATTTCTTTTGAGAGAGTGTGCCAGGATGTGTGAATAGGGGATGGGCAGAGGGAGAGGGAGAGAGAACTTTAAGCAGGCCCATGCCCACTGCAGAGCCCAACTTGAGGCTGTATCTCACAACAGTGATATCATGACCAGAGCCCAAATCAAGAGTTGAAGGCTTCACTGAGTCACCCAGGTGGCACACCATGTTTATTTTCTAACTGTAAAAAGGTATTCACACAGGAGGAAGACATTTGAGTATGAACCTTGTCTTGTAGAGGATATACATAAATTGCATTCATGTTTTTATCTGTGGCAATAGTTTCTTCTTTCTTATTGTATATACCATTTGACTTATGAGTGAATCATAATTCATATCCCCATTCTACTGTTGGTGAATGTTAACACTGGACTATTAAATAGTGTTGTCACAAAAGTTCTTATGTAAAACTTTGTCTTTTGGTTCACAAGTGTATGTACTTTTTTAGGATATATATCTAGGAATGAGAATTAAGTTTTATCCAGAATACAAAGGTTTTGATTTAGTAAATATTATGAAAAAAAACTTTTCCAAAGTGATCACACTAATTTACAGTCTTATGAATAGTATATGAGACTTTAAATTTCTCTATAACTTCAGCAACACTTAGTATTGCTCATTTTAATTTTGCCAGTGGGTATTATTAATATCTCATCATTGTTTTATTTTATATTTTCTCTTATGAGTAAACAGATTCAAAACATTTTAATATACTTATTATTAGAATGTCTTCTTTAAGGGTTTCCTGGGAGGCCCAGTTGGTTAAGTGTCCAACTCTTGATTTCAGCTCAGGTCCATAGTCTCATGCTTCATGGGATGGAGTGTCACACTGGGGCTCTGTGCTGACATTGTGGAGTCTGTTTGGGATTCTCTTCCTCTCTCTCTGTCCCTTCTCTGCTCACTTTCTCTCTCTCTTTCAAAAACAAATAAACTTTAAAAAAGAACATCTTCTTTAATAAAGACCCTAATCAAGTAGTTGTCTCATTTCTTGTTGAGTTTTATAGAATTGACACATTTTCTTAATGATGTGTAAGACATACTTACATATTCTTCTTTTTAAAAAAAATTGTAATGTTTTATTTATTTCTGAGAGAGAGAGGGAGAGGGAGAGGTAGAGAGAGAGAGAGAGAGAGAGAGAGACAGTGTCAGCGTGAGCAGGGGAGGGTCAGAGAGAAAGGGAGATACAGAATCTGAAGCAGGCTCCAGTCTCTGAGCTAGCTGTCAGCACAGAGCCTGATGCAAGGCTCAAACCCACAAACTGTGAGATCATGACCTGAGTCAAAGTCAGATGCTTAACCAACTGAGCAACCCAGGCGCCCCAGGACACACTTATATATTCTTGATATTTGTTCTTTGTCATACATATGGACTGTAAATATCTTCTACTCTGAAATGTCATCTCTCTTTTTTTAAATGTTTATTTTTTAAATGCTTTATTTATTTTCAGAGTCAGAGAGAAAAAGAATGTGGGTGAGGTCGGGGCAGATAGAGAGGGAGACAGAGAATACCAAGCAGGTTCTGGCTGTCAGCACAGAGCCCAATGTAGGGATCCATCTCACAAACTGTGAGATCATGACCTGAGCCGAAATCAAGACCAGAAGGTTCAGGAGCCCAAAACATCATCTCTTAATGGGTTCTTTTGATGAACAGAAATTCTTAATTTTAACAAAGTTAGAGTAATCAGCAGGTTCTATTATGGTTAGTGCATTTTGTGTTATTTTTAAGAAATACTTTCCTACTCTAAAACATGAAGATATTCTATTTTCTTCTAGAAGATTTTTTAACCTTTTATAATTATATTTGATTCATGTAGGTAGATGTTTTTTAATGTGTCTCAGGGATCAAAATTCTTTTCCCCACCCACTTTTAAATATCCAACTGATTTAACAGTACTTACTTAACCATACTTTCACAGTTCACTGCTATGACCTCTAGTCATATATCAAGCAAACATATGTGTGTGGGTTGGTTTCTATATTATTCTCCATTTGCTCCTGTGCCTGTTGTTTTTTCTTGATGAATACTATTTTGCCTCTGTTAGTGTAAGCTTTATAATGAAAGTTTTCTGAGTTTGTTATAATTCTCTAAGACTAACTTGTCAATTTTTGTCATATAAATATTCAAATTAATTTGTCAGTTTCCACATATCACAAAATCTGAAAAGAGTGATTTGTACTGTGTTTATTATTAGTTAAATTTGAGATAATTGGACATTTTTTTCCTTTTTTAAAGTTTATTTATTTTGAAAGAGACAGAAACAGGCATGAGCAGGAGAAGGGCAGAGAGAGAGGCAGAAAGAAAGAGAATCCCAACCAGGGTTGAAGACAATCTTGATGCAGGGCTTGAACTCATGAACTGTGAGATCATGACCTGAGCTAAAACCAAGAATTGGATGCTTCACCAACTGAGCCACCCAGGTGCCCCATTTTTTCTATACTATCTTCTAATACATAAACATGAAGAATATTACTATACTTCGGATCTATTTCAGTGTTCATATTGCATGTAATTTAGTAATTAGAAGACTTGTGGTTCATCATTTGTTAGGTGTATTCCTAAATATTTGATATTTTAGGATTATGTTAAATATTTGATGTTACAGAATACTACTTTTTAAACACATTTAATTTTCTTTTATTTCATGCTGCTATATAGACTATGATTATTTTTCTAACATGTTATAATAAAAAATGCCAAATAAATGGCAAAGTTGGAAGAATTTTGTAACACGTACATAGTCTACCTTCATTATTTTACCATGTTTGCTATCAGTCATCACTTATACTATACACACTTAGATTCTGTAGATTAAAAATAATATAGAAAAATGCCAACAAATGAAAAAGAAACCTATAAATATATACATCATGATGAGCTTGTGAAATATTAAACAAAACAAAGGTCTTAAAATAATTAAAAAGAAATTATTAGTCAATAAAAATTAGTCAATAAAAATTCAATTAGTCATTGATTTAGTCAATAAAAACACACTTCATCAGAAATGATGGAAGCCAAAATATGTGAAATGATGTTTTCAGTGTGCTCATGGAAAATAATACATTTAACCATTCTCAGACCAACCAAAACCAAAAGACTTTGTCTCAATAGACTTTTAACAAAGCCATCACAAATACATAATTTAAGAAGAAAATAAAGTGATTTCATAATGAGGCCTAAGATGCATGTATAAATAAAAAGGAAGAGATTAATAAATGGGTACATCTAAATAAAATTAACCAGTTTGGTTGAATAAAAACATAACAATAAGTATAAATAGAGTGGGTATTCTGGGCTGAATTATGTTCCCTTCAAATTTATATATTGAAGTTCTTTTTAAAGATTTTTTAAATGTTTTATTTATTTCTGGAAGAGAGAGGGAGCGCATGAGTGGGGGAGGGTCAGAGAGAGAGGGAGACAAAATCTGAAGCAGGCTCGAGACTAGCTGTCAGCACAGAGCCTGATGCGGGGCTCAAACCCATGAACCATGAGATCATGATCTAAGCCGAAGTCGGATGCTTAACTGACTGAGCCACCCAAGCGCCCCTATATGTTGAAGTTCTAAACCCCATAATCTCAGAAGGTGACTCTTTAGAAATAGGAGCTTGGGATGTCTCCTCCGACTCTTGATTTTGGCTCAGATCATGATCCCAGAGTCGTGGGAATAGTCCCCATATCAGCCTCCATGCTGAGCATGGAGTCTGCTTAAGATTCTGTCTGTCTGTCTCTCCCACTCTCTGCCCCTGTCATCCACTTACATTCTCTCTCTAAAAATAAAATAATTTTTTAAAGACTTAGGGGCTTTAAATAGGTAATTAAGTTAAAAGAGGGTCATCAGGGTGGGCCCTAATCAAATACGACTGGGGTCTGGACAATATAAGAAATTAGGACACAGACAACACAGAGAAAGGGATGCTCTTATAAGGACGCAGCAAGCGGTGGCCATCTGCAGGCCAAAATAGATGCCTCAGAAGAAACCAAACCTGCCAATACCTTAATCTTTGACTTCTAGATTCCAGGATGGTGAGAAAATAAGTTTCTGCCTGTGATATTGTGTTATAGAAACCCTTAAACTAATATAAAGAGATTTAAAAAGTAAAAATTTAAAAAAATACGATAATGACACAAAAGTGATATGGACTAAATGGAGTGTTTTCATATGTTCATTATTCAAAAGAGAGTTAATATACTAATTATTTCAAATTTTGATGAGTTAGATATTCATATTTACATATGTAGAGCAACTTCTAAACGAAATCAAGTGTTCATCTCTCAAATGAATAGAAGGAAATGTGCACAGCTTATAACAACTCAAAGTAAAAAAGGGGTGCTTGGGTGCCTCAGTCATTAAGCGTCCATCTTCAGCTCAAGTCATGATCTCATGGTTCATCGGTTCGAGCCCCACATCAGGCTCTGTGCTGACAGCCAGCTCAGAGCCTGGAGCCTGCTTCAGATTCTGTATCTCCCTCTCTCTCTGACCCTTCCCTGCTCACGTTGTCTCACTCTCTCTCTCTCTCTTAGAAAAAAAAAAAGAGTCAGATGCCATCCATGTTCCCTTAAATTTGAAATGTAATAAACAGAGAATATTTTTAAAATACAAGTGTGTCAAATTTTGAATGGGACATGTTTGAATAAAAATGTAGTTGCTATTTATCTGAAATTCAAATGTACTGAGTGTCTTGTCTTTTTTGTTTTTAAATCTTCTGCTTATTTTGAGAACTTTAATTTTAAAACATTTGCTGACTTCCTAAAAACTGGGGAGACAGAAATAGACAGACAAATAAAAAGCACTAAATAATGCACTAGGTGTAAGACAATTATTTGTAGTTTTTTGTAATATCTAAAAATCTGGGACGCCTGGGTGGTTCAGTCATTTAAGCATCTGACTTCGGCTCAGGCATGATCTCACAATCCATGAGTTCGAGCTCCACATGGGGCTCTGTGCTGACAGGGATCAGAGACTGGAGCCTGCTTCAGATTCTGTGTATCCCTCTCTCTCTCTGCCCTTCCCCCACTTGCTCTTTGTCTCTGTCTCTCAAAATAAAATAAAGACATAAAAATTTTTTAAATAAAAAATAAAAAAATAAAAATCCAAAATTATTTCAAAAATAAGTTAAAAATGGTATAAGAATAAGGGTCATTAATCATTTCAGAAGTCAAAAGTTAATGCAACATACCATCCATCTTAATAAACACACCCCAGGTAATGTCAAAATTAAGTACTACAAAGAAAGAAAATAGAGTGAGTAGTGCTCAAAGAAAAAAGTCCTCTACTCTGCTGATAATAAGACTGTTGAACTGAAACAAATACTTAAAATTTCATTCACATTTTTTTGTGGAATATGACAGAGATGGAAATAAAATATTTTTCTATTCACTTAATCCTACTAATTATCCAAGATAAGTCTCTTCTGTAACCTGCATATAAACAAAAAATAAGTATTGAACTATTTTTATTTGAATATAATTTTTAGCACCAAAAACAAGGAAAGAGATTAATATATATCTGGTATCAGAAAGTATCTGACATTTATTATCAGGAAAATAACTTACCTTGATAACAGTTAATTTTTTTTCATTCTTTAAACACCTTAACTAGGAGTCCTTGTAACAGAAACAAGAGTTTTGTATTCAGATGCTCATAATTGTATCCTATCTTGCATCTTCTTGCACACACACACACACACACACATACACACACACATGCACACACACAGAGCAAGAAAATTATAATGACACAGAAATTGCCAAGTAAGGATAGACAAGTAAGAGTGACCTTTACACTACACTTTAACTGTACTTGTAGTCACAGATTTACAGATAGACTACAAAAATTCTCAGTGACACTTCCAGGAAAGAACAGCATCCATTATCTATTTAAGCTAAATTCACACAGGGAGGTCATCCTTTACTAGTTCATTGGCATTTTATCTGGTCTTACACCTTGAATAAAAAATAGGTATGAAACAAACATCATATATTAATTGGATTTTGAGGAGCCATTTTACAATACTTGGCACTAGAAGCTGATGAGTAAGATGTAAGTAAGTATGATGTAAAGTCAAGGAGTAAGGGAAATTGACAGATTAGATTGAAACTGATGGAGAGGCAAAGAACACAAGGTGAAGAAAAGATCAAATTTCTTAAAAGTCACACTGAATTTAGTTTGGCTAAGGGACTGATGTTTGTAACATAGAGTATATAATTGTAAGACCAAAAGTGACATTGGTATCAGTTAGCCCTGATTTATGAAATCTAAGAAAAATTACTTATAATATTCTTTAATATTCTTTAATTCCTATAGTAACAAATTCCACTTATTAGTTTCTTTTTTAGAACTTTTTTGAGCTTCTTTACTAAGCTGGGTCTTATAAGAAGCTTTGAGGTCACAGCAGTGAATAAGTCAGGTAATGTTCCTGCCTCCATGGGCTTGTTTCCACTGTTTCCAATGAAGAGATGCATATATGTGTATAATATATATATATATATATTATACATATATATATTAATTTCTGAAGAACACCAAGAAGAAAATAAAAAGCTTAAGGAGAAAGCACGGAGGTGGGACATGTGTAGATCATTACTTTAGATAGTGTGTTCAGGAAAACTCTATGAAGAAGTTACTTTGGGGTTGAGGCCTGAATGATGACAGGTGCAAAACCATGATATAAATGAAAAAAAGAATATGGGGGGCAGAAAAAAACAGCTTGTCCTCTGACACTGAAGTAGAAATTATCTTGATATCAAACCACAACTATTTTACCTTTTATTTTTTTTCCTAAAGTTTATTTAATTTGAGAGATGTGCATGAGTGGGAGAGGGGCAGAGAAAGAGGGAGAGAGAGAATCCCAAGTGGGCTCCATGCTGTCAGCACAGAACCTTATGCAGGGCTTGAGCTGAGGAACTGGAAGATCATGACCTGGCTGACATCAAGACTTGCATGCTCGACTGAGCCACCCAAGTGCCTCGTTCTACATTTTCATGAGGATTTTCACTGAAGAATATTCACTTGTGATAGTTATTATAACTTGATTTCATATAAACTTTGTGGACTGTGACTCTAGAAATGCAATTATAACTCACACAGTGACAGCTATCTTGTCTGTCCTGCTAGTCATTGGACAGCATGTCTCAACTTGATGCCTGCATTGAACAATCTTAGGGGAAATTTTCTGTACTAGAGGATCATTGAATATCAAAACTCATTTTTATTCCTCTAATAAAGACATTTGAAATTTAAGTCAAAAAAGAAAATACTTAGTCTCAAAAATGAGAGAGATGGCAACCTAATTTCTTCAGATATGTTTTTGTTTTGTCACTTATTTTATGTTTTATTTCTCCAATACTTCTATTTTTCAAGTACTTCTTACTTAAAATGAAGATAATACCCATTTCTTAAGTAAATGAATATTCAACGCTTCTAACCAATGTCTATTTCCTCTCATTTATAAATCTAATGAACAATTCATTTATAGATTTAATGGACAAATCTAGATAAGTTACTATATTTTAAAATAAAAGTATATTTAAGGGTTCAAAATGAAGGCAATGATTTTTTAAGGATCTCAATAGCCTCACCATTATATGTATTCTCTGATTTCATCTTTGTCAATAAATTTATGTATATGTCTCAATTTACATGATTCTAAGACAAATAGTGTGGCTGAAATAAAATGTGGCTGAAATAAAATAGAGAAATAAAGAAAAGCTGGACGCACAAAGAAATCTGGAAAAAACTTCAGATTTCATTACATAATATTAAAAACATAAAATCTTTTCTCTGAATATCCATCACTGCCACACAGTCTCTCTAACACACACACACACACACACACAGACACACAGACACACACACTCAACAATATGTGAGGATTTCTCACTCTGTCAGTATAATTGAGGAAGCTGTCAGTCTTGTTTCTTTCATCTCTTACTTTCCACATATGGCTAAAACTGTCAATTACTCAACATGTTCATCTCCTATATATTTTTATTCTCTGTCACTTTTCTTCCACCCTATTTCAGTTGTCTTTACTTAGGGACTTGCCACCTCTCATCTGTTGGTTCACATACTTCTGGTGTTTTCTTACCTCCCTACTCCAAATCCATTCTTCATGGCACTGTCAGAGGAGACGCTCCTGATGAAAAATTAGTGTGTCCTATTCTTCCTTAAATTCCTCCAGTACTTTTGCAAATGCTACAAGCTAAATTCCAGGCCTTTTAATGTGACAATAAACTAGACAGAATGTGTAAGAAAGCATTGCTTAAATAAGTTATTTTTTTCCTCAAATTAAAGCCTATGATCCCTTAAATATCACAAGTAAATACTCAAGAGTTCTCTAAGTTCAAAGCAAGTTATGAATTTTCTAGAGGACAACTTAAAATCATATATTGACTAGAAAATTCAGTATCACTATCTGTGTGCTAGTGGATTTATCTACTACATCAATGATAGGGTTGGTAAATCAGATTTCAGCTCAAGTACAGGAATCCTCTTTGTAAATTAGGAAATCAATATTGAGGCTTCCTACATTGTCAAGGTTATGATATTTACTTATAAATAAAATTCTATGATAATGAAATAATATATTTGAAAATATTTGACTATTAAAACACATTTTTAAAAGACATAATATTAATAAGCATGGTAATAACATTTAACTTTAATAAGAATATATAAAAACTGAAAATGTTCTGTGGTATGTTATTATATACTCCTGTATCTTTGATTTTTATTCTCTTTTCTCTATGATGTTTCAAAAGTTAACTGTAGTTGTTCAGTAGCAAAATCATCAGTATATATTAGGAAGAAAGGCAACTATGGGAAAAGACCTGTTAAACATTAAAATATATGGCAGTGGGAAGATGTGTTCTAAAATAGTAAAGACAAAAAAAGTTCTAAGAATTAGACTTTATCTTTGAAAAAACAGAGGGTTTGATGAAGATCATAAAAATACAGAGAAGTACAAATGGAGAAGAAAAAAAGAAAAGAGACTTGTAAATCAACTAATTTACTTTTCAAATGGAAACTAATTTATTTCATTTAAAGTTCTCAGGAACCTTTTTTTCTACTGGTATTTGTTTTTCCAGCTCATTAAGTTTCTGAATGATTAATCTTTGCTCTCTGAGGAAAAAGAATGAAATTATTTGGTGAAGTGTAGGAGAGATGAGCCCCTCAGGACATAGCTTAATCCAACAAGAAGGAACTCAGAGCTAAGGTTGTCATGACATTCTTAATAACAAAAACAATAGTATTTCTCACTTAGTATACTATAAACACAGAATGCTACATGCCACTTACCTGGTGGTCTGGATTACTTTATATACATACATATAAATATATATACATATATATTTCAATATAATATGCTCTATTAGTTCATTTTGGAATTGGAAAACCAATGCAAACTTCTCAAAGAAAATACACCAGAATGAATATAACTTATTATAGTTATGTCTCACTGGTAGGAAAAAATTAGGAAGTTAGTTTTTCCCCAAAAAGGGACATGCTCAGATAATTAAGGCCTAGATCTATCTATAAGTGCCATATAAAAATGCAAATTTATAAGAGAATTATTCCGAATAGAGTATAAATTACCACATCTTCTTTGATAAATCATGGTGAAAAGTTTAAAATGTATTGAATTATCAGAAGTTAAGATCTCCCTGCATATAGTTTAAGCCCACTTGCCCCTAATGATGATCTTAACCACTAAGGTTATGGGGAGACAACAATGGAGAAGCCCTTAGCTAAAATACACACCTAACTGCCACCTTTAGGGTGTTCTAGTTGAATACTTTTATCTTGCTTCAGTAATTCTCCACAGGCATTAAAATTCTTTAGGGTCTCTGTCTCTCTCTCTTACACATACACACACACACACACACACACACACACACACACACACACACACATACACACCACCCTAAAAGAGCTACACTTTATAGAATAGCTCTAAGTAGTTTTTCTTGTTCCCTTTTTTCTGGACTCTATAATGATTACTATTATTCTTTAGGTCAAAGACATCTTTCAAATAAACAGTGCATTCTCTCTAAAATTTTGTATATAAAATGTTTTGGTTTGAGCACCTTGATGGCATAGGAATTAAAGATATTTTCCTTTCAGCTAATTCCCAACAGAACCTCAATTCCCTGAGGTTAATAATAAAGATTGTATTTTTTTTAAATCATTGTCAGGCACTGGGTAAGTTATTTTATGTAATTAACTCATTTAGTAATCACAGAAACGATATGATATAGGTATAGAAGACTTTCAAAATATTTGTAATTGCTATGGCATCAGATTAATGCAGCTAAGTGAGATACAGACTTAGACTGGACAGTGGCAGTAAAAGGACTGGAAAGAACACACTGATTTATTGACTGGATATTAGTCAATTAGCTTCATGATGTTTACTGGGTTTTTTTTTTTTCCATTTTACAGATGAGAAAAC